>CM053561.1:30166824-30313929 GCA_028646485.1 Cryptoprocta ferox | reverse complement strand
GCAGAGAAAGAGGATCTCTTTTGCACTGCTGGTGGGAATGCAAACTGGTGCAGCCACTCGGGAGAACCATATGGAGGTTCCTCAAAAAATTAAAAATAGAACCACCCTATGACCCAGCAACTGCACTACTAGGTATTTATCCAAGGGATACAGGGGCACATGCACCCCAATGTTTATAGAAGCGTTATTGACAATAGCCAAAGTATGGAAAGAGCCCAAATGTCCATCGATAGATGAGTGGATAAAGATGTGGTATATATACAATGGAGTATTACTTGGCAATCAAAAAGATGAAATCTTGCCATTTGCGACTACGTGGATGGAACTAGAGGGTATTATGCTAGGTGAAATTAGTCAGTCAGAGAAAGACAAATATTATATGACTTCACTCATATGAGGACTTTAAGATACAAAACAGATGAACATAAGGGAAGGGAAGCAAAAATAATATAAAAACAGGGAGGAGGACAAAGCATAAGAGACTCTTAAATATAGAAAACAAACAGAGGGTAACTGGTGGGGTTGTGGGAGGGGGATGGGCTAAATGGGTGAGGGGCATTAAGGAATCTACTCCTGAAATCATTGTTGCACTATATGCTAACTAACTTGGATGTAAATTTAAAAATTAATTAATTAATTAAAAATAAATTAATTAATTAAAAGAACTAGAAAAAAAATGGTTCAGGGGCGCCTGGGTGGCTCAGTAGGTTATGCATCTGACTCTTGGTTTTGGCTCAGGTCATGATCTTGTGATTTGTGAGTTTGAGCCCTACATTGGGCTCTTCACTGACAGCTCAGAGCCTGCTTGGGATTCTCTCTCTCTCTCTCTCTCTCTCTCTCTCTCTCGCTCTCTGCCCCTCCCCCTCTTGCTCTCTCTCTCTCTCTCTTTCTCAAAAATAAATAAGCAAAAAAAAATTTTTTTAATGGTTCCAATCTGAGGGGGTACCTGGCTGGCTCACTTGGTAGAGCATGCAACTCTTGATTTGGGGTCAATGTGGGAGTTCGAGTACCACATTGGGGGTGGGTGTAGATTATACTTTTTTCTTTTTAATGATTCAAATGGGAAATTTTATGTTATGTGTATTTTACCACAATTTAAAAAAAGAAGTGTTTTTTAAATGTACATAGATGCAATTTTTGGTGAATAAAATACAAATTCACTTAACAGGCCCTAGTGGGTCTCTAAGGACATAGCAGATTTGACATTGTCATAGTCCCTTCCATCCGTCCTCTTTTCCACACATGTTCATGGAGCACTTTCTGTGAGCCAGACGATGTTGTAGGCACACAAAAAAATGTGGGTTAACATTCTACTGGCAGAGACAGACAAATAAAATTTGAACCAGGGGTGCATCCATTGTAGATGCAAATCACTTATCATGTGTATGATTTGCAAAATATTTTCTTCCAGTGTTTCCTTTTCCTTTGTTGATTTTGTCCTTTGAAGCACAAAGGTTTTTGAAATTTTTCTTTTAATTAAAAAAACGTTTTTTAATTTTAATTATTTTTTATTTTAGAGAGAGAGAGCACACAAGCAGGGTAGGGGGAGAGAACCTTAAGCAGGTTCCACAATCGGCGTGGTGCCCAGTGCAGTGCCCAATGCGGGGCACCACACAGGGCTCCACACGGGGCTCCACGTGGGGCTCGATCCCACGATCCTGGGATCATGACCTGAGCTGAAATCAAGAGTTGGATGCCCAACTGACTGAGCCCCCCAGGCGCCCCTGAAGCACAAACATTTGTAATGTGAATAAAGCCCAACTTGCTGAACTTCTTTTCTATCACTTGCAGTTTAGTGTCATATCTAAGAAATCTTTGCCTAATTCAAGATCATGAAGACTTATACCTATATTTTCTTCTAAAATTCTCATAGTTTAGCTCTTCCATTTAGGTCCATGATCCACTTTGAGTTCATTTTTGTGTGTACACACACATATATATTAAATTCAGGTATTAAGGTATAATTTACATTCAATAAAATTCACCAGTTTTAAGTATATAGTCTAATTAGTTTCTTTAATCACTTTTTATCATTCTGTATCGCTGGATATTTTTTCCTGGGGTGTTAGGGATAGGAAAAATTGAGTGTGTGCCCATTTTCTCTTCTCCTTATGCCCCACGGTTTTCTTGTAAATGTGTGTGTGGTTATGTGGGAGTGTGTGTGTGGAGGGGGGGGGGTTTGATGTCTGCACCTTAGGGATTCCCACTTCATTGTAGCTTTCTCTTGCAGCCCCACAGAGCCACTTGATTATATGCAGGTTGAATGAATGAATGCAGTAATCAAATGACAGTCCGTCAGCGTCTCATCGGCACCGCATGGCCACAGACGTTTCCATGCAGCTGCCCATGGTTGAGGTAGAATGGACACTCGTCCACTTGGCCCCTGCATGGGTGTGTCTGAGTTTTAATAGCCTGTTCTCTAATTTGTGATTCCTTCCTAAAGAGCCCCCTTTCAGGATCATCACAGAGTCCTGTAATAATCTATTAATTGGGCCTGGTGTCTCTGTCTCGTGTTTCCTCAGCCTCAGCCGGGGCTGCCCTGGTGGTACTTGCCCCCCGGCCAGCAGCAAAAGCAGATGTGGCTGACCCACATGCCCTGAGCTGGGAGCCAGGAAGGGCTCAGAGGAATGAGTGGAAGGCCTGGGAGGAAGGAGGGCCCACTTTGCTTCTGAGCCCTGCAGCCTTGCTCACTGAGCCACTCTGGGCCTTTGCATTTCCTTCTGAACCATGAGGTGGAAGTAAAGGAACCTAATATAGGGTGCTTAATATGTGCCAGGCTTAGAAGAATATAGCTTAGAAGTGAGGCTGTCTAAGCACATTACCCCCAAATGATGGAGGGGTTTTTTGTTTGTTTTTTTAAGATTTTATTTTTAAGTAATCTCTACACCCAATGTGGGGCTCCAACTCACTCACATGCTCTACTGACTGAGCCAGCCAGGCGCCCCCCAAATGATGTTTTTTACAAGACAGTATTAAGGTTACATATTGACACAATTCTTGTTAAGATGGTGACTTGAGGGACACCTGGGTGGCTCAGTTGGTTGACTGTGCAACTTCGACTCAGGTCATTGTCTCACAGCTGGTGGGTTGGAGCCCCACACTGGGCTCTGTGCTGACAGCTCTGAGCCTGGAGCCTGCTTCAGATGCTGTGTCTCCCTCTCTCTCTGCCCGTCCCCCACACACCATTTCTCTCTTTCTCCCCCCACCATCTCTCTCTGTCTCAAAAATAAATAAACATTAAAAAAAAAGATGGTGACTTGAAAAGATGTTAGAAGAAAGCAGGACCAGAGGGGAAGGAGGTCAAAGGTGTTCCCTACTCTGGCCAGCTCTGCCACAGCTCAGCCCCCCATCTACCCAACTACTGCCCAACTACTGGTTTCCTCTGCCAATGATGGACCCGAGTTATGACTTTATATACACATTTCTTCACTTGTATCCCCATTTTATAGATGAGGTAACTCAAAATAACTTGCTCAGGGTCATTGGCTAAAAAAAAAAAAAAAAAAAAAAAAAAGGAAGAAAAATGTCTGAGTCAGGATTCAAACCCAGATTTCACTAACTACAGCATGGTGGCTTTAACCACTAAGGACACTACTTCCCTTCCAGGGCATAATAAAACAACGAAGTGTTTCTACCCTGCCCTCCTCTCTTCTTGGCCTGAGAGTCTGAGGCTGGTGGGAGAATCTTGTGTTGTTTGAGCCAAGGGAGAGGGGCATGAGCAAGCAGTCAGCCAGCCAGGGCCTGAGGGGGAACTCAGGGGTGCCCCCACACAACTGAGGGATATGAAGCAAGTGTGTAAAATGAGGTCAGGAAACTGCCAAGTTTTCAACACTGATTGTGAAGGAGGAGGCAGGAGGAGGCAGAGGGGAGTCATAAAAGGGCTGAAACTTGCTCTGGGTCTTAAAAGAAGGGGAAGGGTTTGTAGGCAGGACAGAGGGATGACATCCTTGGTGAAGGGCACTGGAATGAGCAAACTCTGGGACCAGAGAAGGGAGCAGGCCATACTGACCTGTACTTAAAGACAGGGAGTGGTAGGGAGTGTGGCGGGCCATCAGCCTGTATAGGGCAAGTAGGGCCCAATATCAAAGGTCTTGAAAGTGGAATCTGACAATAGGGAGCTATTGTATGTTCTAGAGTAATACCCTGATGAACTGGGAAATAGAAATAAGAAAGGTAATCAGTACAAATTTTATAAGCCAAACAGAACAATTTCTGGAAGCATTTTACAAAGTTGGATTTTATTGGTAAGTCTATAAGCTTTATTAGCTTTCAGTCTTAGCAACAAAGGAGTCTTTCCCATCTTCTCTTCAAGAGCCCATCCAATACCTGGGACAAAGCTTCTTGCTGCATCTTAGAAAGCCTTCCAGCTCCCATCTGGGGCCCCTTCTGTCCAGCTGGGGGGCATTTTCAAGCCCTGTGATGAGGAAAGCCAGTCTGGCTTCAAGGAGATGGCGACTCAGCTGTGCTTTCTTGGGAGTCCAGGCCTCAGTCTGACCATCTAAGAAAAGAAGAAAAGAGGGGCGCCTGGGTGGCTCAGTCGGTTAAGCATCAGACTTTGGCTCAGGTCACGATGTCACAGTTCGTGCCCTGTGTTGGACTCTGTGCTGACAGCTCAGAGCCTGGAGTCTGCTTCACATTCTGTGTCTCCCTCTCTGTCTGCCCCTCTCCCGCACACATTCTGTGTCTCTCCTCCCCCTGCTCCCCGCATGCATTCTGTGTCTCTCAAAAAATAAACATTAAAAATTTTAGAAAAAAAACAAAGAAGAGAAAAGTGTTCTTGCTGCCTCCTGGTCTTAGGGGTTAATGTTTACTGTGCTATTCAGTTCTTGCCTCGAAATACCAACAAGACCGTGTCTTGGAGCTGGACATGGTTGTTTTCTTTGTTCCTCCTTTGGGACAAGGGATACACAAGCTGTGAGCATTGGCGCTGGTCTTAATTCCCAGGAAAGTGAGCCCAGACACCATCCAAAGGCTGAGCACCCTACACTCCCAGTTCCCACCCTGAGAGGCTGAGAGTGAACGAGGTCAGCCACAGTCAGAAGATGGTCATTCAAGGGCTGGGGCCTGTGTTTACTAGTCTGTGAAACATTACTAACCCCCGTCCCACCCAGCTCTCACAGGGTGGCTATTAGGAGGATGTGCTAAGAAAATGGGGGTGAGGGCTCTCCTAAAACTGCTCTGGGCAACTTCTTATTTGTTATCAGCATTTTCAGATCCAGTTCTAACCCAAGTTCATTCATTTTGGGGAACAGGTCACTCAGTTCTACCAAAGAGATGTGATGTAAACTATCCCAAAGTTTAGCACCCTTTGTCAGAATCACTGATGAAAATGCAGGTTCCTGGGGCCCTGCCCCGGGTGCACTCAGCCAGAGTCTCCACTAGAGCCCAGGAATCTGGGTTTTAACCTGGGCCCCACACACTCAAGTGGGAAAACTACTGTTTTAACATCAGGCAAACAAGGCCTGCCTGGGACCAGGAAGAGAAACAAGGGAGATAACAGCTCTCCAAAGGCCGGTGTGGGAGGTCTGCCCACACCACTCCCCCCCCACCGTCTAGGGGAGGGAGAAGTAGGAAGGGCCTTGGCCTTCATCTGGCCCAACCCCTATTTCACTGATAAGGAAATTGGGGCCCAGAGAGGGCAATGAGTCCGAGTCACCCAAGGAATTCCGTAAACAGGCCTGCAGTCCCCTTAGTCCCCTTGTTCTGAAGCCCTCACCCCTCCTCCTTTTCTGCTTCCACTCCATGTGCATATGTGTCTGTGTATGCTGTCCATTCTGCACCTGCCAGGGCCACACCTCCTCCCAGTAGCAGGCCAGTCCTCAGAGCCCTAGGTTCTTGGTCTAGGAAGAGGCTGGAACTAACCCCATTTCTTGGCTCTCCTGCTCCCTAGCCTTTTACGTTCAGAGATCAATTTTGTGATTTTTATGACTGCATAACAAATGGAACTGTGATCTTTTCATAGGAAGAAAAAAAAAAGTATCTTGTAGTCCTTCTGGTTTCTAGAAGTGCTTTGGATTTCCACACCCTGTACCTGGGTCTTTAACCCAGGGCAACCAGGTGAGCTCTCCCTACTGAGACTGGCTCAGTGGGAGGTCTGACTCACGCCTCACCTTCCAGGGCTTTCCAGCTCTTTTCCGTGGTAGCATCAGCCAGCACGAAGCCAAGGGAGCCGGGGTTCTTGGCACAGACAGCACACAATCCACATACTTCCATTACCAGGCTGGCAGGCAGCCCCGGAAAAGGACAGAGAAACACACAGGTGGACCCACGTCTGATGAAACTTGCCTTTTACCAACAACCATCCCCCTCTTTTATCTCACAGCACTGATGAGACTCAACCATTTTAATAAACATTTTTTTATTAGAAAAGTAAAAAATATTGCATAGGTCTTAATACTTGAACATCAAGTGTATTCATGAACAGCGAGTATCTTCATGTAAACAGTTCTAGATGGAAGACCCAGATGGCACTCCTCTGGGGGAGGGGTTCCAGCCCCCCACCCCAATCAGCCCCATCCCCTCACAGCTCAGCTCCTCAGTACACATTGGGGGGGATGGGCAAACGCAGCTCCCAGGTGTATTTTTTTCTTCAAGTGTCAAAGATCCCCAAGTGATCCCAACACCCACCCCTTCCTACTCTTACATTCATGCGTCTGTAAGATAGCTGCCTAGAACAGGTCAGTAGTGAAGCTCTGATCAAAAAAAAAACAAACACAAAAGATACAAAAACCAAGAACACATTTGGCCCCTTCAGACCATGAGATACACAAACCGCCTTGACCTCCCCCCTCCCACCAGGGCCCTACCAGGAGCACACACCCCTTGCAAAGGCCAGTGCAGCCCAGCTGCTCACCTGGCTGTCACACCACTGTTGTCTTAACTGTCAGTAACAATAAAAATAATAAGGTACATGCTACATACACATCCAGCCTGAAGCCTGGTTGGCCCCTAAGCCTTTGTTTCATGCTACAGTACTGAGGGGCCTATGCCCCCAACTGGGAGCCACCTGCACACCTCAGTGAGCTTCCTAGGAAACACAATGTTCCCCCCACCTCCACCTTCCTCCCCTCGGGTGGCTGTTGTCAGTTTTCTAACGACAGGCATCAATCCCTCAGCTCCTGCCTGCCAACGTCCACCTCAAAATCAAAAGTTCAGTGGTCTCTGGCGTGGGGGCAGGGTCGGCCCCCCAGGCTCAAGTTCAACACTCCTCAATGAGCAGCTGCTCGGAGCTGTACAGCTTTTTCTTGATGACTCGGAAGCCGGTGCTCAGCGTCAGGGACTGGCTGAAACCGGGGACGAAGGGAGAGTTGGCAGAGCTGAACAGCCCCTGGATCTTAGGCCAGAGGCGGGAGTCCAGGCGCAGCACGAGGGTCAGCTGGAAGGTGGGCACGAGGCTGGGGTCGAGGGCCAGCTGGCCGACGCTGTGGCAGCTCTTGCCTTGCTCTACGCAGACGTCCAGCAGCGCCCCCCGCAGGCCGCACGGCTCGCTGTAGGCCAGGCGCAGTAGTTCCTTGCCCACCTGGCTCACCAGCTGGCTGGGCATCAGCAGGCGCGCTGGGCGCCGCGAGCCCAGCCGCGCCTGGGACAGGCTCTCCTGCAGCAGCTGCATCAGGTTGGCACACAAGTGCTCATCCTCAGGGTCGCTGAGCAGCTCGAAGTCGGGCAAGGACACCCCATCCAGGTATGCCGAATCTGGTAGGGAGAGCACACAAGAGAAGGGTGTAAGAGCGGCTCCAAAAGGCGGGGGGTGAGGGGGTGCTGTTTCGTTAAAAAACCAACACTCCTTCCCATTCTGTGCCTCAGGTTCTGCCCCACACTCGTACCCTATACTCCAATCGCCGTCCTCCATCCCGCCTCCCCCCGCAATCAGGGTTCTGATGGGATAGGAAGCCAAGGCGGCGTTGACTCCTTCCAGAGCGGCGCTTTTTCACCTCCCGGGCCCCGTGAGTCGCGTCCAGTCTCCGCCCACGGCTTACCTTCCTCCGGCCCAAAGCCACTGTTGCTGCTGTCCAGAGACTCGCAGTCCGAGCTCTCCAGGCTCGCGCAGCGGCCAAGACCCTCTTCTCGGGCCGCCGACCCCCAGGCTGAGCGCTGCGGCTGATCTGGGGTGGGAGTTCGGGACAAGGACGACGATGAAGAGGAGGACGACGATGAGAAGCGATCCCAAAGGCTAGGCATGATGAGAACGGACGCCAGGACGTTTGCAGATGAGCTCTGGATGCGGGAACGCAGAAAATGCTGTAAGACAGGAGGGGCACGGACCCGGCGTCAGTCTGGGGGCTGGACCAGACTGAGAGCGCCAGGACCCGCAGGATTGAGGCCTCCCCACGCAGGGATCAACACATACTGAAAGGACACTTACCAGCTAGCTTGGTCGGAGAGAACTGCTAGGACAAGTGCGTACAGCCGCTTGAATGGGTGCGCGAACTGGTACCAACCCCCGAGCGCTGCCCAGACCTGTCCCTTCTACCCACCCGCACCTCCCCCTTGGCCGCCGCGGTCCCTAGCACCAGAACCGAGAGGCCTATAAGGACTAGAGCGGAGAGGCCACGCCTCCTCGGCGCCGCAGCCCAATCCAGACCCGGGAGTGTGGCTCCCCTCGGCCAATGGGCTCCGGGCGCACGTTCGCAACGTTCTCTCCTGCCCGGTGACAGTGGTCTGGCCCCGCCCCCGTTGAGCCCCGGGAGGCTCCCAGCAGAACCCCGCGCCGCGGCCACGCCCCCTTTCTGGAAGGGATCCGCGGCGGCCGCAGCTGCCAAGGTCCCCGAGGGCGCTCGCGGCAGGGGAGGATCAAGGAACGACTTGTTTATTATAGGGTCCTGTTGCTGGGGGAGGGGGTAGCCGTGACCGCACGGGGGGAAAGGCAGGGTAACTTGAGGGGGCGGCGGGCCGGGAAAACGGTTGCCCCCAGCGTCTGGGAGCCTGAGACTACAGGCACAAGTAAGCGCTCGGGTGGATGCCTGTGGGACGGCGGCGCGGGGAGCAGACGTTAACCCGGCCGGCCCTCGCGCACCTACCCCACGCTAACCCGGCCTTGCATAGGGTCGGAATATGGGGGTGGGGTCCAGGCAGGGTTGGTCCCGGCACTGAGCTCCCCCTTCCTTGCAGCCCCACCCGCCTGTTAACTCTACAGCCCCCGGGGAAGGGTTAATGGGGGAGGTCCGTGTTCCCCTCCCCCCATATGATCCCCGTCCCTAGGTTGTGTCCGCTCCCACCCTCAATTGCTTCCCAGGAGAGAGTTTGGGGAGAGTGGTTAGAAGAGTTTTGTTGGGCTCGGGTTCCTAGCACTTGGTCTTGGGGCTGAGAACGGGGACTCATATCCGATGAACACACGGACCCTCCGCGGGCCCTACAAATCTGCCCGAGTTCGGTGCTGTCTCCCCCGCCTGCTGTACTCGATAGTCCCCGGGCGTCTGCCGGGTCCTAGCGCCCCTCTGTCCCAGCGCTTTGTGTAAAAGAACCGGAGAGTTGCATCAGGACCAAGGACTAGATCTCCGGAAAAGTCGGGGAGTGCAATGGCCATCCCCTGTTTCGTCATTCAGGCGGGGCCACAGGAAATCTGGCCCGACGGCGTTGCTCCGGGACAAATAATGATTGCCGAGGGTGGGAGGAGGTTCAGACGGACTCGACCTTTACGTCTTTAAAGGCTTATCAATCTGGGACACCGAGATCCCGATAGAAGAGGGAACCAAATTTACAGCCGACGCTCCCACTCCGGGAGCCTAACCAGATCCGACTGGCAAGCCTCACCTCGGGGGTGGGCTTGCGCGTGACAGATGATACTTGCCGAGGTTAGGTCCCTGCAATCCCCACCCCCACCCAATTAAAAAAAAAAAAAAAAAAGCTGACCCGTGGGCCTTTCGGGCAAACCGAGACTCGAACCAGAAAGGACCGGAATTGAAGCCCTGCACCTCCACCCGCCCCCCATTTTCCAGATGGAGGAACCGTTCTCGGAGACAAATGTATGGAAAAAAATTAATTAGGGGAGTCAGATTAGAAGATAGCGTTAAGATGCCGCACAATAGAATAGTCTCTTAGCCACTGGGGCGATTAAGGCCTAAATACTGGCCCTTTCTTCCTGTCCAGCGAGCTCCTGTCACTTACTGGGAGCCTTTAAAAACACCAGGGTCAGGGCGGTTAGGGTAAGTGCTTGGAGAGCTGGTGTTGGTAGATGACATTCTCTTGAAATCACCGTTTACTGAGGTGGGGTAACCCGTATGGATGTGTCTTTTTGTCGCCAGGAACCTTCTGGTTAGGGAATGAATCCTTCAGAGTACTATTCCCTCTTCCCACCAGGAGGACTGGGCTGGGGACACTAGAGACTGAAGGAGATAGTTTGGGGATGTTTTTCTTTTTCATCTCTCTCTCCCTCTCTCTCTTGCTGTGGCAGAAAAAAGAAAAAAAAAAGGAAATATTTCAGAAAAAAATGTGGAACAGTAAAAAAAAATAGAGGTTTTTTAAAAAGTGTATATTCCTAAGCAAAAGAATCCAGAGACAGTTTGGAGAGATCAGTTCACCAGTAACCATTCATATTCAATAAACACCGTCAACCGTCACGAAGTAGTGTGCTAAGCACCTTTTTTCATTCACTGTCTCATTCTGTTAATAAAAATTTTTCCCAAATGGGAAAGGCTGTGTTAATGGGTACTGAGTAATTTTGTTTCTTTTCAAAAGAAATCCATTAATGTTGTGTGTTTTTTAAAATACGAAAAAAAAGGACCAGGAGTCTTAACCCTGGAGGTCTTTCCCAGAGCAGAAGGGGGTGGGCTACAGGATAAACAATCACTTACATGGAAGACTGGGCGGGGCTCCAAATGGCTTTCCTCACTGACCCCCTTCACCCTGTGAAGCAGGGGGCAAAGCCCCATACCATTGTCCGCCAAGAGAACCTTTGGACCTAGAAGAGGAATTTCTTAACTGTCAGCCCCTCTGTGGAGTCAGGGTGAAGGGCATTAATCCATCGTGTGAGGTGAAGGGTAGGATCCCTTCCACCTGGCTAGGGCTGCAAAGACTTCATTAACCACCCCACATACCCTTCTCACTATTGAAGCAGATGGGGAGGTGTCGGAAACACCTAAAAACGTGTACCTCCCAGGGGAGGAGGAAGCTCAGTCTCCTAGCCTCTAAGCCAGGCCTCTTTAGAGATCTCAAAGATCCCCTAAACCCTGCATTTGGTGTGCTTCTTTCTCCCCACTGCTCCCCTTGGGCCTAAGCTGGTTGCAGGTCAGACTTGCCTGAACATGCCCCTGCCCAAAGCTCTGGAGACCCAGCTCTGGCATCCCTGCGGCCAAGAAGCCTTCCCCAGCATGCCCACTCCAACCTTCCCATCCCTTAGGTGCCCCTCCTCATGTCATTTTATACCTGTGTATATCTCCGTTAATAATTGTTTCCACTAATTTAGTCTTCTTATTGGACTATGAGCTTCTTGAGGATGGTGTTCTACTCTCCTTAACTTCCAGCACATAGTAAAGTCTCAGTGAACATTTCTTGGACGAACGGATGAATGAATGAATGAATGGCTGGATAAAGCAAGAAGGTGAATTTTCCCAGAATTGTAGACCTACATCTGGATTCCCAAGACCAAGGTGGGCCTTTGGGGTGGGCCTTCAGAAGACCTGGCTGCTACCTTTCTATCCTTCTGATAAGTGCTGCCACGAGCCTTGGATGTATCTGAACCTTTTCCTCCTTCCTCAGCTCAGGTCTGGGAGTGGGGCTTCTAAGGCCCCAATTTAGTTCTCCAATTGGAAGATAGCACACAACCCGGGGAAGCTGGGAGGAGGGAGGGCACATCGTGTAGAGGGCTGATGTGGGGAATCTTTTCAAGCAATTAGTCCTCTGTCTTCAAATCCTTCAAAATACTTAAAAAAATTTTTTTACATAAAATTCCCATACACAAATCACAGTTTTATTTTTTTTAATCTATTTTTGAGACAGAGAGAGACAGAGGCAGAGACAGAGAACGAGCAGGAGAGGGGCAGAGAGAGAGGGAGACAAGAATCCAAAGCAGGCTCCAGGCTCTGAGCTGTTAGCACAGAGCCTGATGCGGGGCTCGAACTCATGAACCGCAAGATCTTGACCTGAGCCAAAGTCGGATGCTTAACCGACTGAGGCGCCCCACAAATAACAATTTTAAAGTGAACAATTCAAAAAAAAATAATAATAAAAATAAAGTGAACAATTCAGTGGCATTCAATGCATTTCCAATGTTGTGCAACCACTATCTCTAATTCCAAAACATCTTTATCATCTTGAAGGAGACCCCAGACCCAAGCGCTGGGTCACCCTCGGCCAAATACTTTTGAAGTTTGTATTTCCTTGTTGGAATAGGGCTGCTCCTTTGCCCAACTCCAGAGGGCATCTTTCCCTTTTGAGTCTGTGCATTTACATATGTCTTCTAGGGAACTGTGCTCTAGGGAGCCATACTGTGCAATATGGAATTAGCACCAAGACAACCGTGGGGAGACTGGCTGAACTCTGAGCAGGAGTGGCCTAGTGTCACGTCCTGGGTCCTGGGTGACTCGGGCCTCTGGAGCTGGTAACCAGGCCCCATGTCCCAGTCACTGTGGCCAGAATTCTGACCACACAGACACTGCCCCTTCCCGGGCCCTGCTCTATTCCCGTGGGACCTGCCACAGCCTGCAATTGAAAGTCAATGAGCTCTCACTCCTGGCCTCCTGCCTCTCCCTGTTCAGGCGGTTTTTGTCCAGCAGACCAATTCCCAGGGCCTCAGTCTGGCAAGCCGCCCCAGTCGAGTTTGGGAAGTTAAACCAGATCTTGGGGTGGGAACCCTAGAAGTCAGGATGGGAACCCCTGAAGGCCAGCCAGCTTGCCTGCAAGGCTCAGCTTGGGCACCTTTGCAGTTCTTTGCAAACATCTCACTGAGGCTAGTAGAGGTGGCGGGAGGAGCCAGTGGGTCTGGGCGGAGGGGAGAGGGTGGAGGGGTGTGGTAGGAGGTGGGGACAATGGAGCCAGCAAAAGTGTTCCCAGGACTTCTGTGGCTTTTTTACTTGAAAAACAACAAACAACCTTGTCAAAACAGCAGGACTGTAAGCGCACCCGGTTTACTAGGAGGGTTGTGAAAAGCTATTGACAGCCCAGGGCTTCAGGTAGGATTTTGATTGCACTATTGGAGGGAGAACTAAAAACTCAGTGGGGAGTCTTTTTGCAAATGAAACTACTTTTGGAAATGGAAATACTAACACTACAATGTATCGTGTAGGCTTTCAAAGAATATGTTTTAAAAGCGTACCATCTATTTATACCCTGAGCAATGAATACAGTGCCATTCTACAGATGAGGAAATTGAGGCCCAGAGTGAGTCCAGGAATCCTTTCGACCAATGGCTTTCAAGCCCAACTGATAATTAGAATCATCTGAGGAGCTTGTAACCGTAGATTCCCATCTCCCCACCCCCCATTTTAATTTGGTAGGTCTGCGTGGGGCCCTTTTGTATAAACAGCCCTCTAGGCGATCCTGATGCTCCCTTTTAGCTGGAATGTCTGCTGACCTCTCAGAAAGAAAGGTAGGTCCTCAAAGAAATGCTGGATTGGCTCCCCAGCCTATGAAAGGGCCGGCCTGTGGGTTGGGGTGAGTTAGGGGCAGGTGACATGGCAGGCAGTTATGGAGACTGGGCCCACATAGGATCATGGTGAGCTCATAGCCAGCTAGTTCTTCTGGGCTCCTAGGTTTCACAAGTCATTTCCTCAGGGAACAGGGCAAGGGCACGGGGAACCCCACAAATTGCTGGCTCAATAAACCACCATGTCAAAGGATGGAGTTTTTGAGAGCTAGTGGGGTAGCCTAGTGGAGGATCCTGACAGACCTCCCTTTACCCCAGCAGCGGTGAGAGGCACAGAGGCTTACCAGACTTCCACTGCTCCCCCACCTTGTTTCCCACACAGCCAGAGGGGTCAAGCAAGTTGTCCTAGGGGACCCAGCCACACTCCAGGACACCAGCTCTTTTCTCACTAATTCACCCGGCTGCCTCTCAGGAAGGAATCCCATCTGCTCCAGGGCCAGCTTTCAGCCAGCTTCCCAGGATCCTGAAGGCTGATGAGGAAAGAAAACAATGAAGAGGAGGGAAGGCCAGAGGCAACACCCCTCTCTAGTTAGTACCCGAAGCCTAGGCTAAATGACTCTTGATTTCTGGCCTTGTGGGGACAGGAGTAACCTCACCTGAGTTCAGGTTATTTGGCCACTGTGCTGTGGCCTGAAACAGCCTCTCAGAAGCATGACATGCCTTTGAATTCCAGTATTGTTTTTTTTTTTTTTAACAAATAATGCAATCTTGCATTCTCTTTTTACATTTTATCTCTAATTAATCTGTTTCAATTTTAGTAGCAAACTTTTATTTTTTAAGTAACCTCAACATGGGGCTCGATCTCACGACCCAGAGATCAAGAGTCACACGCATGCTTTACCAACCAAGCCAGTCAGGTGCCCCTAGTAGCAAACTTTTAAGTCACCAGTTAGTATTACTTAATTTCTCCCTTCCTGAAACAAACAAACAAACAAACTTTTCATAAAAAGACACACTGCGATTGTCCTGTGGTCTCATATAGTGTTGGGATTTTCATACCCCAGTTTTGAAAACCCAGAACTAGAGAGTCTCAAAGTCTTCTTCAACTTCCACAAGGATTAGAGTGAAGGAAAAATCATGATGAGTTCCATGGAGCTGCTTTTCTAAAAATCCCAGGCCTGGCCTGTAGGGAGGTAGACCATCTGGAAGAGGCCTGCCCAGGAAGGTAGAAACAGACGGTCCAGGTCCAGCCCTTTCAGTTTTCTTGCCTTTTGAGGGTTTCCAATTGCCATATATCAAAAGGGAAGGAGGGGTCAGAGTGGGTTTGTTCTTCAAGCTGGGGGGTGGGGGGGGTGACAAGAATGATGGGAGCTGCCACAATGGGGACAGCCTGAATCCAGGCTCACAGCCTGCCTGGACAGTAAAATGAGCTCACTCATTTTTCTTTCCAAGAAAGAAGAGATCTGGGGGGCTGTCTAGCCTCTGGGTACCCCAAAGGGCTGAGGTGAATAGGGCTGGATCAGAATGCTCAGCAGAAAGGGTCAGTTGAGCCTCTCCCTGTCAGAATCTTTCTGTAGGTGGAATGACCCTTAAAATCTTTGAATGTTAGGGCCTCTTCCATCCCTCCCACCTGCCCACGTTATGGACGAGGAACCGAGCTGGCGGGTGAGGAGCCTTAAGTGTTGCCCGAGGTCTCCCTCTCTCCTGGCAGTTAGGCCTCACTCAGTCTTTAGGAACTTTGTTTTCTCAGGCTTGCGCCACTTCCTCACCCCTCTGCTAGCCTGTCTGTAATCTCACTCAGAAGTGTGTTTTTAGTAGCCAAAGGCTTGGGAAATGCAGGTCTATGCCAAAGGCAGCTGCCCAGGGTCTACTAGACCTTTTTCTGAAATCCGTTGGCCGGCAGGTGATTGGGAACTGCCCGTTCTACCTGGCAACTTTGCCACGTGATCACAAGGGTCTGTGACCTTTCTGGAGCTCTTTATGGTTTTAAAAACACTTCCATGTTCCTTAGTATTTTCATAACGCCGTCGATAAAAGTAACTAATCTTGCATAACAATGTAGGCAAGACCAGTGCCCTTTTACAGGTAAGGAAACAGGTACAGATAGGTGCAGTGACCTGCCTAAGGTCATACAGTCATATAGGTTGGAGCCACGACTCTAGGTCTAGGCTCATTTCCTAATGCCACACCACCCCACCGACAGGCTTAGTTGTGAGCCAAAGAGGACAATATGGCTGGAAATGGGGGGCAGGACATGTTGGGAGAGTGGTGGCACAGAAGAAGTAGAGTGAATGCCTGGAATCGCTTTGGAGTTGTTAACAAAAAACTTTCTCTCCTGGGTTGGTCCTTGTGTTCTCTAATGGGGTTTTTCCTCCCCCTGCAGAATTCAGCAGGGCCCAGCAGTGCTGACTCAGTAACAAAGCAGACTGCCACCCTAAGGGTTTCCCTTTAGCTAGACACCCTCAGACCCAGAAGTGACAGCATACAACATACCCCCCTCCAGGTATCCTTCCTGATAGCTCTGATCTCTAGGAAGGCCAATCTGGGAAGTGGTGCTCCCAAAGTGGGGCCTCGCCCTCCCCACAGTGTCCCCTTTGTAACCCACAAAGGACCGGCTTTGGCACAGGAATCCAGGAGCCAGTGCTGAATCTTTTTGTACTTAAAAAACAAAAGCAGAGAACCCCCCCCCCCCCAAATTCTAGATCTATAGATTCTGTTCTGGAAAGAGGTGCACACGGAGCTGAACCGACTTCACAGAGATCTATAGCGGCGGTCGGCAGTGGGGCCAGCGCCGATGGGGGAAGGGAAGAACCCCCAGCTCTTCCCTCCTACCCCACCCCCCTGCTGAGGTGCGCCCTCAGGGGAGCCCGGCCGCGGAGGTGACAGATGCAGAGCAGCTGAATGGGGAGCGGGGTGGGGGTGGGGGGTAGGTTTGTCTCCACGGACCCCCTACGGCGTAAGCCGGGACGTGACTTGGAGAACGTGCGTCTGGTAGACCGGTGGGGGACTAGAGTGGGACTGAGAGAGAGGCGGGGCCGAACCCAGCCCCGCCCCCCCCGGGAGGAAAGCGACTCCTCCTACCGTCCGGGGGCAAGCTGTCCCGCCGCAGATGCTGAGCTCAGCGTTTTGCTCAGGTCGCGGGGCTGCAGGGTGGGGGCAGGGCCAAGGGGCCGGCGCCTTTCTGATGAGGGCAGAAGAGGGGGAAGTGGGGGAGGAGGGGGAGGGAGGGAGAGGCTGAGGAGGCCCTCACAGCCCTGAGGCTGTAACTCTCCTCCGACCGGGTCTGCTAACAAAGCGTTCTCTGTTGGGGTAGGGGAGGCCTCCTGGGTGCTCGCAAAACCTTAGGGGGGCGGGAGGGGGGAGTGTCTGTGAGTCATCACCCCAAACCCTGACTTAGCCCCAAGAACCCGCGTCAGAGAGGCCAGGCCCTTGTGCCCTCTGACCCCAGGATTTGTTTGGCGTGGGGAGTGCAGGGAGCAGTGCCTGCCCCTGTAAGGCCGCAGGCCAGAGCCGCCCAGGCCTCCTCCAGCTCGCACAGGAAGGGACTTTTATTGACGGCAACCTTGAAAAGAGCCGGGAATGATCAGCTGGGGAGGGGAAGGAAGAAAGCCCTTTGTACCCACCTGGCATAAATGGTTACCCAGGCCAAACGGGTGGGTGGCTATTTTTGAGCTGACCTACATACCTATTTGCCTCTTTATCTTTTTATTATCACACATGGTTATTATGGGAGCTTTTCTTTAGCACTTGGTGCAGCTGCTGCATTTGCTGAGGGCTGCACAATGAGGCGTGTTGCCTCACTCTCCCGGGAAGTTTTAAGAGTCTCTGATCCTGGAAAGAAGGACATCAATAGGCCTGCAGAAGCTTCACCAAGCTCTTTCCCCAGAGAACAGGATCCTGATCCTGAAGCACCAACTCCAGAGCTGGCCAGCCCTGGGGGCAAGAAATGACATTCAGATTTGACAGCAATGTCACTGGGTTTTGCTGAGGCTGGCCTACACCTCCCTCAGCCTCCGGCCTCCAGTACAGTAAAATTTGGTTGATCTTGTAGAGGTGAAGTTTACCTTTACAGATAGAGAAAGTGAGGTACAGAGGTGAGTTGTGGACAGAACTAGCTGGGATTTACTGCTCCAATTCTGGATGCAGCTGTTTGTTTGTTTGTTTGTTTGTTTGTTTTCAAGTGGAAACAGGGAGAGCCTGGAGATTTCTCTTGATTTTACCTTTGTTCAACATCACCAAGGCCTCCCTCTCGAATCTTTTAATAGCTCCCCATTGCCTTTAGAGCGAGTCTGGCTCCTTCCCTTGGCCTAGCAAGCCTTCAGGGCAGCCCCTTGCTAGATCTAGATTTATCTCCCTCCCACAGCCCAGGAGAGGAAAATCACCTATGGTTCTAATTACCTCTGAAACGCTCTTAAATTTTCCATAAAGTACAGTATGCAGGGCTTTGTGTATACAACTTTGCACAGTAATATGTATGTAGATGTGCAAACTATATACAGCCAGGTACAGTAGATCATAAAGGAGGACATCAAAGTATAAGCATATAATTTACAGTATTTTTAATCACACTACAGAGAAACAGGTACATAGACCTGGAGGTGAGACTGGTAGAGGTAACAGCAGATTTCTGCCTTGTCCTATCTGGTGACCTCTCGGGAATGAAATCCTTGGCCTGGAAAGAGAATGGGGGATATTCACACTCCTTAAACTATTCTTTTTTGTGTGGGTTTTTCTTTCAATGCTGGTAGAGTTGACTTCACCCAGGTTCCCTGTGCTGTGGGGAAAGTCTTTTCTCTGTGCTGTCAAGTGTCTTCCCTTCCAGCTTGCTCCTGTCTTCACACTGATTACTCTGCCCGGATGCCTTTCTACCTCCTTCTAGCTCTGACTGCAGGCTGGTCTCACGTTCAGGGCCCTCCAGGAGCCCGCTTTGAGCATAGGTGGGACTCTCCATGTTCCCCTGCTGGGGAGTAAGGGCCAGGAGTCCAACCCGAACCTGCCTGACTTTGAAGCCAGTGCCCAGTTCACAGGGCTAGGGATGTGTTCCTCTCTTCTCACTTGACATCGTGTGTTGAAACCATCCCATCCTGGGTCTGATGCCACATCACACTGTAAACTCCTTCATGTATTTTAAATCTTTAAACACCCACCAATAACACCAACACCTACACACACACACACACACACACACACACCCTGTATTTTAGATACATATGGTATATACAGTATACGCTCAGCAAATATTTGGCCCAGAATTGAATGAAACTAGAGCCTACTTGTGACTCAGGGTCAATGTGAAATCGGTGAGAAGTCTCCCCTGCCCCCTCCCAGGCAGTGGGGAACTTAGTTCCTGTGAACTCTGATAGCATTTATGATTGTCACAGAAAGTCAAAACTGAAAGGGGGATTTCCCTTCTTGTCAGATGAGAAGACCAAAGGGAAGTATCTGAAGCAACCCGGAATGGGAGCCAGATCCCACGGTCCCCTGGCTTACACTAGCCCTCTCTGCCTTCACCTCATCGCCTCTTCAGGGAGGCCTTCCCTGATGGCCCCATCCCTCCGTGTCCTCTGTTGTTTGGAGGCACTCATTCGGTATGGAATTATACAGGTATGTGTCTGTGTGGGCCCCCAATGCCCATCTTTCCAACTACACTGCAAGCTTCAGGAGGCCAGGGGTTTTGTCTGTTTCATCGTGGCCCGCAGAGTTCCCAATAAATAAATATATATGAGCAGAACAAAAAGACGTACCCACGTGGCCTGAGAACCTCCTCATTTGTCCCTAGGGCAGCAGTGCAATTGGAACAGAAACCACAGAGTTGACAAGGCTAGAGTGCCTTGTCTTGAGGAGCTTGAGGTTAGGAGGGGAGATGAGACACCTAGTGAATAGCCTCACACAAGGAAGATGGTTGAGTCTGAATGCCTGTCAGACCAGATGTTGTTGCGGTCAAGTGACCTGGGGAGGAAAGACTGGAGGTTGGAGGCCTGGGGCAGGGAGCCAGTTAGCTCGTGATTGCAAAACCTGAAAACCACTGATATGTCCACGGCAGGAGAATGGTTAAAGAAATACTATCTCCACGCCACAGAATATTATGTGGGTGTGAAAAAGAGGGAGATAGACTTTGAAAAGATGTCCAAGATATATTGCTAGGTGAAAAGAACAAGTTGCAGAACAGTTTGCGTCCTCTAATCTCATTCTGAAGCAAAAACAGGACACTCCCCTCCAGACACACGTTCAACTGTGTGGAGAAAACAACTAGAAGGATGCTGGAAAAACTATTCACAGATGTTATCTCTGAGGGATGGAAGGGAGGGCGAGGTTTTACTTTTTCACTTTGCACCTTCTGCACTGTTGAATTTTGACCATGAGCTCATAGTACTTTCACAAGAGGATTTTGTTTTTGTATTTTGCTATTGCAGGATGGGGGGTGGGACGGGGCGGGGGTGGTGAGTAAAGAGGTGGGGGTGGGGCTGGAGCAGTGGGCACTGCACAGTGAGAGGGCCCTGACAGGACCTAGAAAAGTAGAGGACGGGTCTGAGAAGGCTATGTGGTTCCAAATGGGGAAAAGTGGGGATTACTGTGGAGACGGGGTACCAAAGTGGAGATGGAATGTGAGAAGTACCGTGTAGGTATGGGGGTCTCATTCAAGGTGACTCACCCCCACAGTGATGGTGACCCTGGGCAGGGGACAAGGCGCCCAAGGCCAGGGAACCCTGACTTTTAGGAATCAGGGCAAGAAAACGAAGAAGGTTGACCTTTAGGACCCTACGGATTCCTTGGCCGGTTCACCATCCTTAGGGTACAGACCGTTCTGGCTGTAGCGTGGAAACAAACAGAGCAAGGAGGGGCCAAAGCCAAAGCCGGCTGGAGGAGGTCTGCCTTCCACTGGCTGCTGTGGTGTGCCGCCTGGGTCCCCGCCCTCCTCCTGCTCGCTCTTGTGGGCTGCCGTCCAAGCCCTGGGTGAAAGGCCAGGACTTCTGGCCCCTTCCGGAGATGAAGCCCCTTCCCAGGACCCGGAGCAAAGGAAGCCAGAACAATGCTGTTCATGGAGATTGGGGGAGAGGGAGCTAAGTAGGGGCACGAGAAGTTTCTTGGCTCAGATAAGCCAGTAAAAGCCTAGAGAAGGTCAAAGATGAGGAATGTTCTGTGATTTCTAAGACAGCAGCTCATTTATCTCATAAATACTTGCTCTAAGCCTGAGTCCAGTGGTAATACTGTCTCCATTGCAAGCTGGATAAGAGCCCTCCTCTGAGGGGCTGCGTTTGAAGACTTGTCTCTAGGTCTCTTCACAAAAGGCCCTCTGAAAGGATGAAGGGAAATGTTTGCCATGAGGCACCTCCAGGGGTATCTATTTAGTCTGCACTACAACCTTCTAAAGGAGGTATTCTTTGATATACTGGGAAACTGAGGCTGGGAGGATGGTGCCGTGTCCCTGACCACACGGTTAGGAAGTGTTAAAACTGGGATTTGAACCTGGGTGTGCCTGTGTCCCACTTATAATTTGGTTGCTTGGAGCTTAGAACACATTTTCCCATCAGAATAATGCTGTAAGTGGTGGTTTGGTTGCCATAATGGCCTAGCTCACCCAGGGTATAGCCGGAATTAATTCTATGTTTCAGTGTGGTTGTGGATGAATCAGGCTTCTGCGGGCTAGCCTGGAAACCCACTGGAGAGGGAAAATGCATTTGAGGGTGTGCCCAGCTGGGAACTCTTGCCCTCACTGTAGCGCCTGATTCAGGGCAGACGGAATATGGTGGCCCAGGGAGTAATTTTTCCTTCCCAGAGCTCTTCCAGTAAGCCCTGGTGAGTTCTGGCAGAACTCACAGGCGTGGGGCAGAGCGTTCGTCAGGTTTGGGGTCCATAAGAAAGGGAGTGCAACGAAAGAATGCGCACGAAATTTCAGACTCTGCACACCCGAGCCCTTTATCTTCCTTACACTGCCTCTCCACTCCACACAGTCCTCTTACACCTTCCTCGAGGATGATGGAGCAATCGAAGCAAGATCTAGCGTTCGTTTTCCACATTCAGTCTGGTGGCTGCCTGGGGAAGTGGGTGGGTGGGTGATCGTGAGTGCACAGGGTCAGGAGCTTTGAGAGTGACTTCAGGGAGAGCATCCACTCATTCATTCATTCGCTTGTTCGCTCATTCATTCAGCAAACATTTGCTTTGGGTGTGCTGGGTACTGTGTTCCTTCCTTTCGTGGCAGTTCCGTTGCCCAAAATATCCTGGGCACGACTGTCTGTGGGTCTTGAACCCAGAATCTCAGCATTAGAAGGAATGATTTTTTACAGATGGAAACTGCAGTCATCTATTCACAGAAGTCCAGAAGGAGAGGTGGGAAGTGATTTTCCCAGTATCTCAGTCCAGGGTCCCCATGGCTGGACCAGGATGTTCCCCTTCCGGCCACACCCATGGCCTTCCTGCCTCAAGAGGTGTCCCAGCCATCTTGTAGGATTTCTCTGGTTTCCCCAGGAATGGAGTCTGGGGCCTGGAGAAAGGCCCCAGAGAAGTAGTGGGATTCCTTCCTCACTGAAAATAACAGTGCCTGGGCTCTCCCCTGGAGAGCTAGCTTTCCTGTTGGGGGAGTTCAGAAGTCTTAGGAGACTTTCCTCAGTTCTTTCATGAACCACCTTCTCTCTAAATTCCGGATCTTCACAGGCTCTAGTACCTCTGTGGAAACCCCCTTTTCCAACCTCCTTCATCTGGCTAATTCCTACTTCCCTTTGGGTCTCAGCTGAAAGACCCCTTTCTCAGGATTTTGCTGGGTCCCCAGCCTAGTTAGTTCTCCCTGCTCTGTGTTCACCCACGACAGCCTGGACCTCCCCCCCAGGCTAACCAGGGATGCTTAGGATTGTTCTTGCTAACTGAATGCCTTTCTTACCACTGGACCGTGGTCTCTAGGAGGAACAGACACCATGGCTGCTTTTCCTCTGTTTGTATCTTTGTTTTTAGCAATTGTATGCTCATTGTCTCCATCCATGCTTAGTACACAGTAGGTGCGCAAGGTGCAGTTGTTGAGTGACTGTGATCTGCAGCTAAAGGCAAGGGTCCAGTGAGTGACTTTCATTCAGGTCGTTCAACGACTGTTTATCCAGGACCAGCACACACACAGGATATAAAGATGACTTGGAAAAAGAGGCTTACAATCTAATAGAAGAATTTATCATCGAGAACCTCTTTTAAAAACTGCAAAAATCTCGTCTCGCCAGAGAGCCTCCTTCCCCTCCTAAGTTCTCCTTTCCTTCTCTGCTGGCCTGTTGGCACTTGGCTACTTGGCCTGGAGCCCAGCATGTGCCTCTGAGTTCCAGGAGACACCCAGACACAGGACGACCTGGGGCCTGAGGCCTGTGTGGTGCTGCACAAAGGCTTGTGGCTGCGTTTCCAGGTAGCTTGTGTACAGCGTAGATGTGCACACTAGTGCTCCCCGGGCTCTGGGCAGAGCAGAGGTCAGGCTATGGCTCCTCTTGATAGCTTTGCACCACGTGCATGCACGAGCTTTGAGCCGTTTTGGAGAATTTATTAAGGAAGCACCTGGAGAGAAACTTCAAAGGCAAAGGCTTCACATTCAGTTCAAGGGTTTGAAGTGATGTCTCCAAATCAAATATCCCGAAAGTGTCCCTGGATCCAAAAGCCTTGAATACTGACCACAGTTGCTCCTGCCAGTTTCCTGGAGCCTCAGTTTTGTCATCTGAAGGATGTGTTGTCATGAGGGACATGAGAGGCTGTTGGGCGAAGAATGAATCAGAATGTAAGTGCTCACCCAGGAGGGAGGACACGGTGGAGATGGCCTCCCAGGTGCCCTGCGGTGGCCCTCAGGCCGCTGAAGCCGAACGTGGGCGAGAGGCAGCGCTAGGACCCAGGGGCTGAGTCTGGAGCCCGCTCAGCCGGGTGAATTCACAGCCAGAACACAATGTTCTCAGTGTACCCACAGGAAACCCTAAAGAGGAGAACTGCACATGGCCCTCTGCTGGGTGTGTTCTGGTCCCAGCCTTTGATTCTTTTTCCTAACCTCAGTCCCCACTCTCACATCCTGCAACCTGCAAAGCCGCCCGCCCCACCCTGCTGGGCTGGTCCCAGGCCCCAGGAGAGCAGTCAGTGCAGGAAGCCCAGGGCCTTGCTGGCTTTCACCATTTTCAAATAAGACCGTTTGCCTCTAACCTTAGTTTCCTGAATCAGCCCTTTGTGATGGAAACTTTTCACAGTGCGGAAGACAGGACAAAGCTGAGTTTCTAGCCCAGGCCAGGGTCTTGGCTCAGATGCAGGGAAACAGCTGATGCCTCTGAACCACCTCCTCCCTTCCTCCCTGCAGGGCAGACCCCACCTGGGACGGGGCGAGGGCCTCCACTGCTGTTGCATTCATCAGAAGGAACTGGGAGCTGCCCAGGGAAGCGGGGCCAAGTTCGGAGCAGAACAGCTTGTGATGTGGTTCCTCGTTTTTATTTCCACGAATGCTATAATATGTTGTCCCACCAAGCTATTTTTATTGAATGAATTTTTTTTTTTTTTAAAAGCAAACCTCCACAAAACTAACAGCTCTCTGTTACACGGAAGGACAAGGTGAACTTTTCACTTCCTTCCCCGCAGCCTATCAGTTCATCTGTGGTTTGGTGTCACCCACACTTCTGTGCTATATTCAATCTCAATTTTTGCCTCCCTGTTTTTGAAGCCACAGAGCAATGCTCTTAAACCCATGTACCTCCTGCAGGTTGCATGAGACTTTCAAAAGAGGCTTAGTGTGTTCCCACAACTGATTGCAAAATGGAGGCCTACCTGCCTTCTGGAAGGTACGGAGGCCAGATGCCAGCCTCTGGGCAGAGGCGGGCCCCAAGGAGAGAGCCTGTGGGAAGCCAGCACCACCCAGTATATTCTGGCTAACTACGCTGTGGGGGGCTGCAGGCAGGGAGTAAAGTTCTGGGTGACACACTATATATCTGCCTCCTTAACCAGGGGCCTTGCCATTAAAAAATAAACCCCAGGGCTTATACTGAGCTCCGTTTGTAGGACTCCTTCCACTCTGGCATTTGTCTTTTTCCAAGTATTGGTTCATAAGAGAGTTTTAGGGTGTCCTCACCTCAGGTCTGTAAAGAGATTCTACTGGGTGCCACCCAGACATGCCCAAGCTTGGGGATTATCTTGGAGAAAGGGCTTCCAGAAGCAAACAATGCTGCTCCTCCCGGGGCAGTGTGCTCAAGGCTCACAGCCCCCAAAGCCCTGGGTTCTAGTCTTAGTTTTTACTTTCTCTTTTTTTAAAGATTTTTTTTTTAAGTAATCTCTACATACAACATGGGGCTCAAACTCACAACCCCGAGATCAAGAGTCGCACGCTCCGCCAACTGAGTCAGCCAGGTGCCCCTAGTCTTAGTTTTTTCACTTTGTTGTGTGACCTTGTACATGTTGCCTTCCCACTCGAGGCTTCAATAGCCTCATTTATAAAAGGAGAGGGTCTGGTTAGATGTCACGGTTACAGGTGGAATTATGTCCCTCCCCAAAATCCAGATGTTGAAGTTCTAACCCCAGTAGCTTAGAATGTGACCTTATTTGGAGGTAGATCTTTTTTTTAAATGTTTATTCATTTCTTTTGAGAGAGAGAGAGACAGAGAGAGAGACAGAGTGTGAGTGGGGGAGGGGCAGAGAGCGAGAGAGAGAGGCACAGAATCTGAAGCAGGCTCCAGGCTCTGAGCTGTCAGCACAGAGCCCGACGCGGGGCTCGAACCATGAGATCATAACCTGAGCCAAAGTCAGATGCTTGATCCACTGAGCCACCCAGGGGCCCCTGGAGATAGATCTTGCCAGAGGTAATGGAGTTAAAATAAAGTCAGTAGGGTGGGCCCTAACCCAAAATGATTGGTCTTCTTTAAAAAGGGGAAATTTGGACACAGAGGCATGCATGGAAAAGACACAGGGAGAAGATGGTCATCTAGAATCCAAGGAGAGAGGCCTGGAACAGATCCCTTCTCTCACGGCCTCCAGAAAGAACAAAGCATGAATGAGGACATTCTGATCTTGGACGCCTAGCCTCCAGAAGTTGATACAATTAAGTTTCTGTTGTTTAAGCCGCTCAGTCTATGGAATTCTGTTAAGTCAGCTCCAGGAGGCTGTTAGGGGAGCCCTAGCCCAAACCAGGACAGTTGCTGAGGCCCTTCCTTGAGTTCTTGGGCTATGGTATTCTTTCCTGCCATCTCTCGGCGACTCCTAGTGAGTATATGGTGGCACGTGTGAAAGTGCTTAGCGCGATGCCCCACATACAGCAATCTCACTGGATATTAACTGTGATGGACACTCTTAGTCTTCCCAGTGCCTGGACATTACTTATACCTGTCCTGAGACCCTCTGTGCCAAAATGAGAGGTGTGGGTTCTGTGCCCAGGCCTCATGGTCACACCTTCATTATTGAAGCTTTCCCATCCCCCTCCGCAGCTTTTAAATCTAAGAGTATTAAACCGGCAACTTCCAGACCCTCTTTTTTTTTTTTTTAGGGAAAGCTTATTTTGGCCACAGAGCCAGAAGGACTCAAGGGATTGCAGAGGCTCAGAATTAGCAATTGTTTCTCTGTCCTTGAACATGATAATCCCTGGGGTCATGAAGAGCTACAGAATTCTGAGGCTAAGACTCGGTTTGCACCCTGGAGAAGGCTTGACTGCAGGTGGGCCTGTGCTTCTAGACAGCAAGGTTTCCGCCTCCTCCTGGCATCTTTTCTAGCTCTCTGAACGAACACTGCATATTGAGAGATGGCATGGGGATGATGTTTTGCTTTCCTCCTGGCTCCTGAGTCCATAGGTCTAGCGCCTGGCGCTCCAGCTGCAAACGCAGGCTGGCTGACCGAGTCTGATTTTCCTTTTCATTATCAGGAGTGCTTTCAAAAAGCACTCTAGGCTTGAATGTTGAAGGGGGATCACAGAATGAGCCTTGAGTCTTCTCTGGGCAGACACGGGTCCAGGATAAAAAAGTCCCAGGTTGTCTTCCAGGCAGTATGTGTTTGAGAGACACGTTGCTCCGACTTCACAGAATATTCCAGATTCACTATATTTCGGAGACTTCTGCAGAAGGTTAAGAGGGTAGAATCTGACTTCAACAGCCCCCAGACATGACCTTTGGGTTTGCTAAACAAATGAAATGCCTGTGTTTATGTGTGTGGTTTATCTTCAAATATATGCCTGGAGATTTCTGAGAATAAGGAGTCGGGGAAGGAGGGTGTGCAAGCCTACTTCAGGCTTTCAGGGTCAGGGAAAGAAGGAGGAGAAACCATTTGGGGGGAAACATCTCTCCACAATGTCCATATATTTTAAATTTGATCACTTCAGTCTGCTTCTTATTCTGCCTTTTGGCTCAGAGCCCAGAAGGGAGGCTCCTTCAATAATTCTCACTGAGCTTAGGACATCTGCCTTTCCCTAAAAGTCAGCAAATAAATACAAATGGGAAAACGCTTAGTTTCTAGTCAGAGCAAAAATACTGTTCACCACCTAGTGGCCTGCGAAAATCACATCTGATGCATTATACCAGCCTGTCTAATCCTTCCAGGCCCGAGGAGCCTGCTTTCTAAGTTATTTATCGTGAAAGCCAGAATTCTTGGCTTCTTCCTTAAGCGCACCCTGGCTGTGTCAGAGAAATGCCCTTTTGATGGAAAACGGGTATGGAGAACGAGGCTCCCAACAATCTGGTCCTTGCTTCCTTCTCTTGAGAGACCTCACCACTCCCGTGTTTACACCCTTTGCTCCGGCCACACCAAATGACTCCACAAACGCAGTGGGCGACTTCCTACGGCTCTGTCTTTGCACACGCTGTTCCCTGTACTTGGAATGCTTTCTTTGGCGTCTTCCTCTCTTTGCTCAGCCAACTCCAATTCACCAGTCCAATTGCTCAGGTACAGGCTCACCTTCTCCAGGAAAATTCCCTTATCGCTGCCTCTTCATTGCCCTCTCCAGGCCGTCTTGGCTTGCACAGCACCCCAGATAGACCTGAGTCATGGAGTTACGGCACTGTACGTACTCCGTATGTCTATTTACTTGTCTGCTTTTCCCACGGGTCCCAGTGTTTTCCAAACCTGGTTACAGAAGAGTCACATGAAACCCCCAACCTTGGACCTAATGGACCTATTGGATCGCAGGAAGGAGGCCAGGGAGACTGTATGTTTATTACACTTGATTCTGAGGCACCAGAACCAAGTTTGGGAACCAAGTCTGCCCTATCTCTATATTTCTTTTTTCCTGCATATATTACCAAACCCATAGAAGGCCCTCAATAAACGTTTGACCCTTCTATTTTTTCTCTGATAATCTCTTTTTGTTTTCACTTCCTTTCCTTGCTAGCCCTAGACCAACAATTTGCTTACCCTCTTGCTCTTACCATGTAAAACTGTAACCACTAAGTCTTCGTTTTTTTCCATTCCTACTACCAGGCTGCTGGGGGCTGCTAGGATACGCCCCAAAGATTGGTGCCATTGCAAGTTCAGGGACTCTAACTGCAACTGGCCCCTGAACGTGCTTGGCAATCGTCTGATCGTGGCCAGCTCTCTCCCGTTCTTTACAGGGACTGTCCCCAACCCCCCTGTTCCCACTTCTTCCTGCCCCTTACCACAGGCAGTAGACCAACTTGCCTCCTCTTTCACAGAGAAAATAGAAGCCATCTGATGGGAACTCCCTCAACTTCCTGCCACCTCACCTACACACTTACCCACATCAGCACTATCCTTTTTGCCTGCCCTCCCTCCAAGAGTAATCGCTCCAACAGGGCTCTGGATCCCATCCCCTCCCACGTCCTCAGGGACCTTACACCCTCAATTATCCCTCTTTCTCTTTGACCTCTCCTGCTGTAAAAGAAAAAAACAAATGTCTTGACTGCGTGTACTCCTTTTCAACTGTCACCCTCCCTAGTACTTCATTGTTGCCTTCCCTTCGAACTTAAAAGTGTTGCCTCGATTTGGCCCCACGTTCTCACCTTCCCTCAGTCTCCCACCCACGGCAGTCTGGCTCTGCCTCCACTGTACCACTGCTCTTGAGACAAAGTCCCCAATGATCTCCTTGGTAAAATCTATCCCTTATCTCACTAAAATGTACACCAGATATTGCTGTTTGCAGCCTCCTTTTCCAAACATCCTCTCCCTTTGGTTTCCACGATGCCACATTCCGGGTTTTCTGGCTCTCTCTCTGGTGACTTCCCGCCTGGGTGTCTCTTTCTCTGCCTGTCCCTTATGTGTAAGAGTTCCTCAGGTATCTCTCCTTGGTCCCATTCTCGTCTCACTCCATGGGCTGTCTCCCTGGGCAATCCCAACCACCCCACCCGCCTTCTGGTTTCATAAATATCTCTAGGTTGATGAGTCTTAAATCTAACTCCAGCCTAGCTCACTCTCCCGCACTGTCAACTCATTGGGTCACCTGCCTATGGGACATCTTGAACCTGCTCTTTGCATGCCCCTGTCTTAGTGAATAGTACCCCTAGTCCCTCAGCCACTGACACAAGAAACCCATGTGTCCTCCCTGAGTTCTCCAAGTTTGATCAGTCACCAAGTCCTATATAGGATACTTCTTGAGTAACTCTCAAACCAGATCCGTCCTTCTGTCTCCACATCTTCAACAGGTTGCAGGCATCTCTTACCCGGATCTCCACTACACCTTCCTAGAAGATCTGGATTGTTCTGCCACTGATTCGCCACCATTCCCTCCAACAAAAACTTCTGAAGTGAAACCAGATCTTGTCATGCAAACCCTTTAAGGATTCCCTAGTGTCCTCGGATTGAAGTTCAGATTCCTTAGCAAAATCCATCTGGCCCAATACGCCATGAACCAGCCATGATAAACACCTGCAGCCCGACCAAAACATGGGCCTCTGCATAGTTTATTCCCTCTACTAGACAATCCTTCCTTCCCATCCCACTGATTTGTTCTTCAAGTCTCTGCCTAAAAACATTATCCTAGGAAATCTTCTGAACCCTTGCTTGGCTGGATTAGCTGTCTCTGATTTGACAACATCTCATGCTTTCTCTTATCAGACAAATTTTACACTTAAAATTACCTTTTTGTCTCTCTTAATATATTTATAACCTCAAGGTTGGTAACTGTGTCGTTTGACAGTATATCCTCAGCATATAGCAGATGCTATATGCATAGTAAGTGCTCAGTAAATGTGTGTTGAATGACAAAGGAACGTCTCCCTCTTCTACTGCTAGTAATAAATTATATATTGTTTTATTACTTGTCTTAAAGAGCTTGTATTATAAAAATGAAATAAGCCGATTCTGGAAAATAAGTTCTCTATGGAAACTTGACAGACGGGAGAAATTAAAGTCTCTGGAGAGGTGGAGACTAGCTCGTAGTGGCATTACCACCGGGCCCATGTGCAGGAGCCCATGAGGTGGGCAGGGAGGCACCAGCCTCCTTTACCTTGACTCATGTGCATGGGATCGTGTGAGCTGTGACTGCTTTGGCAAACAGTCTCCATTTCTCCACAGCTCCCACCTGTCAGTGGCGCATTATAGAGAGCTGTGGGCTGAGATCTGGGTTAGTCTTGGCTCTGCCCACCTCCTTGTCTCCATAACCTTAGACATTACTTCACAATGGATGTTGCACAGTAAATAGCTGCCATTACTTCTAAATCAGAGCAAACATACAATAAATTCATATAGTCATTCATTCAATACCTATAACACACCTCCTCCGTGCCAGATAGTATTTTAGAGCAGATGGCAGTGAGTGAGCCAGATGAGATCTCAACATCTCATCTGTAAACCAGGGAGATGAATTAGATGGTCTCCGGTCTCTTCCAGCTCTAAAATTGTGAGATTCCCTCTTCAACCAGATGCAAATAAACAAGGCAGGCGAGTGCAAAGGATCATGCTTCAGACGCCTTCTGCCATTCTTCCCCCATGGGGCCATCTCCATCCCGAAGTTAGCTCTCGGAAACAGGAAAAGATCTGGTATCATTTGTACTCTGCCTGCAACCCAAGATTTGAGTTTCCCAAGTATGTTATTTAAGCTCTTTTCTCTTTTGTGGAAAGGATGGTCATGGTTAGAATTTCAGGCAATTACATAGAGACCTGGCAAAATATTTTAGGCAGAGTTAGGTGCTTTGGCAAAAGCACAGGGAGAGGCAGAATGGCCTCCTCCTTCAAGTGTAGTATCTCTTAGGTGTGCCTGAAACGGCACCGTGTCCTGCGCAGGTTCCTCCTCTTCCTTCTGCTTGAGAGACATCTCCTGGTCCTCTCTCCTTTCTTCTACTTCTGACTGAGCCTTAAGGTCCAAAGTTTCTACCACCTTAGTATCTGGTGTTGTGACTGGGAACAAGGGATTGAAGGATTTCCAACCATGTCGGGGTAGGGAAGCCATAGGTTGCAAATAAATGGACTGAGCAAAGAGAAGTCCTTGGGTGAGGAACTCAATTTAGAGTTCCAGACCACTGTCGTTAGCAGCAGGTATGGGATGGCACTAATAAATAAAACATGTAAGTGTATCAGAGAAAAGGCAGGACTTTAATGCTGATCTGGGATAATTAAATGTGAAGTTGAAAAGTAAAATTTTTGTTCAATGATGTAAAAGTAAAACCGGGTTTATTTAAGTTTACTATTTATATCTCGTTACCATAAAACAAGACACTTATATGGAGTTATGTATCAGACTGACATGAATCAGAGAGCGCGCGAGAGCGAGCGCACAAGTGGGGGAGGGGCAGAGAGAGAGAGAGGGGAGAATCCCAAGAAGGCTCCATACTGTCAGCTCAGAGCCCGATATGGGGCTCTATCCCATGAACTGTGAGATCATGACCTGAGCTGCAATCAAGAGTCGGATGCTTAACCGACTGAACCACCTCAGTGCCCCTTTTTATTTTTTAAGTATGTTTCTTTTTGAGAGAGAGAGTGAGCGAGCAGGGGAGGGGCAGAGAGAGAGAGAGAGGGAGAGAGAATCCCAAGCAGACCCTGTGCTGTCAGTGCAGAGCCCAATGCGGGGCTCCACGCGGGGCTCGATCCTAGGAACCACGAGATTGCGACCTGAACCGAAATCAAGAATTGGATGCCTACCTGACTGAGCCACCCAGGAGCCCCACGAATCATTCTTTAATAACAGCAAATTCTGTCTTGAGGTTTGCTAGTATCTGATGAACTAGAAGCCACAGAGACAAAGGTTTGAAAGGCTAGCTCCCTTATGAACTACAATCTTAGTTAATAATCTTGGTACCTCACCTTCTTGGTGCCGTTTCAACTGTAAAATAGTACTTGCCTCATTTGCCTCGCAGGGCTGATGTGAGAATCAAGACACAGCATATGTGACAATACTTTGGGAACAGCAGAGTATTTCCTGGCTGAGGTACCCTTCCCATCAGCTTGCTTCGGATGGCTGGCTGTGCGGTCCTTGTTGCTAGCTGCCATCTGCCCTTTGCCTTCCTCCTTGTTCACGGAAGTGTCCCTCAAGCATCTAACTACTTTTTCACCATGCTGAATCTTAAAGAGTCTTGTAGACACTGACAAATAGCTAATTCTATCAGCTCCTCAAGGAAGAGGCTGTCTCTTCATTTTGCTAGAGGCCCCTTATCACCAATCACTGGGAGGAAGAAGGGAGAGTAGTGACAAAGCTTATTTCCTCCTGGTAGTTAATTCATTTTATCATTAAAAAAAAAAAAAAAGGTTTTAGGATTTTCTTTGTTCGAGGCAGGGGTCGGGCTCAGCGGGATGCAGCATGGTGCACCTAAAGTAATCTCGGCTTTAGAATCTGAGAGACTGAGTTCAAACCCAGGCGTGACCATTTGCTTAGCTATGCAGACTTGGCGGGTAATGCTAGCTCTGAGCTTTAAGTTCCTGTTCTATACTGGGGGTATTACATCTCTTGCAGCGATACTGAGAAGATTATAATTAATGCCTGCGAGTGACTGGCACATAGTGAGTGCAGAATGGACAGATAAGCAGCAAGGACCATCTTCAAGCTCAAAGCGTGGTAATAGGAATTGTGGCTGATGAGAAATGACAACCAAGAGAAAGGTGAAGAGAGGGAGGCCATCTTCAAAACAGAGCGAAGGTCTTGTTCTGACAGTACTCAAGTAGCAGCTGAAGGATCGGCATGAAAAGTGCAACCCTAGGTTCTCTTCAGTTTCTCCAGTCATAAAATGAAATGGCCAACTTAAAGAGAAAAAAATTCTGTTAAGTCCCAAGACCAAAGGGTAAAGATGAGGTAATACAGGGTCTGTGTTGTACAGTTATCCAAATGAGACCAATGAGACAAAGTTAGCAATTGCTTCTCAACTGTCACTGGAAATATGATCTCAAGGTTTATTACAGTTTAGGTATTTTTAATTTTTCCTTTGGTAATCATCATGATGCTTAGCCACCTGGGTGGCTCAGTCAGCTGAGTGTCCGACTTTAGCTCAGGTCATGATCTCATGAGTTCGAACCCCACATTGGGCTTGCTGCTGTCAGCATGGAGCCTGCTTTGGATCCTTTGTCCCCTTCTCTCTCTGCCCCTCTCCGTCTCTCAGAAATAAACATTTAAAAATAAATAGCCTAAAAAAAAAAAAAAAAGATGGTTGGTGCTAAAAAGTATATTAGGAAACTCAATGGCTTCCAAATATGGAATTGTTTGGATTGAGAAGTATTAATATGGAAATAGGTGAGTTTGCAGGCTGGTCATTTTGTGCTCTGAGGTGCTTTGGAGACCAGAGCAGTGGGCTGAACTATCAATAAACTGAAATCTATTCCAGGTTCCAAGATCTCCTTCTGTCGGGGCTATGTGACCATGAGCAGGTCTTTAACATCCCTGTGTTCAGATTCCGGGAGTCAAGATTACTGACTCAGTGAAGTCACCACCTCCTTGTCAGGTAGTACGTGTTAAACGTTTTGAACTCCTGAGATTAGGGCCAATTGCTACTGGGATTATACTTATTCATAATTATGCAACTTGAAGCAGGTCAGGTACAAGTTATTGAGGAGGAGAAAGACAAATGTTATCAAGGCAAAATTAGCGTACAATTTAAAATAAATGATTTTCCTAAGTGTACGGTGTGGACGCGTACACTTTCCTAAGTGTACGGTGTCTCCACGAGGGAGAACAAAGTATATCTCTTAGCTTTCCAGGTTTTTCCATGTCCTGGTGTAAAAACCCACTAAATTGGGGTGCCTAGGTGGCTCCGTCAGTTGAGCATTCAACTCCTGATTTTGGCTCAGGTCATGATCCCAGGGTCATGGGATTAAGCCCCGAGCTGGGCTCTTTGCTGACCCAGAAGCCTGCTTAAGATACTCCTCTCTCCCCCTCTGCTCCTCTCCCCAGCTTGTGTACACACTTTTGCGCTCTCTAAAAAACAAACAAAAAACAAACAAACAAACAAAAAACCCCAACCTACCAAGTTCATACAGTTCTGTATAGACAAATATCCCTGGGATAAAGGAAATCTATCATATGCTTAGGAGAAATGTTTTTAGATTCCCTCCTTATAAAAAGTAGTTTGACCTTTTCCCGGTATCCCAAATCCCTGAGACTTTGGAAGGACAAAGAAACCAATTTGGAACTCTTTCAAAGGATTTATTTGCTACAGAATTGCTTGAGCCCACCAACAAGAGGAACTCAGGATTTCTGTGTTTAAAAGGATTTTGCTCCCGGATTTATTTTTACAAGTGCTTCAACATTCAAAAAGTAATTCTTTTTGCCAGCATTTGGCATGTCTAGAAGAGGTTAGAAAAAGTTAGAATCTATAGAATTAGATGTCTAAAAATAGAAAAAACCCCGAACATTTTAAAATTCCTCATTTGGACAGGTCCTGAGTTGAAATCACATTCATCTGCAAGAAGAAATGTTTTAGGTCAGAAACGTTGTGTTGTGTAACTCCAGATCCTGATCTTGGATTTGACCGGTGAGGATTCCAGGCACTGCATGAATGACAGGAGACACGTCATTCAGTTGGCCAATTCCAGCATGTGTCCTACCTGGCTTATAAAGTTTTATAAGTATCTCTTAAACCCAAACTTTCAGGTTCTCTGATGACGATTGTCTTATTCTGATTCTCAATACTTTTTTTAAACAAATAAACAAAAATTTTCCCTGCAAGATCACACATTTAAGTATTTGTTGCTTGTGGATAGATACAGAGAAACCAAGCATGGATGTGAATTAACAATTCAGCGATGGAGCTGTGAGTCTCTGGATGGCTGTGTAAGCTGCAGAAAAGTCCCTCGCTGGCCCTGCACTTGCTGTGCACCAGAGGAGGCCTTCCGGGCAAGGTCAACCTGAAGAGGGTGTGAACCCCAGCAGCTGCTCGATGGGTTTAAACCGCCACTCATCTGCCTCCAGCTCTTCTACCAAACCAGCTAATTTTTCCATCCGAGCAACTTGCTGATCTGTAAGAGTCAGGAGGCAATATATAATACAACATATCTCCCACGAGACAGTCACCACCCACCAACATGATGATTGGTTTAAAAATAATTTCTAGATGGATTTTTTTCTTTAATATTCGAGTGTTGTGTTCTTATTCTTTGTTGGTCAGAAGACTTAATCTAAAAAAAAAACAAAAAAAAACCAACAACAAAAACCAAGGAGTATGTGTCCTCCATGCCATAGCAATTTGTGTACTAAAATCCTAGAGTTCCAGGCAATTGCAGCTTTCCCTCCTACATTATGCCTTCAGTGGAGAAATGGTCCGGTGGGGGAACGCAGTTCCCTGAGGCATAAATGAAGGCCTTGGAAAAGGTGCACCAGGATCTTAAGAGTCCAGGCTCCACAGAGTCCAGACAGACAATATGGTATCACATAAATACTTGAAGTTGAAGATGATGATGGTAAACAGTGGAGAACAATAAAAGGTTTCAGAAAGGAGAAGGGAAAGTAACACAAGAAGGGTAGGAAACAGAGTCTCCTCTAGAAAACTAACACCTCCAACTTCAGCTTTGAGCCTCACTGTGGACATGACGTCTGGCTTAAGACCATAGAATGTCGTCCTCACTTCGGCAGCACATATACTAAAAGACCACAGAATGTATCTGTCTGTAGGTAATTCAGAAAGTTCACTTAAATAGCCTGTTGAGTTTCAGGAGTTTTTATCACAAAGCACACTGCCCTTTCTGAATCCTCCTCTCCCCCCCGCCCCATAATTTCTTCTCACAGTTAAGTATACAACACTCATGTGCTTACCATGTTTCACCTGTTTAAGCGTAGATGCCACTTGGTAACTGAAAACAGACTCGCAGAGGAATCTCTCAGAGCCATCTACAAACAAAAGAGGGAAAGTTTTAATCTGCACTAAGGGTTTTATGGCTTCTGATAAACCAAGCAAACGTGTCCATTCTTTTCCCTGCTTTCACATTCAGGGTCCAGTTTTCAGTATTTACAAAGAGGGCTTCTGTTTCATTTAGAACTAACAGTTCTCAGCTATAAAAGCTACTTCTTCTATACCTAGAATATTAAAACAGTCCCTCTACTTGTTTCAAAGTTTAAAAATAATGTTTAAAAAAACAAAAATAAGAAACCTCAGTGTGATGTCCCGGTCAACATTTCTCGCCTCCTAACCTGACAGTTCCTTACTGTTCTCTTATCCTGCATATCAGGCAAACACTGACATCTGACCCATTTGGCCACATGGCTCCTGTGCTATCCAAATACAAAGGTACACCAAAACTCTGTATCATTTTCATTCTGAAAAGTTAAACTGAGAGAAAAATAGCTGTTGTTGATTTTTAATATATCAAATTACATCACTATGACCATCACAAAGCACTGCTGGGAAATTTTATTCTGTAAACGCAAATTGTAACCTTGATTTTCCAACGGAACCAAAACACTGCAATTTGGATGGCGATAAGAGTATGGTGCAATTTCTGAACCAAGCATTGCACTGGTGCCAAGAACTGGCAACAAGAAGGTAGCTAACTCAGTCGCAACAGCACTTGGAAGATGACTGTGAAACATAAGCTAGTTCATATTATTCTTTGTCAGGCAGGGGCTGATACAGCAAAATATATTCCCCAAAGACACAGACCTCATAAGAAAATGTGACTTTTAGAAGTGGCAGAAACCATTTGGGGAAGGTGTCATATTGCAAAAATCCTACAACAAATGGAGGGAGAGGACACAGCTGTCTTTTTTTGGGTGGTAGTTCATGCCAGCACTACTAGGTGTCAAGCACTGCACCCATCAATCACGGGCTGGCGTGTCAGCCAGCTATTAAGTGACAAGGAGATAGGACTAACACATTCTGGCTTCATGCTGAGTTTCACACAAGGGTGACCTGATTTCAGAAGTCATGGTTGTAGAAATAAAAGGAAACCTCATTTCAAATGGAGTCAGGAGGCCAGAAGGGGGAGCTCTCATCTCCTATCACTAAGGGTCAACTGCAGACTCCCAACAGGTAGAGGCAAATCTTGCTTTCCCAGCAGGAAGAAAGAAGCCTATTATTTTGCCATCCCAGCAGGATGGAGAAAGGTTTTTCTCCTTGCCAGGCAACAGCCTAGCCAACGAGAAACTGTCACAATTCAGCCAATGAAAAGCCACTACACTTCACAAACGCCTAGTTTGTGCCAATGGACTTTTTGTTTATGATAGTCTCTCCCAACTCCCCCCTTGCCTCTCCTATATTCTCTGGACTTGCCTATGGTTTTGGTGTAGCTTGCTTGTCCCCAATTACAATTCTCTGCTATTCTTGGATAAACCCATTTTTTGCTAGTAAAATAATGTGACAGTTTTATTTTATTTTTATTTATTAAAAAAAAATTTAATTTATTTTTGAGAGACAGAGAGAGACAGCGTGAGCAGGGGAGGGACAGAGAGAGAGGGGAGATACAGAATCCGAAGACAGGCTCCAGGCTCTGAGCTAGCTGTCAGCACAGAGCCCGACGCGGGGCTTGAACCCACGAGCCGTGAGATCCATAACCTGAGCCAAAGTCAGACACTTAACCGACTGAGCCACCCAGGCACCCCATATTTTTAAGATTAATAGGGTGAGGGGTGCCTGGCTGGGTCCATTGGTAGCATACACAACTCTTGATCTTGGGTTCCCGAGTTGAAGCCCCATGTTGGGCCTAGAGCTTACTTAAAAAAAAAAAAAAAAAAAAAAAAAAAAAAAGATTAAAATGGTGAACAATAAAACCATAGATATTGTATCCAAATGGCTTGAATATACAAACAAGAGGGTTTCTGTCCAACATTATATTCAAAATTAATGCAAAAAAGAAATGAAAATGTAATTACTTTCACACAGAATTATGTATTAATATATGCATAACATTATGTATTATTTCAAAATATTTCTTTTCTTTTTAAATGTTTTATTTATTTTTGAGAGAGGAGAGAGAGAGACAGCGTGAGCAGGGGAGGGACAGAGAGAGAGGGAGACACAGAATCCGAAGCAGGCTCCAGGCTCTGAGCTGTCAGCACAGAGCCCGACATGGGGCTCGAACCCACAAACTGTGAGATCACGACCTGAGCCGAAGTTGGACGCTCAACCAACTGAGCCACCCAGGCGCCCTTCAAATATTATTTCACAAAGTGCTACAACACTTTAGGAAGAGAGCTACATTCTTTAAATTCAACCTCTTTTCTACATATTGAACTGTACAGTGTATAATATCCTCCCCCTTCCTCCCAACCCATTCCTCTGGCTGAATGGAAGTCATTTGTGAGCAGATAATCTAAACTGAGCAAAAAAAAAAAAAAAATTATTTTCAATTAACTAAATACTATACTCATTGTCCGTTTTATTATGTAAATATGCCAGTGTTCATTATGCTATTCATACCCTTGCTGAAAGAGTCAAATTCTAACTCTTTTATTTTAGAAAGAGCAAAGCAGAGAGAATTAGAGCCCGCTTCTCAGGTAGTTTGATCCTAAACTTTAGGATCACACTTCACGCAAGGCAGTGGGGATTATCGGCTATAAAGATCAGGCCAAGATGTGTTTGGAAGCTCTTGGAAGTGCTACCTCGCACTTACATTTAATCACAGGTGCTATTAGGATAAAATGCTTAAGTTATAACATTTGCATATTTCCCTTGGCAATGAACTTCAAAGCAAAAAGATGTAAGCTAATCTTTCAGAAAGGCACCTGCATATCACTTTCCCACACTCTCGCTGATTTGCAGCTCTGTATTAACCACAAAGTCCACTGCTTCTTAGCCACATCCTATTAGATGTGATGTCTGTACCAATCTTCAGCCTGGGCTTTCTCTCGAGAGGAGTCAGCCTGGGGCGATCCATCTTCTATTTAGAAATTGTAATCAGACCCTTTGTAACACACCAACCAGCAACACATCAGCTTTCCTCTTAAGGGACAAGCAAAGATTGTAAGTAGTGAAAAGTTCAGTAGATTGCCCAAATCTAACACCAAGCCAACTCCAATAAATAGGATGCTATCAAATTCATTTAAAAGAATATTACCTCACAGCAGGAAATTAGACCCATGCCAGATAATTTATATTTCAGTAGCCTACAATGTCACTAAAATTCAGCTACTTCTGGGCTGGAAGGCAGTCTCTAATTTGGTCACTAAACTGGGTGAGGACAATCTTAGCCAAGGGCAGGAAGAATGCTGAAAACTGCTGTATAGATCTTCGGTTTATGATGGGGTTACGTCCTGATAAACCCAACCTAAGCTAAGAATATCAAGTTGAAAATGCATTTTTTAAAAGATTTTATTTCTATTTTCAATTTATTTTTGAGAGAGAGAGAGAGAGAATGAGTGTGAGCTAGAGTGGGGTACGGGCAGAGAGAGAGGGAGACAGGAAACAAGGTGAGCTGTGTGCTGACAGCAGGGAGCCCGATGTGAGGCTCGAACTCACAAACTGTGAGATCATTACCTGAGCCAAAGTCGGCACCTCAACCGACTGAGCCACGTAGGTGCCCCAAGATTTTATTTTTTTAAGTAATCTCTACACCCAATGCGGGGCTCAAACTCACAACCCTGAGACCAAAAGTCCCACGCTTTACAGACTGAGCCAGCCAGGTACCCCACAAAACTCACTTAATACACCTCATCTACCAAACATCGTAACTTAGCCTAGCCTACCTTAAACGTGCTTGGAACACTTACATTACCCTACAGTTGGGCGAAATCATCTAACACAAAGCCTATTTTATAATAAAGTGTCGACTATCTCGTGTAAATTATTGAACACTGTACTGAAAGTGAAAACTAGAAATGGTTGTATGGGTACAGAATGGTATTATCGGTTGCTCACCCTGGTGGCTGTGTGGCTGTGTGGCTGTGTGGCTGAGAACTGTGGCTCCCTGCCCCTGCCCAGCATCCCGAGAGACCACTATACCAAAGGTATAGTCCTGGTCGCTAGTCCAGGAGTAGATCGAAATTCAATACTTGAAGTATGCTTTCTCTGTGGCTTTTGCACCATAGGAAAGTAAAAACAAGTCCTAAGTCGAAATATCAGTAAGTTGGGGACCACGTATACATTGATTATGTGAGGTGTCTGTCACAGAATGGGTGCATGAAAAAGTTAATTCATAAGGCTTAGTACATTATTTTGGTTTATTATCCTTACACTTAGGAGGATGAAAAATCAAGTTGACCCTGTTATAAACAGTACCCAATCTTGGCTCCTGATTGCCTTTCTTCCTTCTCTGAAAAGGCAACTTTTCCTACTCTATGTTCATATTCAATTAAACTACTGTAAGAAAACTGGTCAGTTACGTGTGCATTTGATTAGCTGCATAATAGGATCACCTACAAACATGGTAGAAGACGCTTCCAAATCCCACATCCTTATTAGCTTTCATTTAGAAGTACTCTTTTTCAATTTAACATTCTTGATTTGACCAGAATAGTTCAGGAATTACCACCTCTAATTTTCCATGGTTTGTCTCTAAGTGTTAAGTAGCTTTAAAATAGAGCTAAAACTTTAAACTTAAGAAAGGGAACCAAAACTGTGCACTTTGAATTTAAACCTAATATAAATTTATCCTACAACAGAAAGCCAACACATTCCTCCATGAAGCACACTGGGATGGAATAAAAATGGATAGAACTAAAACCTGTTAGAACATCAGCATTCAGACTCATCTCAGTAGCCTTCTTTAAGGTTTCCAAGTAATCTGGTGTATACTGATACAGAACGCTTATAGCTTTGAGACTAAGGAGGTACCTCCTGTATTGAATTCCTCCTGTAGCTAGAATTTAAATGACTTTAATCTTAGAGTCCATTGTTCAACATTGATTCCTCTTCTGCTGCTATAAAACTCATTAATCAATTTAAGTGCCTCCAACTTTTGAGTTTTGTGGGCAACTTCCTTAATACCAGGTGTCTGCTGCGTATAGTTGAAGTCATAAAGTATTTTTATTGCCACATATGGTAAACAAGGCCCCAATTGTTCACTACGTCCAGACTCAGTGATACCAACGTGACTATTCTGTTAACACAATTGAAGAAAATGAAAAGGTAAAGACAGAAGCAGATGTATCACTAACTACACTACCTGATTGTCTACCTCATTAATCGTGATTTCAACAAATTCTAGAGAGCCTTATGGTCCCAGTCTTCCCAGGCTTCCTGGTCACAAATGATTCTTCTGTTTTGGTTTAAGCCACAACTCTTTTTACCTGACATAAACGAATAAAGTTCACCCAAAAAGCTGACGCCTGACTATAGTTTGAACCTTTCTCAGAGATTTCCAAATTAATTTTTAAATATACTTACCACGATTTGCAACTTAAAGCAAAAAAGATCAATATATAACTAAGCACAAAAGTGCTACAATCAAGTAGATTTTGAATCCTTAATAGGTTCTTTGCTGACTTTCTTTAAAGTATCATGAAGAGTTTAATAGCATGGACCCTTCTTTCATAAGAAGCCCCTGAATGTTAGTCAAAAGAGAGACTCCCGTACTGCACCCTAGACTAATTCAGAATCTCTAAGATGGGTCAGAAACGTGCATTTAAAATAGCTCTTCCGGTGATTTTATGCTTTCTATTAAGAATTTATTGGTCTAGCTCCTAAAGTGACATGTATCCAGTGAATTTTGGGGATCGATGCAGTTTTAAGCTTACAGCTTGTGCTCTGATCTTGGCCAGCCAGTTTGCAAATGTGTGTAAGATGGTGGATGATTTGATGCAAATCCAGCTCTAGTGCTAGAAAAACCACACACCACTGTCCTGCAGTGGCCAGGAGAGTCATCTTCATATTTAAGAGTATATCAGTTTTCCTCTTAGAACCTATTTGATGAGGTTAATCTATCTGTAGATTAATTACATTAGAAAAACACATCAAACCTACTCATCACAGGGAGGCAGACTGGTGCCAGGATAAAGCAAACTGGAGCAGGAGGTCAAGAGAATTCCTGGTTCTAGTGCTGACTTTGTCTGTAACATGGTCAAATCCCTTTAACTGTTCTGGGTCTAAATAAGTCTAGATGACTTCATTGATTTCCAAAGTCTTTTTCATCTCCAAAATTTTGATTCTGGAGAAAGATTTGTGTTTTGAACATAACATTTTGAAATGGGGACAAGAGATGAAATGTGAAGCTGAAATCAGGGCACACTCATCTCTAATCCACTTAATAGCTTCTTTACAATTAATATTCATTGCAGGTCAGAATCCAATTATTCAGCAAAAAGCAGCATGAGATCACCTTCTAACATTTCTCCAGCTCCTTTGGGGTAGGTGAAAAGGGCTTTCCGTGGTGGGGCAAGGTCTGAGACACTGAAACCAGATCCCGTGACAGAACTTCCACTGACCCCACCAGCTGAGGAGGATGATGAAGAGGCAGCCATTTCCTCTCTAGCAGAATTCTCACTTCACTACAGAGAAAGAAAAACAGCAATTGACAAGTTTATGGAAGTGAGATTGACGACATTTCATTCTAGCTGCCCTAAAAGCCAGCATACAGTTTAGGATTAGCTCCCCTTTTTTCTATCTTTTCTACTTCTGCAATCTTTTACTAATGCCTCAGGCCAAAATCTCAGGATTTTAAGTGAAAATCTGTTTGTTCTGTTTTTCTACTTAAAACACTACTTCCTACCATTAGCAAACTGTTTATATCGCTTGGGGTCGACTGTGAGTGATTTATGGGGTATGAAGGGGTGATACGGCAGTGCCAAGGTAGCAATTTTGACTGAGGAAATAAATTATATGAGGATAAAACAACATGCCTCATAGGACAGTTTGTCTTGGCTACATCCTGACCAAGCCACACCAAAAAATTCACTTATAAAATTTTCCAAATAAAATTCCAGAATAACACTCTGTTCTGTTCTCAAGGAAAGGGAATTGGTTAGGAAATACATATTTACCCTTTCATTAAAAATGTTTTAAAAACTTTTTCATCCAAATGTAATACCCAAGTTGGTCACTTGGTGGCATCCCCAAACCAGAACAAAGTAGCTCATGAAATGGATCTTTGAATTCATGGTCTATGACGAACAGCAGCTGTGTTTAACCCTATGTCCTATCAAAAAATCAGAAAGCCTAAATGTAAATGAGAGAATCTGTACTGAATACATGATTCCTTACAGAAGTTCAAAACAAAAATACTACTTTTGCCATTGAAGCTTATATTACACATTTACTTAAGATTCTAAAAAACGTTATGTTTTCTAAAAAGAATGGTCAGCATTGTACTAGTAGAATTTTCTGCCATGATGGAGATGTTCTAGAACATTCTATTTCTGTGCTGTCCAATATGATAGCCATTAACCTTTTGTGGCTATTAAACTAGTGTGACTGAAGAACTGTATTTTAATTTAACGAAAAAAACTTTTTAAAGTAATCTCTACACCAAATGTGGGGCTCACACTCACAACCGCAACATCAAGAGTCGCATGCTCCACCGACTGAACCAGCTGGGCACCCCTGAAAAACTGTATTTTAAAATTTTATTTAATATTAATTGAAATCTAAATAGTCACACGTGGCTAGTGATTACTGTATTGGATAGTACAGCTCTAGTATTTAGACTAAAAAATGACTTTACACTGAATTGTATGCTTTAAAATGGCTAATGGTTAATTTTATGTGAATTTTAGCTCAATTTAAAAAAACCGAAAAAATGACTTTAAAAGGATTTTAAAAATGAATTTCTCTCTTTAATGGCCGAGAATTTTGCCTGATTTTTTCTTCTCTTGCTAGTTGCAAAAGAAAAACATTTGTTACAAAAGTCGGAACTTATTTTTGAAAAAATAGAAAAAATGAGAGAATACTATGCAGGTATAAATCCCATATATATACACAATCCAGTTTCCTAGCAAGAAAAATGATATACTGTGCATTTCTGAAATGCTGGCTGTTCTGTTTCCTTAATTTTGTGATGATGATTTTAAGGCTGTCAGGGAAGCAGAGTTTAGTTTCTGATTTCATCATATGTCCAGAAGTAATACTGATTAAAACTGAAGGGAGATACGGGAACAGTAAGGCAACTGGTATAATCAGAATGTTGGCCTATTTAAGAATACAAATTGATTAAGGACATTGTCAATCTTGCTATTAGATCACGTTTTCTCTTTTCTCTGAGCTCTGTAACTTTCCAAATCATATTTATAGAGCCAACAATATCTCAAGTTGGATTCATAGCCAATCCTTTGGGTGATACTAGCTTAAAATGTAGCTTGACAGGTTCTTAAATGCTCTTTCAAACTGAACTTAACTAGTAATGGACCTGGTCTAAATTTCTAAGTGGATTCTTGTTGGGATTCAAATAAAGGATACAGATAATTTAGCCATTTTTTGGAGAGGTACTCAGTCTTATTTTCCATCAGTTCAGAGCAGAACCTACTGTGAAGTGTTTATATATCTTACCTAAGACTTAAAACTCCAATTTTTTTTCCCTACACCTTGATAAATGCTGTTCAGTTGCAAATGCAAGCGATACTTTATATTTTGAGATCAGTGGCTCAGCAGCGCTCCTTAGGGACTGCCAGAGTGAGGACAGCTTCAAAGGCTAGACACAGTGCGACTTCTAAACTGAGTATAATCAAAGGAATTCCCTTTCATCCCATTTTCTTTCAAACTCAGAACCACTATCATTCAATACACAAAACAGCTAAGGTTGAAAACTGCGATGCATAATTAGCACAAAGCTATCTTTACATAGGTAAGCAGTTTTCTGCTGAGATACAATAATACACCCAAATAATTTCTAGCTTTAAAGATTCAGGTTGAATTTTGCATGCTATCAGCAGATGGTACCAGAGGAGTTCAAGTGAAACTAACAATAAATCCTGCTTTGTAACTGCTTTATGAAGGCAGGCATTCTGATCATCAGAGCCAAACATAATGCTCGGCTTATATTAAGCAGCTGTTGATTTAAATACATGTTTGCTAAATGAATTAAACATTTCAAAGGAACCACAAGATTCCTTAAAGGTCATCTAACCCAATTCCCTCATTTTATAGATGACCAAACAAAACCGAGCTATAGAAATGTTAGCTTATATGCTGTGACGTTTTTCAAGCCATGGCTTTGTGGGCATATCACGTGCCATGAGAAAGCACTGAAGAGTACAGACTCTGAAGCCTCTCGGCCTAGGTTCACGTCCTGGTTTTGCTATTTAATTCGCTGTTATAGCTCTGGACAAATCACTTAACTTCTCTGTTCCTCAGTTACCTCGTCTCTGAAATGTGGATAATAGTAATACCTCCCTCAGAAAGGTGTCACAAAGGTTAATATAACTAAAGCATTTAGAATAGTTTCAGGCATAGTAAACACTTAATATTAGCTATCCAAAATTAGTAATGGATATTTACTCCTGAATCTTTTCTTCCCCTTTGCAGATCCCAGTTTTTCATTCATAGTACCTCCCAACACATTTACTCATGGGAAAAGTTTTAATTCTCTCCATTTGACAGTCAGCAAGCTGCTAGAGGGGAAAGGGTCTGCTCAGCAAGAGGGAAAATGCCCTCCATTAACCCACTTGGCACTTTCATTTGAAGGTTCATGAGTTTAGAAAGAATTGTGCAATCTAGGAAAGGGGGAACAAGTTCTTTCCACCTTCAAGGTCTAGCAACAGAACCTGGATCACAACGTGTCCTGAATAAATAACGAACAACGACAGAACACAGGGGGGGGTGGCTCAGCAAAGGTTACATGCATGGGAAAGGCAAGTGGGGTGTCATGAGAGTTGGTCCATTACTGGTTTTTTCTTCCTCGTTCTGCAGCCTACAGTATTAACACAATGCTCTCCCACACTAGGCTGCCAGGCCCAAGGTAGGTCCTCAGCAAAATTCTGTTTAATGAGTAATTATTCATGATGAAGTAATCTAATGTGGGGTTTAACCTTACTAAGGGAAGCTGAGTCTATTGACAGTAGAGATCCCCACAGGAGAGCAATGCTATTTTGGGGGACACAGCACAGCTATGTCCACAGTGATAGAATGATCAAACATTTACTTTATCTACGACAGGGATGACCTCGTATTCATAAACTTTACTTCCTTTCAGATATATGCCCATTTTTTTTTTTAAAAGAAGCCTCCTTTTAGAAGAAGTCTCCTCATGAAAGACAGACGCTGAAGGAAGGACACTGGTACAATGACAAACCATTACAAGCAATCACTAAATTCCATCATCAACAAATCTTTCCATCGGGCTCCACTTAAAACGGCACGACTACCACCCAAATGGATGCCGCAACTAAAACTAGGTCAGGTGGAGAGAAAGGGGCTAGAAAGGGGAGGGGTCAGAACGCTGGCGACGTCCCCACTAACTCCTAGGCACACTTCCTCCTCCTTCCCCGCTCGGTCCCAAGGGGGCGACGCCACCGGCGCCGCCCCACTGCGCAGGCGCCGCCCTTCGGCCCGCATGCGCACCCAGTGCGGCGCGGCCTGGGGAAATTTCCTTACACTCCCTCTGCAGCAGGCTCCAGTTTCTCCTCCTATCTTCTCCATTTTAATAGTCCCTGCAGGTAGGATCCCAGGGATCAACTCCCTCCCACCAAGCTCCCGGGGTCCCTGAGCCCTCGGCCACCTACCTCAGAGGACTTGGCACTTTCCCCTACAGCCCCGCCCCCAGGGCCAGCCGGAGCGGCAGCGTTTACAACGACGAGGACGGCGGCGTGCGCGCGCCCGCGCGGAAGGAACGCGCGCCGGCGCCGGCGTGCGCGCGCTCGTGCCGGTGGGCGTGGCCAGGGCGGAGAGAAGCGCCGGACGCGGTCGGGGAGAGGACTTCCGGGTCCTTCGCTCCCCGGCGTTACCGCGGTTTGCCTGCAGCCCTGGAGTTCCTTTCTCTTCAGTCGATTTGGTGTACTCGCTTTTTTTGCTCGCTTTTATGATTCGGGGCGTTAGCTTCCCACACATTTCAGGCCTTCTGCTGTCTTCTTTTCAGACTACCACGAAGCAAGGTTAAATTGTTTATCCCCCGCCTTCTTTCAGAGCATAGTTGTAGCCCAGTGCCGAACGTGAAAGGCAGATGAAGTTTGCTGTCTTTGAGACGCTTCGCTCTCACTCCAGAGCTCATGGTCTGCCCGGCCTAAACATTAAACTACGTTTGTGAATGGCCTTTTTTATTTTGTGAGGTCCTGGGGGAATAGGGCACTACGATGTAATGTCCTTAAACTATTGCTAATTATGCCTGTGTTCAAGTCTGTTTACCTTCTCTGTTATTTCTCACAACGCGAAATCTCTCCTTGGTTCTGGAAGCAAATTACCAATTAAAGTGACTTACTTGCTAAGGGTTGGATTGAGCTTTAGTATATTTAGTAAGGATTGGTCGGGTTTATTGGAGGATCTCTCTAATTTTGGGCTTCAAGACTATGTAACATATGTGGTAGGAACATTGGTTGAACTTAACCACAGCTAGCCCATAAGGAACGTTTACTTTCTTAATTCTTGATTTATTAAGTGGTGACTAGAAGCTTGGCTTCTCAGCGAGTGGTGTACAGTTTTTGGGTACTGGCCTATAGAAATGGATTCCTCTGCTCAGCAATGTGTTAGTTTGAAGAACCATGTTGGTTAAGTCGTATTTTAACTGTTTTGATGGGCAACTGGATCTAATTTTGAGGTTTGTGTTTCTAGCATCTTTAGAAGTATTAGAGGTTATCCCCTCCCTCCCCCGCCAAAATAAGTGTGCTAAACATTCCTAGTTCTCTTAATTATCATGCTGGATAAAAAGGGTGACACACTTAGTAAATGGTTAGATAAACAGAAGGTTGTTTCTTATTCCCTTTAGGTTAAAGTAATACATACACCTCTATTCTCACAAAGTCATGGACATCCTGTATATAGAGGGCTGAATACTTTTTTTGGTTTATTTATTTATTTAGAGAGAGAGAGTGTGTGTGTGTTCGTGCATGCGGGAGGGACAGAGAGAGGGAGAGAGAAAGAGAATCCCAAACAGGCTCCTGAAAGTGCGGAGCCTGACAAGGGGCTCAAACCCATGAACTCTGAGATCATGACCTGAGCTGAAATCAAGAGTTAGTGCGCAACCGATTGAGCCACCCAGGACCTCTGGGCTGAGTACCTTTTAATCCCCTTTTCTTGGAGTGCTGAAATAGTTTACAAATTACTGTTTAGGGGCACGTGGGCACCTAGCTGGCTCAGTCCGTGGAGCATGCGATGCTAATCTCAGGGTTGTGAGTTTGAGCCCCATGTTGGGTGTAGAGATTACTTAAAAGTAAAATCTTTAAAAACAAATGACTGTCTAGAGTGATCCAGGAATGGAATACTGTTGGGGAAAATGTAGAAACTGACTTAAAACAGCTTGCAGATAGGGGAAATCTAATGGAAACAGGGCTACTTTTGCTTAGTATGTACTTTGAACAGATGTCCGGTTGCATAATGATCGATATAATAGAGGATTTTTATTTCTGATTAAAACAAGGTAAGGTGATCATTTATTTTTCAGGATTTCATTCGAATACTATCGGGAGAAAGTATCATGGAAGTTCTGCGCCCACAGCTTATAAGGATTGGTGGACGGATTTACAGAAAAAATCCCATCCAAGAACAGACTTATCAACACGAAGAAGATGAAGACTTCTATCAAGGTAATCCTAGTTGCTCTTGGGTCCGATTAGTACAATGGTTTCTGCATTGTGAAAACAGTGCTTTGTTTTGTTTTAAAGTGTTCTCTGTGAGCCCTGAAATTTGAGTGTTTGGCCTCTACCTAGCTCTGTTTGTGTGGATGTCTGAGGGGACTGATTAGTTTGAATTTGATGAGCCATTCTCAGTCCATAAATCAGGTTTCATCATAAATGTAATGAGGGATAATTTTAGTAAACCTTTAACAGTAGCCATTAATATTCTGTGACAAAATTAATTTCCTTTCTCTATAAAATTTTGAAGTAGTATAAATTGTTGAAGTTAATGAAATATGTACTTTATCCAGCACCCCAAAATGTTAGCCGTTATTACTGTTGTGATTTTTCTTCTCTTTGTGATCATATAGGCAAATATGACAAATATATAACTAACATAACTTTGTTATTATGTAGGGATGATTTTAAGAAGTAAACTAAACAGTTGAGATGGAGTATGAATATGTATATATTTTTAAGCTTATTTAATTATTTCGAGACAAAGGGAGAGAGAGAGAATCCCTCAGTGTAGAGCACAGTGCAGGGCTCGAACTCACAAACCGTGTGATCATGACCTGAGCTGAAATCAAGACTTGGGTGCTTAACAGGCTGAGGCACCCAGGCACCCTGATTATGAATACTTCTAAGCCAATTAACTTGGGCTTGGGTTTAATGCATAAATAGGGCCTTTCAGGTTCTCTGCTTCCTTTTCCTTTGGGTTTATAAACTTTTTCATCAGGCCCTAAGCCTTGGGGGTTAGTCTTCCCTCTGGTTTTCCCATTGTTTCCCTTTAGCCTTGGGAACTTGACCTTCTTTATTTGACCCCCCTTTCTCTTTGGCTGGCCTAATGGAGAAGTTCTCCTCGTGTCACTGCTATCTCATTCACTGAAGTAATTTTGTCTTAATACTAAAAACTGCTTACCTGCACTTTGTAAGAGGATACTTTATGTATGTTACAGAGATGAATTACATCTCTGTAAAAAATAGTAAAAAAAAATGTATTGTGTCTTATCTTTCTGGGAGAAAACAGTTAAATAGTTGTATGTATATACTATTTTTTAAGAGTTCTAAGACTGGAAGACTTAGCACAGTCATGTGTTTTTTATTTTTCTTCTAAGAGCAGATCAGGAGGAATGTCAGCAGTGTTCTGCAATGTAAAGTGTTGAGCTGTTCTTTGTGCGTGTGTGTATTGTTTTAAACCTTGAGAGTGGTGGGCAGGTGGGGAGAAGACTGTTGTCCACAGAGCAGCAGCTGTGAGCGAGGTGTTATGGTTTCTCTGCAGGCTTCATGGAGTGTGCAGAAGAGCCCTGTGATGCCTACGAGGTGGTGCAGACCCAGCAAGGTTTCCGGTGTACGGTGAAGGCCCCCAGCCTGCTCTACAAGTGAGTGAGGCCCCCAGCTTCACGAGACACCCTTCGAGGAAATTCAGCAGGAAGATGACTCTTTTCTACACTTGTCTCCAGTGCTTGATTTCTAATGACAAAACAGTTTAGTGTTTTATGTCCTAGGATTATTAAGGACTGATAATGGATCGGTTTCATCATTACAAATGTATCACTGAGTCCTGTTGATTTTTGCCTCTTAAATTTGTCTTTTGAATCTACCACTTGTCTCTTTCTTTACTGTCACCCTGCTGCATCTTCTCTGGATTACTTCTAATAGCCTACTTACTAGGCACCTAATTATTGAGAAGTTCTCCTCCCAATCAGTTCTTCACATTGAGGGTAGAGTCATCTTTCTAAAAGGCAAGTGTGATTATTTTATCACCTCTGCTTAAGTCTGTCAGCATCTTCCATTGAAGATGGAATTCTCTTTCATTAGAGCGATGGCCAAACTCTTGAACATGATTTAGTCAGTCCTGCATTTGTCAGTCACAAGTCACACCACTTTTTCTGGTTTTGCACGGAAGCCTAGCCAGTTTTCTTCAGTTCCTGAAGTGTGCTGTAGCTTGTTCCTGCCTTAGAGCTTTGGCATATGCTCTTCCCTTTGCCTTATAAGCTCTCTTCCTTACCTGGTTATATTGTTAAGTTCTTTCTAGGGAACCTTGCTTTGATATCATCATCCCCATCAACCACAGTGATTACTCTACCATATGTTTTTGTAACCCCCTCTACCTTTCCTTTGTAGCATTTTTCAGTCATGTTTATTTGCGTACTGTTTGATGTCTTCTCCACAAGATGGGAGACTTCTGGAAGGCAGGAATGTGTCTGTTTGATTAATCTTCAATGTTTGTCAAAGACTGATATGCTTTCTTCAGGGTCGTCTTTATGAATTTGTTCAGAAACCTTGTGATCACTTCAATCTGTGCTTGCTAATGTGATTGCCCACATTCTGTCTCCACAGTAACATGGTTAGCTTATGTGCAGCTGGCTTCTTTTGGGCTTAAACCTCTGGATATAGGCTGGTTTAGGAAGTGTGTAAGTTGTTATTCTGTGTTGTTCCAGGTGCATTAGGTCTGTTCAAGCTCCTCTGTGAAGGGGATCTACAAATAGGGAATCATATGCCTTTAAGCTCCAAGAAGCAAATCATTCATTTCATTTTCACCAATCTTGAGAATATACTGAAACACTTAAGGATGAAATTCTTCTCTTGGAATGTGGTCAAATGGGAAACCAAATGCTAAACCTGACAGCTCATTTTCCTTTAAGGTTCCAGTGACATTTTCTTCTAAGAAACAGGATTTTAGAAAGTCATTTTCAGTTTCCTGATGAAGTCAATGCAGCTGTTTTTCTTGATGTGTGTATTTGCCACCACTCAGGTGTGTAAAAATTCCTTAGATGTCTGATTCCAACTTGATGATCTTCTGAATATATTCTATATATTCTAAGTATTCATTATGTTCTAGTAAATGAACTAGAACTAGAACTAGGTATTGGGTCTTCTCAATTGTAATTAATAGACAGTATTTACTAGGAAGATTTCTTTCTTAATCATTTCTTTAGGGTTATTTGGATCAAGGAAGAAATTACTTGACCAAATTAATTTATCATCATATCTTAATGGTAGTAACACCTGTCCATGGACTAGATCTAATTCTTTAGTTCTCTATGTCAGGTACACATTAGAATCATCTGGGGAGCTTTTAAAACTCTCTATACTTGGGTGCATCCCAGACTAATTAAACAGAATCTCTGAGAGCTGGATTCAGGCATCATTAGTTTTTGAAGCCCCCCAGGTAATTCCAGGGTATAGCCAAGATTGAGAACCACTTGATCTGGCAAGAATTTCTACCTTAATTAAGTAGTCACCTTTTCACTGTGTATCTCTTATTGTAGTGAATGTCAGACTCCCATGTAAACCTCTTTTGAACCTGGCAGTAGTGTTAATTGGAAGGATGCCATTTTGGGATGGCATGGAATGTATTGAGCTATGTGCCAGTCACTGGGAAGCCCTTTTATATGTAATCATGTTTAAGCTTTACAACAACTTTGTTGTACTTACGTATTATTCATTCCATTTTTCTCAATGAGGAAATAGGCTTAGAGTGGTTAGATGACTTGCCCAGGATTTGAGTCTAAAACTTCTTTAACCTCAGCCACTTCCTTTCTAAAATGTCTTGGCTATTAATAATAATACTTTGAGCCAGCTACTTTTTATGTGTGTTTTTAAAAGATTTAATTTTTAATTTTTATTTATTTTTACCTTTTAAATTTAAATTTTAGTGAATATACAGTGCAATATTGGTTTCAGGAGTAGGATTCAGTGATTCATAACTTACATAGAACACCCAGTGCTCCCATCATCCATCCTGCCCAGCTCCCACCCACCTCCCTCCATCAACCCTCAGTTCTCTATCATTAAGAGTCTCTTATGGTTTGTTTCCCTCTCTTTCCCCCTTCTTCCCATGTGTTATCTGTTTTGTTTCTTAAATTCCACATATGAGTGAAATAATATGGTATTTGTCTTTCTCTGACTGACTTATTTCACTTAGCATTCTAGCTCTATGCACATTATTGCGAATGGCAAGGTTTCATTCTTTTTGATGGCTGAGTACTATTCCATTGTATATATATACCACATCTTCTTTATCTGTTCATCAGTCAGTGGACATTTGGGCTTTCTCCATAGTTTGGCTATCGTTGATAATGCCGCTGTAAACATTGGGGTGCATGTACCCCTTTGAATGTATTTTTGTATCCTTCTGGTAAATACCTAATAGTGCAGTTGCTGGATCGTAGGGTAGTTCTATTTTTAGTTTTTTGAGGAACCTCCATACTGTTCTCCAGAGTGGCTGCACTAGTTTGCATTCCCACCAGCAGTGCAAGACAGTTCCCCTTTTTCCACATCCTTGCCAACACCTGTTGTTTCTTGTGTTTTTAATTTTAGCCATTCTGACAGGTATGAGGTGATGGCTCATCATGGTTTTGATTTGTATTTGCCTGATGATGAGTAATGTTGAGCATCTTTTCATGTGTCTGTTAGCCCTAAAGATTTTATTTTTAAATGTCTACACCCAACATGAGACTTGAGCTCATAACCCCGAGATTAAGAGTCGCATGCTCCACCGACTGAGCCAGCCAGGTGCTCTGAGCCAGCTACTTATTGTTAATAGGCTTCTTCTCTGGTAGCCACATGCTAACAAACAGTAGCCTGATTGAAAGTACCCCTTATTGGGGATCCTGGGTGGCTCAGTCTGTTGAGTATCTAACTCTTGATTTTGGTTCAGGTCATCATCCCAGGGTTGTGAGATCGAGCCCCGGGTTGAGCCCTGTGCTGAGCATGGAGCCTGCTTAAGATTCTATCTCCCTCTCCCTCTCCTCTTTCCTCTCTCTTCTCTCCCTCTCCCTCTCTCTCTTTCCTTCTCTCCCTCTCCTTCCCCCTCCCTCCCTCTGCCCCTCTCCCCTTCTCCCATGCACATGCTCTCTCTCTCTCTGTCAATAAAAAAGAAAAAAAAAGGAAAGTACCTTATTATAAGGCCTAGAAAGACAAAAGCCTGATAGAGTTGGTGCAATAGACTCTAGCCCAACACAGAGACATCACAGGGGACTTACAGTGTTTCAGTCCTATTCTAAACATCTTGTTATTTTTTTTAACTGGCTTACTGCAGTGGATCTTAATGGAAATAATTGGGCTGCTTATTCCATGTAAAAACAAATGCACAGTTTTAGAGCTAGTCACTCGTGATTGGGTACTGTAACTGAAATCACAGAAGCTGAAATATTGTGATGATGGGAAAGTTTTTTTCTCTTTATAGACCTGTCTTTGCATCTTTAGTGCTTTATAGACTCTGAAACTTATCTCCCGGGATTCAGTAGTCGCATTTACTTTAACACATCTAATTACTGTGGGTTCCAGAAGATAACCTTGGATTGTCAGAATTATTTATTTTAGGAGGCCCATGCAAGTGATGTAAGTGAGTCAATAGACGGTGGAAGTGGAGTAGATGAAACAGAGTAGGGAGCGATGGGGATTGTGGTGAGCTCAGTTCCGTTTTTAGGGATGAGAGTAAGCCTCTTATTACCATGAGTTGTCAGATCTTCTAATTTTTCTAAAGAACCTGGAAATCTATATTTTTAGGTGAAATTTCCCAATTTTTAGGTGAAGTCTCCTGAATAAAACCTGTATGTACTGAATTCAGCCTGAGGGTTACCTGTTTGCTCTTTTTGCTTTTGTAGCTATCCTGAATAATCTGTTGTGAATGGTGGACCCTTCTCTTTGCTAAGACCTTTTACCCTTATTTTATTATTATTATTTTTTAATATTTATTTTGAGAGAGAGAAAGCATGTGTGCATGCATGCATGAGCAGGTAAGGGACAGAGAGAGAGGGGGAGAGAGAAAATTCCAAGCAGGTTCTGTGTTGTTAGTGCAGAGTCCGATGTGGGGCTCGATCTCATGAACCATGAGATCATGACCTGAGCTGAAATCCAGCATCAGACGTTTAACCTACTGAGCCACCCTGGTGGCCCAACCCTTATTTTATTAATCAAAGATAATTCTTGGAGGATGAACTCATAATATAGTTAATTTGCTCTTCAAAGGATGTTTTCCCTAAACTGTAGACCCACTTGTTGCTTGAAGCGCCTTTTGAGACTATGCCAGCTTTCTTTTCAATGAACTGCAGACCCAGATTTTGAATCTAATTTTGAAGAGCAAACAGGTGAGGTGTTTGGCGTGGTTATTTTGTTTATGTATTGAACTGATTCTATGGCATTATTTTGCCAATTGGTGTAATGCAGCATATTCTATAAAGCTATAGGATTTGTAATTTTTTCTACAAATATTGAGCCTTTATTGATGCACTTTTCTGTAAGGGAGTATCTTTGGCTATGTATGATTTAAATATGTACATTTAATGTACATATGTACATTAAATATGTACATAATTTTATTATGGTACATTTGACTTACTATCCTTCCATTAATTAATTTTTCTCTATATTATAGGCATATAGTTGGCAAGAGAGGGGACACTAGGAAGAAACTAGAAGTGGAAACCAAAACTTCTATTAGCATTCCTAAGCCTGGACAGGAAGGAGAAATTGGTGAGACTTGGTATATGTGTGATATTTGCAGTCACTTTTGCACGTGTATGGAATAGTGTGAAACCAACAGAGGTGTTTAGTGACTATACACATTTATATATGTATATATATATATATATATTTTTTTTTTTTGGTGTTCATGGGCAGGATTGAATAGTGACGGTATTCTTTATGTGGTTCTGTTGCAATTGGCCTTTTTATGATAGTTCAGTATCAGTCTCCCAATGAGGGAAGATGTAGTTATACACCTTTATCTTGATTGAGTACCTGGGCCTTTACTTTATACTTTACCACGCACTGATGTTATAAAGTTTCCAGATTTTGTTGTGTATTAGGAGAATTCTTCTCTGCTTCCCTAGCTTGAAATGGAGTTTGTGAATTGTTCAGAGTTAGAGTTAGAGGAAAACCAGTGACGTCAACAAGTTTGAAATCAAGTTCAGCCCTTTCCAAAAGGGTTCTCTTATTTTTACCTTGCTGTTTAGACTAGAAAGGATATTATAAAAGTAATGATTAAAATAACCTGATTCAAGTAACTGCTCAAGTGAGGAAAAACAGTTGAGTATAAATCAAGTCAGAAAGTGTCTGTACCAAGCATCAGTGTGAACCAAGGGCACAGGCCTGTGTTGTAAAATGGCTTTGAGTGAAGGGCACTCACTGTAGGGACAACGTTTTACAAAATTCATTCCAAAACGATAGGAATTTTTCAAAGTCCAGTAAACAAAGCAGCCACCAATAATACATTTTTTATAAATGTATTATTTATGGGTTTTATTAAGTTTTAGGAGAAAAAAATTACTAGGTCTCTTCTCATTTTGTGCTGTGTAAGAGTAATCATCATGACAGATAAGATGCAGTTGACCGTAGAGCAGTACTGTGCAGAAGGACTTTCTGCGATGATGGGAATGTTCTGTACCTGCATTGTCCAGTACAGGAGCCACTAGCACGAGTGACTGTGAGTGCTTCACATGTGGCTAGTAGGACTGAGGAACTGAATTTTTAACTTCATTTAATTCTAATTCATTTAACTTTTAATTTAACTAGTTGCAAGTGGGCTCCTGTATTGGACGGCAAAATGCTAGAGTTTTTCTCAGCCCTTTGGTAACTTCAGCAGGTGCTAACATAAGAACTTTAATGACATTTTTGAAGAACTTTCATTAAAATAAATATTCAGCTCATTAGAATTATAGATGGAAAAACTCAAATCTTTCCTTAAGTTTTTTTTTTTATTTTTTTAATGTTTTTATTTATTTTTGAGAGACAGAGAGAGACAGCGCAAGCAGGGGAGGGTCAGAGAGAGAGGGAGACACAGAATCCGAAGACAGGCTCCAGGCTCTGAGCTGTCAGCACAGACCCCGACGCGGGGCTCGAACCCACGAGCCGTGAAGTCATGGCCTGAGACAAAGTTGGATGCTTAACTGACTGAGCCACCCAGGCGCCCCTTAAGTATTAAAGTTCAAGCTACAAATATTGATGTAATTTCGTAATCACAGTAAAGGTTATTTCCTTAAAAAAATTTTTTTTTAATGTTTATTTATTTTTGAGAGAGAGAGAGTGTGAGCGTGGGAGAGGCAGAGAGAGAGGGAGACACAGAATCCAAAGCAGGCTCCAGGCTGTGAGTTGTCAGCACAGAGCCCCATGTGGGGCTCAAACCCACCAACTGCGAGATCATGACCTGAGCTAAATTCAGATGCTTAACCAACCAAGCCACCCAGGCGCCCCAAAGGTTACTTTGACTGTTTTTTTTTTCCTGATTGTAAATTAATACAGGCTTTCAAAAAAAAAAAAAAAAAAAACAGAAGCTTATAGAAATTACATTTAAGTATAAAGGGAAATGTCTTGTAATATGAACCTCAGATATAATCACTGTTAACAGTTGAATATATTCCTCAGTTTTTCTATCAGTATAGTAGCTATTTTAATTTTTATTGCAGTAAAAATTATAACATGGTATAAATGTGGAGATCTTAGACATTTTAAGATGCTGGAGTCATTCCAAAACTTATCCAGAAAAGGGTAGGTAGGTTGTAAAGATTCCATTTTGACTTAGAAAGCACAAATATTTCAGTGTGAAAACCAGTGCGTCTAATTGTTAAAAGTAAGAATTTAGTGGAACTAATTTAATTGAAAAAATAGAGGATAAACTGGCTTATTGGTCTTGTAGGGAAGTAAGGTATACGGAAAAGTGAAATTTATTGGTTAGAGTAAATTGAGTTGTGATGTGAGACTAAGGTTGCACTGATGTGGTATTTGCTTTCATTTATTCATTTTCTTTTGCCTTTCCTAAAATTAGACTAAAGAAGGAAGTATCTGGTAGGTTTTAATTTGTCCTCTTGCCAAGGATCTGGTTGTCTAGGGTGTTTTGAAGTCTCAGGATATCAGAAGATACTTTTTTCTTTTTTTTTAATGTTTATATTTGGGACGCCTGAGTGATTCGGTTGAGTGTCCAACTTCGGCTCAGGTCATGATCTCGCTGCTCATGAGTTCTAGCCCCTTATCCGGCTCTGTGCTAGCAGCTCACAGCTTAGAGCCTGGAGCCTGCTTTGGATTCTGTCTCCGTTTCTCTGCCCCTGCCCCATTTAAAAAAATGTTTGTTTTTGAGAGAGAGAGACAGACAGACAGACAGAGCGCGAGCGGCAGAGAGCAGACAGACAGGGAGACACAGAATCTGAAGCAGGCTCCAGGCTCTAAGCTGTCAACACAGAGCCTGACGTGGGTCTCAAACTCACAAACCATAAGATTATGACCTGAGCTGAAGTTGGACGTTTAACCAACTGAGCCACCCAGGTACCCTTCAGAAGATGCTTTTAAAATGATACTGTCAGGGTACCTGGGTGCCTCAGTTGGTTGAGCACCCAACTCTTGATTTTGGCCCAGGTCATGATCCCAGGGTCATGGGATTGAGCCCTATGTTGGGCTCCACGCTGAGTGTGGAGGCTGTTTAAGATTTCTTTCTCCCTCTACCCCTTTCCTCTGCTCAAATGCATTCTCTCTCTCTCTCTCAAATAAAAAAATAAAATTATATTGTCATCGTTGTTACAGAATTGGCTTTTAAAAGTTTAATGTCTGGCGCCTGGGTGTCTCAGTCAGTTAAGTGTCCTACTTGATTTCAGCTGAGGTCATGATTTCACAGTTTCGTGAGTTCTGCCCTGACAGCCCAGATCCTGCTTGAGATTCTCCCTCTCTTTCTGTCCCTCGCCTGCTTGTGCACGGTCTTTCTCAGAAATAAAAATAAATAAAAAACTTAAAAAAAATTAATGTCAGTGCCTTTAATTCTCTTTTTCCTCTGTATCCCTTGTTGTAGTCACTAGAGTAGCTGAATTTTCGTCTTCTCAGATACTAGTGTTTGTAGAATATTTCTAACCTCATCATGTTTGCTCTTTAGTCATTATTTGATCAACTTTGAGTCTTTTTTGGAAATCAATCTGAGCACTTTCAGTGCCCTTTTCAGTTTACTGTGTTACAAAAATGAAAGCATCTCATTGGCCTATCTTTTTTTTTTTTTTTTTTTTTTAACGTTTACTTATTTTTGAGAGAGAGAATAGGTTGGGGAGGGACAGAAAGAGAGAAGGGGACAGAGGATCCGCACTGACAGCAGAGAGCCCTTTGCAGGGCTCAAACTCATGAACTCAGATCATGACCTGAGCCGAAGTCAGACACTTAACTGACTAAGCTACTGAGGCACCCTGGCCTTACTTCTTACAAAACCACTTTTTTTTTTTTTTTAAGTTTTTAAATTTATTTTGAGAGAGAGCATGCGTGAGCAGGATAGGGGCAGAGGGAGAGGGAGAGAGAGAATCTCAAGCAGATTCCACGCTCAGCACTGAGCCCAAGATGCTTGCTCTTAGGACAGCGAGATCATGACCTGAGCTGCTATTAAGAGTCGGGCACTTTACCGACTGAGGCATCCAGGTGCCCCCCAAACCACCTTCTTAATAAAAGAAATAGATTTAACATTTTGTACCAGATGTTTACAGATATAAAACATAAACATGAGTTTTAAGCTTCCTTCCCTTCTGCTCCTTTTCTTTTTAGTTTCTCACCAAATTTTTGGTCTCTGGCAGAGGTAATTTCTACTTTCCTTTAATTTAAATGTTTATTTATTTTTGAGAGAGAGAGGCAGAGCGCAAGCTGGAAAGGGGTAGAGGGAGAAGGACATACACAATTCGAAGCAGGGTCCGGGCTCTGAACTGTTAGCACAGAGCCTGATGCGGGGCTTGAACCCATGAACCGTGAGATTATGACCTGAGCCGAAGTCGGACGCTCAACCAACTGAGCCACCCAGGCGCCCCTCCTTTCCTTTAATTTTGTCTCTGTTTGCCTTCTAACCCTCCTTTATCAGTATTTCTCTAGCATATTTAAGTATCTACTATGGATACTTCCCGGAGCATTTCAGTCTTTTAGATTCTCCACGTATTCTGTCTGATAGTATAAATAATGTCATTAGAAAACACTGTCTCTACTTACATTTTTTGGCTATTACTCCTGTCAGTTTTTTTACTTAGGCAAATGGTTCTCATGCTGTTAATCCATTCATTCATAATCTACTTCTTTTCCTAGACATTTCTGTCTTGTTTCTTTATAACAAAATGGCTATGATACTTTTATTTTTAGAAAAGGTTGTTTTTATTGAAAATTTCAAGTGCTTTTAATGGAGAGTGTTAGGATAAATACATGGAATTATCTCTTTAACTTTGCAGTTGCTTGGAAGGACAAGGTTTGTGGATTTTTTCTTTAAGTTTTTTTAAAAGTGTTTATTTATTTATTTATTAGAGAGACAGAGAGAGCAGGGGAGGGACAGAGAGAAAATCTCAACCAGACTCCATGTTGCCAGCACAGAGCCAGACGTGGGGCTCGAACCTACAGACTGTGAGAGCATGACCTGAACTGAAACCAAGAGTCAGACGCTTAACCAACTGAGCCACCCAGGTGCCCCTAAGCTTTGTGGTCTTTGAAGCACATAGCCCATTTTGCTGCTATTACAGTTAATACCTCAGTATTTTATATCCTATTCAGAAGTCTGTCTTTTACCGTTTTAATAAATAGTCTGTTGAGGGGCGCATAGGTGTCTCAGTGGTTAAGAATTGGATTGTGGCTCAGATCATGATCTCACAGTTTGTGAGTTTGAGCCCCTCATCGGGTGAGCTCGAGCCCCGCTTCAGATGAACCCTGCTTCAAGTAAGCATGAGCCCTGCATTGGGTGAGCCCCGCTTCTCTCTCTCTCCCTCTCTGCCCCTGCTGGGATTTTCTTTCTTTCTTTCTTTCTCTCTCTCTCTCTCTCTCTCTGCCCCTTGCTCACTTGCACCCCCTCTCTCTCCCAAAAAATAGTCTGTTAAAATGCCAATTTTGTTCATTGTTTTTATCTTTTGCACCTTTCCTTAGTTGCTGTTTTGAACCATGCCCTGTCAGTTCTACAACCTAGAGATTTAATGTCTGCTTACACAGAGATTGTATAATCCCTAAATGATTTTCTTTCTTTGCAGACAATGGTCTATGCTTTGTGGCTCCCCCACCAACTTTCATTTATACATAAAGACATAGCCCAGATCAAAGAAGGCCAAATTATACCAAAACATGGGCATTTGCTATCCATACATATAATATAGATAACGATAAAGATTTTACTTTAATTTTCTGTTTTCATACTTTCTTTTTAAGTTTATTTATTTTGAGAGAGAGAGAGAGAGAGTGTAAGCTGGGAGGGGCAGAGAGAGAGGAAGAGAGAAAATCATAAGCAGGCTCCACGCTGTCAGCCTGGAGCCCAATGTGGGGCTCGATCTCATGAATCATGAGATCACGACATGAGCCAAAATCCAGAGTTGGACGCTTAACCGGCTGAGCCTCCCAGGTGCCCCCTGTTTTCACACATATACGATAGGATTATATATATTGTAATAAACTCTCCTTTAGTCTTTGACTGTAGTGAATGTCTAATAATTATTGCCACAGTACTTTTTAAAATTGAGGTAAAATTCACATGACAGAAAATTCCAGTTTTTGCTCTTAATTTTTTATTGTTATTTAAATTTCTATGTATTATATTCATACTTTTTTAAAATTGTGGTTAAAATATAAATTAACATAAAGTTTACCATCTTAACCATTTGTTTTACGTAACCTGTACACCTAACGTGGTGCTCGAACTTATGACCCTGAGATCAGGAGTTGCATGCTGTACTGACTAAGCTAGCTTGTCCCCCCCCCCCCACTTTGAACATTTTAAAGTGTTGAATACAGGGGCATTTAGTGCATTTACAGTGTTGTGTAACCATCACCACTATCTGGTTTCAGAACATTTTTATCATCCCATACCCACTAAGCAGTCACTCCCCATCCCTCTTTACCTCCAGTCCTTGGCTACCCCTAATCTGCTCTCTGTCCCTCAGCATTTGCCTGTTCTGGCTATTTCGTATCAATGGTAACATACAGTGACATTTTGTATCTGGGGTCTTCCACTTAGTATGTTTTCAAGATTCATTTATATTTTTGCATGTATCTGTATTTCATTCTCTTTTTTATGGCTGCATTATATTCCATTATATGGAGACAGGACATTTTGTTTATCCATTTATCAGTTGATGGACATCTCCATTGTTTCCACTTTTTGGTATTGTGATCCATTGTTTCCACTTTTTGGTATTGTGAATAGAGCTGCTCTGAACATTTGTGTACAAGTTTTTTTGAACACCTTGTTTTTGGTTTTGTTTTTTTTTTTTTAATATTTTTTCAGGAATTTTTCTTCTTGTATTTCATATTATTTTTTAAAATCTATTTTTTTAAGTAAACTCTACCCACAGTGTGGGGCTCCAAGTCATGACCCCAAGATTAAGAGTTGCATGCTCTATTTACTGAGTCAGCCAGGCACTTCTTGTTTTTACTTCTTTTGGGTTTCTATCTAGGAGTGGAATTGCTGGTTATACAGTAATTCTCTTTTTAATTTAAAAAAATATATTTATTTTTGGGGCACCTGGGTAGCTCAGTTGGTTGAACATCCAACTTCAGCTCAGGTCATGATCTTATGGTTCATGAGTTTGAGCCCCATGTCGGGCTCTCATTTTTGAGAGAGAGACAGAGCATGAGCAGGGGAGGAGCAGAGAGAGGGAGACACAGAATCTGAAGCAGGTTCCAGGCTCTGAGCTATCATCACAGAGCCTGATGCAGGGCTTGAGCCCACAAGCCGTGAGATCATGACCTGAACCGAAGTTGCATGCTTAACTAACTGAGCCACCCAGGCGCTCCTCTTTTTAACTTTTTAAGAAACTGCCATACTCTTCTGTAGCTGCTGTGCCATTTTATGTTCTCACCATAAGATATGAGGTTCGCTGTGTAGCTTTTTAAACTCATTTTCCTACTTCATCAGGTGGTCTTAAGAATATTCTGTTTTTGTTTTAATTTTTATTTTTTCTTTCAGAGAGAAAGAGAGTGTGAGCCGGGGAGAGGGGCAGAGGGAGAATCTGAAGCAGGCTCCATGCAGTGTGGAGCTGATGTGGGGCTCCATCCCACTCCCTAGGATCATGACCAGAGCCGAAATCAAGCGTCAGGTGTTCAACCAACTGAGCTACCCAGGCACCTCAGGATATTTTGTTTTTAAATTTTTTTTAAGGTTTATTTATTTTTGAGAGAGAGAGACAGAATGTGAGCAAGGGAGGGGCAGAGAGAGAGGGAGACACAGAATCCAAAGTAGGCCCTAGACTCTGAGCTGTCAGCACAGAGATCGATGTGGGGTTCGAACTCACAAACCACGAGATCATAACCTGAGTGAAAGTTGGATGCTTAACCAACTGAGCTACCCAGGCGTTCCTTTGTTTTTAAACCTCATTCTGCTTAGACTGAATTTACTAATAACCTTCTTACCCTTGATACTGTTTCTTGTCCAGAAATGTGCACATTCAGGACTGTTTTAGCTCTCCAGAAATGATATTCTCCACGTCACTTATTTTACAGGCATCTGATGGTCATGTTAAACATCCCTCCTTTTTTTAATTTTTTTTATTTTTTTGCTTTCAGTAATCACTGGACAGCATCGAAGTGGTGTAATTTCAGCCCGAACTCGGATTGATGTTCTTTTGCTCACTTTTAGAAGAAAGCAGCCCTTCACTCACTTCCTTGCCTTTTTCCTCAATGAAGTTGAGGTTCAGGAGCGATTCCAGAAGTTCCAGGAGGAAGTACTGGAGAAGTGCTCCATGGTAAGTGGCAAACAAAACAAAACAGAAAGTTAAAAAGAAAGGGCACAAAAGTGGTTCATAATTCAAACAGTTGAAAGATATAAATTTCTTCTCCCACCAAGAAAGTAACCATTTCTGATGATTTCTTTTGATTCTGAACTGAAAAAAAGATATAGACATATGAGCACATAAACATCTGCATATTACCGAATTATTCTTTAAAATTTCAAGACATAAAAGTATCATCCTACTATACATACTGTTCTGCACCTTGTGGATGGCAATATTAATGAGATACCATTATCTGTAGATCTTCTGCCCTGGTAGGTAATGGCTTTTTTGGGGTTAATAACTAGAAGAAATTTGCAGATAGAATTGTCATCTTATATAACAGTAAAATGCTTGTGACCGGGATAAGAACAGATAATCTAGATTAGAAAACAAATTTTAAAGCTCCTTTTGGATATAATTTTGGGCAATTTAAAGAAACATTGCTTTGGGTCTCCTGGGTGGCTCAGCCAGTTAAGCATCCGACTTGGGCTCAGGTCCTGATCTTACAGTCCGTGGATTCGAGGCCCACGTCGGGCTCTGTGCTGACAGCTCAGAGCCTGGAGCCTGCTTCAGATTCTGTGTCTCCCGCTCTCTGCCCTTTCCCCGCTCACTCTCTGTCTCTCTCTCTGTCTCTCTCTCTCTCTCTCAAAATAAAGACATAAATAAAAAGAAACATTGCTTTAAAAAACTTATGAACATTAATAATTTTTTTTTGTTTTTTCTTTTTTTATAATACATGTTTCTTATAGAAAGTTTAGAAAATAAGAAAAGATGAATAACAAGTCACCCATAATCTCACCACTGAGAGACAATATTCTGGCACAAAAACAAATGTTTAAAAACTAGAATTTGGCTTGTATATGATTTTATATCCTGCTTTCTTTGCAATTTTGCACTATATCATGATCATTGTTTCGTCATTGAACAAAAACCTTTACTTTTGCTTTGGAGACAGGAAGGAAATTCTAGCAGTGATGACTAAAAACATAATCTTATTTCAATAACAGCTCAGATAAATTGATTTTTAATGGCTGCTTTTATTATTCTATTATGTGGATATATAATAATTCTATTTTATGGGTATATAATAATATAATATAATATTATATGGATATATAATGATATATAATAATTTTTTAAAATTTCTATTTTTCATTATTATAAATAATGATGTTATGACTTCTTGCATACATTTTTCTTCACTAGTCTAATTAGTTTCTTAGTAAATTCTTGGAAATGGAAAAAAGAGTCTTTGTGTGTACATTTGAGGGTTCAAAATTTTTTTTTAATGTTTACTTTTTTTTTTTACATTTATTTATTTTTGAGAGACAGAGAGAAACAGAGCATGAGCAGGGGAGGGGCAGACACAGAATCCAAAGCAGGCTCCAGGCTCCGAGCATCAGCTCAGAGCCTGACGCGGGGCTCAAACTCCCAAACTGTGAAATCATGACCTGAGCCGAAGTCCAACGCTCAACCGACTGAGCCACCCAGGAACCCCTTAATGTCTACTTTTGAGAGAGAGGGAGAGACAGAGACAGAGCACATGTGGGGGAGGGGCAGAGAGAGACCAAGACACAGAATCCAAAACAGGCTCTAGGCTCCAGGCTGTCAGCACAGAGCCCAGCGCAGGGCTTGAACTTACGAATGCTGAGATCTTGACCTGAGCCAAAATTGGACGCCTAACCAACTGAGCCACCCAAGCTCACCCCCCTCTTTAAGAAAAAAATTTTTTTAAATGTTTATTTACTTTTGAGAGAGAGAAAGAGACAGTGAGGGTTTTGATATATATGTCTCCAAATTACCTTCCGAAATGTTATAACACTATATGTCAAAGTGTAATTTCCTTTAGTTTCCTATTCCTACCCTGCTAATATTGGTGTTACTCTTTTAAGGTTTTTTTTTTTTTTTGTAATCCAGTTGACAAAAAATGTTAGTTCATTTCTTGATTGTTCATTTATTATTGGTGAGATAAGACTTTTTCAGGTATTTAACTCTTGTTTTTTTATGTCTTGGCCCATTTTTCCCTGAGGGTGTTCATTATTTTTAAATGCTTATTTATTTATTTTAAAATGTTTATTTTTGAGAGAGAGAGAGAGCGCAAGCCTGGGGAAGGGACAGAGAGAGAGGGAAATGGAAAAATGATACCTCTTAAAGTTGGCACATAAATTTTTTGAATTTACATATGTATTATATACATTTATTAAAATAAAATTTGTCATACTTGCTGTGTTTTTTTTTTTTAATGTTTGTTTATTTTGAGAGAGAAGGAGAGCAAGAGGGGGCAGAGAGAGAGAATCCCAAGCAGGCTCTGCACTGTCAGGGCAGTGCCCAGTGCAAGGTTCAATCTCATGAACTGTGAGATCATGACCTGAGCTGAGATCAAGAGCCAGACGCTCAACCAACTGAGCCACCCACGTGCCCCAGTATTCACTGTTTTGTAACTACTTTTTGATTTAACAGCGTGTTTCAGGTAAATACATATAAATCTAATTAGTGGTTTAAATTACCATAAAGTATTTTATGAATGTACCCCAACTTATTTAAGCAATCCTCTTTTAATGGAACATTAAAGGAAGTTATTTCTATTAAATAATGTTGTAGTGAACATTTTTGAATATGCATTTGTACGTTCTTGGCTCATGATTTCTTTGGAATACATTTTGGGCTAAATTCTTAAGAAGTAGAATATGTGGGTTAAAGGAACATAAAATTTAATTTTTTGATAGTTTTTTTTCCCATTCTGTGTTAGATATCAACTTTATTGAGTCATAACTTACATACAATATAATGCCCCACTTTTGACAAACAAGCATACATTGCAGTGTAACAGCCATCAAAAACAAGATACAGAGGGGCGCCTGGGTGGCTTAGGCATGAAGCGTCTGACTTTGGCTCAGGTTATGGTGTCATGGTTCGTGGGTTCATGCCCCACATCTGGCCCTGTGCTGACGGCTCAGAGCCTGGAGCCCGCTTCTGATTCTGTCTCCCTCTCTCTCTGCCCCTCCCCCACTCATGCTCTGTCTCTCAGAAATAAATAAATAAATAATAATAATAATAATAATAATAAATAAATATTTTAAAAAGTTTTTAAATAAAAATAAATAAATAGACTTAAAAAAAACTTTTAATTTGGTGGAGTCCAAATTTTTTATGGTCTGTACTTTTTGTGTTGCCTCTGAAAAATCTCTGCCTCTTTAAGATGTCAAAGTTTTCTTTTGTAAACTACAAACTGTAAAACTATGTATTATATTTTAACTTTTATGTTTAGGTCAGTAATTCATCTGAAGTTAATTTGTGTGTGTGTGAGAGGTAAGGATTCAGGTTCATTTTTTCCCATATAGATGTCTAGTTCAAGTGCCATTTGTTGAAAAGACTATCCTTTTCCCATTGAATGGCCTTGATAATGTTTGTTGAAAATCAAATGACCTTATGTGTTTGAGTCTGTTTCTGGACTCTATCCTGTGTTTTTATCTACATGTTTATCTTTGCACCAATACTATACAATCTTGATTACTATAGCTTTATAATAAGTTTTCTGATTAGATGATGTAACTTTTCCAATTTTGTTCTTTTTTGAGATTTTTTTCTATTTATAATACTTGAATTTCCATATAAATTTTACTGTTTTTTTAATTCAAATTTTAGTTTTTTGAGTAATCTCTATCCCCAATGTGAAGCTTGAACTCTCAACACCAAGATCAAGAGTTGCATGCTCTATTGACTGAGCCAGCTAGACTACCCCCTTGATTTTCATATAAATTTTAGAATCATCTTGTTAATTGGTATAAAAATGCCAGCTGGGATTTTGATTGGAATTGTGTTGAGTCTATAGATCAATTTGGGGAGAATTAATATTTTAACAGTATTGACTCTTCCGGTCAATAAACATAGTACATATTTATTGTGTTTAGGTCTTCTTCAGTTTCTCTTAGTAATATTTTATGGTTTTCATTGTAAGGTTGCACATACATCTTGTTAAATTTTATTCCTAGTTTTTATGTTTTTTGGTGCTGCAATAAACTGCTTTTTAATTTCATTTCCTAATTTAATTTCATTTCCTAATGCTACTTGTATTAAAATTGTCCTAAGTTTTCCATATTTTGTGATGCCATTAGAAATGGTATCTTTTAATTTCGGCTGCACTTGTGTATTGTTGCTGTGCAGAAATACAATTGAGGGGCGACAGGGTGGCTCAGTTGGTTGAGCGTCAGACTGCAGTTCAGGTCACGATCTCACAGTTCATGAATTTGAGCCCCACATCGGTTTGCTGCTCTCAGGGCGGGTCCTGCTTCAGATCTTCTGTCCCCCTCTTTCTCTGCCTCTTCCTGCTGGCATACTTTCTCTCAAAAATAAACAAACATTACAAAAAAATACAACTGATTTTTGTATATTAAACTCTATATCCTGTGACCTTGCTAAATTCATTTATCAGTTCTTGCAATTGTATATTAGTTTGCTAGGGCTTCTCTTACAAAGTACCACACACTGGATAGGTTAAACAATAAAATTTATTTTTTCACAGTGTAAACCAGAAGTCTGAGATCAAGGTATTAGAATGACTGGTTTCTTCTTCTCCTCCTCCTCCTCCTCCTCCTCTTTTTTTTCTTCTTTTCCTAAAGTTTATTTATTATTTATTTTGAGAGCAAGGGAGAGAGACGCAGGACCCAGCCTCACGAACCAAGAAATCATGACTTCATACAAAGTTGGGCACTTAAGAAGTTGAGCCACCCAGGTGCCCCAGCGCTGGTTTCTTATAAGGCTTCTCTACTTTGCTTGTAGCTGGCTGTTTTCTTCTGGTGTTTTCACATGGTCTTCACTGTGTGTTTGTGCCTAGTCTCCTCTTTTTATAAGGACACCATCATATTGGATTAGGACCTACCTGTATGACCTCATTTTACCTTAATTACCTTTTTAAAGGCCATAGTTACAAATATAGTCACATTATGAGTTACTGGGAATTACGATTTAAACAATATGAATTTTAGGGGGACACAGTTCAGCTCATAACAAATTATTTTGTTGTTTCCTTCAAATTTTCTATGTATCGGGCACCTGGGTGGCTCAGTCGGTTAAGTGTCCGACTTTGGCTCAGGTCATGATCTCACAGTTCGTGAGTTTGAGCCCCAAGTTGGGCTCTGTGCTGTCAGCTCAGAGCCTGGAGCCTGCTTTGGATCCTCTCTGTCTCTCTCTCTCTGCCCCTCCCATGCGCATGCTGTCTCTCTCTGTCTCTCAGAAATAAACATTAAAAAAATTATTTTCTATGTATATAATCATATCATCTGTGAATAAAGATAGTTTTACTTCCATTTATTAAAAAATAAAAAAAATTTTAAGTATACAGAGAGAAAGAGAGAGAGTGCGCGCGTCTGTGAACGCACAAGGTGGGGGGAGGGGCAGAGAGAAGGAGAGACACAATCCCAAGCAGGCTCTACACCATCAGCTCACAGCCTGATGTGGGGCTTGAACTTACAAACCTGTGAGATCATGACCTGAGCCGAGATCAAGAGTCAGATGCTTAACTGTCTGCCCCACCCAGGCACCCCTACTTTTTCCATTTTAACATATGTGCCTATTATTTCTTTTTTTGACTTATTACATTGCTAGGGCCTCCAGTATTGTGCTGAATAGAAAATGTGAGAGGGGACATTCTTTCCTTGTTCTTTTTTTTTTTAAATAAAGAAATATTCACTTTTATTAGTAAATTTTTTTTTAAATAAATGCTTATTTTGAGAGAGATATCCAGCTAGCATGTGCGCACAGGGGAGGGGCAGGGAGGGTGGTGGAGAGAATTCCAAGCAGGCTCTGCACTGTCAGCTTGGAGCACAATATATGGTTTGAACGAACCGTGAGATCATAATCTGAGCCGAAATCAAGAGCTGGACGCTTAACCGACTGAGTCACCTAGGCACCCCCCTTTCTTTATTCTTGATTATGGGGTAAATAAAGTATTAAGTCTTTTATTACTAAGTTTAATATAAGCTGTGGTTTTTCAGAGGTTCCTTTTATCTGTTTGAGGAAATTCCATTCTGTTCCTCGTTTACTGAGAATTTAAGAAAAAAATCATGGCTGGACGTTAAACTATCATTTGCTTTTCCAATATTATGAGATTTATATTTTTTCATAGTGTAAATATGCTTATATTAATTGTTTTTTCTAATTTATTTATTTTGAAAGAGTACGTGTGGGGGAGGGGCAGAGAGAAAGAGGGAGAGAGAGAATCTCAGGCTCCCCATTGTCAGTGCAGGGCTTTATCCCACAAACCATGAGATCATGACCTGAGCTGAAATCAAGAGTCAAAATGCTTAACTGACTGAGCCACCCAGGCATCCCCTTTACCTTTTTAAAAATTAATTGGGTTTTTAATGTTAAACCAGTCTTGCTCCTTAGATTACGTTACTTGGTCTTGATGTATTATCATTTTTATGTATTGCTGGGTTTGATTTGCTAGAACTTTGTTAAGGAGTTTTTAATCTGTGTTCACAAGAAGTGTTTTATTTTTCTTTCTTTGTGATGTCTTCATCTGGTTTTGATGTCAGGGTAAACTGACCGTCTGATTCAAAACCAGATGACTAATGAGTTGGGAAGTGTTCCCTTCTTTATTTTCTGAATTTGTGTAGGTTTATATAGGTATTATTTCTTTCCTAAATGTTTAGTAGAATTTACCAGTGAAGCCACTTAGATCTGGAGGTTTCTGAGATGGTTTTAAATTATGAATTCAGTTTCTTTAGTCAAATTAGGACTATTCAGGTTATCTACTTGTTGAGAGTGCTTTGAAAGTTTGTGTCTTTCAGGGAATTTGTCCCTTTGATCTTAAGTTTTTGAATTTTGTTGGAATAAAGATGTTCATGATATTTTATTATCCTTTTAATGTCTACAATCCCTGTAGTAATATTCCCTCTTTAATGCTGATACTGGAAATTTGTGTTGTCTCTCTTTAGTTTCTGATATATCTGGTTAGAGGTCTGTCAACTCTATTGCACCTTTAAAAAACAAAACAGCTTTTGGTTTACTGATTTTCTCTATTGTTTACCCCTTTTCTATTTCATTGATTTCTAATTTTATCTTTTTCATTGCATTTCTTATGAATACCTTTGGGTTTAATTTGCTCTTTTTTATTGGTTTCTTGATGTAGAAACTTAAATCATTAATAGGAGACTTTTTTCTTTTCTAGTATAAGCACTTATAGATGTTAATTTCCATCCATACATGACTTTAGCTGCATCTTCTCAAATTTGATATGTGTACTTTCATTTTCATTTAGTTCAAAGTATCTTCTAATTTCCTATGTGGTTTTTTTTTTTTTTTTTTTTTAGTATTAAACTTTTTATTTTGAGATAATTGTAAATTCACACGCAGGTGTAAGCCTGGTGATTTCTTATATGTCCCTTATGTTACTTATAAGTATATTGTTTACTTTTCTACATTTGGGGATTTTCCAGATATCTTTTTGTTACTAATTTCTAATTTAATTCTCTTGATGAGATAACAGTCTGATTCTAATTCTTTTAAATGCATTTATATCTGTTTTCTGTTCTAGAATATAGTCTGTCTTGGTAAATGTTATGTATACATTTGAAAAAGATGTGTATTCTGATGTTTTGGGTTGATTATTCTATAAACATCATATATGTCATCTAGTTGTTAGTGATCTTTATGTCTTCTATGTCCATACTCATTTTCTATGTATTTGTTCTGTTAATTACGGAGAGAGGACTGTTGAAATTTCCAACTATGACTATGGACTCATCTATTTCTCCTTTCAGTTCTGTTCATTGTTTTTATATCTGTTTGTTTTTTTTTTTTTAGTTTGTTTATCTATTTTGAGAGAGAGAGAGCATGCATGTGTGCACTCACGCACATGAGCTGGGCAGAGAGAGAGACTCCCAAGCAGTCTCCTCACTGTCAGTGCAGAGCCCCTTGTGGGCCTCGGTCTCATGATCTTGAAATCATGACCTGAGATGAAATCAAGAATTAGATGCTTAACTGACTGAGCCAACTGAGTGCCCCAGTTTTTTTCATATTTTCTTGATGTATTGATCCCCATGTCCCTTTATATCTGTGACAGCATTCCCTGTTCTGAGATTTATTTTTTCTGATGTTATATTGCCATTCCAGCTTTCTTTTAATTCGTATTATTACATCGTATATCTATTTTTATCCTTTTACTTTTAGCATATGTGTATCTTTATATTAAAAATAGTTTTCTTTCTTTAAAAAAATTTTTTTAACGTTTATTTTTGAGAAAGAGAGAGAGAGAGGAAGAGATGCAGAGAGAGAGGGAGACACAGAATCCGAAGTAGGCTCCAGGCTCCAAGCTGTCAGCACAGAGCCTGACCGCGGGGCTCGAACCCACAGACCGCGAGATCATGACCTGAGCCGAAGTCGGCTGCTTAACCCACTGAGCCACCCAGGTGCCCCAAAAATAGTTTTCTTTTTTATTAAAAAAAAATTTTTTTTAGCGTTTATTTTATTTTTTGAGAGAGAGAGAGAGACACAGAGTGTGAGCGGGGGAGGATCAGAGAGAGAGGGAGACACAGAATCAGAAGCAGGCTCCAGGCTCCAAGCTGTCAGCACAGAGCCCGACGCGGGGCTCGAACCCATGAACCATAAGATCATGACCTGAGCTGAAGTCGGCCGCTTAACCAACTGAGCCACCCAGATGCCCCAAAAATAGTTTTCTTAAAAATAGTATATAGTTGGGTATTGGTTTTGTTATTTATTTATTTATTTATTTTAAATAGTTTTACTTATTTTTGAGAGAGAGAGAGCATAAGCGGGGGAGGAGCAGAGGGAGAGGTAGACAGAGGATCCAAAACAGCAGTCTCTCTGCTGCTCTGCTGCTCAGGGCCCAATGTGGAGCTCAAACTCATGAACCTTCAGATTATGACCAGAGCCGAAGTCAGATGCTTAACTGACTGAGCCATGAGGCACCCCTGTTTTTGTTTTTTAAATCTCTGCCTTGTAACTGGGATAATTAGACCATTTACTTTTTAAAAAAATTTTATTTATTTATTTTAAGAGAGAGACAGAATGTGCATGCATGGGGGGAAGAGTAAAGAGTGATTCTCAAGCAGACCCTGTGCTGTCAGCACAGAGCCTGACACAGGGCTCAGTTTCACCAACTGTGAGATCATGACCTAAGCCGAAATCACAGGTTGGATGTTTACCCGACTGAGCCACCCAGGTGTCCCTAGACCGTTTACTTGTAATGTATTATAGATATGGATGGCTTTAAAACTACCATTTTGCAACTTTTTTGTCCCGTCTTCATTGGTCCACTTTTTCCTACAATTTTTGAATTGAGAGTGTTTAAAATTATTTTATTTTATTTTATTAAAAAAATTTTTTTTAAATGTTTATTTATGATTGAGACAGAGAGAAACAGAGCATGAGTGAGGGAGGGGCAGAGAGAGAGGGAGACACAGAATCCGAAGCAGGCTCCAGGCTCCAAGCTGTCAGCACAGAGCCTGACGCGGGGCTCAAACCCACAAACCACAAGATCATTTCCTGAGCTGAAGTTGGACTCTTAACCAACTGAGCCACCCAGGCGCCCCCAAAGCTTGTTTTTAAGCCCCTTAAGGACAGATGTAGAGTATTCTTTACTCTAGGGCTAATTTAGCCTCACTACTTACTTAGGTGTATTGTTTCTGGTATCTGTTCAGGTGCTCTGTGTATTCAAGAATGGTCTCTCCACTCTGGCTGGTGAGAACTTGAGTGTTTACCTGCCGTTTGAGCTTTGGGCATTGTTTGGCTTACAGCTTCTGTTCTTATTCGATCTTGTGGATTTCACCTTCTGCATGTGCAGATTTTTGTTAAGCCAAAGTCTCAAAGAGACTTTATGCAGATCTCTTGAGCTCCTACCTTCCGACCTTATTTATTTATTTATTTATTTATTTATGTTTATTGAGGTGTAATTGACCCATATTATCATATTAATTTCAGGTTGATATTTGTATACACTGTGAAATGAACACCACGAAAAGTCTAGTTACCACCTTTCACCATACAACGTCAATGTAATATTATTGACTATATTCCCTGTGCTGTACATTTTATCCCCACGTCCACCTTTTTTAAACTTAGCTTCCTCCTCTTTCATGCTTGGCCCTTCAAATTTTATTTGCCTTGGCATTCATTCTCGAATTCTACTTTTTGTCACTTCAACTCATGGGATCACTAGGCTCTGGGTTTCCCACTCTGTGTCACTGTCTGGAAATTGTCTCCATTCAGAAAGTCAGGATGGGGCTCAGTTTGCTTTTTTTCCTCCTAACTTAGGTATCACCGTTCAGGACCATCTGTTAATCTAATGTCTGGAAACATTTGTTTTATATATTTTATCTTGTTTTTATAGTTATTGATAGCAGAAGGACAAGTGCTATAGGAGTTAATTTTCCGTGGGCTAAAGGAGCTATTCTCATATGTTTTGAAATTGAGATATTCATATAACATAAAATTCTCATTTTTAAAGTGCACAGTTCAGTGATATTTAGTATATTCACTACATTGTGCAACCTTCGCCACTGTCTTAATTCCAGAATATTTCCATTGCCTTCAAAAAGAAACCCATACCCATTAAGCTGTCACTCCTCATTGCCCCCTCCTCCCAACCTCTGACAACCACTCATTTGCTTTCACCATGGATTTGTCTATTTTGAGTATTTCATGTAAATGAAATCATATGATATGTAGCTTTCTGTGTCTGACATCTTTCACTTCTAAAGTTTTTAAGGTTTATCCATGGTTTATCATGTAACACGACTTCGTTTTTTCCTATGGCTGAAAAGTATTCCATTGTATGGATATATACCACATTTTGTTTATATATTCATCACTTGAATATTTGGGTTATTTCTACTTTTGAGCTATTATGAACAATGCTTCTAATAATTTGTAGTATTATAAATAATGCTGGGTTTACCACTGTTTATATTCACTTATTCAACATTGAGTGATGTGTAAAATAGCAAGTAATTGTTGAGCTCTTGCAGTGTGCTAGGCAGTGTTCAGAGTGCTTCCTGTGTCCATCCCTATGTGGTAAGTATTAGTATTCCATTTACCTGATGAAGAAATGAAAGTTTAAGGAGGGTAACTTGCCCAAGATACCACAGTTAGTGGGTGCCACCATCCTGAGTAGAGTGAATGACAGAGCATTGTGTGCGATCCTGTAACTGCTCTAATTACAATTCAATATAACAAATATAGGAGGTTAGTTCTGGGAGTCACTGCAGGAATATGTGAGTAGTGTTGAAATTGAAGATCTTTTGGGGTGCTTGGCTGGCTCAATTGGTGGAACAGGTGACTCTTGATCTCAGGGTCGGGAGTTTGAGTCCCACATTAGGCATAGAGATTACTTCTAAAATATAAAAAATATATTAAAAAATAAAGAAATTGAAGATATTTGATGGTTGCTTGTCTGTTAACCAGTTTCACCAGTCTTTCAGTGAGTGGTTTTTTTTTTTTTAAAGATTTTTAAAAAAGATTTTAAGTAATCTCTGCACCCAATGTGGGGCTTGAACCTGCAACACTGAAATTTAAGAGTCTTACACGCTAATGACTGAGCCAGCCAGGTGCTCCCAGCAAGTGTTTCAATGGGACCAACCTTTACTAAAATTGGCTAGTAATATGCATAGTATTTGAGGATTTAAAAAAAGAACAGCAAAGCCTTCCTAGTTGTGCTTGGGCTTTTCAACTTCAGATCATCTCTTATTCCCTAATTGTTTTTTTGTTGTTGTTTTGTTTTTATAAGTGAAATTTTTTAATGTTTTTTTTTTTTCTTCGAGACAGAGAGCACAAGCAGGGCAGGGACAGAGAGAGGGACAGAAGATTTAAAGTGGGCTCCATGCTGACAACAGCAAGCCCGATGTGGGGCTCAAACTAGTGAACTGCAAGATCAAGACCTGAGCCAAAGTCGGACTCTCATCCAACTGAGCCACCCAGGTGCCACTCTTATTCCCTAATAGTTTAAAAAAGAAGGACTTTTGTTCATTAGGGATGTCCATCTTTCATCCTGAATCAGGATGGAAGGAAGTGAGACTCTTTATCTTTTTAAAGTAATTCATTAACATTATTATTAAATATTATTTTTAGAAGGTGAATTTATCCTCCTGTATAGCCTATGTCAAACATACCAAGTCCTCTTGGGATCTCTGGTGGGGGTGGTGAAAGGTACTATACATTTGTACCCTATTTAGTGTATTAGTTTCTGTTACTGCATAGTAAATTACCTCAGTCTTGGCAGCTTAAAATAATACCCGTCTGTCATCTCACAGTCCTATAGTAGTTCTTTAGATCAGGAGACCTGGTGGGTTCAATGGGTTCCCTGCTTAGGGTCTTACATGGCCGAGGTCAAAGTGTTGGCCAAACTGATCTTTTTTTTTTTTTTTTTAATGTTTATTTATTTATTTTGAGAGGGAGAGAGAGGGAGCCGGGGAGGGGCAGAGAGAGAGAGGGAGAGATAGAGAATCCCAAGCAGGATTCAGCACAGAGCCCAATATGGGGTTCAAATTTACAAACTGAGATCATGACCTGAGCTGAAATCAAAAGTCAGACACTTAACCAACTGAGCCACTCAGGCACCCCATAAGTTTATTTATTTTGAGAGAGAGAAAGGAGTGGGGGAGGGAGAGATTACAAGAGGGGAAAGTGCAGAGAGAGAGAGGGAGAGAGAGAGAATCCCAAGCAGGCTTTGTGCTGACAGCACAGAGCCCAATGTGGGGCTCCATCTCATGAACCATGAGATCATGACCTGAGTCAAAGTCAACAGTTGGATGCTTAACCAACTGAGCCACCCAGGTGCCCCCCAAACTGGTCTTCTATTTGGAGGTCCTGGGTAACAATCTGTTTCCAAATGCATTCAGATTATTGGCAGAATTCATTTCCTTGCGGTGTAGGCCTGAAGGCCACATTTCCTTGACTAACTTCTATTAAATTCCTCTTGTGGTTTAAATCTCTGACTTCTGCCATCAGCCAGAGAACATTCTATGTTTTTTTAAAGAGCTCATGTGTATCGGTCAGGTGCATTGGGACAATCTCCCTATCTTAAGGTCAACAGTGCCACGTAACGTAGTATAATTACAGCAGTGATGTCTCATCACATCCACAAGTTCCACCCCCAGTCAGAGGAGAGGGGGTTATATGAGGCTGAGGGTCACTGAAGGCCATTCTTAAAATTCTGCCTACCACAGATATTACTTTTCATTTTTTAAAAATGTTTACTTATTTATTTTTGAGAGAGAGCATGCAAGTAGGGGAGGGGCAGAGAGAGAGGGAGAGAGAATCCTAAGCAAGCTCCACACTGTCATCACAGAGCCTAACACGGGGCTTGAACTCACAAACTGTGAGATCATGACCTGAGCTGAAACCAAGAGTCAGATGCTTAACCTATTGAGTCACCTAAGTGCCCCAGTTTTCATTTTTAAACATTGTTATGAAGGTCACGTTTTAGATACGGCAGACGACCTTTCTACTCCCAGGTCTCATCCTATCCTTCCTTCACCCTTCCTTGAACTCTTCTTTTCTTCCTTTAAAATAGTTGGCCTCTTTTCTCTCTTTATTTGGTAGCGTGCTTCTCCTTGACCTCACCCTTGACTCTCCAAGGAAACTGAACTTACCTTTTAGAAGAGCGTTTTCTGAAATCACCGTCCTTTGTGCTGATCAGTTTATAAGAAATGTTATTTCGCTGCAGACATTATCATCATCATCATCCCTGTGCTTCAGCTCTCTGAGTCTGAGTATTTAATGTAGGATTTAGCTGCTCACAGACATCGGCAAGGTATTTTTCATCTGTGTGATCTGCAGATAAACTGCGCCCTATTTTTTTCACTCTTTTCCTCTCTTGCATTAAGATTCAAAGATGTCTCACTGTGAGTTCAAGAGTATATTAAAACCTTGTATATCTCTCAGTCATTCTATAGTTGGTAATGCTGCCATAATTCCATTTTATCTCACAGCAGGGTCCAGTAGAAAGCACATCAGTAATGAAAAACAGTAATTCAAAACTGTGTTTGGTGGAGCATTCTGAGGGCTTATAGCAACAGGGGATTTCTCAGGCTGCCTGGAGAACCTGAATAGGTTATAGCTTCAGGAACTACATAATTCTGCTCACATTGTAGTGTGAAGGCTGACACTGGGCAGAAATGACTAATGGATCTGGGTCTAAGCTTTGGTATATAATTTTAGGATTCTTCATATATAAGGAGAGTTGTGGGATTTGTAATTATCTTATGAACTAATTTAGGATGGAGATGGAATAATTGTCCTTGGTAGTAAGAAAACTGGTAAATTCCTGACTCCTCCGTGGGGTAGGAAAGTAAGAAATGTTTATAAGATTCATGTATTACACCATTTGGATGGCAACAGTTGTTATGAACAAGTAAGTGGATTTTGTTCATTCATTCACTATTTATGAAATGTCTGCCATTTGCCAGGCTATGTATTATATACTAACAATGGACTCTACTCTTACGGATGCCATACTCTGGCAGGGGAAATAGTGTTCTTACGGAAATAGTTATAGCACTGTGAGATAGGTGCCGTTAGAAGGGACTGCAGTGGGTACCCACAGAAGAGGTTCTCCAGTGGTTGGAAAAGGTTTAATGAAGGAGGTGACCCTTGAGCAGAGTCTTGAAGGAAGAGCAGAAGTTTATGCCAAGTTGGCAAGTGGGAGATGAGCATTCTGGGCAGAGGAAATGGCACTTGCAAGCTATGGCAGCATTCTAGTCTGCTATTTTCAGGGGAGAGTGAGGAGTTTTTTAAGATTGGAGCCTAGAAAGTGGGTAGGGTAGGGAAGAGTGGAAAGTTAAATGGTATCCAGGTAGTAAAAGGTCTTGTGTGGGTTAAGGATTTGGGGTGTATCTTATTTATAGTCAGAAACTAGTAAAGAATTTTAAGTAGGGACTCATGTGATTAACTTAGCACTGTAGAAAAATAATTCTGAAGGCAGTGTGGAGAATGGTTTGAGAGTTAAGGAGTGGGGTACCAAAGGCAGCTAGCAGTCAGAGTCTATTGTAGTGTATTGAAAAAAAGAGACTAGAGCTCTGGTGTATTCAGGAGGGGATGTATTCATGAAATGTTTCAGAGGTCTGTATCTAAAGTGGGGACGACAAGAGTACCTATCTTACTGTTGATAATGAAGAGTAAATGAGTCAGTAAGTTAAGGTGTTTAAGCTATGTGTGGAGCGCAGCACCTAGCTAGTACCGTATAAGTGCTACGGATTACACAGTATGGGAGATGAAGGGAAGCATGGCATCAAGAAGAAGCAAAGGGTCTGCCTTGAAGAGGTGGTGTACTGTTAATCCATTACTAATGTTTGAGTGATCAGTGTCTATCTTTGGGAATAAATGTAGGTTGGCAGATGGATTGTTAATTAGTGCTTACTTATGGAGGAATAGTTAAGCTTTTAGAAAAGTAGGTTTGACTCTTCATTGTGCTCATCAAAGATAAGAGGGATGCATTCTTTAGTGAAGGGGAGATGCTCTTTGCTCCTTTTTAATGGGTAAGGATATTTAGTGCATTCTTTTTTTCTGGTCAGTGTAAAACCTGATGTTTGAATGTTTGTCCTTTGTTTTGTTTGTTTTTTAAGTCTATTTATTTTGAGAGAGAGAGCGTGCACAGGAGGGGCAGAGAGAGAGGGAGAAAGAGAGAATCCCAAGCAGGCTCTGTACTGTCACTGTGAGGAGCCCCATGTGGGGCTTGAACTCATGAACCTGTGAGATCATGACCTGAGCTGAAATCAAGAGTCAATGCTTAACTGACTGAGCCACCCAGGCACCTCTGTCCTTTGTTTTTAAGAATCTCCACTTTTCCTATAATCATGTCTGGACAGAATTTATAAGCCACAAGAATCCATACTGTTTTCTGAAGCTTATTCAACTGAAGATACTTTATTATTAATAACATAGAGAGACTCTCAAAGTCATCTTCTGTGAACATTCTTAAAGAATAATAGAAATGACTCAGCAGAGCCTAATTTAGCTCTTGATGGTGCTTTATAAAAGAAAGCAAAGATGGTATTTGTTTAGAGTGGTACATGGTGACAGAAGAAGCAGGAAGCAGGGGAGCCTGTATTTATTCCATACTGCTGTGTACCAGATTTCTGTTAATCCTCAGAACAACTTTGAGAGGAAAATATCCTCTTTATAGGTAATGAAGTTGAGTTTCAGAATGATCGAGTCACACTGCTGATAGGTGGCAGAATTAGAATTTGAATGTAGGCCTGTCTGGTTGCAAAGACTAATTAATGTTCTTTTCACCAGTCTGCCGTGTTTGAATAACTTTCCTATGTGAATGAGATTTATGTCACTTGCCCAGAAGTGATTTTATGGGATTTGGCCATAAAAAAAAAAAAAAAGAAAGAAAATCTAATGAACATAGGGAAGGCTTCCTTGTTTATTTCCCCTTTTTCTGTGCATGGAATATCAGGAAGTGAATTGGTGGATCCCTCACAAATCCTATTTTGTACTTAATTATAGGTTTTGTGGGAGCATGTAAAAAATTTATAATACCTTTGACTTAGAGGTAAATGAGGCCATCTCCCTTATGTTACAGAGGAGGAAACCAAGGTCAGGAGAAGTTTAGGCTTGCCTAATTACAGATGGTTTGTAACAGAGTTGGAATTAGGACCCTAGACAATGTATTCTGGGTTAATGGCCTTTTATAGCTAAAGCACAAACCTTTGTTATGCCTGGAGCTCCTAGAAGATGATATATGTGAATTTAATTGAGGATTTATGTATTTATTTGTTTATGTATGTATGTCTGTCTCTAGCTCTCAGCATGTACTGTCAAGGCAAGTGCTTCTGGGTGGTACAGGTGTAGCTTAGATTCATAGGTGTTCTTTTCTTAACTCACATGTAATGGCACAGAGGCTTCCCTTCTGTTAGCTGACAGCTCTGGCAGATGCACCTGATCATATCCCATCCGCATGGAGAGGATGATTGAGTTCTACCAGGGGCTTTAAGGAAGCAGAGAGAGTGAATGCTCCATGGTGAGCTAATCCATACTTCTCTCTACTGGCCTTTTCCCTAAGCTTGACATTTTTAGATTTCACTATTCCTTATTAATTGTTCATGCTGATAGCATTGCCAGCCTTTCCACCCCAGTGGAGCCCAGGTGCTGGATTAAAAATGCAATCAATGAAGGGCCTGTGATGGTGTGGTGATTGCTAATGGTAGATCACGGAATTGCAGTTTGAATGAGAGGGTTAAGGTCTTGCACCTGGGATTGCTGAGTTAGGCTGTGACTTTGAACTCTGAACTGTGGGTTAGGCCTGCACATACGCTTTCCGTGGAGGTAGTTTGTGCATCATTTTCTCCTTGCATGAGACCTTATTTAACAAATAAAGAAACTGAGGCTTATAGTATGGCTCAGCCATAAGAAACACTTTTTTTTTTTCCATCTAGACACAACTGCCCTAGGGAATTCTGTTATTTCACCCTTTGCTTATTCTTGTTGGGTGGAAAGTCACCACCATTAGAATTTTCAGGCACCAGCCTGGTTGTCCAACCTAATGGAGTAAAAGAGTTCTAGCTCTGAGTAATGGTGAACTTGGAGCAGGGCCCAGTGTAATTAAAACCCCTAGAGTATAGAATTTGATGTTGGTCTTTGTTCATTTCAGTGAAGAGGCTTGTAGGTGGGAATATGATGTATTCTGAGCAAAGAAAAATAACGGCTCTAGAGGTTTATGTCATTGCCTTGAAGATTGGTTCCACAGTAATTTTTTTAAGTGTATTTATTTATTTTGAGAGAGAGGGAATGTGTGCATGGGGGAGGGGCAGAGAGAAAGGGAGATAGAGAATCCCAAGCAGGCTCCATGCTGTCACCCCAGAGCCCAGTGCGGGGCTCGATCCCACAAACTGTGAGATCATGACCTGAGCCAAAATCAAGAGTCAGATGCTTAACTGACTAAGCCACCCAGGGGCCTCTCATTCCACATTAAATTTAGATAATTCAGTAAGAGAAAAGGTTTTCTTAATAGATGGCATTGCTAAAATTCAGGGAGTCTCTTCATTTATTGAAAGACTGTCCAGTAGGATTACATATAAATTATATAACTTTATATAACTTCCAATATGGTTAAAGACTGAAGGCTTATGACTCAGAGTTCTCAAAAAGAGTTCAGATTAGGTGGCCTTTAGGAATTCCATCTGTTCTTTTTCCTGCTCTTTTGTGCTCTCCATGTTTTTTTCCCCCCAGTATTCAGTGTTGTCTTGGCAAGAAAACTCACATTGACTGAAGTGATAGGCTCTCAGAGAGTAAGGAAAGTTCTAGAGCTGCCTTTTGGTAGGTTGTAAGATAATAAATTTGTGTTGTTTTATTTATTTAAAAAAATTTTAATGTTTATTTTTGAAGGAGAGAGTGAGAGAGAGAGAGAGAGAGACCAGAGTGTGAGCGGGGGAGGAGCAGAGAGAGGAGACACAGAATCTGAAGCAGGCTCTAGGCTCTGAGCTGTCAGCACAGAGCCAACATGGGGCTCGAACTCACGAGCCAGTGAGATCATGACCTAAGCCGAAGTCAGATGCTTAACTGACTGAGCCACCCAGGCTTCCCAGTTTGTGTTGTTTCAAATTGCTAAGTTTCTAGTAATTTGTTACAGGAGCAATAGGATGTTAATAATTTTAAATTCACAGAAAGGTTGGAAGACTAAGGATAGTACCCTTTACTCATATTCACCTGTAGTTAATATTTTACTCCATTTTAGTTTTATCACTCTCTCTCTCTTTTTTCTTTCTTTCTGAACCACATTAGAGTGCATTGCGGATGTCATGGCCCTTTACCCCAGCAATCTGTGAGCACTTCAGTTTCCCCATGTCCTTACCAACACTTGCTATTGTCTGGGGTTTTTTTATTGTAGTCATTCTAATGGGTGTGAAATGATATTTCATTTTTTGGGTTTTTTTTTAATGTTTATTTTTGAGAAAGAGAGAGACAGAGCATAAGTGGGGGAGGGGCAGAGAGAGGGAGACATAGAATCTGAAGCAGGCTCCAGGGTCTGAGCAGTCAGCACGGAGCCCAGTGCGAGGCTTGAACCCATGAACCGTGGGATCGTGACCTGAGCTGAAGTCGGACACTTAACTGACTGAACCACCCAGGCTCCCGCTCATTTTGGGTTTGATGTGCATTTCCATGATGACTAATGATACTGAACATCTTTTCACATGTTTTTTTAGTCATTAGTATATTTTCTTTGGTGAAATGTCTATTTAGATTCTTTGCTCATTTTTAAATGAGATTTATCTTTTTATTATGGAATTTTAAGAATTTTTAATATATTTATATTTATCAGATATATGATTTGTAAATATTTTTCTCCCAGATATTTTTGTTTCTTGTCTTTTCATTTTTTTTTAGTTTTTACTTATTTATTTTGAGAGAGAGAGAACACAAGTGGGAAAGAGGCAGAGAGAGGGAGGGAGGGAGGGAGGGAGAGAGAGAGAGAGAGAGAGAGAGAGAGAGAGAGAGAGAGTGAGTGTGTCCCAAGCACTGACAGTGCAGAGCCTGATGTGGGGCTCGAACCCATGAACTGCGAGATAATGACCTGAGCCGAAACCAGGCATCAGACAGATACTTAATTGACTAAGCCATCCAGGTGCCCCTTGTCTTTTAATTTTAATGGAGTCTTTTGAAGTACAGTTTTTGATTTTGATCAAGTTCAAGTCATCCTTTTTTTTCTTTTATAGATCATACTTGTATGGTGTCATATCAAGAAAAGGCAAATATTAATATCACTTTTCAGAGAATTCTGCCATTTGCTTTATTAGTTTAGTGATCAAATCCATTTATCATGTGAGCTTTGTTGAAATATGTAAAGGATTTGCCTCTGAGTGATGATCATATTGTTCCAGCCTCTTCTGGGCAGCTATTACTAGTGAGGCAATATAATATTGATAAAAAATGCAGGCTTTGTGGCCTGACTGCTTGGGTTTGAATTTTGGCTTCATCCCTTACTAGCAGTGTTACTTTGGGAAGGGACTTTATTTCTGTCTCAGTTTCCTCATCTGTAAAATGGGGATAATATATCTTTCCTCATAGGGTGTTTGTCTATGTAAAGTGCATAGGAAATGCCTGGAAGAGAGTAAGGGCTAAAAAAATATTAGCTCTTAATTGCTAGGGGAGCAATTCTCAACTGTAGTTTGGAATGGAGTTGCGTATATTGGAATTGTTTAAGGGGCTTTTTAACACTTCTCATGCCTTTCTAAAATGACAGGTTCTGCCAAAGGTTAGAGCAGCTGGGGTGATAAATATTGCACTTTGCCTTCCTTGACACATTTAAAGCTGATGGTTCCTTAAAATCACTTCCATTAAATGAGGCAATTTGGGTTGATGTGTAGAATCACAAAACTCTTCATCAGATATAAAAATAGCTCAAGCTCCATTAACACTTACAAAATGAATAATCTATTAACTCCTGTTGCCAAGGCAAAAATCAGGCAGTCTTTGGCAAGCCAAGAACAGAATGTAAGCTCTCTGTGTTTGATAAATACATTTCTTTGCCTTTGGGATGGTTTATTAGTCCAAGGATTAGAATATGGGCCCAGAACTTGCAATTCAAAGATAGAATTATGCTTTGCTTTTGTTGGAGGAGAAGATTCTCAACTCTTTTCCTTGTCTTCATTTGCAGAATGAATATAATGAAACTTGAGACCTACTTACCTTCAAAAGGAATTCATGATCTGATATAGGACTAGTATCAGGATATATAAAGAATTCTTACAACTCAACAATAAGAAGACAGAAAATGGGCAAAGAATTTTCTAGACATTTCTCCAGAGGAGATCTCCAGCAAAGACATGAAAAGATGCTCAATACCATAGATGAACAGGGAAATGAAAATCAAAATTACAGTGAGATACCACCTCATACCCACTAGGAAGGCTATGATAAAAAATTTTTTGAGAGAGAGAGCACATGTGCACATGTGCGCACAAGCATGGGAAGGGCAGAGGGAGAGAGAGAATCTTAAGCAGGCTCCATGCCAAGCGCAGAGCCCAATTGTAGGGCTTGATCTCACAATTTGCGAGATCGTGACCTGAGCAGAAATCAAGAGTCAGATGCTTAACCAACTGAACCACCCCAGGAACCCCTAAAAGGAAAGTAGTTAAGTGCTGGCAAAGGTGGAGAGAAATAGGAACCGTTGTACAGTAATGCTAAGAATGTAAAATGGCTCAGCTGTTATGGAAAACAGGTTGGTCATTCCTCAAAAAATTAAGCATAGAATTACGATATGACCCAGCAATTCCACTCTTAGGTATATACTCGAAAGAATTGAAAACATGGTGGCCCAGAAACTTGTACATGAATGTTTATAGCAGCATTATTTATAATAGCTGTAAGATGGAAACAACCCAAACAGCCATCAAGCGATGAATGAATAAACCGGTTATATTATATATACAGTTGAATATTATTCAGCCATCAAAAGGAATGAAGGACCAATACATGGTATGACTTGGATGAGCTTTGAATACTTGCTAAGTGAAAGAAGCCAGACACATAAGTCATATATTGTATGATTCCTTTTAAATGCTACATCCAGAATAAGCAAATGCAAAGAGACAGAAAGCAAATTAGAGGTTACCAGGGGGATGAATGATGGAGAATGGGGAGTGATTCTTTAATGATTATAGAATGTTTTGGGGGGTGAAAAAAGTTGCACAACATTGTGAATACAGGAAATGTCGCTAAATAGTACACTATATTTTTTTTAAGTTTATTTTGGAAGAGCAAGCATGAGTGGGGGAGGGGCAGAGAGAGAGGAAGAGAGAGAATCCTAAGCAGGTTCTGCGCTGTCAGTCTGAAGCCTGACACGGGGTTCAAACTCAGGAACTGTGAGATTGTGACCTGAGCCGAAATCAAGAGTTGGACACTGAACTGACTGAGCCACCAGGTGCTCCATGTCATTTTTCTTAGGAACATATTTACTGTTTTTGCTACCCAGAGACCAGTGTTTAAAATTGCAAGGAATGATGAATGACGAAAAATGATAACTATATTTGATATGGCAACTCCAGCATCTGGATATTTCTCCAGATTCATTTTTCAGTCATCTCTTTGGGAGAATTTATTCTTAACACCTAATACTTTACCTGAAAATTCTACAGTGTCTGCTAAGATAGAAACAATGTCTTTTATAAAGAGTGTATTGTTCTTTGGGGAATCCCATAAAAGGCCTGGTTGCTCTGGGCCTAACAAAGCTGATTAAGGAGCAAAAGATATTCTTAGAGCCTACATTTGGATGACATTCTGTTTTTCCTGGGCATGCCATTCTATCAGGCTATCAGTTCCTTTTTAAAAAAATTTTTTTTTATTGAGGTGAGTTTCACATAACACAAAATTAACCATTTTAAAGTGAATGATTCAGTGGCATTTAGGGCATTTACAGAGTTGTGCATCTGCCAGCTCCATATTATTCTGAAACATTTTCTTCACCCCAAGAGGAAATTCTGTACCCATTAAGGACCTTGCCAGCATTTGTTATTTTCTACTTTTTTGATTATAGCCAGCCTACTGGGTATGAAATGTTATCCTTTCATGGTTTTGATTTGCAATCCCCTAATGACTAATGAAGTTACTATCTTTATGTGCTTGTTAGCCATTTGTATTTCTTCTTTGGAAAAATGTCAACTTAAGTTAATTTTCTATTATAAAATTGGGTTCTTTTTTTTTTTTCAGCTGAGTTGTATTCTTTATATATCACAGATACACACCCTCATCAGATATATGGTTTGCAGATACTTCTGTCATTCTGTAGGTTGTCTTTTTACTTTCTTGATAGTGTCCTTTGATACACACAAAAGGTTTTAATTTAGGTGAAGTCCCATTTATCTATTTTTTTCCTTTTGTTGCCCATACTATTGATGTCATATCTAATAACCCATTGCCAAGTCCAAGGTCATTAAGATTTTCCCCTAAGAAAACTCTTCTAAGAGTTTTAGAGTTTTAGCTCTTATATTTAGGTCATTCATCCATTTTGATGTAAATTTTGTATATGATATGAGGTATGGGTCCAACTTCATTTGCTTGCATGTGGTTATTGAGTTGTCCCAGCACCATTTGTTGAGAAGGCTCTTCTTTCTCCATTACATTGACTTGGCACCTGGTTGAAAATCTATTGGTCATAGATGCATGGGTTTAACTCTGGACTCTAAATTTTATTCCTGCCATTTACTTTTTTTTTTTCTTAATATTTATTTATTTTTGAGAGTGAGAGATACAGAGCACAAGCTGGGGAGGGGGGGAGAGAGACAAAGACACAGAATCCAAAGCAGGCTCCAGGCTCTGAGCTGTCAGCACAGAGACTGATGTGGGGCTCGAACCCATGAGCCACGAGATCATGACCTGAGCCGAAGTCAGACGCTTAACCAACTGAGCCACCCAGGCACCCCAGCTGCCATTTACTTTTATGTGGGCTGAGTTTCTTATTTTTCTCTCTTTGATAACAGGATCATGGGGTTGATAGCACCATTTTCCAGAATCCCAAAAAGCTTCACCTAACTATTGGAATGTTGGTGCTTTTGAGTGAGCAAGAGATCCAGCAGACGTGTGAGATGCTACGGCAGTGTAAAGAGGAATTCATTGAGTGAGTAATCTACAGGAATGGGGAAGGGTGGTCACCTCGTACTGGCTTCTTTTTGGAATCACAGACTTGTTTTTGCACCAGGGAGCTGAGTCACATGGCAGCAGAGTTTGTCGACTCACCCATTTGTAACACTTAACACTGGAACATTGTCTGAAAGGCCTAAAATGGATTTAAAGCATATATTTGCAAAATTTTATGGAAAGACTCTACCTTAAATTTTACCAGTTCAGTAGGCAAATTTTATTCTTAACAACACATCCCATTAATTTCTCCAAAAGGAAATTCTCTGGTATTATCTATTGAACAGTAAAAGCTACTGTATTCGTTTTGTGTGTGTGTGTGTGTGTGTGTGTGTGTGTGCTGCTGAACACATTACTACAAGCTTGGTGCTTAGAACAATGAAAATTTATTATCTTCAAGTTCTTTGTGGTAGATGTCTGATGTGGCTTTCACTGGGCTAAAATCAGAGTGTCAGCAGGGTTGTGTTCCTTTCTGGGGGCTCTAGGCAAGAGTTCATTTCCTTGCTCTTAAAGCCCATCTTTTAGAGGTTACACTCACATTCTTTGGCTAGTGACCAAATCCTCCATCTTCATCACTAGCAGCATTGCATCTGTCTGACCCTTCTGTTATCACATCTCTATCTCTGGCCATAGTAGGGACAGGTTCACTGCTTTTAGTGACTCATGAATTTGACTGAACACACCCAGATAATTCAGGATAATCACCCCATCTAAAACTCCTTTACCTTAATCACATCAGCAAAAGTCTGTCTGCATTGTAAGGTAGCATATTTACAAATTCCAGAGAATAAGACATGAGCGTCTCTGGAGGGCCATTATTTTGTTACCACAGTAACTCAAACATTATATAAATAACATGATTCCCTGCGGAGGTGTTCATTGTATTTCAGAAATGCACTTTACTTTTCTTTTTTAAATACAGGTAGTTTTGTTTGAGTCAGTAAGGATACCAAAAACTGTCCAAGCAGTCTGTTTTGGCTCAGGAAAAGCATTGCTGTTCTAGGGGTAGAGATCTTTTTTTTTTTTTTATATATACTATAAAATTTTAATTTACATGTACCTCTGACCTAACAGCTTTATTTTAAAGAGTCATCTCTTTTCCTATCCTTTACTCCTTTTACTTAAGATTGACAAAGAGTAAGAGAAATTTGAAAAAACTAACTAACTTGAAGAATTTTTTTATTCAGTTATAATATTCAGGTCCCATATTATTCTTTTTAATGATTTCTTATTTATTTTGAGAGAGAGAGAGCAAGTAAGGAGCAGAGAGAGGGGGAGAGAGAGAATCCCAAGCAGACTCCGCACTGTCATTGCGGAGCTCAGCGCGGGGCTTAAACTCATGAACCGTGAGATCGTGACCTGAGCCCAAACAAGAGTTGGATGCTTAACAGACTGAGCCACCCAGGTGCTCCCCATACTATTTGGATATGGCCTTGTAGAAATGGGTTACCTAGTTCATTGAGTAAGACAAGATAAAAGGATTAAATTTTTTTATATATGCTGTAAATGAAACCATGTAATAGGATGACTTGTTGGTCGGCCAGTTCTTCTTTTCCACTGTTTTGAAGACAAGATATTTTTCTTGAGCAAAATCATAAGCTGATTAGGTTTGCAGTCTGCAAAGAATACTTTTTTGTCTTGATCTTTGCTCACTGATGGACATAACTGTTCTCTCTCCATCTTAACCTAAAATTCAAAATCATTGTGTCTGTAATTAGATATTTGCAATTTCCTTGAATACGATAAACCTTTATGCTCTACCTCATAAAGCAGAGCAATTTTATCTGATTTAAGAATTAATTCTGATACTTTAACTCATTTTGGGATATTTTTTGCTGAACGAAACTGAAAGCAGCTGCACTTTCTCGGCTGCCATTGGGATAATCCTGCTAAGAAGAAATTTAAAGGTAGATAAAATATTTGTTTAGGGAAGTGTTTGTTTTCTTACCTATGAAAATCAGGCCACAGGTTTTTAATGACTGAAGCTTTATCCTGAGCTATGTGAGGATTTAGCTGAGTTCTTCCCTTTTATGTCTTCTGGTGCGACTAAATGCCAAATCTGAGCCCTTTAAGCATGTCAGGGTTGGTGTGCATAGGAAATGAAGAGCAGCCTTAATAGTTCGTAAGAATTTTTGACATGACAGGATGAAAACAGTAATTGTAGTTTTTCAAATTCAGCAAAGCTTTTGAAATAGGACAGTTACACTGCCAAAAATCTGCAGTGCAGGCAAAAATTTTTTAAAGATGCTTTTTTCAAAAAGCTGGAAAGATTTGAAACCAGCTAGTAAAGCAAGCCCCCCACCCCCAGCCCTCTTCTCTCACCTTCTCCTCTGCCACACATACTTGTTTAAAAAGCACAATAGTAGGGCGCCTGGGTGGCTCAGTTGGTTAAGCGTCCGACTTCGGCTCAGGTCATGATCTCACGGTTCATGGGTTCGAGCCCCGCGTCAGGCTCTGTGCTGACCGCTAGCTCAGAGCCTGGAGCCTGCCTTCGGATTCTGTGTCTTCCTCTCTCTCTGATCCTCCCCTGCTCATGCTGTCTCTCTCTCTCTCAAGAATAAATAAAAACATTAAAAAATTAAAAAATAATAATAATAAAAAATAAAAAGCACAATAGTGCAAAATTAACTTACTTCTGAGGAGAACGAGAATGAGAATTGGATGTTTAGATTGGTTAGAAATGCCTTGTTTCCCTACAAGGGAAAAAATGTCTCCTAAAAAAAATACGTGTAGCCACAACACACACTTATAGCCCTGATGAGTAAAATATCATTTAACTTCCTTATTCTTGGTCTTTGATCTTAGCCTTTGTACTTGATATACTTAGACTGTCAGTAAATAGTGGCATTTCTTTTTTTTTTTGAAATGTTTAATTAATTTTTTTTAATGTTTTTTATTTATTTTTGAGAGACAGAGACAGCGCGAGCAGGGGAGGGTCAGAGGAGAGGGAGATACAGAATCCGAAGGCAGGCTCCAGGCTCTGAGCTAGCTGTTAGCACAGAGCCTGAGGCAGGGCTCGAACCCACAAACCGTGAGATCATGACCTGAGCCGAAGCCGGACGCTTAACCGACTGAGCCACCCAGGCACCCCTAATTAATTGTTTTGAGATGGGGGAGGGGCAGAGGGAGAGAGAGAATCCAAAGCAGGTCCCACGCTGTCACCGCAGAGCCTCACGCGGGGCTCGATCTCCTGAACCATGAGATCATGACCTGAGAATAATGGCATTTCTAACCTGAACCTTTTATGATGTAAAGATCCCAAATTAAAATATAAGAAGGGAAAACTTTGAAATTGATAGACTAATAAATAACATGCTGTGGTTTAATTTGATGGCTTTTTAAATTGAGAGATTAAATCCATGTGGCTAGATTGGGATTTAATTAAAACTGTGGTGCTAAATGGGTATTTTAAAGAAATAGTTGAATATTTGTTTTAAATTTGAGGGTGTTTTTCGAGTTTAAGGGATGTTACCTGACCAGGAACAGAACTTCAATTTCAATTCTTAAGCTCAGGGCTCATGAAGCTGTATAGATTTCGAATGAATTATTCAGTGTTCAGTAAACGCTGCAGCTTTAAATGTGTCCCTTGTGACTTTTCCTTGTGAGATGGAGAGCACAAACAGGGCAGTGGCTCTGAGTATACAGTCTGACAAATACACAGTGCTTTTTTAGTTCTAGTATCACTCTTCTTGTGCCTAAGTGTTCCCAGTAGGCCTGAGGTAAAACCCAATAAGAAGTTAAAAAGAGACAAGAATGAGGAAGGAAGAGGAGGAAAAGTACCCATGGATGAATGCTGGTTCCTGTTTATTGCCAAATGTCAGTTGAAAAGTATGCTCACTGGTGTCCCACATGGAATAGTTTTGTCACCAAGACAAAGGGCATTCATTAGTCAGGCAAACCATTGAATTTCTCTCCCTCTTGGTAAATCCTAGGGAAGGTTGATAGAGTTTCTGTTCCTCCTCCTAAGGCAAGCTGAAGATCCTGTGTCCTTGTTGCATTTTTTTGTTGTTGTTGTTTCTGGTACCCCATCTAATTCCAAAGATTTGAGGTGGTTTGTAGTGAGGATATACATAAAAGAGAAATGTTCAAGTCAGGGAGCTCAGAGACCATCAAGATGGAATGGGGAGAAGGTTTTACCTGAAAACCAAGGAATGGTTATAATTATACTTGAGCAGTAGAATTTAATAGTTTTCAAGCATTGGTATATTTGAACTAAATTCCAAAAAGAACATATCGATTATTACAGTTCTTATCTGATAAAAAGGAGCATGACAGCTTTTTGGGAGAGAATCCTTTTCTAGTTCTCAATCCAAGAAAAACTTGTCATGTAAATCTTAACCCAAAAGGATGATGAGCAGTGTCTTCAACAGGAATTTTCAGAAAATGCAAAAATATTGTTTACATGACTCTCTCTTGGATTGATCCCTAGAGTTTGAGGGTATAATATTAGACATAACTCAGTAAAAACATTTTAGTGGGAAACGAAACCACTGGTATGGTGCTTTGGGGTGATCTAACTATGCAGGGTTAGAGCTGAAAAAAAGAAAAAATGTAGAGGAATGTACGCTTTTACATTAAACTTTTTTTCACGTAAGTTTGGTTGACTGCACTTTGATAGGATTGAATGGCAGTCTTTCTATTGAGTTTTTGCTATTACTTGGAATAGAGATACACCGTGTTGTTGGTCGAAGCTACAGGCCTCAGGTAGTAGTTCAGAGCGTGGCTTGTGTTTTGGAACACATTTATTAGAAGTGGTAACAGGGATACTTATGATGAAGGCACTAATTTTTATTGAATATCCGTCTAGAATAGATATTTAGTTTCTTATTGAAAAAAAATTCTGCTCTTGTGCAATAATATGGTCTTGAAGTTTTAAGGGAATCTTTACCGTGAAGATTCGTAGGCTTCAAAGGGTCTCCCTATGGCATTGGTGCAGAATCTAGAGAACTTTTTTGTTTTCCTTTTTTAGGAATTATCTTTTGGTGGATCCTAATTTCCTTTTGTCTTTGAGCTAGTACCACATTTCTTTTCAATGACAATATAGGCATGTGTCCACATTCTTCTCAAAGTTGTCCAGAAAAGCTTTTCTCTTTAGAGTAGAACATCCAGTCAGTGTTTACCAGAGATTTATGGAGTACCTGTTTTACATAAGGCATTGTGCCCTGCTGGGGATATGGGAGTGGACAAAATGGATAGACTCCTCGGCCTCAGGGGCCTCCAGAAGACCGTGTACGGTGAGCCAATTTTTAGCTGGGTTTCACCTTGGCACTGCAAGGTCTTTTCCGGTTGAAGGATAAATCTGTTTAAGCAGTCTGAGAAGGAAGCCGAATGGTGAGGTTTTACTTAACATGGTAGTAATACCTGCACCCATGAAACGAATGTAACATCGTATATCTCAACTATATTTCATTTAAAATAAAGTCTTACGTACTAGTTTTAGAAAAGTCAAAAATTATAGATAAACAAAAATATCAGTTTTAATCTAACTGCTTAAAGATAATTACTATAATTACTATTAATGCTATGGAGCATCAGACTTTTTAATATGCAAGTATGTATTTCTTCTTTGAGGTGTAATTTACTTACAGTAAAATGCACAGATCTTATTAAGTGTAGTTGATGAGTTTTGACAAATGCATACAGTCATGTAACTTCAGCCAAATCAAGATGTAGTACATTGTCATCACTCTGTGAAGTTCGATCGTGACCTTTTCCAGTAAATTCACTTCTCCCAGCAGCAGCTATTGTTCTGATTTCTATTTCCATAGATTAACTTAGCTTGTTCTTGAATGTCATATAAATAAAAATCATTCAGTCTATACACTTTTGTGTTTGGCTTCTTTTGCATATATGTTTTTTTATATTAACTTTTTAATGGATAATACATTTACATGGCTCACGATTTTAAAGATTTAAAGGATATGCAGTGAAGAGTTTCCTTCCCACTGCTATTCCCACCAAGCACCCTGCTCTCCTCTCTAAAGGCAACAGATTTTTCCAGAGATTTTTTTGTATATACAGGGAATAGATATATATATCTAAATTTTCTTACCCCCATCTTTTGCACAAATAGTAATATATTGCATGTATATTGTTGTGCACCTTTTCTTAAAACCTTAATTAATATTTAATCTGTTGCCAATCTTTGGTTGTTATAAACAATGCTTCAGTCAAACCCTGTGCACAATTATTTTTCATGAGTGTAGGTGTAACCTATTACCTCATATCAGGAAGTAGTATTGTCTGGTTGTTCTTTTGTATGTGTGTGACAAGCTTGATCAGTGGGTTCAGGTGTGGTTAGCCTGATCCATTGTTTATAGAACGCCCCTCTTTATATTTTTTCTCAGCCTTTTGCCATTAAGTTTTAGCAGCCATTGGTACTCATTGTCTTCATCCATTATTTCATCAGGGGTTGCAAAATGGTGATACCCTAATTTCATCATTACTTCTGTTTTTATTAGTTGGAATTCTTCTATAAAGAACTTCCCTTTAGCATCTATGGTTGGATATGTAGCTGAATTAGTAATTATTTCCTTAGGTTTGGCTCCTAGAAATTGAATTGCTTGGACAAAGGGTTTCTATTCTTGAAGGCTTTTTATAAATATTGCTGTTAGGATGTTATGCTACTTTATGCCTCCACCGTTGTTAGATGAGTAAAATACTGTTCACAGCTTATAGAAATAATGAAATAAAACCCAAGAGACGGGCAACACTTTAAATGTCTTCGTCAATCACAACAGTCATTCTTTGGCTTTTTTTTGTGAGTACTAATAAACTGGTATTGGGATAACTGTAGTGTGACTTTGGAACTACTTGTGTTTCTAGCTGGTGTGCATAGAACACAATTTTGAAATTAGGATGATTAGATAATATTGTTAAAAAAAAACCTCCAACAGTTTCATTTTTGGTAATATTTGACCTATATATATAAGAACTATGTTTAAAATATAATGGCCCTCTTAGCTTAAACAATTATAAAAATCTAACTTTTTTCCTTTGCAGTGACATTTCTGAGGGCAAACCCCTCGAGGTAGAGATGGCAGGGATAGAATACATGAATGATGATCCTGGCATGGTGGATGTTCTTTATGCCAAAGTCCATATGAAAGATGGCTCCAACAGGTATGTTTCTGGAATGCTTCTTTGTTTCCATCAAGAGGTGCCTAAAAGCAGTTCTAGGAGTTCAACAAGTTTTGATTCCTTTTCTTTGAGATCTTACTATCATATAGAGTGTGTCACTTCTTTTTTTTTTTTTTTAATAGTAACCGATTATCTTAAAAGAGGAATTTGTTGTAGGAAAAGTATCAGATTTTAGTCTGATAATTATTGAGTTACTTAGATGGTGGATATTGATTGTAGCAATCTAGTTTTTATGATGTATGCTTTCTTCATGTTTTTCAGGCTATAGCAGGCAGGAAGGATGGCATTTTAGGATGGTAGTTGCGAAAGTGACATAACGCAGATCTAGTGAATACCAGGACAAAATGGGATGATAACTGTACGGACTCTGTAAGATTATTAGGATTAAACTAATCTACATGAAATGCTTTGAACAGTGCTTAGCCCATACAAACATCATTAAAACACATACCAACAAATGTTTACTGTTTTTTATTTTTGTTATTAGCACACTTAGATCGCTTCTAGGGATTTTCAGTTTACAACCCAGGCTATTTCTGAGGCTAGCCTAGGCATCCAGAGCCATTTCTAATGTTAATGCCGTTTATTAGTCTATTCAAGGTCTTCTGTGAGCAGAGGAGCTAAACTTGAATTGGCGGGTTGTTTTTGTGGCCTTTTTACTAAGGCGGGATAGAACAGAACTTACACTGAACCAGAAACCCTCTAGAGAAAATTAAAGTCTTTAGGCAGGTCCCCAAATTGATTTGCTTTTGTAGAGGATCCCTTGTCAGATTTCTCATATGTCAATTCAAATTGATAATCTCAGTTATCTTCTGTATCATTTCAACTGGAAGTGAAGTGGGGGGGGGGTGCGGTAAGGAAGGAAAAGATAGTATAGAATCAGATGTTGTGGGTGTTTTGGACCAGATTTGTCTTGGATACCTGGCATGTGCCTAAATAGCATACTAATGACCTTGCCTTAAAAAGTAGGGACACATTGTTCCTTTAGGACAACCCAAGCCATCTCTTAAGAGGTTGGAATTTGATATCTGCTGTGGACCATTTACTTTGCATTGTAAATTATAACAGTCTGATGCCTTCACCAGTTATAGGTCTGCTGTTGTATGTGGTAGATTACTTATCAGTTTTGTGAACAAAAACAGTACATGATAAGATAGCAGTTCTCAAACCTTTTATTCTCATAATCACTCTAATTTCTTAAAAATTATTGAGGCCACCAAAGAGCTTTTCTTTATATGGATTATAGTTCTCAATATTTCCCTTATTAGAAATTAAAATGAGAAATTTGATATTTCATTAAAAATAGTAATATTTTAATAATTACTAAAAATAGCAATTATGTTATTAAGAACATAAATAATATTTATGCATTTTTTTGTTTACATAAATGTATTTTTCATGAAAAATCTATTTCCGAAACCAAAAATATATAGTGAGAAGATAGGCATTGTTTTACATTTTTATAAATTTCCTTAATGGAAGACAGCTGGGTCTGAATAGAGAAGCAGATATCTGCTTGCAATATGTTGTTTTGATTGAAGTATACAGGAAAATTTGGACTCCCACAGAAACATATTTGGAAAAATGAAGAGTACTTTCATGGTGTTTTCAGATAATTCTGGATATATGATACTACACTAAAACTTGACAAGTTATAGTTTTGTAAAGGTCAGAAACCCTATCAGCGAACATTTCATACTCTTGCACTAAAATCCATTGACCTCTTTTACATTTCGACTGGACCTTTAACCTATGCACAATTTTGTAATGGTCATTTAGAAAACACTGGTTCAGTGAGTTATGCACATCTTCCAAATGTTGACACATTTTTATTATGCAATATTAAAAATGTATTGATCGCACTAATTTCACCACAGTCTTTTAAGTATTAGGAAGCTGCTCTCAGCTCCTGGTGGCAGAGACACATTTTCTTATTTTCACTTGAAAGCTTAAATTTTATTATTGGCCAAAAATACTGTTTTCCTTGAAGTTCTTTTTTGAGAAAATGTCTGTCAAATAGCCGAGTCTGAATAACCATAATTTGTCTGTTAGTCGTTCTTTCAAGTAAAAATGGTGCTCGTGGACAAAGAGGCTAGTTCAGCTCCAGCTCTGACAACCGCACAAGTGCTTTTCCTCCAGACAGCCGTCTGCTTCCACATGCAGCCCGACCTCTTTCTCCGTACTGCTGAGTGCCTCACGCAGACATGTGAAAAAGACATGTGCTCAAGGCCTGAGATTTAATAAAATTGATTATTTTTACAGTTTCATCAAGGATAAATGAAACTAGTTTTTTTAAAAACTGCCAATGTGTAGTGAAGAATATACTACTGCTCGTACAATTTGCTGCTGCTGCCCTAGTTCATACTGAGGTGCCAGCAGTTTTGTTGTTGTTGTTTTGTTTAAAAAAAAAGTTTTTTAATGTTTATTTATTTTTGAGAGAGAGAGACAGTGCGAGCGGGGGAGGGCAGACAGAGAGGGAGACACAGAATCTGAAGCAGGCTCCAGGCTCTGAGCTGTCAGCACAGAGCCCGAAGCGGGGCTCGAACCCACGAACCGCGAGATCATGACCTGAGCCGAAGTAGGACACCTAACTGACTGAGCCCCCCAGGCGCCGCAGGGTGCCAGCAGTTTTATTCAGCATTGCTTTTGTACCGTCCGTGCAAATGTCATTACAGTGAAAAAAGCAGACAGTGTCATACAGTTATTTTAAGTATAGTTGTGACGTCATGGACTCCCCTAAGGGAGTCTCAGGGATCTCCAAAGGGCCACAGACCAGACTGCAACAACCTTTGATCTAGGTAAGGTTTTAATTCTAACACTGAAGATTGCATGGTTTCCGGGGAAATTATCACTAACTTTTTTTTAGCGATTACTCTTACCTGGCACTGTGCTTACGTTGTATTATCTCCATTTTATCTTTGCAGCATCTGTATAAAATGGATAGTATTTGAGTGCCCGTTTTAGAGATAGGGAGGTTCAGTGAGTAGCGTGGCTAAGGAACACATAGACATGCTCTGAATCCCTATGCCAGAATAAAGGTTTTCAGTGTGTGTGTGTTAGGTTGAGTAGGATACACTATGTTCCAATGCTTATTTCCACTTTTTTTTTTGAAAGTGGTAAAATTCACATAACATAAAATTCACATATAAAAGTGTGATCCACTTTTTTTGAAAGTGGTAAAATTCACATACTCTTGCACTAAAAATCTCCATTTTAACCATTTTAAAGTGTATAATTCATTAGCATGAAGGACATTAACAACATTATGCAACCACCACCACCAGTGTTCCAGAACATTTTTATCACCCCCGAAAGGAAATCTTGTACCCATTAAGCAGTCACTCTTCCGTACCCCTCTCCACTCTTCTATTCCCCCTTTTCTCTCCCCAGCTCCTGGCAACCACTAATCTACCGTCACTGTGGATTTGCCTATTCTGGGAGTTTCCTATAAATGGAACCACACAGTATGTTTCCCTTTGTGCCTGACTTCTTTCACTTAGCATAATGCTTTCCAAGGCTCATCCCTATTGTAACATGTATCAGACTTCACCCCTTTTTATGGCTGAATAACATTCCATTGTATGGAGATACCACATTTCAAGTTGATCCATTCATCGCTTAATGGACATTTGGGTTGTTTCCACCTTTTGGCTATTGTAGATGGAGCTGTCTTCAATTCTTTTGGGCTGACTCACTTTTAAAATGTATAACATTTTTTATTTCCTTGATTAACCTTATAGTTTTATAGGGCACCATAGCCACTTAACCTGACCTCTGTTAATTTGTTTTCTTATTATCTGTTACGGGATCTATTTAATTTTTGTTCATACTGGCTTGAACCTTACTGTTGTAAAACTGAAATCTGTGGTGGCTTATAGACATACAGTTAACATGAAGCTATATGGAAAGTTTGCATGGGATTAGAGCAGTAAAATCGTGAGTTTTTCCTAATCTATGGCTTCAAGTCTGCATGTGTCATAGACCCTACAGTTTTTATTTACTCTATTCTTGGTGACCCCCAGAGGGAAAAAGAGAGGTTACTGGGAAGAAAGAGATAATAAAATCATTTCTTTGAGTTTTTCCATTGGATATCTTTATCTTTTGCTTTAATAGTTAGATTCTTGGTTCTATAGAAGGTCTTTAAGTGTAAAGAATAATATGGTTTTGAGATTGGAAGAAAATAAGAGCTATGGAAGCTAGGTGGCTTTTGAAGGCAGGGCTCAGACATGATTGGTACCCACATTGATGGAACGGTGAGTGCTCCAAAGGTGAATACACCCATTATTTTCCCAAAGATCCAGCCCTTAATATTTTGCACACTTACTGTTGTCAAGGCTTTATAAATTGAAAGGTCTTAAGAAATATCCACTGAATCCACTAGCGTGATCAACCAAGAACATTTTTGAATAATTCTCATCTCTCTTACTGCTCTTTTTTTTTTTTGCCCATGCCTCTTTCACAGGGAGAGACATATTTATGTTATTTCAAAAAGATTTGTAAATTTCCCTCCTCAAATTTGTGGGAATTACTAAGAGACTTAAACACCTCTTATTTAATTCAATTTTAAATCTCTTCGAATGCCTCCTTTGTACAGGGTATTTTGGAAGGCTGTGCGAATTGATACGAATTGAGTAAGACATGGTCTGTTTTAAAGGAACATTTAATTAAATCTTTTTGTTTGTTTATATGAAGAGATACTGCTCAAGACAAGAGGCATGGGAGAGAGACCATGTTGTAATAAAAATACATTCAAGTTTCTTTGTATGATTTCATATAGTTTAAATCAGAGATTCCTTCCCTTAAAATGATTGAATGTGAAGTGCCTGACCTTTAAAGGGATGGAACCACTTAGATCAGATTTTTCCTCTGGAAACTTGCAGCTGGGACAGCGGAGGTTAACTTACTGATGCATCCTTGGGTTTGGTAAAGCATGACTGGGTAAGGAAGCTGTGTCAGTCTTTTACTCATTACTTAGTAGTCAGCTGTTGCTAAGACTTAAGTGTTGAACACAGTGGCTGTTCTCTTCTGTCTGGTACTGTCACACAAGCGTCCATCCTTGCCCCTGTAAGAAGAATGGCTTCGTCACATTTTCCCAACAATACAAAGTCAACTCAACTTCCTTCCTTTTTCCCCCCTCACAGTCTACTATTTTCATCACTCCTAACCCACTCAATTTCACTCTCTTTCTGAAGAATGGCATGCATTATCTCTGATGAGGCTAATCTCTTATTCTCCTGACCTCATTCCTTCTTATTTCCTCAAAGACCTGGCTTCACGAATTATTCCACCCTGCAGTGCATTTCCAGGCTTCTTTTCCCTCCAGCATTTTCCAATGCCCAGCATGTGTAGTGGACTCCAGGGCTTCGTCTTAAGGAGGAGGCAGATGTCAGTAATAAGGGTACTGTCGGGTGAGGGCTTTGGTTGAGATTCCAAGGGTGCGTAGATGGGCAGCAAAACTCTGCTCGTGGGTGAGCAAGTTTTGTAAAGAAGACTTTACAGAGGAGGTTTCTTTGCTGAAGAAGGAGTTTACCGCCCAAGAGAGTAGCAGTGTAGGAGAAGGGAAGCAAGGACAGATCCAGAGGCACCATTTTATACCACGTAAAAAGGATCTTGGATTTTTATTTGATCTTTTGTTTACTCAACAAAAATTTATCGAGTGCCTGTTGTTTGCCAGGCACCGTGCAAGGCTGTGAATATAGACTGGTGAATAAAGCCAGACGCAACCATTATCCTTATGTAGTTTACAGACTAATAGAGGAAACAGATGCTAACAAATAATACATAAATGTATAGATGACCTTTGAACAACATGGATTTGAACCGCACGAATCCACTTACTTGCAGACTTTTTTTTTTTTAGTAAATACAGTACAGAACTGTAAATCTATTTTCCTTATGATTTTTAATAACATTTTCTTTCCTCTAGCTTTATTGTAAGAATACAGTATATAATACATATAACATACAGAATATGTGTTAATCGGCTGTTTATGTTACCAGTAAGGCTTCCTCAGTAGTTAAATTTTGGAGGACTCAAAAGTTATCCGTGGATTTTCAACTGCATGGGGCTCAGAGTCCCTAACCCCTGTGTTGTTCAGGTGTTAACTGTAATTGCAAAGTGTGATAAAAGTGAGGCAGGGGGGAAATGGTGCTCCATTAAAGAGGAAACTCTCATAGCAATGTGGACTGGGGGAGGGCAGAGTCAGGGAAAGCCTCTCTAAGGAACGATATTGAATTGAGATCTAAAGGACTGAGAGTTTGCAGGCAATGGAGAGGTGGGAAGGCTCTTCCCACCTTTTGTTCTAGGCAAAAGAAAATATAGAGCAAAAGCCCTGAGGCAAGAAAAAGTCTAGCAAATTCCAGGTATGGATGAGTTTAATGAGGGAGAGGGTGAGGTAACAGGAGATGGCCATGTGAAGAAATTAGAGAGGCTTGGATTGACGGTGGTAATAGGTAAGAGAAGATTAAACACAAGCAGAATAACTAAAAAGAGATCCATATCAAGGTAAATGTGATGGAACTGCAGAGCACTAAAGACAGAGAAGATCTCGAAAGCAGTCAGCCACAAAGGAGTGGCAGTTTTAAGGATCCCTCAGTAACAATAGTGCAAGTGAAAAGACAGCAAAATATCTCCTAGAGGAAATAATGGTCAACCTGGAATTGTGTACTCAGAAAAAAAATCTTTAAGAACAAAGGTGAAATGAAGACTGTTTAGATGAACAAAATCTCAGAGACTTTATCTCTGTGAGATCTGCAGTAAAGGAACGAATGAGGATATATTTCAGGAAAGGAAAAAGGAATCCAGAACATCTGAGATGCAGGAAGGTTAGTATGAGATGCAGAAAAGAATGGTGGATACATAAAATGGCAAACATTGTCTGTATAAAATAACTATTTTATATCATTTGAGAGGGTTGTGGGCTTTTTTAATTGTTGTTGTTTTTTCTTTTACAGTTTATTGTCAAGTTGGTTTCTATATAGCACCCAGTGTTCATCCCAACAGGTGCCCTCCTCCATACCCATCACCCCTTTTTCCCTCTCCCCCACCCCCATCAACCCTCAGTTTGTTCTCAGTATTTAACAGTCTCTAATGGTTTGCCTCCCTCCCTCTCCTTAACTATTTTTCCCCTTCCCCTCCCCCATGGTCCTCTGTTAAGTTTCTCCTGTTCCACATATGAGTGAAAACATATGGTATCTGTCCTTCTCTGCCTGACATATTTCACTTAGCATAACACCCTCGAGTTCCATCCACGTTGCTACAAATGGTCAGATTTCATTCTGTCTCATTGCCATGTAGTATTCCATTGTATATATAAACCACATCTGCTTGATCCATTCGTCAGCTGATGGACATTTAGGCTCTTTCCATGATTTGGATAGGGTTGAAAGTGCTGCTGTGAACATTGGGGTACATGTGCCCCTATGCCTCAGCACTCCCGTATCCCTTGGGTAAATTCCTAGCAGTGCTACTGCTGGGTCATAGGGGAGTTCTATTGTTAATTTTTTGAGGAACCTCCACACTGTTTACCAGAGTGGCTGCACCATTTTACATTCCCACCAACAGTGTAGGAGGGTGCCCGTTTCTCCACACCTGCTCACACTGTCTCTGCCTCTCTCAAAATAAATAAATAAACTTAAAAAAAAAAAAGATAGAACTAACATTGTTCAGTTAACGTAACTGTCAGCTAAAAGCGCTGTAAGTCAAGACTAAGAATTTTGGAGTTGAAGTATTCAATTTTTTTTGTTATTATTATTTGGGGAGAATGACATTAAAATATTTCTTTAACTTTGTTAAGCTAAATGCACATAGTAAAAATTTAGAAGTAAATCTCAAAGAGATTATATAAATAATAAACAAGTAGAGAGAAAAAGGAAAAAGAAACAAATGGAAATTTACTCCAAAAAGGAGCAAGAAGTGTAGAAAAAAGTGGGATGAATATTTAAATGTAAGATGGCAGGAAGAAGTCTGGATGTATATATATGTTAATGAATAAACTCATTACTTAAGAAAGATACTATAAGATAGATATAAACAAAATTCAGGTGTATGCTCTTTACAGAGATACATCTGTCCATGAGGTTGCAGTAGTAGAAAGGAGAAAGGAAAAAGATACACTAGGCAAATACCAAAATGAAGTTGGCATAACAGAATTAATATTAGTAACAGAGAGTACTATTACATAATGATAAGCAGTTTGCCAAGATGTTATAATTTTAAGCTTGTACCCACTAGAGCAGCCCCAAAGTAGATTCAGCCAAATTTGTATAATTAATTTTTTAATGGGGAGAAATTGAGAAATCCAACATCATGGGAGGAGATTGTGACATATCTTCCAATTTTTGATAGCCCAAGCAGATGTAAAGTCAGTAAAGATACAGAACTGCCTTTTTTTTTTTAACTTAATTTTTTTAAGAGAGAATGCGCCTCTGCAAGTCAGGAAGGGCAGAGAGAGAGAGAGAATACCACAGGGCTCAGTGAGGGATTCAGACTCACAAACTGTGAGATCATGACCTGAGCTGAAATCAAGAGTTGCTTGCTTAACCAACTGACAGCTTAACCCAGGCACCCTGACACAGAAGATTTTAATAATTAATAAGTTAAAAAAAAAACAATGGTGGCACAAAAACAGACACTTAAATCAATGGAACGAAATAGGGAACCCAGAAACGGACCCAGAAATGTATGGCCAACTAATCTTTGACAAAGCAGGAAAGAACATTTAATGGAGTAAAGATAGTCTGTTTAGCAAATGGTGCTGGGAAAAGTGGACAACAACATGCAGAAAAATGAACCTGGACCACTTTCTTACACCATGCACAAAAATAAACTGAAAATGGATGAAAGACCTAAACAAAAGACAGGAAGTCATCAAAATCCTAGAGGAGAAAGCAGGCAAAAACCTCTTTGACCTTGGCCACAGCAATTTCTTACTCAACACGTCTCCAGAGGCAAGGGGAACAAAAGCAAAAATGAACTCTTGGGACCTCATCAGAATAAAAAGCTTCTGCAAGGTGAAGGAAACAGTCAGCAAAACTAGAAGGCAACCGATGGAATGGGAGAAGATATTTGCAAATGACCTATCAAATAAAGGGTTAGAATCCAAAATCTATAAAGCACTTATCAAATTCAATACCCATAAAACAAATAATCCAGTGAAGAAATGGGCAAAAGACATGAATAGACACTTTTCCAGAGAAGACATTCAAATGATTAACAGACACATGAAAAAAATGTTCAACATCACTCATCATCAGGGACATACAAATCAAAACCACAATGAAATACCACCTCACACCAGTCAGAATAGCTGAAATAAACAACTCAGGGCAATAAAAGATGTTGGCAAGGATGCAGAGAAAGAGGATCTCTTTTGCACTGCTGGTGGGAATGCAAACTGGTGCAGCCACTCTGGAAAACAGTATGGAGGTTCCTCAAAAAATTAAAAATAGATCTACCCTATGACCTAGTAATTGCTCTAGTAGGTATTTATCCAAGGGATACAAGTGTGCTGTTTCAAAGGGGCACATGCACCCCAATGTTTATAGCAGCACTGTCGACAATAGCCAAAGTATGGAAAGAGCCCAAATGGATGAATGGATAAAGAAGATGTGGTATTAATATATAGAATGGAGTATTACTCGGCAATCAAAAAGATTGAAATCTTGCCATTTGCGACTATATGGATGGAACTCGAAGGTATTACGCTAAGTGAAATTAAGAGAAAGGCAAATATCATATGACTTCACTCATATGAGGAATTTAAGATACAAAACATAAGGGAAGGGAAGCAAAAATGATATAAAAACAAGGAGGGGATAAAACATAAGAGACTCTTAAATACAGAGAACAAACAGGGTTGCTGGAGGGGTGGTGTTTGGGGGGATGGGCTAAATGGGTAAGGGGCATTAGGGAGGACACTTGTCAGGATGAGTACTGGGTGTTGTACGTAGGGGATGAATCACTGGAATCTGCTGAAATCATTATAGCACTATATGCTAACTAACTTGGATGTAAATTTAAAAATAAACAAGTAAATTAAAAAAAATGAACAAGTTTAATGTAATAGTCATTTCTGGAATTATATACCCAGCAATTAGAGAATTCATATTCTTTTCAGGCATACGGAACAGTTGAAAAAATCGATTACACAGTAGATTGTAAAGTAAGGCCTAGTACATTTCAGTGAGTTGGTATTTTACAAATCACATTTTCTGACCAGAAATACAGCAAGGTTATCTATAACTACCAAGTTATTAAAAATAAGAGAGTTTAGCAAAGTGATTGGCTATAAAATTAGTATAGTAATATATACCAGCAACAAACAGAAAATGTCATTTATGAAAGACACCAGCCCTGTGACTTGCTTTGACTAATGGAATGGGACAGGAATGATTTGTAAAACTGTCATTGCTAGGCCTTAAGAGATCGTGGGGCTCTTTTGTTTTCAAAGTTAACCTCTTAGGACATGGGTGCTATTTAGGGAAGTCCTCCTTGGCTGGAAAAAGAGGCCTCAAGGAAAAGAATTAAGGTCTCCTAGTTGACAGCCAGCACCAAGGTTTCAGTCATGTTAATGGGGTCATCTTGGATCTTCCAGATGGGTGTAGCTGCCTGAAGAAGAAACAGATCAAGAAAAGTAAATAGAATAATTATAAATTATAGTAGATTCTACAAAAGAAACAAATGAGGACAAGAAGAATAACATAGGGGGACCTACTTTTAGATGCAGTGGCCAGGGAAGGCATCTCTAAGGAGTTGACATTTGAGTTCAGACTTAAAGGACACAAAGAGATGGTGGTAAGAATGTCCAAGGCAGAGGGAGGAGCAAGTGCAAAGACCTTGAGAAAGAGCCTAGTGCGTTTCAGCACTTAAAGAAGACCAGGAAGATAAAGGAGATGAGGCCAGAGAGACAGAGAGAGACTAGATTACACAAGGTCTAGACAGTTGGTAAAGAATTTGTATTTTTTTCCCTAGGTGCACCAAAAGGTTTTAAGCAATATAGTGACATGATATTTTTAAAAAGGTCATGTGTGGGAGAATGGATTAGAGGGGGAAAGGATGCAAGTGGGGAAATCAGGTCATATTGCAATCTAGGCTAGAGATGAAAGTAAGTAGCCAGGTTAGAGCAATAACAATGAGGAAATGAAAATAAATAAAAAGACACCATCTATTTATGGTAGTGACAAAACCCATAGGTACTTAGGAAATAACTATAATAAAGTACATGTAAGGCCTTTTTGCAGAAAGTTACGGTATAATTATAACTTATAAATTACATTATGTATACATGAGAGATTGCTCATGTTCATTGATAGACTAAGTTTCATAAAGATGTCAGTTCTCCCCAAATAGTTCTATACAAATTTAATGAAATTACAGACTACATATGTAATTGAAATGAAGAGCCGGGAACAGGAGGGGGAAGTAGCTAAAAGGCATTACAGGAAGGCAGGTGAGAAACAAGGCCTGAACTAGAACAGTAGCTATGAGAATTGGTACATGGATGCAAGAAGAGTAAAATCTGCTTGATTTGGCAGTTTTCTGAAGGTGGTGTGTAGGAGTCAGATGAATAGGATCCATTATGACTAAGCTGGTTTATCTCAGGAATACAAAGATGAAGTAAGACCAGAAAATCTAATAACATCCAACTCAATCGATCAAATTTAAAAATAATGTCTAAATACATGCCTAAAAGCTGTTTGATGAAATTCAGCCTATTTTTTTCATTAAAAACTTTCAGAAAATAGAAAGATATTGCCTAATATGATAAATATCTATTTTAAAGCAGAAGCCAGCAATCCTTTTGAATGGTAATTTACTGGGTTTAATATTGCCATTATATTCAGAAATCATGATTGCCTGTAATCACCATCACTCTTAAACACATTGTTCAGAAAGTTCATGCTAAATCCTAAGCTATAAAACAAGACAGCTGAAGACAAAAATTGCCGTTGAGGATAACATTATAGTCTACTAAAAAAAAGCTCTAAAATTGATAAGAAATCAGTAAAAGTGCTAATAAGTATAAGTGGTTGGACAAAAGAAAAATACCCCAAAATAAGTAGTTCAGCACTAACAAATTGTTAGTTCTAGACACCGTTTTAGACACCATAAGAGATACAAAAATGGGTAAAATAACCCTTATTTTAAGGACCTGAAATCTACTTACGCACTACACTATTAAAACAAATTTTAAAAGTAGAAGAAAACTAAGTAGATGTTTGATAAATGACATGAGAAGGTCACTGCTGCTAAAGGTATAAATTAGGACAAGCTTTTCAGAAAGCAAGCTGGCACTTTTTACCAAGAGTTTTATTTTATACTCCTTCGACTTGCTAATTCTCCCTATGGGAATTTTCCTAGTGGAATTAATCAGATATGTGGACAGATCACTGTATGTGGGAGATCTATTACAGTATTGCATGTAACAGTATATACTGGAAACAATGTAAATATTCATCACAAGCAGAAGAGTGGGAAATAAACTACAAAACGTCTATAGAATAGAGAATATTAGGGATCGACTAAAAATTATGTCTTGGAAAAATGGCAGATATTCACTATATAGAATATTATGTGATGAAAACAGATTACAAAACAATTTATAAATATACATTTACTTTTTTCCCCCTCAGAAGTAGAAGAGAGAGCAAGAGAGAAATCCCTTAATCTCAATACATAAAAATCTTATCAGTGGTTTTTTTTTAAATTTTTTTTAATGTTTCATTTATTTTTGAGAGAGAGAGAGAGAGAGAGACAATGTGAGCAGGGGAGGGTCAGAGAGAGAGGGAGACACAGAATCTGAAGACAGGCTCCAGGCTCTGAACTGTCAGCACAGAGCCTGATGCAGGGTTCGAACCCACAAACTGAGATCATGACCTGAGCCGAAGCCAGACGCTCAACTGACTGAGCCACCCAGGCACCCCTTATCAGTGGTTCTTTCTGGATAGCAAGTGATTTTTTTTTCCCTTTAGCTTATCTGATTTTCCTTTTCAATAATGTGGGTATAACAGGCAAGTGTTCTACTTGTCTAGCTTCACTTGGTCAGGTCGGGGTCAGCAGTAATTAGTGTGTATTTGTAAGTGGTAGAATTATAGTTTGACCTGGCTCTGACTGTGAAGCCTGTATTCATGCTGGGGCAGAAAAGGGGATTAAGAATAATTGGAGACGGGCGCTTGGGTGGCTCAGTAGGTTAGGAGGCGTCCGATTTCGGCACAGGTCATGATCTCATGATTTGTAAGTTCAGGCCCCACGTCAGGCTCTGTGCTGACAGCTCAGGGCCTGGAGCCTGCTTCGGATTCTGTGTCTCCCTCTCTCTCTCTCCCCTTCTCCCACTCTCACTCTGTCTCTCTCAAAAATAAATTAAACATTAAAAACTTTAAAAAAGAAGACAGAAGCCTAGGAGACAGACGGCTCTAGGCTCTGAGAAGTTTGGTAAAAAGAAGATGAGACAAGTGTGTGTATATGTGCAGTTAAGAGTTAAATTTCACAGCTGTGCAGCCTGGCATATCGGTACCATCTTTCAGTTTGCCATCTTCCTTTCACAGCCAACCTTCTTCTCTTTACGTTGTTTTCTCTTATGAATGTAAAGGCTTACAGATGGGTAAGCCCCCTGCCCTGGCCCTCCCATCTTTCCTCCCCAGGAGATGGTACTAGAGCAAATAATACTGAGAGTCATTGTATACTATGCATATTATTTTACACAAACGAGACCACCTTACACACATGGGTCGACAGTTCATTCTTATAACACATAACCTAGAAATTACTTTTATGTCAGTGCATATAGGTCTCATGAAATAAAACCATTTGTCCTTCTGAGCCATAGCCTATATGCCATAGGACTTATTTGCTTAGAAATTTCTCTCCGAAATGCAAATCAAAACTGTAATGAGACATCACTTCACACCCATCAGAATAGCTAAAATCAATAACACAAAAACAAGTGTTGGTGAGGATGTAGAGAAAGGGGAACGCTCCTGCACTGTTGGTGGGAATGCATACTGGTGCAGCTACTCTGGAAAACAGTGTGGAGGTTCCTCAAAAAGTTAAAAATAGAACTACCCTATGACCCAGAAATTGCATTACTAAGGTATTTTCCCAAATAATACAAAAACACTAATTCAAAGCGATATGTATACCCTGATATTTATAGCAGCAGCATCAACAATAGCCAAATTATGGAAATAGCCCAGGTATCCGTTGATTGATGAATGGATAAAGATGTATGTGTATACACATACATACATACAGACATACACACGATGGAATATCACTCAGCTATCAAAAAGAATGAAATCTTGCCATTTGCAGCGACATGGATGGAGCTAGAGAGTATTATGCTAAGCAAAATAAGTCAGAGAAAGACAAATACCATATGATTACACTTATGTGGAATTTAAGAAACAAACGAGCAAAGGGAAAAAAATAGAGGCAAACCAAGAAACAGACTCTTACCTATAGAGAACAAAGTGATGGTCACCAGAGGAGAGTTGGATGGGTGATGAACACTGGGATGATGTATGGAAGTGTTGAATTACTATATTATACACCTGGAACTAGTATTACACTGTATGTTAACTGGTAAGTAAACAACTTAAAAAAAAGAGAAATCTACCATCATTTCATATCTTTTTTTTTTTTTAATGTTTATTCATTTTTGAGAGAGACAGAGCAAGAGTAGGGAAGGGGCAGAGTAAGAGGGAGACACAGAATCCGAAGCAGGCTCCAGGCTCTGAGTTGTCTTCACAGAGCCCGAGTCGGGGCTTGAATCCACAAACTGCGAGATCATGACCTGAGCCAAAGTCAGACGCTCAACCGACTGAGCTACCCGGGTGCCCCTCATACCTTTTGAATTAATTAATATTCCTCAGTCTAGCATTCAAGATCTCCCAGTATGAAACCAACTTAATATTTCAACTTGATCTTCCACTGCTTTGCACTTGCCCCAAGCCTTAGCCAACTTCACTGCTTACTGATGATTCTTTGGGTCTTTGTTAGTATTGTTTCTTGTGACTAAAACTTCTCTCATGTTACTCATCTTTTTGTGTTCTCATGCTGTCTCTCCTTATAGCTATCTTTTCTTTTCCCTTTTCTTAAGTAGACTGTAAGATTCTTCATGGCAGGGAGTACTCTTATTCAGCATTGTACGCCCAGTGACTTTTAAAATTAAGGTTCATAGATGTTCAGTGAATATTATTCACCTAAGTCATTCACTCATTCAGCAGATATACAAGATGAATTGAGTACAGTTAGCTTCTTGTCCTAAGCTCATCCTCCTAAAGCCTATTCTGTTCCCAAACTAGCTATACTCTCTTCCACGTTTAAATTACCTCAAGCACCTTGTATTGCTTGTGTCACTACCAAAGTCTTCTTTATAGTGACCATAGTAGATTATAAGCTCCTTAATAATAAGGGCTATGTTCACTTTATCTTTTTTGTAAGTTTTATTTATTTATTTATTTATTTATTTATTTTGAGAAAGAGTGAGACAAAGGGAGGGGCAGAGAGACGGGGACAGAGACAATCCCAAGCAGGCTCTGTGCCATCAGCGGCCTGAACTTATGAACCACGAGATCATGACCTGAGCTAAAATCAAGAGTTGGATGCTTAACCGCCTGAGCCACCCAGGCGCCCCTTGTGTAGTTCTTCATTTTCATAGTGACTAGCATAATGCCTGTATGCAGTAATCACTCAGGAAGTATTAATTGTATGGGACTGAATTAAACTGGGGGAAAAAATCCTAAACAAAAACCTGGAATTTGCACTTTCTAGAAAGTCAGTGATTTTTCTGCAATACAAATCCATATCTGTAAAGATGGCTCTGGAATGCTTTGAGCTCTGAAGTGCTTACAGGCCTTTTAAACTAAGAGGTTAGATTTAAGGCATTAATAACTGGCTTCTGTTTTCAAACTCAAAGGACTGTCTAAATGATAAAGCTGCTTAAGAATAATTCAGTATTTTTTACATAGCAACCCTATATTATTTTTAATTCAGTTATGAGGAAGCAAAGGCATAGAGAAGCTCTGTGACTCATTTATAGTCAAACAGGAAAGGATCAATGAAGAATCAGAAGGCTATACTGTTAGAAATATATGGACATATTGTCCAATGTGGTATGTATGACATCAACCTGAAATTTAGTGACTGTACCCAAGTAACCTTAAATTCTTTAAATTTCTATTAAAACTCCAAAATATTTGTCATCTGTGAATCATGTGTGCGTGCAACAGCTCTTGACTGAGAACTGATTATGTGTCAATTAGACATTGATTTAGGTGCCAGAGTGAAACAGGGAAAAAGATAAAGAGCCAGCGTTTGTGGAATGCACAGTAAATTGATAACAGAGCAGAATCGACTTGGATTCTGGTCTCTGTCCTGACTGGGAGCAGCTCAGTCAGTCTGTGCTTCACTCCTCTTGCATAAAATGAGAGGTTAGACTAGAACTTTTTAAAGGACTTCAGTTCCTTCAAAGTCCTAATAAGTCTGCAAATTGGACAGAAATCTTAATTTTCCAGAAAGACAGAGCTGGAAATTGGTTTCTTTCATTTAGTCTGTTTAATTTCCTTCCTCTAATATTTCTCACTCCCTGTTTCTATCTAGTTGAACTCCCTATTCCCTTCTTTTTCTTTGATACAGGAGAGAGAAAAGAAGGGCATCATTCTGCTGTGATTTGTAATTGAGGTAGATTTTAAAGTCCTTGGTTATGTTCTGACTTAAGTTATGTTGTAGTGTTTAGAAGTACTTCAAAACCGTATTGTTCTGTCATGGTGTTAATCAGAAGCTTTAGACCCAAGATAACGTAGGTCTTTGCTTGCAGATCCACATGCACAATTAATTGAATCAGTTAACTGTAAAATTAGAGTTCTGCGCAGTGTACTTAGGAATGTAGGGACAGAGTCATTTTCATCCTTTCCCCCTTTATAGCACAGCCCTTAAGGCGTGTACTCAGAAGCCACACGGCATGGGTTCTGATTTGGGGTCTGCTACCTGTTAGTTATGTGATTTGGTCAAGTTTTATAACTGTGCCTCAGTTTCCTCATTGGTAAAGCAGGAATAATAATTCATTGTGAGGATTAGATGTGTTAATAGATCTCAAGTGCATAGAATAGTGCCTGACACCACTCTGCTGACCTCCGCACCTCTGGTCTCTTCTCCTTCTAAAGTGTTTTTCTACTCGGTTACAGAATCAGCTTTCAGGAATGGACATCTGACCAGATCGTTCTCTTTTTTAAATCTCCGTAGCTTCCAATGGTCCGACCACTACTTATACCCAGCTCATCTCCATTGTTCCTTTTCCCTCATTCTCTGCTATAGCTATATTCAGTAATCAGGTATCCAAATAAGATGTGATCGTGCATGCCTTGGCATCTTTGCACAGGCTGTTTCTTCTGCGTGAAGTGCCCTTCCTTCACTGGTTTTATCTGCAAATCTTTAGCGATCCTTCAAGACCTTGTTTATTTTATTTTTTACATTCACTTCTCACTTTTTAATCAGTCACATCCATCAGTTAACCAGTCACAGCCAGTAGTTACTGAAAGCCAAGTATAACAGAGCTCTGGAAGATACAAGACAAATGCAACATGCTCTTGAGGAGCATAGAATCTAGTTGAGGAACAGAACAGACAGACTTGAAATTGCAAGAGACTGTCCCTCAGAATGCTAAGGAGAGCACAAATAAGTGAAACAGAATTTCAGAGAAGGGCAGAGTCATTGCTCACAGATACAGGGGAGTGGGGGTGTTAGGGTGGTTAGAAAGGCTTCCTAGAAGAGTGGGATTTGAGTTGGGCCTGGAAGGATTTGCATAGGTGGAGGGAGGGGGTGGATACTGTGGCCCAGGGAACAGAAGGCACAGAGGTGGCAGTTGTCAAGCCGCTCAGTGGAGGAAGCCTGGTAAGAAAATGTCCATGTTGAGGAGCGCTGAGGTCACAAGGCAGCAAGGGGTCACTGGGGTCTCCAGAGCCTGGAGCATCCTCAGCGACTGGTGTGTTGTAACGTCCTACCCCGTGCAAGCCGCACTGGAGACGCAAAGGGAGAACTCGGCAGTACTGACCCAACTTCTTTCAAAATTTTGATATTCTGTTCATCATGGATTTTTTTGCATTCATTTTGATTTTTAAAAATATTGCATTAAAACATGATTTATTGGGGTGCCTGTGTGACTCGGTAGGTTAAGCATCCAACACTTGATTTCAGCTCAGGTGATGATATCACAGTCATGAGATTGAGCCTCATGTTGGGCTCTGCGCTGAGGCGTGGAACCTGCTTGGGATTCTCTCTCTCTCTCTCTCTCTCTCTCTCTCTCTCTCTGCCCCTCCCCCACTCACATGTTCGTGCTCTCTATCCAAAATAAAATAAATATTTTTTTAAAAGACCACATGGGGGCACCTGGGTGGCTTGGTCAGTTAAGCCTCCAACTCTTGATTTCTGTTTAGGTCATGATCTCGTTGTTCTTGAGTTCGAGTCCCACGATGGGCTCTGCATTGACAGTGTGGAGCCTGCTTGGGATTCTCTCTTTCTCTCTCTCTCTCTTTCTTTCTCCCTCTCTCTCTGCCCCTTCCCCACTCATGCTTTTTTCCCTCTCTCTCAAAATAAATAAACTTAAAAAAAATAAATTAATAAAAAAATAAACCTCATGATTTATTTAGGTTATAACATTTTTTGGCACCCCCTTCAATTTTGTGCCCAAAGTAATTTCCTCACTTGCTTCATCCTAGTGCCAGCCCTGTGTTCTAGTTCTGAAGTTTGGTGGCGGGGACATGAGTTTTATTTTATTGTTATTATAAATAATAATATTGTTAACTATGGCTTACTCATGTCACAGATATTTTTTGGTTTGTAGGCAACATTTCATAAAAAAACATAAGATAAAGAACTTAGAATTTTAAGAAGATAATTTGGAACTTTAGAGCCTGCAAACCATGAAAGGGAAAATAATCGTTTGTGCTCCCAAGTCAATTTCTGGGGGACAGTAACAGCAATTTCCTCTTGCTGCAGTGTATGCAGTGCAAGCAGAAAGAGTTGTTTTGCCCATGTCTAACTGGGTGAAAGGTCACTGGAGGGTAGGGGTACTAGAGGCTGCTGTCCACTTGGAGACAGACCTCAAACTACTGAGTTGCTGCAGCCAGAGTGTTCTGCCTGAGGCAAGATGGGCCACACGGGCAGGCTTGGCCCATATCTCACATAAAGCAAACCTGTCTAGCCCTGCTCACTGGCCACAGCTCTTACACGGTGGGCCATTACACTTGGGCCATGGCCCAAGAAGCAGTGGAAGATTCCCGAGCTCTGTATATGTCTCAGGGCTACTTGTTTCCAGGAAAAGAGGTGATGTTTGACCCAAAAGGGTATTACTAGTACGTCTGAAAATGTGAAATCCAAAAAATGTGAAGTCTGTTGTTCTTTAGTACAGTAGTGACTAATGGAAGGTTATTTTACGCCAGGGATGTCAGTTAGCATCAACACTAATCTTAGAGATGGCTAAGGAAGGGCTGAAAGGTGCAGGGTGCTCCCTGCACTTGCCACCAGGTGCATGGCTCTGTCATTTGATATGGACTCGGCACATGTCCAGTGATAGCTGCCTCAGTCTCAGAGTGGACATATTGGCACAGTATGTAGAAGCCACAGGCTGCATTTTACCATCAGATGAGTGGGTGGTCACAGAAGCTGGCTGCTTCCTGAAGCCTTGGACCAAGATCTGCTCACCACACACTTGCTGGGATACCGACCCCTCCTGTCGGCATAACCAGCAAAGTTGTTTTTCAGAACTGAAGGAGAGAGGAAACAAAGGCTGAAGAGTTCATCACCACTAGAATAGCCTTACAAGAAATGGTAAAGGAAGTTCTTCAAGCTGTTGAGCAAAACACCTGCATAGGATGAAGACTCCTGTGCGAGCATTATTTCTGGTGGAAGTGCTGGAATGAATGACCACTGCAGGACCCTTACTGCTTAGAGCTACCTGGAGTCCACACGAGGAACAGTCATGCAGCCTATGGATTTTCCTATAGCTGTCGTGATGGGTACTATGCTTCAGCCTCAGTGAAACACTGTGATAGTGTCCAAGGCTACTGAGATCTTCACAGTGCATGCTCTTTCCCAGTGAGCAAATGTCTTAGAGTTGTGCCAGACCTCCTTTAATCCTGGGAAGCATATTGCCCACATGGTAGCTTTAGGTTCTGTGACCCGATGAAGCAATAAAGCGCTTCCTTTTAGGCACCTCTCTGTTGAGCCTGGCTTCTTGAGCCCTATCCCAAGATGCTAAGCTTCAAGGTCGTGTTTAAACCTCCTGGGAAAACCTGGCCCTCTGCATGTACAGTTGATCCTTCCCGTAACACTCACCATGATATATTGCAGTTCTTGGTTTCCATGTCCATCTGCTCCATAAGGGTGTGAGCACCATGTGCCTTTTCTCTCCCTCCTCTTATGCAGGGTCTTGTACAGTGATTGGCCCAGAACAGATGCTTTGTAAACATTGAATCAGTAATCAGGGATTCAGCAGTTTACTGAGATTTTTATGCTTCTCTCTTCAATTTTTTCAGGCTGCAGGAATTAGTCGATCGAGTGCTGGAACGTTTTCAGGCATCTGGACTAATAGTGAAAGAGTGGAATAGTGTGAAACTCCATGCCACAGTCATGAACACTCTATTCAGGAAGGACCCCAATGGTAAGTCCCATATAGAACTATAGCATCATTTGTGATCAGGAAGGCCTTATGATATCCCTGGGGTCCGAACAAAATGGGCTATCAAAGAATCTCTGGTATATATATTTTTTGAACCTTTCATGTGTGTTTTTTAATGTTTTATTTATTTTTGAGAGAGAGAGAGAGAGCGTGAACAGGGGAGGATCAGAGAGAGAGAGGGAGATAAAGAATCCAAAGATGGGCTCCAGGCTCTGAGCTAGCTGTCAGCACAGAGCCCGACGCAGGGCTCAAACCCACGAACCGTGAGATCATGACGTGAGGCGAAGTCAGACACCCAACCGACTGAGCCACCCAGGCGCCTCTCCTTTGATGTGTTTTGATGAGCACAGTGGAAGTGGGCAGGGACATATCTAGCATGGGACCATGACATTCTAGGTCTTTGATTTCTTTTGCCCATAGCGTTGCCAGATTTAGCAAATAGAAATGCAGGATACCCAGGTAAATTTTTAGGTGAACAGTGAATGATTATTTTAGTATAAGTGTGTCCCAGGGGTGTCTCAGTTGGTTAAGTGTCCAACTCTTGATTTTGGCTTGAGTCATGATCTCACAGTTCGTGGGATCGAGCCCTGCGCTGGGCTCTGTGCTGACAGTGCTGAGCCTGCTTGGAATTCGCTCTCTCTCTGCCCCTCCCCCCTCCAAATAAATGAGTGGACTTTAAAAAAATAAAATAAATAAAAGTATAAGTATGTCCCATGCAATACTTGGTAACCATTTTTTTGAAGAGAAGAAAGAAGGAAGGAAGGAAGATTAGCTAGTAAAAGTAAAGGTTAGACCAGTGGTTCTCAACTAGAGGCAGTTTTGCCCCCCTCAAGGACATTGGGGATTGTCTACTGACATTTGGTCACATTTAAGGGGTTGAGGGTGCTTTGCTACTGGCATCTAGTGGGTAGAGGCCAGGGATGCTGCTTAACTCTCTACAATGTACAAGACAGCCTACCTCAATAAAGAAGTATCTAGAAATGTCGGTAACACCACAGTTGAGAAACCTTGAATTAGATTAATAATTTTTCCACTCATGGAATCTGAGCCTTTATATAAAAACGCCTTGTTTTAACCCTTGATTTGGAACAATAATCTACATTTCAAAAAGGATTCTTCTTTTCTTACCATTGCCTCTTCCCACCAAGTGAAAGCTTTTCTAACACATTCAGCATCTGTCTGATCAGGAGCCACAAATTCAGGTGTTTGGATTGGGTTTTATTTCCTTTGTTTAGGACCCTGACCTTGGTTTTAGAAAATCTAAAGAGGAGGACTCCATCAGGACTTGATCCCATAAACTATTTGTATATTTATACTTCAGGATGGTTTGTGTGTCCTGTTTATTGTCAAAGTACAGTTGATCCTTGAACAACATGCTATGAACTATGCAGGTCAATAAATACAATATATACTATAAATGTATTTACTGTTCCTTAGGATTTTCTTAATATTTTCTTTATTATAAGAATACAGTATATAATACATATAACATATAAAATATGTATTAACTAACTGGTTATATTATCAGTAAGGCTTTTGGTCAACAACAGTAATTTAGTTTTAGGAGAGTCAAGAGTTATACGTGAATTTTCAACAGCATGGGGGTTGGTGCCCCTTATCGCCATTGTTCAAGGGTCACCTGTGCATCTTTTTATTTATCTCAGGTATATACCAAAGATTCCAACTGGAAGTCATTTAATATTAAGCCCATTTGGTTAGAGCCATTGTAGGACTAAGAGATACATAGCTGTCCAATTTTTAGTTCTAGCTTTCATGTTTTATGATGTTAGATTGTATTTTATTTAAGGTTTTTCCAAATAAAGCACTGTTTTACCTTTGGGAACACTGAGATCAAAAATGGCTCAAATGACTCAGTCAAAGCCTATAGACTCTTATTTGGGTAGTTCATAGATTCCAAAGCTCTATACTTGGTCTTGTTCTGATGGAATGCACTTCTTTCATTTGGATAGTAGTATTGCAGAAGAATATGTAGAATTTCAGAAAAAAAATTTCTGGAATATTTCATATTTATAAATGTATGTACCTTGTCCAGAGTGAACATTTAAAGGAGGTTTTTTTTTTTTTTTGTATTTATTTTGTTCTGTATGGTCAGTTTTAAGTTTGGAAACATAGTTAGATCCTCTGAGGTGATGTACACCTTAACATTACTATATAAAGACAGAGTTTTAGAACTGTAGATTATACAATGGATTCATTGGTTCAGAAGATACATTGTATCCACCACCATCCAATAGTACTTCCTGTGGTGATAGAAATATTCTGTATCTGTGGTGTCCAATATGGTAGCCACTATCCACATGTAGTTATTGAGCACTTGGAGGTGGAGAGTGAAGACTGAGAAAGTGAACTTTTCATTTTAATTAATTTTAATTAAATAAGTTAATCACATGTGGCTGGTGGCTACTGATTTGGACAGTGCAGGTACAGACAGTATTTTATGAGACATTTAATACCATCAGTAGTACATTCTGCAAATGCCCTAGTCCTTAAATCTTTCTTCAGAGCTCTTACCATGCTCTCTTATTAAATAACCTTTTGACATAAAAGAGTTGAATTATGCAGGAACCTCTATCTTCTAAATTGTGTGGATCCAGATTTATATTCAGTTAGCACCAGAGCTTCATGTAAGAAAATATTCTGTGTTCACAGTAGAGTTATCCTTTCCTACTTAGAGATGGTTTGAATATAACACTTTCATTGAAATAAGTTCACATACTATATGATTCATATAGTATTTAAAGCATATAATACAGTGATTTTTAGTAGTCAGAGTTAGGCAGACATTACCATGATCAATTTTAGAACACTTTCATCACTCCAAAATGAAACCCCATTGGCAATGTGACTCCTTACTTCTTCACCTTGTAGTCCTACACACCGTCAGTCTACTTTGCCTTTTCTCTGGAAATTTTGTATAAATCAAATCACGCAGTATGTGATCCTCTGTGACTGGCTTCATTCACTTACCACAATGCTTACAGGGTTCATCCATGTGATAGCGTGTATCATACCTCGTTCCCTTTTTATTGCCAAAGAATCATCCACTGTATGGATGTATCACATCTTATCCATTTCTCAGTTGACGGACATTTGTATTGTTTCTTCTTTTTGACTATTAGGATTAATGCCGCTGTGAACATTTTCATACAAGTTTTTGGGTGGGCATATATTTTCACTTCTCTTGGGTATATATTTAAGAGTGAAATTTCAGGTCATATGGAAAACCAGTGTCTAACTTTTTGAGGAGATGCCACACTGTTTTCCAAAGCGGCTGAACCATTTTACATTCCTACCAGCAGTGCATGCAGGTTCCAGTGCCTCTCCTTCTTTGCCAGCACTGGTTATTATCTATCTTTTTGGTTATTGCTGTCATTTTTGATGTGAGGTGATGTCTCATTTTAGTTTTGATTTGCATTTCCCTAATGGCTAGTGCCACTTACAGATTTTGAACCTGTGATTAAACATTTCAATCTTCAGATGCCGCTACTGCTTTTTAATTGATACTTACTTAGTGTCAATGAATTTAAACTTTCACCTTTTAACAGGGGACCTGTTTTCACTTTGTGAAATATGCATGGTATTGGGATCTTTGATTAAGTGAATACTTTGTCATTAGAAGTTACCAATGTGTAATTCCAGTGGGCTAGCTAACATATATTATGCACATAGAGTTAGCACTCTGGACATATTTTATCAGTTCTGTCTTGGTAGTCTCCATATGCTCCATACAATAAAAGAGCATATTCAGAAGGGAAATACAAATACTTTTGAGTGTCTGTTTGGTAGGCGGGAAAGGGTAAAATACCTTAGAAAATATTCTGAGGGTTAAATAATTCTTAAGGATGCTTTGAATTTTCTATACCTTGGATTCTTCTGTATGATGAATTTGTACTTGAAAAGGACACAGGAATGAGGTGTTTCACTCTTACCTGTCATCCCTTTCCTTTGAAATCCTGTTTCCTGCCTTCAAGGATGTCCTTTGGAATAAGCATGCTAAATTAACACAAGGTGTTAGAGCATAGCTTTGATGAGGCTAAGGTCATAGATTTGCCACATTTCTGTATAGAATGTCTGTAAAGATACCTTTGAACTGAAGGGTGCTTTCTCATGGCGGGGGCGGGGGTTCCTTAAACCAACCCACATCATGTTGGTTGCAACCCAAATCAGGATTGCCAGCATTTTTGGCTACTTAATGTGTGAATTTTTATATATTTTTACATATTTTAAAATGCATACAGCTTATACAAAATCTTGGGCTTTCAGACTGCAAGGAACCTTTGGAGATCACCTAATCCTAACCTGTAACTATGTAAATGAACTGAAATCCATAGAAGAGATATAATTTGGTTAAGAATATGGCTCATTGTAAACACACACACACACACACACACACACGCCACATCTTTTTTATCCATTCATCTGTTGATGGACACTTTGCTTCCATATCTTGGCTATTCTAAATGTTGCAATAAACACAGGGGTGCATATATCTTTTTGAATTAGTGTTTTTATTTTCTTTGGGTAAATACCCAAACGTGGAATTACTGGATTATATGGAATTTTATTTTTAATTTTTTAAGGAAACTCCATCCATTTGCTCCAGTTTACATTCCCACCAACAGTGCATGAGGGTTGCCTTTTCTCTATGTCCTTGCCAACACTCGTTATTTCTTGTCTTTGGATGAATGGATAAAGAAGATGTGGGGTATGTGTGTGTGTGTGTGTGTGTGTGTGTGTGTACATGTATATACATACGCAACAGAGTATGACTCAGCCATAAAAGAGAATGAATTCTTGCCATTTGTGACAACATAGATGGACTTAGAGGGTATTATGCAAAGTGAAATAGAGAAAGACAAATGCCATAATGATTTTACTTATATGTGGAACCTAAAAAACAAACAGAAAAACAGAAGCTGACTAATAACCATAGAGAACAAACCGGTGGTTGCCAGAGGGGAGGTGAGGGGTGGAGTGGGAAAAATAGGTGAAGGGGATTAAGAGGTACAAATTTTTAGTTATAAAATAGGGGCACTGGGTGGCTCAGTCTGTTAAGCATCTGACTCCAGCTCAGGTCATGATCTCATGGTTCATGGGTTTGAGCCCCACATTGGGTTCTGTGCTGACAGCTCGGAGCCTGGAGCCTGCTTTGGATTCTGTTTCTCCCTCTCTCTCTGCCCCTTTCCTGCTTGCACTCCGTCTCTCTCTCTCTGTCTCTCTCTCAAAAATAAATAAATGTTTAAAAAATTAAAAAATAATTTACAGAGATGAAAAGTACAACATAGGGAAGAAATATAGTCAATAATATTGTAATAATGTATGATAGATGGCATATGGCAAATAGTGACTACACTTAACAGCGAGCACTGAGTAATGTATGGAATTGTTGAGTCACTGTGTTGTACACCTGAAACTAATACAACACTGATGTCAACGATAGTTCAGTTAAAAAAAAAGACTGTAGCTAATTACATACGTAACCTACCTCGAGTACTTGGACAGTGTTGAATGAATAAATGTATATTGAGTTGACGACCGCTGAGACTGGACGCGGGGCCTCTTGACTCAGCCTGCTGTTTTTCCCTCCCATTCTGCCACTTTCTAGGTAGTATATCTTGCTAGTTATACCTATAGAAACCCAAAAGGAAACAAACGTAAATAACCCAAGCTTCTCTTCTAACATTATCTTTGATATATTTACAGCCGAAGGCAGGTACAATCTCTACACAGCGGATGGCAAATACATCTTCAAGGAAAGAGAATCATTTGATGGCCGAAACATTTTAAAGGTCAGTACATAGCAGGTGAATTGGAAATTCTTTGGCACGTTTCCTAAAATAAGAGAGGAAAACAAGTTGTTCTTTTAACAACAAAGTACATTTTTTTCATGCTTCCCATGAAGATTATTGATTGAAAGCCTGGCTAAAAAAAAAAAAAATTTTTTTTTAATGTCCTAAAGGAAAAGGGAAATCTTTTTTGAATCTGTCGAGGCTGTGATATCTCTTAGAGTACTTGAAATTGATGATTTAAGAAACAAGTATTTAAGCTACTTGGACGGATAGCAATAAGTTGATTTTAACATGGTGAGTTTTACTCTGTATTTTACCTCTGGAGGTCTGAGTTTGCATTTTTTAAGTGAAAAAGAATTGTTTTGTTCTAGTAGACTTCTCTCTTCACTCACCACTCTCTAAAGTTGTTTTGTAATTTGTTTTCACTCAGGAATAGCCTCTGTATGAAAAGTAGGTGGTTGGTCTCTGACTGTTGAGGCTTTGCTTCCTGAGTGTTAAAGTAATCTATGAAATTCCCATGAAAAGGGTTCTTCACGTTTGCATTTATCTTTCTCCTACAGACCACATTCTGTAATATCCATGATTTATGCCCATTCTATCAGGTTAACATTGTCATTGTGTCTCTGGGCAAACGTAAACATAAATTGATGCAATGAAGAGGTTTTTAATTCTTCATTTCACTTGCTCTGTAAGGGGTTTAGGTCATACATTTTCAAAGCCACTGGATGTTTTTTAGAGCTGGGAGGAGAGTGTGTTTATGTAACTTCAGAATAAGCTTTAGCTTTAAAAATGCTCCTTCTTTTTCCTTCCCCACCTCATCCTCCATCGCCTTATCTGGTTACTTGGCATTCTTCTTGCCAGATGCCTAATGTGACCCCGTGACCTCTATTTCATGACCTCACTTCAGCACCTGCAGACTTCATACTGCAAAACCCAGCAGGGCAATGACTGCATCCACTCCTAGGCAGGCATTCAGGCTCCTACACTACAGAGCTATGTCCATTCCTTCTTTTCTTTGATACCTTTCCTCTTTCTGAGTAGTTTTCTTGTTTTCAAACAGCTATGGTAGCTTTGGTTTGAGTGGCAAGCTGCTAATGAATTCCGCAGCCGTTTACTGATTCTTCCAGGCCACATCTTCCGTGTGATATGAATCTTTTTCTTCCTCTGTCTCATTTTCTGGGCCTTTTCCAATAATAGCATTAGTTATTTTGCTTTTGTGTCATTGTTGTTAGTTTGATTAAGAAAGAAAAGTAGACTGAATGGGGAACGAAATCTGTAGGAATGACTCAAGCCAACTTGATTCTTTTGGAATTGGAATTAGAGCTCAGAAGGTGCGCTGATGAAAGTCAAGTGTTAGGCACTTTGACATCAGCAAGAGGGAGGTCATGGCAGAAAGCCTGTGCAGTGGCCATATGAACAGCATGGATCTCTCACCTGAAACTTAATTTCTCTCATTCTGAAAAGTCCATCTTCCAATTTAAAGATGGTTTGCCTTGCAATCTTCTTACCCACCCCAGTGATGGCATGGGCATAGCTCCCTCTAGTGTTAACAAGGGCTTGCTATGTTAGTAGTACCCTAACTGGTTGATGCCTCGTCACAGTCTTGGAGCTAGACTCAGCTAGGGGCTTAGAGACCACTTAATTCGCTTTCCTGCTTTAATTTCTAGGGGCACTAGATCCAACATGGTTAAAGTCGCTCGCCAAAGGTTACTGATAGTTAGTAGCCGAGGCCGAAATGAGAGCACAAAGATTCAAATCACAAGTTAGCATTGTCTCTGCTGCCTCCCGCGAAGAGGCTTAGTGTTTAGGTAGAGATCATTAGGTATTTGAAGTTGGGCATATCTGTTTGAACTGTAATAATGTCTGATTAGAACTCGTTTCATAAATGTCAGGGCAATGGTGTGTGCCAGTTTGTCTAAAAGTGTGGCTAATTAAGAATTAGACATTGAATTGAATGTAACACCAACACCAACAGAAGTACTTATTGGCTGCATACCATCTGCCAGACCATGTGCCCTGCAGATAAAACAGTCATTATGATACAATCCCTACCTTCCAGGAGCTTCCTGTCTTGACGGGTACAGATGGTTAATAGGCAATTATAATACAAAATGATGGGGCCGAGTTACAAGTACGGAGAAGTTCCTTTGAACACAGATAGTTAGAACAAAGTGTCTTTTGATACACTGTCTAATATTTTACTTCCTAATCATTAGCTGCAGTAAATATAATCTTTCACCTATATTCAATCAAAGGAATTCACTTTTCCTTGAGAATAAAGGTAAAATGTGGCCTCCAACAATTACCCACGCCCAAATGCAGAAGTAGCCATGGTAGCCCACCTTTTAGAATTACCATGAATGAACGCGCCTTTCTCAGAACGTAAGAACCCGTGGGCCCTGACACGCTTGGGGAAAAAAAGATTCCAAAACACCAATGAATAATATATGTAGTTTTTGTATCAGATAAAATTATTACATTTAGAAAGAAAAAACATCAATTGCACCAGCAAGAGAAGAGCTGACGTGGAGGAAACCGAAAGGTCCACAGCACTGGTTGTTCAGGAGCCCAAGCATATGTGCATAGCATATTAACAGCTGCTTAGGTCAAGGATCAGGAATGCTGGTGATGAGAAGCAGCCTTGGAAAAAAATCAGCTTCATCTACTATTCAAAGAGAAACAAAAGGAGAAAGCAAGTCACTGCACGTTGCTCTAAGAATGTAATAAGTAACAGCCAGCTGCTCTTCTCCCCCATGAAGGGAATTGGTCCTTTTGGCTTGGTGTAATATTATGCGTTCTGGGTGCCTTAATAAGAAGGAAAAAAGTCTATAATGACTTTGGGAGGTAGAAGCCACATTTGTCTTTTGTACGGCTCTTTTGAGAGTTGTTGCAGCTGTAATAGACCAGTATTGGGTTATTCATAGCTAAAATAAGAATTCTCTTACCTTAAGAAGGACTTTGAAAGAACTGACAAGTAAAGAATCATTCTCTGGTGTTTTTCAAATCAGAAAAGGAGCATATGTAGTTGTGATGGGTTTTTATGAAGATGGATAGATAGCTCTGAAAGGAGAATGTACTCATGGAGATGACCTGGGCCAAATTTATAGGGTAATGTCCCCTCAGAGAGTTTCTATTTCTAATCTAAGAGATAGGAACAAAGATGCTATTTGTTTATCTGTAAGGCAGTGATAAACTTGTAATTGGAGAAATCGGGCTGACCTAAAGACATACTGCCAGAAATAACTGTTCCCTCGCAAGTGGAACAGTCAGAAACTGCCAGCTTCAGAGAGAGAAGTGGTCTTAATGGCAGTCTGTTTGGGGGACCTGTGAACTGACCTTAAGCAACAGAATCATGATTCCAAGACTGTGCTCTCAGCAGATTGAGCAGGAGTGCAGTATTAACTGTTCGAAAGTGTAGCTTCTGACTGCAGAGTGAAGAGGAGATATTAGAGCCCTAGGTTGTACTCACTAGAGGAGGTGATGTGGTGCAAATAAAGGCACAGTTGTTACAGTATTTGGGGAGGAATAGAAAGGAAGTGCTATAGGTCCAGAATCGAAGGACATCCTGAAAGTGCCATTTCTTTAGACAATTAAAAATCCTGGAAAGTATAATCCAAGTAAAAAGGAGATGAATTTGTGCCTTTTCCATTTTATATATAGGAATCTTTAAATCTAGAGAAAGAGGGAATTGGAGCTTTTAAATTAACAGTATTGGGGGCGCCTGGGTGGTTCAGTAGGTTAAGCGTCCAACTCTTAATTTCAACTCAGGTCATGATCTCAGGATCATGAGGTCAAGCCCTCCATCAGGGCTCCATGCTGGATGTGGAACCTGCTTAAGATTTCTCTTCTCTTCTCTTCTCTTCTCTTCTCTTCTCTTCTCTTCTCTTCTCTTCTCTCTCTCTCTCTCTCTCAAAAAAATAGTCATACTGATTTTTAATATTTCACTTGAAAAGTGGTTATATTTTTGAAAATATGTTTTAAATCTGTCTAGCCACATTGAGACTTTCCTTGAAAGCTGTAAATGAGAGTAACTCAAATATTTCATTCATTTTTGCTTTTGTTCCATCTCTGTCCCTTAACCTCTTTAAAAGAAAGGACAGTTTGGGGCGCCTGGGTGGCTCAGTCGATTAAGTACCCAACTTCGGCTCAGGTCATGATCTTGCGGCTTGTGGGTTCGAGCCCCGCATTGGGCTCTGTGCTGACAGCTTAGAGCCTGGAGCCTGCTTCAGATGCTGTGTCTCCCTCTCTCTCTGCCCCTCCCCCACTCATGCTCTGTCTCTCTTTGTCTCTCAAAAATGAATAAACATTAAAAAAAATTTTTTTAATTAAAATAAAAGGACAGAACAAATAAATTTAAATGAGATCTTTATTTTAATTTACTTAAGGAAGCTGTTTAAAGATATTTTATCTTTTTTGGTAAAATATATACGTAGAACAGTGCGTGAAACATACATATACATTTAACAAATAATCATGAAGTGAACAGTGTAACTACTACCAAGGTCAAAAAGTAGAACATATCTCCCATGTCCCTCCCTTGCCAACTCTTTATAGTTTGTCCCAAGGTAACAAATGCACAATTAAATTCTTAAACACTCTCAGTGAAGATTCTTGTTTTGAATGATTACTTTGTTTCAAAGTATTAGAAGAATATTAAAAAGCTGAATTCACTTATGTTTTTTTCTAGGGAAGAGATGTGAGACTGGGAACTATATAGAAATTAAAAAAAAAAAAAAAAAAAAAAGATACGAGGGGCACCCGGCTGGCTCAGTTGGTAGAGCATGATGCAACTCTTAATCTCAGGGTCATGAATTCAAGCCCCACATTGGGGGTGGAACTTCTTTAAATATATATATGTTAATAACTACACAGAAAGACTAATGCTTAGAAACTATTATTTCTAAGGAAGAAAACATTGTGTCTTTCATCATCCAGCTCAGTATTCAGCCATATAATATACTGTTACTGAAAATTACTTCTTAGTCTCAGCCATATAATATACTGTTACTGAAAATTACTTCTTAGTCGCATGGCCCATTAGAATTCTGTTTTTCTTTCTCCAAAACTGCTCTTTCAGAAAGACTACTTGCCTTGAGAGGCTATCACCACTTGTTTCATTGCACTATTATATCAGGATAAATAACAGCAAATTGAATGTGGCCTAAAGTTATTCTCTCATTACCACCGTAACTATGGTGGTGTTTTTACTACCTGATATTTCTGTCACTTGACATTTTTTTCTGTGACTTGAAGTTTTAATCTTATTTAGGTAAGTAAAATCACTAAACAGACGTCACTTCCTCTCTAAGCTATTTTTGCTTATACGCACACTACTGACACTAAGCTCAGTTCCCTTGGACATACAAATAGTTTGTAATATGCTTTGTCCATAGCATCAAAAGCAGTCACATTATTCTTGGTAATCATGTGAAGTAGGAAACTGTTAGCGGAGCAAATATACAACTTTCTGAAGAATTTAACTCGTCAAGTTAAGATGTGGAACAGGTCAATTAGAGAATAAGAGAATCCATGGAAATTATACTCACGTACATATATATTCAATTAAGGATTGGAAGATAGAGTTAAAATGTCTGGCAAAGGTGACAAGATAGAAAATATGAGGGTAAAATATGACAAAGAGGATCCTCAAACAGTACAAAAATTAAGATTTTAAAAGGAGGGGGCTCCTGGGTGGCCCAGTCCGTTAAGTGACTGCCTCTTGATTTCAGCTAAGGTCATGATCTCAGAGTCATGAGTTCAAGCCCCACATTGGGCTCTGTGCTCACAGCATGGAGCCTCCTTCAGATCCTCTGACTCCCTCTCTCTGCCCTTCCCCACCTCAAAAATAAATAAACATTAAAAAATTTTTTAAAGATTCTAAAAGTAGATAATAGATTATTAATTCTTGAACTTGGATGAAGGAGGTTCTACACTGGTAGTGCCCCCAGGCACTTGGGAGTTGCAAAGAAAAATCCTCTCCAGAAGACAGTTTCATCACCCTCCATCTACTAATACTCCTCCAAGGAACTTTTCCCCCCAAAATGGCCAATACACGGAGATAACTAGACATATGAGGGGACCACTCTCTGTAAGCAAACAGACATCCATCCAAAACTCAGACATGAGATTCTGCAGTCATCAGACTCAGACTAAAAACAACAATGCTTCTTGTGTTCAAAGGAATAAAAGCCAAGCTTAAAATTGTTATCAGATAATTGGGAACTGTTACAAAAGCAAAGTGATGTAGCAGTTTTGAAAACCAAATGGAAATGCTAGAGCTGGAAAATTCGGCAATTGAAATTAGGAGCTCAGCAGCTCCTCCATTCAGCAGCAATGTAGACATAGTGACAGAGGTGTAGTGAACTGGAAGGCCAGAAGAAATCATCCAGAACGTCGCATGGACAGAGGGATCGGTACAAATTAGAGCTGAGAGGATAAGAGACCTGTAGGGTAGAGCGAGAAGATCCAACATACATCTCGTCCAAGTCCCAGAAAGAGAGGGGAGCGCGAATGGGGCAGAGCTGATGAAAGACACATGAATTCCAAGCAGTTCTGGGAAATGAGCCTTGTGTTGTACTTCTCTTTCCTACGACTTGCGACGGTGTCCCGGACTACGGACAGTCAGCTAAACGACTTGGGCCCCAGCAGTTATTAAACTGAATGGCTGAAATTTGTTGACAATAGCTACATTACAAAGAACAAATAAAACAGAAAATTCAGCTGAAGAATGCTTTTCTTAAAGTAGATGATTAAAAAAAAAAAAGAGGATAAAAGGTATCCAGGAATTCTTTTTACTATTCTTGTAACTTTGCTAAAAGTCTGAAACTGTCAGAATAAAAATTTCTAAACGTAAGAAAGACAGACGTGCATGTAGGAGGGGAATAGGACACTAGCCATGTGCTGTTTTTTTTTTTTTTAATAACCACCTTCCAGAAGAGTTTGTTGAAATCTTAGCTGTGTTTTGTTTCAGCGTTTAGAATAGATGCAGCTTTTAATAATTGTTGATCTTACTGCAAAATATTACCATTTGATTTCAAAGGGTATAAAAATTTAACGTAAGGAGCAATTTTCTGTTTGGAATGTTTCATATTAGAGCAACCTACTCGGAAGGTAGTGGCATCTTTCATTCGAATGCTTTTTGTGTGGTTTAAGAAATGAGAGTTCATTTCATTTCATTCTTCCTGCTGTCATCCCTTTCAAACTGTTCCCTATTTAATTCCCTGAAACCTATCTGTCACCTCTATTGTTGAACTGAAACTGCACTGTAAAAGGTCACCAGTAGTCCCTATTCAGTGCCTTGACCCACTTTTACTTTTTTCCAGTAACCACATTGAGAGTATTAAGCCATTTTCTCCTTCAGATGTTCTCTTCTCTTGGCTTCAGTGCCAATTGGCTCTCCTAGTTTCTACCCTGCCAGTGAATCTACTTTTTTTTTTTTTTTTTTACATTCACTGCCTTGTAGGGCTACTTTCTGAGGTTTTGTCCTTATCTCTGTTTTTCTCTTAACTGCAGTCTTGTTTTATGCAAATTCGACTCATTCTTCACACACAGATACACTGTGTCCTCCATGATGGTCAATGATGCTCTTCCCCCTCTCCTCACTCTGATTGTGCTGAGACGTGTCATGTGCTCCCCAGTGTTTAGCAATGTTCTTGTACCTGGCAACCACTCAGGAAGCTTTTCTGGACTGACTGACTAAAACTGTTTTTTACAGAAATCAGATTTTGGAAGAGGAGATGAAAAAGATTTTTGTTTACCCCCATACATGAGATTGTAAACGCTTAGAGCAGGGGCCAGCAAACTACAGTCCGAGGGCCAAATATGTCCTGCCACCTGTTTTGCACACGGCCCTCAAATTGTGAATGTTTTTCATAATGTTTTTTGGTTTTTTTTGTTTTTTGGGGGGTTTTTTAGTTTGGTTTTTTTTTTTTTTTTTAATTACTGATTCAATTTCTTTCCTGATTATCAGTGTGTTCAAGTTTTCTATTTCTTCCTGTTTGTTTTGGTAGTTGATACATTTTTTTGAATGTTTATTTATTTTTGAAGGAGAGAGAGACAGCATGACAGGGGAGGGGCAGAGAGAGAAGGAGACACAGAATCCGAAGCAAGCTCCAGGCTCTGAGCTGTCAGCACAGAGCCCAACGCAGGGCTCGAACTCACACACCATGAGATCATAACCTGAGCCGAAGTCAAGACGCTTAACCCACTGAGCCACCCAGGCGCCCCCTTGTTTTTTATATTTTTTTAATGGTTGAAAAAAGAATCCGAAGAAGAGCAATATTTGAGGACATGTAAAAATTATATAGAATTCAGATGTCCGGGTCCATAAATAAAATTTTATTGGAACACAGCCATCCTCGTTTGTTTAGGCACTGACTGCTTTTGTGCCGCAGTGCCAGATTGAGTAGTTGTGACGGACACCATATGGACACCTTGCCTTTTATGGAAAAACTTTGCTGACACCTAAATGGTTAGAGTTTGGTTTAATTTTCTTTTATTTCACCCAACACAACTTCCTGCTTTATGATTAGATGTGATGCTCATACTTAATAGACCCTCAAGATATACTAACTAGGTCATATTTAGTTAACAGTCAATCCTATTGAGTTTCTATTTACTTGAAACTTTTCTAGCAAACGTTTGTTTCTTTTTTAAGATGAGTTTACTAGGAGCATCTGTGTGGCTCAGTCATTCGAGCGTCCGACTTTGGCTCAAGTCATGATCTCTCCGTTTGTGAGTTCAAGCCCCACATGGGGCTCACTACTGTCAGTGAGGAGTCTGCTTCGGATCTTCTGTCTCCCTCTCTCTCTGCCCTTCCCCCATTCATTCATTCTCTCTCCCTCTCTCCCAAAATAAACATTAAAAAAAATAAGTTTACTAAATTCAAGAAAAAGAGAGTCCCAAATTAAATATACCTATAGCTCATACTCAAAATCCTCCATTAATAAGTGAAGTTCATTTTTCAGTTAAATTTGATTGCAACTTTAGTACTCCATATAGCAAGATTCAGCTGGTACAGACTGTAATGAACTTGAATTTACACTTAACCTCCTTTTATTTCAGAATACATCCAAAACCAATTTTATATTTCTCTGTGGTATGCATTCATTAACTTGAAAGACAAACAGTGATTTCTGTAACAGTTTCATTTATGCCTTGTTACAAATATATTATAAAAAATTATTGAAAAAAAATAAAGATCACTGCATTTGTAAACAAATTGTGCTAATTTTATAATTAGCATGAATATCAGAAAAATTGGATTTTAAGAACAAGCCTGGGACAAGACATCTTGCCAAAATACAGCCTCTATTATTTTGCAGTTAGTGATAAAATATGGCTCTGCCTTCATTCATTTCTTTTTAACATTTTTTTTTTTTTTTGAGAGAGAGAGAGAGAGCACAAGCAGGGGAGGGGCAGAGAGAAGGAGAGACAGAATCCCAAGCAGACTCTGGGCCATTAGTGCAGAGCCCGATGTGGGACTCGAACTCACTGACCCGTGAGATCATGACCTAAGCCGAGATCAAGAATCAGAGGCCTAACTGACTGAGCCACCACGTGCTCCTTTTCTTGATAGTTGAAAAACAAAACTCAAGAAAATGGGAGATTGCAGGAAATCATTAGGGGCTTTTTCATATTTTGCTAGTAATAGAAATAACATACTATACCTGAAAAGACATGAAATACTTCTAGCAGGTGATTGGACAGCTTTTTCAGGCATCAGAGATAAAAGAAAAGTGCAATTTGGAATGCTTTAGTTTAGTTTTATATGGTCTTATTTTAGGCTATTGGGTTGGGGTGGGAGCCAGGGGATGGGGAAGATTCATATTTTGGGACGTCTTATCCCAAGTAGTATTTTACCAAAACTTTTCCTCTGCCTTTGTTTTATGTGTCACTTTGCTTGGAAAGTGAAGTCTTAAAGCATTAATGAGGGCAACCAAAGACATGATTGTCAATGAGGTGAAACCATCATTGAAATGAAACTGGAAAAGCAGCACTTAGCTGATTTTTGACAAAGCCAACATCCATTCTGGTCTGTTGCTGTCTGTTCATACATGGTATTTCACTCACTTGAATTTATGTTTATTGGTTATTCATATTTTCAGTGGTGCTAGAATACTTGTATATGTTGTCTTGGCTCAGGCGGGGAATGATGGATTTGGAAAGGTCTAACCTGCACAATGACAAGATCTAGGCCATGGTTTGACAAAGACAATGACAGTAGAAAATATCTTCTTGAATACCTATTAAATATAAAACACTAAGCTAGACGCTGAGTGTATTGGGGAGGGAGAATAAATAATTGTCTTTTGTCCCTCCGATTACATTCCCATGAACTCTTTGAACAGGGTGCTTGTTTTCGTTGTGGAAATAGTAATCTCTTTTATGAACTCATTTCTAGGGACCCCAGTCATATCACTTGGGGTATAGATCACAAATGAAGTGAGTAGGGTTATGGTTCATTTGGGGTTCATTGTAGTTTTTTTTTTTAATGTTTATTTTTTTGAGAGAGAGGGAGAGAGCACGAGCTGGGGAGGGGCAGAGAGAGAGGGAGATAGAAGATCCAAAGCGGGCACTGTGCTGACAGCAGCAAGCCTGATGTGGAGCTTGAACTCTCGAACTGAGAGGTCGTGACCTGAGCCAAAGTTGGACACTTAACTAAGTGACCCAGGTGCCCCACTGTGGCACAACATACATGATAGAAGATTTCCCATTTTAACCAATTTTAGTGTATAATTTAGTGGCATTAAGTGCAATTCACATTGTGCAACCACCACTACCATCCATCTTCAGAACTTTTTTATCATCCCAGTTTGAAATTCTGTACCCATTAAACAGGAAGTGCTCATTCTCTCCTCACCTCATTCCCAGGTACCCACCATTCTACTTTCTGACTCTATGGATTTGACTACTGTAGGTGTCTCATATACATCATACAATATTTTGCCCTTTTGTTTCTGGCCTTTTTTTAAACGTTTATTTATTTTTGAGAGAAAGAGAGAGGTAAAGCATAAGCAGGGGTGGGGCAGAGAGAGGGGGAGACACAGAATCCAAAGCAGGCTCCAGGCTCTGAGCTGTCAGCACAGAGCCCGACGCAGGGCTCGAACTCACAAACCGCGAGATCATGACCTGAGCCAAAGTTGGGCACATAACCCACTGAGTCACCCAGGCGCCCCAGTTTCTGGCTTATTTCAGTTACATGTTTTGAAGGTTCATCAATGTTGTAGCATGTATCAGGATTTTATTTCTTTTAAAGAATGAATAATATACCATGTGTATATATACTCCATTGTGTTTTTAGCTACAGTGTAGACAAGCCAGTAGCCAAATATAAATCTATCCAGAGATGGTGACAGGGCACTGTCTTCTTTGGAACAGCCTATTGTTTAGATTGGGTGGCTTGGTGCCAACAATACCTAAGTGTTATTCCAAATGTTAAAGGACACTGGTGTGAACAGATCAAAGAAACAAGAGTGAAGTCCACTATGCCAGGAAACATACTAAGTTGATGACTAATTAAGAAACAATGTCCTCTTTCCCATATCCCAAGGATGAAACAGCTTTCCAATTCATGCTCAAATGTGAACATTATTACAAGTTTAAAGCGAAAACACAGGATGTAAGGCAACCAGGACACCAATTCAGAGTTGACCCTCTCAGTTGTAGGTTAAAACATTGATACCATTTTCTTAAATTATAGAGGTCCTGTTCTTATAACTTCTGAGCCTTTTGCTTATTTGACGTATAGCCCTTTGCAGAGGGGAAGGTGGCCATCCGAACTGGGTTATGGACAGCTAAGTGTGGTCATAATACGAATGCCGCACTGGTGCTGCTGGGGCAGGTTCACTGTGGTCCTGCCAGAGGACGAAGTATTTCATGTCTCCCCGTGTAATAAGATGACTTAGTTGAAAATCCAGGATAACGTGTGGCAGCCTCTCTCCCATCTTCCAGGGAACCACTACAACCTCAGCTATTATTTGGACGACTGTTATTTGTATGTATTTACACTCTTGCCATCGTCTGATGTTGCTGAGGGCCATCTGATTCGCCCAACTTCTCGATGCCGTTCTCGTGTTGGAAGAGTTGGAACAGACCTGGACCGAGCCTAATGACCTTGTTTTCTCCCCTCTCGCTTTGTTCTTTTTCTGAATGTGTTGCTTGGCACAGTAGTCAGCCCCTTTATGCCCAGCCTCCCTAAAGCCACTTGCCTAGAGACACGCAGGCCAAGAAGAAATTGTCTCTGCTGCTGTCTCCAGTGCTCCCTTTCAGGGATTTCTTTCTGCTGACTTGCACTTCCTGTCTGATATATATAATACAGAGATCAGACACTTCTCTTCTCTTGCATGTGAGGGGCAATTACGAATAATACCTGAGGGATGATGACCAAACCGAAAATAAGAGAGGTGACATATTTGAATGACCATGAAGAGGCCATCTTCTGAGGGCAAGAATGTATCTGCAGAAATATTACCTAGATTCATTCTGAAAAGCCGCCTACTGGGGGCATCGAAGAGTCTCTGCTAGCCGGGAGCCACCAGCAGCAGTTTTGCCCGGCTAAGGCAGTAATACCCATGCCCCGAGGCAGCGCCTTCTCTGGAATAAATTTTGTAGCAGACCGACTCCCAGCTGCCCATCTCTGATGCTGCTCTTACGTGCTGCTTTGGAACCCGGGGCAGAGTGCGCTTTTGTGTGCGGGGTTGGGTCCAGGCTCTGCAGCCCTGTCAGCATGGCCTCTTCCCTCTTCCTTCCTCCTACCTCCACCCCACATTTTTTTCTTGCTGCTTTTTAAAATGAACAGCCCTGCAGGGAGGGGAAGTCCCTTGGCATTTTGAGTATTGAGGTGCTCAGCAGAACTGCCTGGCATCCTGTTTGTTTGTAGCTGTTTTAATTCACTCTCTAATAGGTCATTTGGCCTTACCAGCAGAGTCTTAAACTAAACTTGATAATCCTTATGTCAGCAGTGAGGCTCAGGCCAAACATCCAAAAGTGCAACCCTGAGTGATTATTTGAGGGAAGTTTTGAAGCCTTTATGCCCTGGCTCTGGCTGGCTGGCTTCTGCCTGGCGCCTCCTCAGGTCATGCTGTTAACATCCTTCATGCTCACTGCGGCTAAGACAGGCAGGTGGTCTGGGAGTGCACAGTGAATGAACGACTCTCACGTTCACGTTCCCATTCCGTGTAAGGAGCCCCTTCGGTCCAGAGATGGGACTTGTGCTCTGGTGACGGGCCAGCTTTTGGTGCCCCTTTAATGGAAGTGAGCAAAAGCAGGAGTGATGTGCGGATGGGGGCGAAGATCGGCTGCTCCACTGATTTACGGCCTTCTTGCCGAGGTCCTGATGCAGGCACTGATGTTATCAGGACCTCCTCCCACAGACTGGCCTTTGCCTTGCTCCTTGGGGCTGCGGTGTCCCAGGCCTTCTGGAAGTACATTATGTCCTCCCTTTATCAGCTATTATGAGCTATTATTATTGGCCCTCTCACCACTTGATCCACTGCAGTTTGTGGTTTCAGATATTAAAAGTGGCATCTTGGGCAGAGTTGGGGCTGCATTTGGAGAGGATTCTAGGAAAGCAGGTACCTGCCGGCCACACTGTCTTTTATTCTGAAGTAGGTGTTCCTATTCCAGTCTTTATTTATTCTGAAGGCAGTGTCCCTATTCCAGGCTTTAAAAATACTACAGCCCTGTGAGAGCAAATAATGACTGCAGAGGCTGTGAGTTGTCAGAGTTCCTACTAAACCTTCTCCTTTTGTTCTTTAAAGGAAACTCTGCCCTTTGGTTCCTGTGATGATGGATTAATGGTTATAGTCAGTAAGTGATGATCATAATCAGAGCTCAAAATTCCGTCTTATAATTGATCTTGCTGTAGTGCAGCACAACCTTGTGAAGCAGTGTCCCTGTTTAAAGATGGAGGAATTGGGGGAAGGAGTGGCTGTGTGGTCATCGACAGGAAAGCATGAAAGTCTAGTTTGCCCTAAGAACCATTTTGACCTCTCTCTCAGTAGAAAAGAAGTTTCTGTCTCTGGTTTTCAGACCAATTTGTGTCTTGTCTGCGTGCAGAGGAACATGGCTTAGTATGAAATAGGCTCAGTCATGTTCTTTTGTGATATTTAGGAAGAATCCATAGGAGTAGAGTCTTTATGAATAATTTAAAAGTAGAGAGGAGGCTTTGTTTTGACCCCTGGATGTGTTGGATCTCCATTTTCCTTCTTGTCTCCTATCTCCCAATTTACTGGCTTCAGTTACATGTAGCCAGAAGAAAAATGCAAAGTACCCAAAGGCTTGAGATTTTGAATTGCATGATACTTGGGCAGAGATTCAGAACCCCTCCCCCTTTTTTTTAGGTAAGGGTAATTTTAGCAAAACTTTGAAATAAAGCTTATTTGTGGAAAACCCCCTTATTTGTGATCGTAATTCTAAGCAAGATTAGTTGTGTGACCTATGCAGTGCTGTGATATTCTTCAGACCTATTATATTTTCCGTCTGGTGTCCATTACTCTCTGTCTACTACCTGCAGTCTTCCTCGTGGACGTTCTGAGGCACCCCTCATGAGGAACGCTTCTGACATGTATCATTATTTGTTTTGTTGCTTTTCAGAGAGGATCTGCCAGGGGCTGTGCTGATCGTTTTTCACATCATTTGTTTCTCATCCTTGGCCACAGAACCACGTGAACGCTTCGTTCGCAGTCTGGTTGCCACACAGAGCCCAAGGATGGCACTTCTCCACTTGGCATCCTTTGGCACAGATTCGTTATTCAAACCGTGGCGCTCGAAACACACTGGCTTGTGGGCGTGGCCTTCTACTGGCCCGTGTTCTGGGCCTGGTCCCAGGGTCTCTGAAATTTATATCCCAGTGTTAGTGGTTCTGGCCTATCTGGTTCCTTTCTCTGAAATGGAGCTAATAAAGCTCAGCTCTGGTGTACATCACAGCGATTTTTTGAAGGGTTAATGAGCTGGGCTTTTTGAGATACTTTTAGATCCTTAGAGGAAAGGTGTGATTTAACCACAGCAAGGCTTCGTGCTGGGAGTGCCTTCCCACAGAGCCCCGAGTGCTTGTCAGACTATCTTCCATTCATGCTCATGACATCCTCCCTGCTAGGGAGGTAGGTGGGTAAGCATTGTTATTAAGTACAAAATAGTGTTATTACTATTACTCTTATCTGAAAACGGGGCAATTGTGAAAAATAGAAGTTGGTAAAACAGATTATGGAAGAAAAACACTGGGGAAAACCTCAAAGTATCATGCACTTGACATTACTGTTTACTTTGGGTCTCAAAAGTCTGATTGTCATACATGAAAACAATAAAAAACATCCCTTCTTCTAGAGAAATGGGACCCAGCACATCCTTTTAAATACTTGCATTAATTGAACACCAGAACTTATTTTCTGTCGCACTGCTTTATGTTGTAAGGGTTAGTTTAACTCATGTCTACCAGGAATGAGTGTACATTTCACAGGACTTCTATACTTTGGATCTTTATTTTGGACTTCGAAACTGGATTTCCTCATAGTGAAGTCATGTTGGACAGCAAATAGTTCCCTGAGGCCTCTCAGCACAAGAATTGGATTTTCACAAAGGAGAGATTTTGGAGAGAGGAGGCCACTACTTTATCTAAGATGGAAGAGAGAGAACAAGCCTCATTTGGAAAGCCACTTGGGCAGAGATCCCCAACAGGTTTATCATTGTGTTGTTGAGGATTGGCCATTCATTCAGTTTTGTGGCTTGAGGTCACAGATACGAGAAGGTTCCTTTCTACCCTCTTCCCACCTCTATATGAGACTTTTAGTCTCATCTTGCAGCCTAGTCACACATGGAGTTATTTCTGGTCTTTGATGGTTGTGTCACAGGTCCTAGGGAAGAAGTAGGAGGTCTGAAATGAATGCAAGGAAAAATGACCACAGACCTTAATTCTTGCTATTTGTTTTCTTCAGTGTCTACCATGACATTACTAGAAATCAATAATTCTCTCTGTGTTCTCTCTAGGAAACAAACAGGCACAAACTAAGAAATGATAGGCTTCACAGATCATGGGAGCAGAGGACAGCGGGATGGGGTTGGATTTTATCTTGCACGTCTCTGTCAGCGAAGTCTTGGCTTTGACCTATTAAAAAAACAAAATTCAACTGAGTAAATTTAAAGGTCTGATTGACTTGACTTGATGATTCATGAATGCGGCAATATCCCATCCTTGCAGATAAAGAGGCGCTCCAAGGAGATGTACAAAACGGAAGGCTTTTATCGGAACAAGGGAATTGGGTGGGAAAAGAAGTTTCTAGCAAAGAAGAGTTTATTTCAGGCAAGGTCACCTTCCTTTAGGGGGAAGACAGGGGTCTGTCAGGCAGATGACCTCACCAGTACTGACCAGGTTAATTCAGATTGGTGAAAGGTCAGATTCCTGGGAGAGGCTGAAACTGCAGTTAGGTTAGTTATTAAGTCTTTGCTGACGTCGGGCTTAGCACAGGTGACTCCATTTGGGGCCTGTTTTTATTTTTATTTTTTTAACAGAGCAAAAATATTTCATTTTGATAATCCACGTTTCTGTCTTTACTTGGGTGAAAGGAAAGGTTTGTTTCGTTTTCTAAAGATACTGGGAGTATTCACTGAAGGATAGCAGCTGTGTGCCCAACAGTTTTCAAATATCGCATTTATACTTAGATTTAAAATTTTCTTCTTCAGTTGTCCAATTTGGTACTTATTACTTGCAATAGTTATCACAAGTTCTTGAAGTCTTAAATTCTCATTTTATTTCCTTGTCATATTTGTATTTCGTGTAGCTGTTCATCATTATGTCCCTGTGCAGCAGGCTTTTTAAAAGTGCAGGCTTCCAACACAGGAGGGCTCTAGGTGTGTGTGTCAGCGAGCGAGGTTTTCAGGACAGTGGTTCAGGTTTCAAAACTCCCAAGGGAGTTGTTCTAAAACAACAGTGAGGAGGAAAAATTTAAATACCTCAACGGTTGATTCTTTTTTAATTTAAATTTGTCCCGTTAGGTCTTTTATTTCCCAAACAATAGACCGCTTTGCTCTTCCTGAACTACTTTAGGCTAGAGAGCACGACCACCGAGTTTTCGTAGTTTAAGCTTTTTCCTCTTTCCCCTCTCAGGTACCTAATTAAATAGAGCCACTTGTGCTTATGTTCATCCAGAATTCCAGGAGAATTCTTCCAGCTGCACTAGAGCAATCCGATTCCCACACCAGGTCCTGGAGACTAAGGTGGCAGGCAAAGTAGGAGTAGCAGGGGAAAGAATGTGCTCATTTCAGTCACTTGAGTGTGGCTGTCTGGGGCGCCCTCACGGTGGCTTGAGCTGGGGTGTTGGAAGAGGCACTCCCCACAGAAAGGGGCTGGGGGTGCACGGGTACTGGAGCCCAGACTCCAGAAGTTAGGCTGCCCAGGCTTACCTCTCCATATGGCTTTCCCAACTTTATGAATCTCAACTTCGCACCCTTTACTGGCCATGTACCCATGGGCAAGTTACTTAAATCTTTTAAACTTCAAGTTCAGCTCTACCATGAGAACTAATAATTAGTATCTGCTTCTTGGGGTTTTGAGGATCCAGTCAGATGGTCACGTGGAGCCCACAGCATAATGCCTGGCACACAAGCTTGCCCAGTAAGTCGGCCAGTAATGATCTTTATTTTATTAGTGTTGTCAATACATATGTGCTGTTCATTCTGATTTTTTAATATATATTTAATAATATTGGCATTAGTAATTTTGTTAAAAAAACCTCCTGTTATGGGGCATCTGGGTGGCTCAGTTGGTTAAGCGTCCAACTCTTGATCTCAGTTCGGGTCTTGATCTCAGGGTTATGAGTTCAAGCTCTGGGTTGGGCTCCATGCTGGCCTGAAGCCTACTTAAAAAAAAAAAAAATCTCCTGTTAACGATACATTTGAGTTCATAAAAATTTAAATGGACCTAGTAAAAACCACCATAAGCAAAGTCAAGAAACAAATGACAAAGGAAGGGGGGATATATTTGCAATTCGTAACATAGACAAAGGGTTCACTTCCCTACTATATAAAGAACTACTACTCAATAAAAAAAATAGACAGTTGCAAAGTTTTTTATAGTGATATGCTTCCATTTTTGTTTGTTTTCCCCCATAAAATAGCTCCCTCTCAGAAATGCTCTGTTACTGTCCGTGGTACCTTTGTATTTACTTTGTCATCCATGATTTTTCTCATCTCTTTTTCCTGACTCCCCCGTCTCCAGACTCAGAAAGTCACTGAGTCCTGTGTTTCATTCAGAGTATCTCACATCTGCTCCAGTCTTTCCAGGCATGCAACTACTATTTTAGTCAAAAAGATGCTATCTCTGTCATGACTGAAGTGCTGGCCTGGTTTCCTTTACTTTTTCTTGTTCTCTCGTCCAGTCGGCACAGTATTACCACACCCAGATCAATTTCCCTAAAACAGGGTTTCATGTTGGGCTCCAACCTGCTCAGAAACCTTCGTGCTTCCCCACCAGCTAGAATGGAGTCTGACTTCTGAACGGGACCCTCAGGGTCCCTTAATGTGATTCACCGTCCTTATGTCTCTAGACTTAGTCTTTCTCACTGTGGCTCTCCAGGGACCTCCACACACCTAACCTGGTCTGCTTGGCCTGGCCCGCCATGCCCATTTCTGCCTTCATGCTGCTCTCCTCCTCCTGTTTGCTACGTCTTATACTTGCCACAAGGCCCAGCTCAGTTCCTATCTCCTCTAGATGGCTGTCCTAGGTGCCCAACCTCAGCATCCATTGTTTTCTTGCCTCGCTGCATTCATGGATTGCCCGTACCTCCCCTCTCACACTTAACCTTTGCCACCTTTGTTGGCTTAGGTAAACTTTTTCATTGAAGCAGAACATAATACAGAAAAGTACACAGATCACAAAGTAGGTCAGTAACTTTTCACAAGGTGGACACCCTTATATCATCCATGTCCCTCTCTTCTGATTCACACCCTGGCTCCCTAACTAGATGGTAAGCACCTGGGAGACAGAACCGAATCATATGCCTTTGCATAAAAATGCATCACATCAGGTGCTCAGTGACATTTCAGATCAGGAATTGGAGCTAAGAAAGGGGTCTAGGCTTTGACAAAGAAGAAACACATAGAAATTTAAAGGACTATGTGAAGTTTCCATTACTAACAGCGAATTCTTTCTTGATAATTAACAGTTGAGACGTGATTAGAGGTAATATAATTTTGGCGAGTCCTGTTCAAGGATTCCTAGATGGAAGTATGTATGTAAGACCTGTATGTAAATAAGACCTTTAAATCTAATGCAAACAAGGCCATGTCGTACTTTCTCTTTTCAGACATAATGTTCACAGACATGTGCAGCCTGAGTTTTTGTTGTCATTCTCTCCAGCAAATATTTATTGATCACATGCATCCTACTAGGTACGGTTCCAGTGTATGGTAGTATTCAGCTGTGAAGAACATAAAAGATCCTTCCTCTGTAGAACTTATATTTTATGGAGTCACTAGAAATAATTGATAGAACTAAAAGAAAGGCTTAAGACTAAAGATACAACAAGGACTAAACAATACGATAACTGAAAAATTGGTACAAAATCCTCATCAACATACAGAGGGAATAAGAACATTGAGATAGGAGGGGCTAAAGGAAGATTAGCACCGTCCTAGGGACTTCTGGGTAAGAAGTCCCTTTGTGACATTATCAAAAGGTATGAAAGAGGACGGCAACTCAGAAAGGTAAAACAAGTCCAGGGTTAGAACCGAGAGATGTCAGAAACCATCCTAGGAAATACTTAATTTTCAAGAGCACCTTACAGTTTACAAGGAAGGTACTTTGACTTGTTCCTCTTACTGGATCTTTGCCCACTCTGGTATCGTACAGTCTGATCTGTGTGTATCGTCTACACACAGTCACGCAGCTCCCGTGTGCCGGGTATAAGTTTAGGCTGACTGCAGCGCTCTTTCCCAGGCTGCTCTTATCACTGTATTTACTATTTAAACCTAAAGCATGAGGACCTCTCCAGCAAATCACGCCATCTACAGGTTATCCACATAAGGCAAAGTGAAGTCACGGGGGTCTCACTTGCCAGCTCCCAGCTGTGGCCCTATCACTAGGAAACACAGGCACAGGGAGTAGGAGGTGGAGGACCTACCCATAGGCTGCTAATCCTTAAAAAGTAACTTGTTGAAAGTGTTATGAGTTCCCTTTTAGTTTAGTTTTGTCTTGTCTTTTGTTGTCCCTTTGGTGATACCCTTTTTGCACCTAGAAGTCTTCGGTTTGCAAAGCTATAAATCTGCCAGTCTTGTTGACATGGCTTTCGCTTCAAATTAATGTTCAGCAAAGGGATTAGCAGATAACCATTTCAGGCTGTATTTCTTTACACAAAAGGGTGGATATGGTTTGAACAGGCTGCCAAAGCCAGGAAGAGAAGTTAATTGTATAAATCAATGCAGGCAAGAGCTGATCACCTTTCTGAAAGACAAGACGATGCAGCATACAACCTCTAAATAGATCTTTGGGGTCAAGTTGATGTCATGTTGAAGAATCAATATTTACTGGGCTTTATAAAGTTAGCCTTTAATGAACCCCAGGCATTTTGCTAGGTCACTAATTGCAGGAAGAGGAAAGGCAACTGCAGCTGAAGTCCATGGCTGTGAAGCTTGCATAAAAATAAGTGAAGAGACAGTCACTCCGTTATGTGCAAACGTCCCACCCTAGGTTCTACCCAAGCATTGTTGGGTTTGTGTACTGAAAGCCTTTCTTGGGATTTTACTGACGTTTTAAGAAATGGCAACTCTTGCATCCTAACAGAAGGCAGACCCTTTACACTTTGACCACATTATCTAAGCAGTTAATTTCCCTAAGCAGGGATGAGTTCTGGTTATCATTTTAGATTCTGCCTTATAATTGTGCTAATCACAAGGGCCGATCCCTCCCAGAGTATGGCTTGTCCCTCCCTCTGACACACTTGAAGGCTTTAAGAGTGAAGAATTGGGACGCTGGGCTGGTTCAGTTGGTAGAGGGAAGAGCATGTGACTCTTGATCTTGGGGGCGTGAGTTCAAGCTCCATGTTGGGTATGGAGCCTACTCTAAAAATAAATAAAATAATTTTTAAAAAAGTGAAGAATTGTAGTAAAAAGTATTTACTTTAGGATGCTGGCTTGAATCCAAGTCAGGTGGAAGGTTGTTGATAAATATTATCATTTGCACATATAATATCATCCAGTAGAAGACTGTTTGGTACATGTTAAGTGTTATATATTCCTCACGGGGTTGTCAAGATCACTCCTGGGTTAGGAACCTTATATTCTGTTTATTTTAGTCAGTGCTTCTACTAAATGTTGTTGACTAGTTGGAGGAAGGTACTGTATCAGATTTTCTCTTGCCTGTCATAAGATCCCATCAAGGATCCTATCAGGTCAGGAGCTGAGAGTCATAGAGGCAGCTTTATTGGGCCCTGGGAGTCAGGGTGGGGCCCCAGGATGTTTGTTACAAATTCTTGGTCATATCTGCTCAGTAGATAAATTTTGAAATTGACTTTTCAGCTCTCTTCCCCTAGTGCATTTTGTTAGAAGAGGCTTTAAAATTCAGGGCTCCTGGGTGGCCCAGCCAGTTAAGCGTCCAACTTTTAACTCCTGATCTCTCGGTTCGTGGGTTCAAGCCCTGCATCGGGCTCAGTGCTGACAGCTTAGAGCCTGGAGCCTGCTTCAGATTCTGGGTCTCCCTCTCTTTCTGCCCCTCCCCTGCTCGCTCTCTGTTGTTCTCTCTCAAAAATAAACATTAAAAAAAATTTTTTTTTTTTACTTCACCGGAGAGAAGAGCTGCTGTTCTTTGCTCATTCCCACCCACATCCAGAATCGGTTTTCAGAATAAATACTGAAAAGAAAAAGCATGAGAGGTTTGTTGGGACTGTTGTAGTGTCTTTTTACAAGAGATCTGATGTTTGCTCTTTTCACCTGTAATTTGCTTCGGACACTCATTCTGGGTTTGTATTCTTTCTTTTCAGCTCTTTGAGAACTTCTACTTTGGCACCCTGAAGCTCAATTCCATTCACATCTCCCAGAGGTTCACAGTAGACAGCTTTGGGAACTACGCCTCCTGTGGGCAGATCGACTTCTCCTGAGGAGGATCTTGGGAAGCGCTAGAAGTTGAACATCCTCACAAGGTGCCGAGGGAAAGAGGATCTTTGTTTTCATTGCCAAAGAGGGATGTGAAAATTTGGACGGTGACTTTCCTGGGTGGTTCCCCACAACACAGCATGGCCTCTAATATAATAGTTGTCCACAGTCAGCAAACTGCCGGGCAGCCCAGGTGGTTGTGGCCACAGGGGACCTTGTGCCTGGAACCCTGGCTTGTTCCTCTTTCACAGGATCTACTTTCTTTCTGAAGCTCTTCTCTGGAAGTATACCTCTCAAGCCCACTGGAGCTGGGATTCGCATTATTTCTTAAACACCTAACGATTTTGCCCCAGCCGTTAGGCTCTTTCATATGAATGCTTTAAAAGAGAATTAAAGACATGGTTTTATTACTGTCTCCACCTAAATCGAATGTCTCCAGTTTTAAGAAGATTTGATTTTTACTTCCCTTTGTACCGTAACTTTTAATCACCACCTAGAATTTCTTTGTGGTAAAAAACATAGAAGGTTTACCATCTTAACCGTTTCTTTGTAAGTGTGTATAGTTCAGTAGTGTTAAGTATATTCACATTGTTGTGAAATGTCTCCAGAACTTTCTCATCTTGCAAATCTGAAACTATACCCATTAAACAACTCTCCGTGTCCCCCTCCCTCAAGTCCCTGGCAGCCATCCTTCTACTTTCCCTTTCTATGAGCTTGACTGCTTTCGATACCTCATATGAGTGGAGTCCTACGGTATTTGTCTTTTTGTGACTGACTTTTTTCACTTAGGACATCCTCAAGGTTCATCCGTGTTGTAGTGCGTGTCAGAATTACCTCCCTTTAAGAAAGGCCAAATAATATTCTATTTTACATGTACCTTACATTTTGTTTATCCATTTGGCCACCAGTGGACACCTGGGTTCCTTGACCATTGTGAACAGTGCTCTGTGAATACGGGTGTTCAGATACCTCTTCCTGATCCTGCTTTCAGTGCCTTTAGTGCTCAATTTTCTCTTTAGCGAAATAACTTCAATTCTTATCTATTACTTTTGTCTGTCCTTTTTCTTCTCAAGTTAGTACCCTTTTATGTTTGTTGGATTCCTGTTCCTTATCCTACCCTACTGCCCGGCCTTCCCAGGCCAGCGATGGAGTTGCAGTATCGAGCTCCTTTGTGTTGACTCCGCAGGGCGGCAGCAGTAGAAACGGCAGGCAGCGGTGACATCAGCAGGGCCATGCAGAGCTCCACAGGGCAGAGTCAGCTGTCGCAGGACGGTCTCCCTTCCTCGCTCCAGCCTTACTCCCGCCTTCCTCTCCTCTTCACATCTCTTCTTCCTCCATGTCCCCTCTTTCTCTGTCCTTTATTCCTTACTCTTACTTTGATTCTTTCTGTTTGAAAAGTGTGACTCTGAACCCTGTGCATTAAGGTCACTACACAGTAAGGGCTTTGTAGAACACTCAGATTTGCTCATCAGTGTGACTGCCCAGACCACTGGTGAATAAATGAATTTCCAGAGTAACCGTGTTCTTCTTTCAATCTTACACAGTTTTAGTTTGACTCCCTTAGTCAACATGTGTCAGGACAGTGTTGCCATCACTTAGTTGCTGGCATAGCTGTCACCATTCCTCCAGAACTTATGTGTTCGTGCCTGCAGGGTTGGTTTTTCCCCAAACACTTAGTAACATGAGATTTTTATCTCGTTTACCTTCAGTGGTTAGATGGCACGGTGCAGCAAGTTCTCCCAGAGATCGTGCTGAATCGCATCGTTGACAGTGGAGGTCAGAGCCTCATCTCATGTCCGTGCTTCTCTCTTACTGCCTCCTTTCTGACACCCGCCACTGGGCAACCTTGTCCAGGAAGTAAAGATGTCTTACTTTGTTTTTGATTTTTTTTTAATGTTTATTTATTTTTGAGAGAGTACAAACAAAGAGAGACGAGTGAGTGCAAGCAAGGGAGGGGCAGAGAGAGAGAGAGAGAGAGAGAGAGAGGGAGGGAGGGAGGGAAGGAGGGAGGGAGGGAGATAGGATCTGAAGCAGGCTCCGTGCTGACAGCAGAAAGCCGGATGCAGGGTTCAAATTCAGGAACCATGAGATCATGACCTGAGCCAAAGTCAGATGCTTAACTGACTCAGCCACTCAGGTGCCCCTAAAGATATCTTATTTTGGATGTTAGAGATTTATGACTTGTGTTTCTAGTAAATTTCTTTTATCTTTGGAAAATGTAACTTTATATATCAAATCCTCAATTCTTTTTTTTTTAATAAAGATTTTATTTTTTAAGTAATCCCTACACCCAGTGCAGAGCACAAACTCACAACCCTGAGATCAAGAGCCACATGCTCTACCGACTGAGCCAGCCAGGCAGCCCCAAATCCTAAATTCTGAATAGAATGGGAAATTCCGTTATTTAAAATTTAGAGGTAACTGCATTCAAGGACATATTATATTATTAAGTAATTTTTCACAAGTGATTTCCCTCTTTCAGTCTCCTCTCAAGACTCTACAGTGGATTTTTCCAGAGGCCACATGACACAGTGACATCACCACCCTGATGGTTAATGGAGCGTGTGCTTGTGCATTTTTATATTTCCTAGAATCTTATAAGTTGTAGAAATTCATAAGAATTTCCCAAGATTCAGGGTCCTCTCTCACCAAATTGTAATGGGGTTCATATTGGTAGATTTGCTAATCAAATCTCCTTTAATATTATCAGTTAGTAATTCATTCTATATTAAATTGAGTTAAATTGCAGCTAACATCACTCCAGCCAGTTTTTGAGGCACTGACTTCACCCAGTTCCTCAAAGAGGAGGAGGGAAAACAACCTCACTGCAATGATTACACAAGACCTGTGTTGTTATGTAAGGAACTTTGTCATGGAGAATAATTTTAATTTTTTTGGAGGGGACACAGTGAGTTAGCCCCAGGTAAACTCCTAACCCACGGTAGAAACATGATAAATATGACTTAGAGTGGTTATTTTTAAGTGAGCTCCAGAATGTACTACATTGGACACTGATGCAAATCTAGCTTCGTAAAGACACAAAGGTTGGTTCAGGTTCGCTTTTGTGCTGTGCTCTGTTCCTGGAGCTGAAGGGAACCTGATGCCACCAGAGGTATATTGAGTTGAGGAACACCTCTCAAATTCTGTCTTGATGCCTACAGGGAACATGGATATCAACCCCCCAGGATGCTATAGGTGAGAAAAAGGGCTGCTGTTGTGGCTGTTGTTATTAATAGCTTTTTTGTTGTTGTTAATAAAATGGTTTGTTTTTTTTTTATTTTTTTCGGTGTTTATTTTTGAGAGACAGAGACAGAGCGTGAGTAGGGAGTGGCAGAGAGAGAGGGAGACACAGAATCCGAAGCAGGCTCCAGGCTCAGAGCTGTTAGCACAGAGCCCGACGCGGGGCTCGAACCCACGAACCATGAGATCATGACATGACCTGAGCCGAAGTCGGACGCTTAACTGGTCGACTGAGCCACCCAGGTGCCCCTAATAAAATGTTTTTTTAAACAAAAGATAAATTCACTTTGTGAAAAATCATCCGCTATACATCCACACTTTCTGTTCTTTTCAATGTGCATTTTATAGTTCAGTTTAAATGTTGGTTTAAAAACAAATTTCATCCTCTAGAGGTTACTCCTGGCTTTGCATTTAAGCACATATATCATACTGTTAAATAATTTTTACAAATAATAAATATTTGCGGAGTGCTCACATTTGTCATTTATTTGTGTTATTAACTCATTTAATCTTTACAACAGCCCACTTAAATTGGTATTATCATTACCCTCATTTGACAGACCGAGGCTTAACAAGGTTAAGAAATTTGCCTGAGATCATAAAGCTTATGTACCACCAGTTCTTAAAATGTGACCCGTGGACCCCCTGTGAGTCCCTGAGAACCTTTTAGGGCTGTATGTGGCTCATACTATCTTCTTAAAAATACTAAGCTGTTACTTGCCTTTTTCACTCATTTTCTCCTGAGTGTACAGTGGAATTTTCCAGAGGCTATGGGACATGGTGACATCCTCACTCTGATGGTTAATGGAATACGTGCTTGTATATTTTGTGTTTTCTAGAATTGTGTAAAGTTGACAGGTTTACATTATGTTTTTAGACTTTTAACTCACTTTGCTCTCAGTACTTCTGCTGTACTCCAACTACCTGTTTACAGTTTTATCTGCTATTACAGGATGAATTATATGCCCAAGAATTCATATGTTGAGGCCCTAACCCCTCAGTAGCTCAGAATTGTAGCTGTGTTTGGAGACAGGGCCTTTAAGGAGGTGATTAAGTAAAAATGAGGCTGAGGCTTTTAGGGTGAGCCCTAATCTAGTCCGACTGATGTCCTTATAAGAAGAGGAACTTTGGACACACAAAGAAACATCAGACCCCTGGTCTCCCAAGTTCGACCCCCTGGGTCTGTCTGCAAAAAAGATTGGCGATGGTATCACCAAGGCAACTGGTGATTGCAGCGGTCTGAGGGTTACAGTGAAACTGACCATCCGGGACTGACAGGCCCCGACTGAGATAGTTCCTTCTGCCTTGCCCCGATCCAGGGGCTGCAGTGCTGACGGCTGCTACCTTCCTGACATGAATAGTGGTGTGGAGAAAAAGGTCCAGTTAAGAACTAGAAAGGAAAATATTTCAATAAAGGATTGTTTGACAACCAAAGGAAAAAAAAAAA
>CM053561.1:29819165-30157951 GCA_028646485.1 Cryptoprocta ferox | reverse complement strand
CCACACCTTCCACAAGCTGGGCAGCACAGTCTTTGGGTTTAGGGAAGGGATTTTCTTTTTGCTCCAGAGGCAGTATCTGTGACCGGAGCAGGGTAGAGTATGTATTGGCCAGAGACAGGGAAACCTGAGAAATGGGGCCTTAATGGTATCTTGGGGCAAATACCAGGAGGTAGTCCAATGCCCCTGTATATGTTTCTCTGCAGGGGTAACATGGGTCTTCTTTGGGCTCTAAACAGGGAAACTGTATGCTTAGGCCTAGGCCCGGCTACACTGCTGAACGTCACCTTGGTGGGCAGACCTAGGCCCAGCTACGGGCTGTGGGGTGATGTGGTTCTTGACATGGGACAGCCTCTTAGCTCCTAAGGGCTCAGCCAGCATTCATTTGCAGGTATAGCCCTTCCCTCAGGGTTCCCACGGTATTTATTGGTCATAAATTCATTTGGCACATGTTGGCACTGCCTCGTGATGTCACTCACCTACACTGTGGGCTTGTATCTCAAAAGTCCTCCTGCTGGTCTGTGTTTATCACGTTCCTCCCACGGTTAAGTTCCTGAGGGCAGGATCTGGGGACAGACAGTGCACCTTACCACCCTGTCCTCCAGGTATGTGTGCACACAGTAGGTGCTCAATATAAATGTATGCGTTGTGGAATGTGCCAGAAAGGATCTCAGCTAACTTGTCCTGTGAGCGCCGCCCCCCAACCCACCGTCCTCTCTGGGTAGCAGCATTGTGGGTGCTGGGGCTCTGGGCTAAACCATGCTACTTATCTGGGGAGATCTCTTCCTCTTTCTGGACCCTGGAAGGTTGAGGTAGCGCCAGTGATTCATTTGTAAGAGAAGGGAGTGAATGACACCTTGAAGGAAGATTGTCCTTCAGCCTCTATATCTGTGGGCCTGGATCTGGCTGCAGCCAGCCTCCCCCTTTCAGCCCCCTCCCCATCCTCAATATGTCTACAGAGCAGTCCACCTGCCTATCAGACCCGGGACCACGTAAGCACAGGACCTCGAAGGGGGTGCACAGGTTCCCCAAGGCAGGGCCTCCTGCCCCTCCAGCTCTCTTCCCTGACATCAGAAAAGAGGTCAAGGCTTCCCTCAGCTAGAAGGATAAGCCAGGCCTGGCCAGTGTCTTACCTCTACCTGGAGGCCACCCTCTGGCTCTCCCCCAATCCCTTGTTCCCTTGCAGGGGTTGAAGGACGTATAGGAGTCTGAACTTCAGGCTCGTCCCCCTCTATTCTCAGAGCTCGCAGTTTGGAGGAGCTGGGGGAGCAGAGCCATGGAGCCTCAGCGGCACTAAGCACTAACCCCACATTTTACAGATGGAGACGCAGACCCAGAGAGGTGCAGGCACCTGAGAACCTTCTCCCCTCTCGGCCCAATGTTCTGTCCTCACATCATGCCTATGTTTCCTCAGAGATCCCTGAGGAGTAAATCCTGTCTCCACTCATGTTCCAGAAGGGAAATCGAGGTCTCGAGAGAGCTCAGAATAGAATTTCTGGCCCCTTCTCCCTTGCACCCTTCCTTTGTCCTCTCTGCCCTTTATGGACCCCTGGGGCTGCTGCCTAGAACCAGAAACCCAAGGGACAGGGGAGTGGCCATGATGCCCGGAGTAGTGGAGAGGTCAGGCCCGTGGAGTGCGGGCAGGGGCACTTGCATACCAGTGGCCAGGTGGAGCCCTTGGCATGCTGGGAGTGATAAGCACATTTTTGCACTGCAAGGAAATTCCTCCAAGGGGAGAAGTGAGGAGGCCGAGAATCTCACAGATGCCTGTCTCCTTCTGTTTGCTCAGGCCGAATTCGTAGCCTCTGCCACTCCCTCTGAGAGAGGAACAAATATTTAATGACTGCTCCCGTTTTCACATCCTCCACAGGGCAGGCACTGCCCACTCCAGATGCCTCCTGCCTGGGCGTGTGATGCAGGAGCCGGTTCGCAGCTGAGAAGGAGGCTAGGTGGCCCGCACTTGGCCCCTCCTCACTCTTTTCTGGGTCCCTCACTCAGTGCACCTCTGGCTGGGTGGAGGGCGGTGGGAGGAGGCCCCTGGCCACAAGTGTCCCCACCACCCCCCAGACCTTCTCCAGGGGACTAGGCTCCATCGGAGGCTCCCTTGCCTGAAGAATGAGGCAAAAATAGTGTTGGGCACAGAGCCTTTCAGAGGTTGAGAGAGGCCTGGCCCACTTACATTTTTAGAGGTTCATGATCTATTAAAAAATGAAGAAATCCCGTAACAAGGTTACAGAAGTTGTGCTGTATTTAAAGTCTCATGATGAACATCTTTCTGTCCCGTTCATGTGCCTCTATGCCTCTGCCTCGTTTGGTGACACTATTCAAAGTCTGTATTTGAGGCCCCCTGTGACCCTGAGACCCAAAAGCGCCTCTGCACCCCCACCCCCACCCCACACTCCCACCCCACACTCCCACCGAAACCCAGGCTTCAGTGGTCCTGTTTCGTGGCTTTTGAAAGCACACTGCTCCACGGTTTATAAAGTCCTCTGAGACGTTGCACTGGGTCCCCCTGCAGCTCAGGGCAGAAGGCGAGGGAGACTTCCCATTTTACGGACGCGGAAGTGGGCTGCAGCAAGGGCAGTATTCCAGCCGGCAGTCTTGCTGGCAGTCAGAGGCAAGGCCATGCAGGAGCCCAGTGCCCTGAGTCCACATTGGGGGGTCAGTCCCTCCATCACACTGTGATGCAAAGAGGCAGGTGGAGATTTGCCCAGGTGCTTTTGAGCCCAATAAATCAGGGCCTTGGGGGCTGCTCTTCTCTTGCTGCGTTCACGGCCGGGTCCCATCTTCCTCACCAGATGGAGAGGCTGGGAGAGATTGGGTTAATTCAAGCTGTGAAGTGAGCGGGTGATTTGGGTGCTAATTAAAATGACAGGAAGTAAACAGCGCTTGGAAACACCCAGCATGCGCCCCCTAAGCCCGGCTAGGCCTGCGCACATACCACCAGCTCTCCCCCAGCTTGGCACAGCGGGCCCTGTCTCCATGGCAACCGAGCTGAGCCGCAGAGATCAAAGCAGGAGATGGGTTCGCTCCAAACCAGCAGAACCAGGGGCTTATGAAGGGGTTTCTGGGAAGTGCCTGGAGATGGCTGGGTCCAGGTGTCTTTCCCCACCACCGCCAGCCCCTCCTCGGGCTGCAGGACTCCCCCGCCGAGGGGTTGAAGCAGAGCTCCTGTGGTGGGAGGAACCACCCATGAGCGGGGATTGGGCCTCTGGGCCCAGCCCCTGGCCTGGGACTTTCCTCATCGGCTAAAGTTCATGGGTCTATGGAGCAGTAACGGAGTCCTGGTTAGGGACACAAATTCTAGAATCTCAGTTCTGGGGGGTGCCAGTACCCTGCTGTGCAATTGATATGGGATCCTGCGTAAGTCACTTAACCTCTCCAAGCCTCGATTTTATCATCTGAGAAATAGGGATAATAATAGTAATTTTCTCTTAGGGTTGTTGTAAAGAGTACCTGAGCCTCTGAATATAAGGTGCTTAGCACAACACCGGCCACGTGGTAATTGCTGAAAAGATATGAGCTGTTATTAGCAGTATTTTTACTATGTGCTAGGTGCTGGGCATAGACAGGTGGCTTTTATAAGGGGTCTGCCCTCAAGGAGCTGGCCATCTAAATAGGGCAGAAGCAAGGGCATTGCTCGGTGTAACTGGAACAGTAGGAAAAGTAGATAAGCGGCTGGGTGAGGGAAGATGATGCCCGAGTCGGGTTTTGAAAGAGGAAGAGAAGTTCTGGGGCTGGAGTCAAACACACATCCCACGGGAGGAAGGAGACCCGGCCAAGGTCTGGTCAGGCTAAAGCATCGGCTAGAAGGACACAGGGCTGGCGTAGCCAGGAGCAGATCGAGAGAAGACTTTTCTTCTGTAGGTGACAGGAACCAGTGAGGATTTTTAAGTATCATATTTATTGTAGTGTTTTCCCTTCATTAGAAAGTAAAACATGTTCATCGGGGTGCCTGGCTGGCTCAGTTGGTGGAATATGTGACTCTTGATTTCGGGGTTTGTGAGTTCAGGCTCCATGTTGGGCATGGAACTTACTTAAAAAATAAAAAAATTTTTTTTAATTAAAAAAAAGTGGGGCACTTGGGTGCCAAAGCTGACTAAGCATCCCATCTCCTTTTTTTTTTTTAATTAAAAATTTGCTTTAATGTTTATTTATTTTTGAGAGAGAGAGACAGAGTATGAGCAGGAGAGGGGCAGAGAAAGACGGAGAAAGGGAGACACAGAATCTGAAGCAGGATCCAGACTCTGAGCTGTCAGCACAGAGCCCAACATGGGGCTTGAACCCACAAACCATGAGATCATGACCTGAGCCAAAGTCAGATGCTTATCCAACTGAGCCACCCAGGTGCCCCAAGCATTCTCTTCATCTCAGCTTAGGTCTTGATCTCAGGGTCATGAGTTTAAGCCCCACATTGAGTGTGAAGCCTACTTAAAAAAAAAATGTTTTTAAGTGAAAAAAAAAAAGTAAAACATGTTCACATTGTAGGCATTTTGGAAACTTGGAAAAAAAGCAGAAAGATGCCAAAATTCTCTGTATTCCTATCCCCCCCAAGGGAAACCACGTTACCATTTTGGTATGAATTCTTTTTACCTACTAATCTTGAAGATTTTTTTTCAAAATGAGCATGAAGTATATTCAGTGATGAGCATGAAGTGAAGAGTTTTAAGGAGGGAGAGATGCGGTCAGAATTTGTCTGGAAGGATCCCTGTCACTGCGGCTGGCCGTGTGGAGGACAAAAGGCAGGGGACCCGCCAGGGACGCAGCGGTGACGGAGGACAGGGGCTTGGCAAGGTGGGGCAGGGGCAGGGTGGGGAGGAGGGCAGGCTGGAGATGGCGGGTGGGGTGGATGTGCAGGATGTGCAGGATGTGCAGATGAGAAGCACGGCCTTTGCCTTGCTCTTGTAAACTTGGCGAGGGTGCTGTGATGCGCGTGCCACGGGAGCCTGGGTTCCCATGAGTCAGCCTGTGCCTGGCGCACCAAGCATCTGCTTTGTGTGAGGCGCCATCGGAGGGAGAGAGTAGCTGCTCTTTTTCCTCCCCGAGGCCCCACGTTAGAGGTGACAGTGCCAGAGGAGATGAGGACGGAGTTAGGCCCAAGGTGCAGAGCTGGAAGGACCGTCCCTTTGCGAGCGACTCAGCACCAGTGAGGGCCCCACCGGAGCCAGCCCACCCATGTGGCCAGTTTAAAAACGGGCAGTTTAAAATGCTTGGCAGGTGGTTCTAACGTGCGGCATTGCTGAGCTCCACACGGCACAGAGGAGGACCCTTCACCCTAACGATGCACAGCGAGCCAAGCTTAGGCAAAGGCCTCCCCACCTCTTCTGCACCCCCTTCTCAGTGCAACACTGTTCCTCTCTCAGGGGGATACGCCTCACCCATGCATACAGGGTCATCTGAGGAGTTCTGGCTCGGCTGTTCCTCTGTCTTCTGACCCTTGGCTGGCTGCTCTGCCTCCCTGGGCCTCAGTTTCCTCCTTTTTAAGGGGGTTGATCCTATGGGTCCTGCCAGCTTCCCAGGATTGTGAGGGTAGAAGGAAGACAGTCACGTGGAACTGTTTGGAGACGACTTAATTTGAAAGCACTACGAAGCCCAAGCCATGGTGCGCTGTACATTCTGGATGTTCTTCCACACCTGCCCTGTGTGGGGCGCCGCTGAGCGCGGGGTGGTCACGGCTGCTGAAATCAATCAAGTCAAACAGATGTGCTCTTCCTTTGCCCGGAAATGTTGGATCTCAGCCCAAGACTCACCCTCCCTCCGGCCTGGCCCTCACTCCAGAGCACTGGACATGGGCTCTTCGGAATCCTTGTTTCTCAGGGGACGACACGATAGATCAGCAGCGAAGCCAGGACAGAAGCAGGCCCCCTGTTTCCTGAGACAACCCTAGTGTCTTTAGGAGGCCATTTGTCACAACTGCTAATAAGCCCACTTGGGTGCCATAAATAGACACCATTGCACTGAAAGGCATTATTCATACTTACCAACAAACACCTCCTTTTCAGCTTGTAGATTGTGCCAGCCCGACCTCGGGGGCCCCTAAGTGTATCCCTGGGCTCTGCCCCTGTGCCCCCCACAGGACCCCATCCCCCGACCCTGAGGGATGCCTCGGGGCGATTCTCCTCACACTGCACTGGTCTCTGGGGAGAGCTCTGACTTTTCACTTGCAGGGGCTCCTCATAGGACCTCTCCCTGCCCCTTTTCTGCTCCTCTGCCCAGAGTCGTTGGTCTCTTCTTCTGCCATACCAGCTTTTATTAGTTGAGTGCTTTCTGGACACTGGGCACCCAGCAGACACCATCTTTAATCTCTGAGTGGTCCCAGGAGATAGGTGATGGGCTCCTAAAGGTCAAGGTGCTTGCCCACGGTGTGCTGGGAAGGGGAATATGGAGACTGTGTGACCCTGGGGCCCTCTCTCTTCCTCATTCCCCTCTCTGGCTGGCTGCTCCCATTCTCTGGGGAGCAAAGGCTGCTTAGATATGGGCGGTGGGCAGGAACGAGCAGAGTGAAGGGTACGGAGAGAGAGAGAAAGAGACACAGAGGAGATGGACAAAGATGCATAGAAACACATGAAGGCAAGGCAGCACAGAGCTAGCACCTCCAGGCCCTCACGGGGGGAGGTCTGCTGGTCTCTCTGCCCTCTCCTCCCCCCCAGCCCTGCCTTGCCTTCTCTGTCTGCATGGTAGAGGCAGGAGGGCCAAGCCTGAGGGAGGGCCTTGGCACCTAAGTGTGAAAACTGGGGGCTGCTCATAGAAGTGGGCTTTGTTAACCTCGTTTCTGGATTAAAACCATCTGGCATTGGGTGAGCCGTCTCGAAGCGTCCTTGTTTCCTGTGCACGCCCAGCATGCACTGCTACCTACCTGTGTGTGCATATGTACACACGCGCACACATGGGACATGCACACCAGCACATACACATGCTATACATGTGTGCCCATGAGTGCACACACATGCACCCGCGGCGCTCATGAACGCACGCGCGTGTGCAGAAGCACATACACAGGTATGCGCTACCTGAGTGCAATGCCACCTGCCTGCCTGGCCCCGGCCCTTCCTGGCCTTTGCCCAGGAGGCCGTGTGGGTGAGGATCCTCGGCCCTGCCTGGTCCCCTGATGCTTGTCAGCTTCCAGGGGATATGTCAGTGGCCCCAGAGCTCCCGGGGCTTTCAAAGCACTTGTGGGTGCTTGCTGCCGCCCCCATGAAGCTGCCCTCTGGTGCAGGAGCCCCATGCCCTCTCCTCCAGGCCCGCCAGAGGTCTGGCCCCTCCCCACCCCCACCCCACAGTGTGGCCTCTGCCTTCCATCCCTGCACAGCTCTGATCCTTGGGCGGGTGGGACTCAAGATGAGGGGCACGGCTGCACGCGGCTTCTCATGCCCCTTCAAACCCCCCCCCCACCCCTCACCCCCGCTCCAGAGCCCCATCCAGAGGAGGCCAGCAGCTGGCGGCGCTGCAAGGCTCTGGTCCCAGGAGGCCATCTCCCTGCCTCCCTGACGGAGTCTCCCCCAGGAGTGCCTTGGGAGCTGCTTGCTGGCTTCAGCAGCTGCCTCTGCCCCATAGAGGCTGGTGGGGAAACCGGAAAGAGTTGGGGATTTTGTGCCAGTGAGCGTGGGCTGCGTGGGAGCCCCCTGCCTTGGCCACAGTAGGGCCCATGGGCCCAGGGGAGGCCCCTGTGGCTGGAGCAGGGTGAGGGGCTATGTCCGTGTGCCTTAGGTCCATGCGCAGTAGCCAAAAGAGAGGTCTGCTGGGTGCAGGAGACCTGGGCTCTAAGACCATGGGATCTGGGGTGGGTCGTGTCCTGTCTCTGGGCTGTGGGGCCTCTCCTGCAAACAGAGGGGGCTCGGCCAGACCACCTCAGAGGGCTTCTTCAGGATCCTGGAATCTGAGAATTTGCCGCTGGACCTTTGGTAACTGAGGAAACCATTGATATCGGGAGGGACCACAAGCCCCTTTCTCTCAGGGCACCATCTAAACCCTACAGGAAAGTCAGAACTTAAGTGAAAACAGTCCCTGTGCAGTGGAAGAGAGGCCCTCCCTCTTGCCCCACTCGCATGGTGGCTGGTGGCAGGGGAGGGGACTGCCAAGGGAAGGGCCCTGGCAGAGGGAGAGAATGGCATTTCTGGGACATTTAGGGCACGGGCATGAGAATCACTGTTCCTGGGCACTATGGGTCCCTTAGACATCTGTCCTGATGGTCAGGCCAGGGCAATGGAGAGATGGGGCCTTGCCCTCTCAAAGCCATGGGCCTCACTTCTAGTGCTCCTAAAGCCAGCCCTGAGTGGGCCCAGGCCTTAAGCTCCCTGTAGTGAAGACATAGGAATACTGTCCTCCGACTGAAGGCCATAGAGCTTAGAGAACCATATAGTAATCAAAGACCATCGCCCAGCACCCCTGGTCACATGATGAGGCCTGGGAGCCCTGGGACCACGTGGTCTGAGGGTAGGCATCACACTAAAATCCCCGTCTCTCCTTCTCTCCTCCTGCTCCATTTCCCATGATCTGCTGCTGCTGCTTCCTGATCCCCAGGAGGTAGAGGTAAGTACCCCCGGGGGATGGGGGCGGGGCACTGTATGTGGTCTCTCTGCAGCCCCGCATCCCACCTTCCTCTCCTCTCCTCTCCTCTCCCTCTGCACCCTCTCCCTACAGCGCCCAGCGTGGGATGGAGGGGTAAAGAATATATGGGAGAGACTGCAAGGGATTCTGGAAACAGGTTTGGGGGATAGAGTTCTGGGAGAGGCAGCTGGCAGGGCCCGGGTCTGGGCAGCCATGGGAGTGACAGCAATTAGCAGGAGGGGCAGTGTCCCAGCCCTTTTCCCTCTTGGCCCTGGAGTTGAGCCTCACCTCTGGGATATAAATCTTAGCCTTTCCCTTCTTCCTTACTCCTCTGTCCTTCCTTAGGATGACTACATCAAGAGCTGGGAGGACAATCAGCAAGGAGATGAAGGTAACATGCCCCTCCCAGGTGAGGGAATATGACTGATAATCCTGAAAACTTGAGACCAGAGCACACATCCCGACTATGACCTTGGGGGTTCCGTGGCAGCCAGCCCTGGAGGGAGTGGGGCTTCTGAGCTGAGGAGCTCTGGTTATCAGGGCTACTGGAGAGAGGAGCTTCCCAGCTCAGAAGTAGGTCTGGGGGCTCCTGGGCTCTCCGGCATTGATTTCTAGGTAACCTGTATTCTGGCCCTGTGTCCCTGCAGCCCTAGACACCACCAAGGACCCCTGCCAGAAGGTCAAGTGCAGCCGTCACAAGGTGTGCATCGCCCAGGGCTACCAGCGGGCCATGTGCATCAGCCGCAAGAAGGTGGAGCACAGGTGAGGGGCTTGGGGAGGTGGGGGATCTGGAGACATTGCTTAAATAGCAAGGGCTTGCCTGATTGTCCCCTTTGTGGTAGTTATCTATTGCTGCAAAACAAACTTCCCCAAAACTTAGTGCTTAAGACAACAAATGGTTTCTGAGGGTCAAGAATCTAGAAGTGGTTCCGTTGGATGGTTCTGGCTCAGGGTCTGTCAAGATGCTGGGTGGGGCTGCATCATCTGAAGGCTGGATTGGGGCTGGAGGCTCCACCTCCAAGCTCATTCACGTGGCTGTTGGGTCTAGTCACACAGACCTCTCCATAAGGATGCTTGAGTGTCCTCACAACGTGGCAGCTGGCTTCCCCTAAGCGAGGCATCTAAAGGAGAGAGAGAACAAGGAGGAAGCCACAGTGTCACTTATGATCTAGTCTCAAGAATCATACATTGTTACTTCTCTTTATCAGGAGCAAGTCTCTAGGGGAAGGGAATTAGACTCCATCTTTTGAAGGGAAGAGTGTCAAATAATCTGTGGACATATTTCAAAACCACCACACTATATGAGATCCATCACCAAGCAGTGTGGGACTCAGGGAAAGTCGTATCTCTTCTCTGGGACTCGGTGTCCATATCCATAAGACAAATAGGTTGGTCCAGATGGCTTAAGAGTCCTTCCAGCTCTGACATGCAATGACTTAATGAAATATTTACGGTTGTAGCTTCTGAGGCTTGCCGAGGAGGGGAAGGTGTTAGCTCTGTTCCAAGGACAAGACCTGCCAGGATCCAAGACCCCTGGAAAAGGTCCCATGTCCCTCCCCTTTTTCCAGGAATCCTGGTTTCTATGTGAACTCTTCCATTTTGTAAATGTTGGTGAATAACTCAAAGACGAAAACCCTTCAGGTCCAACAAGACAAGGCTATGGGCCAGACATGGCCTGCTGGCCATCAGTTTGCAACCTCTGATCATGCAAGGGGCGACTCCTTTTCAAATCTCGCAGTCAGCCCTGGAGTTGCTGCCTGAAGATCTTGCTGGACTCAGTGACTACAGGAAAGGGGAAGCCGGGGGTCTGTCCCCTGCCCAGTTGGCTCCACCCTTACGAACTGGAGGAGGGTCCAGCTGGAGATGACAGAGAGGGTGGGCCGGGGCAGGGAGGAGGCCGCATGTGCCACAGACTGCCAGGGCCAGCTTCTTGTGGGAACCGGTCTCTCGAAACTTCCGTTTGCGTGTCCCTCTCTCATTCTGGCCTCCATCCCTGTGCCTTCCCCACCCCTGTCTTCCTGTAGGATCAAGCAGCCTTCCCTGAAGCTCGCTGGAAACAAAGACACCATCTGTAAGCCCTGTCACATGGCCCCGCTCGCCTCCGTCTGCGGCTCTGATGGCCACACTTACAGCTCAGTGGTGAGGAGCCCAGGCCCCAGGCGTGGGGGCATGGGGAGGGGGTGTTACACCTGAAGCCACAGGGAGCAGTGAGGACGAGTCAACCAGGGCCTCCTGTGGGGCTCCCGGTGCTGAAACAAAGCCGGAAGTGCTTGGTCAGTGCATTCAGTGTGGTCGACTGACCAACTGTAGAAGGGTCACCTGAGCCCTGGGCAGGGGCTGTCTGAGAGTCCCAGCCGGACCCTGCCCCTGGCCTTAGGCCGATGCAGGTAGGCAGTGGGGCTTGGAGGACGTAGGTGGTCAAGTAACTGCAAGTCAGAGTAAGTGAGGTGAGGTCCGCAAGGAGGTGCTGGAGGCTCTGGAAAGAAGGAGATGTGTCATCCAGTTGTCGGGGGTGACGCATGGATCTTTCCACAGGCAGATTCCCACCTGGAGGGGATGGTGTTCACCAGCGAGCACCAGGCATTCTGGGGCAGGAGCAAATAATCCTTCAGGAGACAACCATGTGGGAGGGAGTGGCGGTTGAGGGGGACTGACTCCCTACCTTATAGGATTTTTATGTGGGTTAAATGAGACCTTTGTGAAAGCATCTTATAAACCTTAAAGTACCATAGAAATGCAAGTGCTAATTGTGAATGCTTCTGCTAGCAGCCAGGAGGTGGTAGTTGTTTGGTTTTTGGAGGGCACTGTCAGCCAGGGTTGGGTTCTTGGGCTTAGGAACCCTTTTGGGGTGAGATGCAGATTTAAGAGTCACACACTGTAGGTGATGATTGAAGTTGGGGAGGGGTGAGGTCACTGGGAGAAGAGGAGGAAGGGAAAGAGAATAAGCCAGAGGCTGAGGGCAGAAGGCACACTGAGGAGGCAGAAGGATCTCAGTGAGCTGCTGGAGGGAGGGGGTGGAGGGCAAGAGTGCTGTCACACAGCCCAAGGGCAGAGCAGGATTTGGGCAGGAAGCTGTGGTCTGAGGGTCATGGCCATATCTAGTAGGGAGGGAGAGGTCATCAGGAGATCTGGCTTCCATCCCAGCCCCATGGCCTTGGGCACATCACTGGGCCTCTCCGAGCTTCCAACTTCTCTGCTGAGCACGAGAAACAGAATTCCTCCCTCACGGAGCTGGGACATAATATAAAACACTGTGACCACTTCCTATTAGCTGTCATGTCACGGGGATAAACCAGACACAACCAGGGAAAACACTTTAAGGACAAGGAGTGGAGGAGACCCTCTCCGAGGCTGGCTTCAGCAAACAGCTGTGGCAGAGGGTTTTAGTAAAGGCCGGGGGAATGAGCAGATGTTAGGAGAGATCCAGCAGCTGTTGTCCAGAGCTGAGCAGCCCCCCCACCCCGGAGATAACTGTGGAAAGACCATTGAGGGAGGGGCCAGCAGTCAGTTCCCCAGGGACTAAGGGACTATGGTGGGAAGGAAGACAGGCCAGAAGGCAAGGAGGTGGTGGCAACAGGCAGCTAAATAAGGGAGGTGGGTGGATGGGGCTGGGGTTACGGGGAGACTGGTGTCTTGGGAAAGATAAATGTGCAGAGAGGTTAAGACAGTGCAGACCAGGGTTCATGGGAGCCTTTGACTTCCTGGGAGCCCCTTCCAGGGACTTCTGCCCCTTCACACTGTGGACCTGTGGCTCCCCAGAGGGTCCAACAAGCAGGGCTAGCCCTCCAGGCTATTCCTGGGTCCCTCCTGTCAAAAATGCGGAAGGCAGCTGTGGCTGCCTGGTAGGCTGGAAGGACCCCGGCTACAAGGACCCATGGGTGAGGCCCGCCGTCACGCAACCTGGCCTTTCTTCTCGTGCAGTGTAAGCTGGAGCAGCAGGCCTGCCTGAGCAGCAAGCAGCTGACCGTGAGATGTGAGGGCCCCTGCCCCTGCCCCACAGAGCAGACCTCCCCGTCCACCACCGATGGCAAGCCAGGTAATGCGGAGCACTGGGCCACAGCCAGGCTGCGGGGGACCTCACTGCCAGCATCTCCTGGGACGCCCCCTTCGGGGCTCTGGGATGGTAAAAGCAGGAGGAGAGAAGTGGCAAAAACAGGGACAGGCCCGAGGGCCCCGTGGGGTTGGGGGGCTGGGGGCTCAGGTGTAGGGAGCAGGTGCTGTGTGTTCTCAGTGCCAGGGGCTGAGCGGGGAGGAAGATGGGAGATGGGTTCTCACTCCCCTTCCCTCCTGACCACTGCCCAGCCTCTGGCCTGTTGGGCAGCATCCCAATGTGAGATCGTGCTGTGCCTCACCCCACCTTCACCCCTGCCCCTTTCTCCCCCTCCCACCGATTACAGAGACCTGCACAGGTCAAGACCTGGCTGACCTGGGGGACCGGCTGCGGGACTGGTTCCAGCTCCTTCATGAGAACGCCAAGCAAAATGGCTCAGCCGGCAGTGGGGCCAGCCTGGCCGGTAGTACAGAAACTGCTTGCTGCCCCCGGGAGGAGGGAGGGGAGTGGGGAGGCAGGTGTGCCCTGGGCCAGCCCGCCTTGTGCTACCTCCTGGCAGACCCTGAGCCTCAAAAAGAGCCTAAACCCCGGAACAAGGGGAGGTGGGCTTCAGCTAGGCAGGAGGGCTTCAGGTTAGTGAATAGGAAGAACTTCTTGAAGCGTGTGGAAGGAACTTAAACCCTGAAATGGGTAGCTGCGGGAAGGCAAGAAGTTCTCTTCCCTGAAGGGCTCTTCAAACAGGGTTTTGAATAGCTTGGGTGCAGTCCTGTGTGGAGGCAGAGGGACCGACCTTTGGCCGTTCTTGAGTTTCTCACTCCCACAGTTACATTCTGAGCTGCGCTGACCCTGACGCTGACTAGATGGAGAGGTGGAGGGATGGGTGGATGGATGGAGCAGCTTACCTTGAGCATGACCTAAGCGTGGCCTTCTCCCCAGGGCTGGACAAGAGCCTGGGGGCCAGCTGCAAGGATTCCATTGGCTGGATGTTCTCCAAGCTGGACACCAGTGCAGACCTCTTCCTGGACCAGCTGGAGCTGGCCGCCATCAACCTGGACAAGTATGAGGTCTGCATCCGCCCCTTCTTCAATTCCTGCGACACCTACAAGGACGGCCGTGTCTCCACCGCTGAGTGGTGCTTCTGCTTCTGGAGGGAGAGTGAGTGTGGCCCCTCGCTGGCCCCGGTCCCCCCACCCCCCTTCCAGCTCCCCTGCCTCCTGCCCTCTCCAGCGCCACATCCGTCAGAGCCCGGGGAAACCAGCGCGTTAACTCCATTCCTTGTCAAACTCCTTGGTTGATCCAGATTTTGTGGGTCCTGAAGCAGATGCATTTTGGGAAAGTAAAAATTACAAATGTCAAATTTCTAAGCCCCCTTGGGGCCTTGGAAGGAACCAATGGGTCCCAAAGCTGAAGAAGACATATTCCACTTCTGGGCATGTCTCACATTATTTGCCCCCAATCTGTGATGATGTAGGTGGCTGTCAGCCTTAGAGATAGGACATCATTTGCTAGCTTTATATATCCTGAACCAGTGCTGGATATGTGCTTAGAGGTCACTGAGGCCAAGTGACAACCATCACCAGTGGGGAAACTGAGGTTCCGAGGGGTCGGCTGACCTGCCGGCCCAGAGGTAGGGGAGGCCCTGGGGCTCTGCCTCTGGTCGTGTGGTGGTGGGAATGCAGCATCCACGGCTGGAGGCCAAGCCTTCCACTAGGGCTCCACCATAGGCTGGTTTGGGACCCTGGGCAAGTCACTGAATCTTTCCAAGTTCGGTTTCTTATTCAGATCTGGGAGACTGCTGTGAGGGTGAACAGAGAAAATCTGGGTGCAGAGCACTGTGTAAGGCACAAATCCATGTGGCAGAGTGAGGTGCCTTGATCACTTTTAGGGGCCCTCCTGCCCCGTCTTCCTGCTGTCTGCCTTGCCCCAGCACGTTCACCTTCCAGGCCTTGGAAGCTCACTCTGATGGTTCTATACAACAGCTTCCTTGGGTAGGAGGCAGGGAATGAGCTCATTTTACAACCAGCCAGGCCTCTAGCTGGGAAGGGCTAGGGACTTCTCAAGGTCACAGTCAAGTTGGATTTGGCTGCAATTATTCTCAGGCTTCTGTCTAACCTTCCCTCTGTTCTTAGGCTTCCCCTTGGGCCTTTCCCCCTGGGGAATCTGCATTCTACCTCCTTTTCTTAATCCTTCACTTTCATCCCATGAGTTCCCAGCATCCTCAGAGAGCCCCAGGCTTCTCGGGGCACCGCAGCCCATGCCACAGCCATGGAATGGCCTCCCTCCGTTGGAGCCTCCATGGTTTTTTTTTTTATACTGAAGAGCTCTTTTGTCAGTTTTCAGGACCTTAAGGGGATGAGTGCCTTCCACTACCACCGTGGGGCTTCCCCAAATCAAAGCCTGGGTGTTTTCATCTTGCGGAGCCTCCTGCCTGGGCTTCTAAGCCTTGGGGGCCTCTCTGTGAGTCCCATGAGCACCGTGGGATGGCCCCCAGCAGAGGCTGCTTTCCTCCCCACAGAGCCTCCCTGCCTGGAGGAGCTCGAGCGCATCCAGATCCGGGAAGCGTCCAAGAAGAAGCCAGGTGAGGGGGTTGAGCTGCTCAGAGAGGGAGGCGGGGGGCGGCTGCCCCAGGGACCCCTGAGGCCCAGAGACGCCAGCTCCTGAGCATGATGGAAGACCCTGAGCCCAGAGGAGGCCCTGGCCTGAGAAGGTAGGAAAGGGAACTCCCTGCCTGTTCTTACCCTCGTGGTAGGACAGGGTCTCCCAACCAGCCCCTCAATAAGTGTATTTTAAGCACTGATTTTGTGCCCATACATTCTGGGGCTGCAGGATGGGATACAGAAGGTTCGGTTCATTTCAGCAGGGGTATGTGCAAAACTCAGGCGAGCCCCTTGTGTAGCAGATGGTCATGTAGGCAGCAAATACTTAGGCACCAGCCCCGGAGAGACAGGAATAGACCCAGCCCAGGTCAGAACTGATGGGCAAGACAGACTTGGTCCCTGGCCTCGTAAAGCTACTTGGGAAAACAACACACAGTTGACACACCAAAAAGACAGAACTACCAGACCGTGGCATGTGTATGTATGGAGAGCACAGTGGGTAGAAGTGAGCCTGGGGGTCTGCAAAGGCCTCTGTGGGGAGCCTTCAAAGGAAGACCTGAGGGATGAGAATGAGCCAGCCCCGGGCGGGCAAAAGCTCAAGGATCTTGGGAAACAGTAAGAAAGGGTCTTTTCTACGTGAGTCTCACCCACATCCCCAAAGGGGTAGAGTCTCGGGCTGGGTCAGTGCTCCCAGAAGAAGTCTGTTGAGTGGACAGAGGATGGGTGAGCCCTGAGGCTGAGGGGAGAAGCCTGGGCATTGCCGGCAGAGGACAGCCAGGCTAGAGGAGCCGCTGCAGGATCCAGGGTGTTGAGCACTATGACTTCAGGGAGGCAGATCTTCTCGGCCCCCATGAATGGAGCCAGAAGAAATGCTGGTGGCCCACCCTGGACGTCTGGCCTTGTCGGGTGGCTGGGCTCTGGTGGGGTCTGGACCCTTGCTGCTCATGCCCCAGGCTCCAGGGCCACCTCTCCAAAGAGCTCGCACCCACAAGGCGTCTGCTCTGACCCCGCTGGGCCCTGTCTCATTCAGGAATCTTCATCCCGAGCTGTGACGAGGATGGCTACTACGAGAAGATGCAGTGTGACCAGAGCAGCGGTGAATGCTGGTGCACCGACCAGCTGGGCCAGGAGCTGCCGGGCACGCGTAGCCACGGCAGCCCCGCCTGCGGTAAGGGCCGGGCAGCAGCCTGGGGCCCTCGGACCTGCCCCTGGGAGGGCTTGTGGGGGGCCTGCTAGCAGGGAGGAGAGGCGGCCAGCCGGGTCCTGACCTGCCCCTCGGCTCGTTCACTTTGCAGACGAGATCCTGAGCTTTTCGGGGGACTTTGGGAGTGGCGTCGGCTGGGAGGACGAGGAGGAGAAGGAGACCGAGGAAGCCGGCGAGGAGGCTGAGGAGGAGGAGGGCGAGGCGGGCGAGGCGGACGACGGAGGCTACATCTGGTAGATGGCCCTTGGGGAGCCGTGGCAGGCCAGGGTGCTGACGGCCGGGGGAGACGGGCCAGCAGAGACCTGGAAAGAAGCAGGCAGCTTACGAATGGATCCGGAAAATACAGTTGGAAGGACCCTGGCTCCAACAGGGAGGACTGGGTGTGTGAGTGTGCATGGCACGCGTGTGGCACGTATGGCCAGGACGTGTGAATACGTGTGTGTGTGCGTGTGGCATGCGCTGACAAATGTGTCCTTGGTCCACACAGCTCCAAAGACCTCCTCGTAGTTGTTTTCTTTCCATTTATTGGTGGTTTTAAAATACACACATTCACACCCATATACCACAAGGTCAAAACTGATGAAATGAGATGCTCCCTGCCACGTGCCAAGCGCCATTCAGCCTGTCCTGACACCCTTGGGTTGCCCTGCATGGGATTCCTTGTCTGGATGGCTAATCTTGGCTCAGCCAGCCCTGCCTCCTCCTGCCCTTGCCTGCCCTCTCCCTCCCGCTTTTTGGGTGTCCCCTTTGCAGAGGGGAGGGAAGGCAGGGAGCTGTCTGCTGTCTGAAGTCCTCCTAACGCTGGGCCGGTTTGGCTGTGACACCCCCACCACCCTCAGATGACGTGGGCTGGGACACCTACTATGGTGAGCCCTTTCTCTTCACCGGATTCCCTGGCACTGGGGAAACTCTCCTCTCCTTACCCAAGCCAGAGTGACCGAGGCAGGGGCCAGACTGAGAGGCAGGGGGAGGGGAAGGCCTTGCCAAGCTGCTGGGGTGGTGGGGAGCAGAGTGAGGAAGAAGGAGAAGGGGCCCAGTGAGAGCCTGCCTTTGCAGATCTGGCAGGAGCTCTTAGACGTGGAGGCAGGGTAGCCCTGAGAGCCAAACCCCGGAACAGCCAGGCCCTTCCTGTGGGCCTCAGCTGGGGGCCTGGTCTGGGCTATTCCCCTGGAGACAGTGGGCAGTGGTTATGCAGGTGGGCTCTGCCTGGCCTTGTGGGGGTATCGCCCTGCTCTTGTGCCCCTTGTCCACTCCCAGAGGATCAGGCAGCAGGTGAAGAGGCTGGGTCTTGGTGGCGGGGTATGTGTGTGCACCCACTTCCTCTCTGGCCCCTTAATGAGTGCTCCTCTCCCCTCCAGGCCAGTGGAAAGGTTGGCCCTGAGACCTGGGGAAAGAGAAGCAGGGAAAAGCTCCACTTGCTATGACCTTTCTCCATCTTTCCTTAAGACAGAGGCACCGGGCCCATTTCCATCCCCTCTCCTCCCAGCACCAGGGGTTACCCTCTGACCTCTCCGAGGGTCCCCTAAGGCTGCTCTAGCGGAGGGGCTTCTCTAAGCTCTGAAGTGGTCAGAGGTTGTGAAGTCAGAGGGGAGAGGACTGGGGCAACCGGCGTCTGAAGCCATGCCTCCCTGTTCCCCCACATCCCCTTGTCGGGTGGGAGCCAGGATGGACGAAACCATGCCCTGTGCATGGCGTGGCATAAACCATCTTTTGTTTTGTTTCATTTTCCTAATGAGCACAGTGTGTGTGCCCGTGGGCTGTGTGTGTGTGTGTGTGTGTGTGTGTGTGTGAATGCGTGCCAGAGTCTAGGGGCCGTCCCTGGGGGCCTGGGGGGTGAGGAGGGGTGCCTGTGTGCTGGGCGGGCAGCAGGGGTGGCATCCCCCAGGCGTGGCTCCCCGGGCAGGGCTCCAGCCCATGCCTGTCATTCTGCAGCATGTGCCGTGTCTGCTGGACCTTACGGAAGAGCCTCCCCCAGTCTTCCCCTCTTCCTGCACCCCGGGAGCACCATCTTCCAAGTTTTCTCTTGGGGAGAATAGTGAAACTGCAGTTAGCCCCATGAACCGCTTCTCATTCCGCAGCACAGCAGCCCGATTCTGGCCGTGAAGGTGTCGCGCTGTTCCAGACCCGACCCCCACCCCCTGCCCCGCCCCGCGTCTCGTCTCCCCAACCCCCTCCCTCTCCACCCACCTCCCCCCTCACCACCCACTTCCTCCCTCCGGCCCGGCTCAGTTCAGGGAACCGCCCTCTGCTCTCGGAGCTGCCACCCCTGTCTCAGTGGGAGCTGCCTGAAGCTTCCCCGAGCTCTCGAGCTCTCGCTAGTATGGAGTCTGTCTGTCTCTTCCCTCTGCCCCAGCTGAGGCTTCCAGAACTGTCGCTGGGAGCCAGTGGCTGTTGAGGAGGCTGGGGCGTTCCGGGGTGGGGAGGGGCGGAGAAGAAGGGGCACCCCTCTCTCTCGCCATTGCCCTCCCCTCCTGGGGGCATGTGCTGTCTCTGTGTCACTGGGTCTTCTGGTCGTGCACGTTTCTTAAGACCTTGTAAATATGTTGTAGAAAGAAAGCAAAAGGCGCTGAACTAGACCCTGGTGGGACTCAGGGGTCCAGCCTTGCCCTGTCTCTGAAGCCCCCACACTGCTTGTCACCCCACTCTCTGAGACTGAGGGCGCGCCCCCCGCCAGAGCTAGACAAAGCAGCTCGTTCCCAGTGGGTCGACAGCTTCCAAGGGACTTCTTATCACACAAGCTGCAGGTCTTCTCGTGAGCAAGGTTGCAGGGTGGCCCTGCCTTGGCTCCTCGGATTCATGCCCTTGACCAAGCTGCCTGCCACCAGCCCTTCCCATGTCCTTCTACTGGGATATCCTCTCTCCCCTGGGTTAGGCGGGCAGTGGCATTAGGGCTCTGTTGAAAAGAGCTCAACCAAAATTTAAGAGCAGTTTCTTGCCTGGCCCTGGAGCTGCCCTCGGCCACCCCAGGCCGCCTCACCCATGGGCGCTAGGAGAGACAGGAATGCCTAAGATGGGGTAGTCGGAGGTGGAGAGAACAAATGTGCCTTGAGAGACTACTCAGAGGGTTCAGGGTGATGGGGAAGGAGGCATGGCGTTCGAGCTCAGGAAGGAGGAAGAGGAAGGCGAAGTTGATGAGGGCACCATGGGGCATCATGACTGCCCCCTACTGTCCTGCTGGTGCTGTGACCCAACACGTGGTCAGTGGTCACACCTCCTTCCCCACGCTGTCCCCCTGGTGTTGGTGGCTACCTCCGCGCCTTTCATGAGCTCTGTCTGCTTCCAGCTTCACCTCTGAGTGGGTAAAGTCCATTGGGACCCACGAGGGAACCCTCCATTTCACCAAAGCCTCACCTCAGCCCTTGGGGAAGACGAATGGCTAATGTACTGGCACCCAGCACCATTGTGAGGCTGTGGGCTGGCGGGGGTCACGGGGAAGAGACACTGGGGGCACAAAAGGAGACTCGAGACATCCCGAGGGAGTCCCAGGCAGAGCAAACTGCTTTATAGCCTGAAGCCTACTTAAATTGTGTTATGTGCAATAACTGAGCTTAGAGTTAAGAATTGTGTTCAAGTGCTTGGATTTCCGTCTGTATATTTAAGTGCTGAAATCGTATCTTTCAGTAATTTTAGATGTCTTAAAAAAATCGAAAAACAAAGTGTTAGAACGTGTATGTGCATTGATGGGCACTCAAGCGTCCCGTGAGTCACCCCACCCTCTCCCTTTCCCCTGTGTCCCCAGCCCCTCACCCCCAGCACCCCCTCCACTTGGGGACCCCGCCTCGTGTTGTCTCTATCTGCCTATTACTCAGCCTAAGGAAACAAGTACACTCCACACATGCATAAAGGAAATCAAATGTTATTTTTAAGAAAACAGAAAATAAAAACTTTATAAACACCACCCACTGGCGATATTCTGATTACTCCTTCCCCTTGGTGAATGACCTTCACGGATGTGGTCCCAGCCAACAGACTCATGAATAAGGTTAGCATGCTCCCTTATTCACCGTCATGTGTGAGACCCCAGAGGGTGGGTGCTGGGGGGGGGGTGGCTGCTATGAGGGGAGAACCAGGATCAATTTGGAAGGATTTTTGGTATTGTTGCAAATATCCGAACAAGGATGTACGGCTCGTGAGGGGCAAAGCTTGGGTTCTGCTTGCTGTCTCCCGCTGATGCAAAGCAGGCTGCCACCAGTGTCCAGTGACTGCTGCTCATGTGGCTCAAAGGTGCTCAGAGGAGATACACCTGCACGGGGTAAGTTCAGGAAGACTTCCTGGAGGAATGAGACTTCAGCTAGGCCCCCACATGGGTGGGAATGATCTAGTCGCTTGCCCCTGGCTGCACATTAGAATCATTTGGGGAAGTCTAGGCTCCCAGGCCCCACCTGCAAAGACTGATTTCGTTGTTCTGGGTTAGGGTGTCAGTGTATTTTAAAAGTCCCAGGTGGCGCTAATGTGCAGGCAGATGGCTAAGCAGACAGAAGCAAGTCCCTGGGGTGAAGACAGGATGTGCAGGAAGCCAGGACGGAAATAAGCCTATGAGGAGCCAGAACTGGGCCCCCAGCTCTGGATGGGGGCAGGGGGAGGCCTGTGGGGCAGTTCAAGGGCAGAAGGGCTTCTGTTTTATTGTTTTATGCAACATCTTCTCATCCCCAGGCCACGCCTTGGTACCGAGTCTGTGAGGAACCCTCAGGTTCACCTGTGTCCATCCTGTGGGAAGCCTCCCGAGTGATTATCCTCAACCTTCAGGAGAATACTGGTGTCTGCACTCAATGATCACATTATTCAGGCCGTGGGGCAATAGAGGCCGGGAAAGGCCCTAGCTTCTGACATCCATTGTCACTCCGTGCCAGCAACCCAGGGCACATGGCTCAGACAGTACTGCTAGGGACAGGGACTGTATTTACTGCTCTCCGGTGCATAACCGGGGCCTGAGAACAAATCTAAAAGAGGAAAGACAAGCCACACACAAGCCCAAACAGGTACAAGGGGGCAGAAGCAGCCTCCCCACCTGTCTCCTGGGTCCTGAGCCAGCGGCTGGTCTCACACCTTTGCGGGGGCACAGGGACCAAGAACAAATTAGCAAACAAACACGGTTTTTTAAAAAAACTAACTTAAAAAAACAATTTTTTGAAATTTATTTTTGAGCAAAACAGGTGAGGGAGAGGAGAAAAAAAACACAAATGTTTCTATGTTCCCATCAGCATGTTTTTTCTGTCATGTCTAATCCTGCCCACGATCCCAAGAGGCAGATATTGTTACACACCCACCCCCATTTTATCCAGGAGACAACTACGCCTCCGGGGAGTGACCCTGGTGCGTGGGGCCACGATGTCATCCCACGCCTGGCTGACACCCACCACATTCCACTGTAACAAGCCGTGTCCTGGGTGAATACGGGTGGCAGCGTGGGTGTCGGGGAAGAAGTCCAGAAGAAGTGAGGACGCTTGGATGTTGCCTGGCTCTGCCTCCCAGCACCTCCCCCTTGAGCCTCAGTTTCCCCGTCTATAAGATGATGACTTCTCCCAGTCTTGTGGTTCTGTGGACGAATGCAAAGGCGTGAATCCAAAAATCAGTTTCTGTAGGGCTCGGGGTTTTCTTTCTCTCTCTGGAACATTCCACGGTTGCTGTAATTAACCCCAAGGACTCGCACATTTGCAAAGCAAAATTAACTGCGCTTTAAAAAGAACACCGGAGAAGGAATATAAGGAACAGTAGTCATCTTTTTAGGGCTCAAATGACTAAGTGCTTCTTCTGGTGATGTTTGAAGGTGCTTGATGTCCAGGCAGGGGGATGCTGCTTGGAATGTATGGGGACTGTGGCCAGACTTTGGGACATGGCACTTCCTGTAGTTGGGGAAACAGGCTGGAAAAGGCGAGCACCATCCCTTTGGCCTGAGCTCACTGCCGTGTGACAGCCAAGGGGGCTGAGGCCAGGACTCAGTCACTGACTGCACCGCAGCAAGTGGCCGGAACAGACATTAACCTCAGGCCCGGCCAGGCCAGAGTCTCCGCACATATGCTTTCACCCGAGCCTACAACATCCCTCATCACCTCATGGATGAGGAAACCAGTCCCACGACCATCTGTGACAAGTCCTCTCACTGCTGTCCCCCTTACCAATGGTGAGGCTGAGGCACCGGCAGCAAAGGGCACATGGCTGAGTGAGTGGCCAAGTCGAGACTTGCCTGTCACCGCCAGCCATGCTCTAGGCTGCCACCTGATGTGACTCTTTGTGCCACTTCTCTAGAAGGCTGGGCAGCCTCAAAGCCTCTCACTGTGAGGGGACCGGCCTCTAGGGAAGGCTGCACTGACCCAAGGGGCCGGGCTCCTGCCCCCTCCTCCCATCCCTTCCTGATTCCTGCCACGCAATGAGAGGTGGGTAGTTTCCTTCCAGACTTCCCTGGCCCTGTGGGAGAGGAGAGCCCTCCCTGCACCGAATCGTCTCAGATACATTTATGGTCAATGACAGACACCAGCAGAAACTCCACCCTGAGCTGGGCAGCCTTCCCTCCACCCCGGCCCTGGCCTCCCCACTGACCCTAACTCATGCCAGGAAGCCAGCCCCAGGCGGCCCCTCCAACATTTACCTTGCCCGGGGAGGGGCAGCCCAGCATCTAGCAGCCAACATAGAGTATGTCTCCCCAAGGACCCTCAGAACTGGCCGGGGAGGGGCCCACATCAGCTGGGCCAGCGCTGAGGGCTCTTGTTCACTGTCAGACCAGCTGAGGTCCTGCCCCTCAGCAGAGAGCAGGCACCCCAGAAAGGTGCCGGGCTCCTCCCTCGCCCTCCCCTGCCGCCTGCCACCCTGCAGGGTCGGGACTCCACCTGACTGGGTCTCTTTGGTTCTCCTCTTCGGTTTGGGTCTGTTGTCTCCGGCCACATGCCAGCCTCCAGAGCCTGCCTTGCTCTGGATTCAGGTGGCCACGTTGAGTTTCTCCAACTCAGAGAATCCTGCAGTCATCAATCCCCGGGATGTCGAGCTCATCTGGTCTACTCCTGCCCCAGAGCCTCACCATCCTTGACCCATGGAGATGGGAAGTTCCACAGTTATCACACCCTTCCGCCACTGTGTGCAAGGCTCTCTGTTTATCAGAGCGTGGAGAGAGGGAGCAGGGAGGGATGGGAAAGAAGAAACGGAGAGAAATAAGATCTGCCTGCCTTAGGCACCGCCCCCCCCACCAGCCAAGAAGGCAGCCTCATACACAAGAATACAGTCGGAATGTGATTCTTGCCATGCAGGACGGTGTTCTCCCGGGGTGGCAAACTCAGTGAAAGGGTGACAGGGCCTATGTGACCATAGCGTCACAGCGGGGGCATGCCAGTACAAAGGGGGGTCGCCACTGCTCAGATCTGTGAATGATGACTGGGGCTCAGGAAAAGGTTCAGGTGAAGGCTGGAGAGGTAGGTGGGGTCAACCTGGCAGCGTTTTGTCCTCTCGATATTTGACCCTTAGGTCAAATGCCACCTCCTGTGGCAACTGTGTGGAACAGAGTTAGCAAGCAGGCCCGGGACTGCCGTCCTTTGAGAGGCCTGCTCACGAGGCTGGCCCTTGGCTGGGGTCTGGGAACTTAGATTCTGGGAGTGCTCCCACGATTCTCTGAAAAGGGCTCACTTGCCTCTAAATCGTTCCTGCAAATAACATGGCTTATGTGGAAGGCCTGCTCTCCCACGGGGAGTCTAGGATTTTGGTCCGTCTAGGCAGGGGGTACCTATGTGACCAGCCCCCAGGAAATACCCTCGGCATTGGGTCTCTGATGAGCTTCTCTAGCAGACAGTGTTTCACACACGCTGTCACGACACGAGCAGTTAAGCGCATCCTGCGTGACTCAGTGGGATAAGGACTCTGGGAAGCTTTTGCTGGGTTCCCTGTAGCCTTTGCCCTGCGCCGATGTTGCTCTATACCTTTGCACTGTGAGAGGTCTTAGCTGTGAGTGTGACTCTCTGTGGGCTCCTGTGAGTCTTCCTAGCAAATCACACTGGGAGTGGTCCTGGGAACCCCAACCCAGGGACTTTCTGGGGTCAGTTGGTGTCATAGTTAATCTCTTCTTTCTCAGGATCCTACAGAAGAGAGGGGTCCATTGGATCCTGGGTGAATAATATTTGTAAATTGTGCATCAAGAACTCTTAGCCTGGGCTCCTGGGGACAGTGACACTAGTAACGGGGCTAAGGAAGAGGAGGAGCAGGTCTGGAGGGGAACCCACAACGCAGACGGCTTCATTCCCCAAGGGCTTGCTTGGCCCCAGGCCCTGCCCCGTGGGCTGCACGCCCGGAGTCCTCTCCTTCAGTCTGCAGAGTCTGAAGAGCCCGGAGATCTCTGGGAGCCCCTGGTGTCCAGGGACGTGTCATAAGGTGAGCTTCCTACCTAGGCAACAGACCCCCAACCCCATGGATCCCTAGCAGCTCCTCAAACGCAGGCTGGAGCGGAAGCTGCTGGAGGACCCCACGCCCACGCTCCCCTTCTCTCCTAACAGAATCTCCTTCTCTAGCCGAGCACCCAGGGGCCGGACAAAGGCCACACTTCCCTGCTCCCTTGCAGTTCCGCCTGGCCGGGGGGCTCTGTGGGAAACAGCAGGATGGGAGCAGAAATGGCAGGAGCCACGTCCCGGCCGTGGCCTTCAAGAGAAAAGGCCATGCCTGCCCCTCTCCTTCTGCGTCTCGGCCCGGGCTGAAAAGTGGACACGACCAGGAGGCAGGAGCTTGGGCCCCCCGGGCACCCTGGACTCACCCTCCAGCCTGGGACTGCCAGGGCCTGACTGTATGGAAAGAGACATAACTGTTTATTTTGTTTAAGCTGCTGTTATTTTTGGTCTCTGAGACAAGAGCTGAATCTGCATCCTAATTTTGAGGGCTTCAAACTTTCTTTTTTTGCCTGGACCACAGAAAGAACATTTAAAAATTTTTATTTATTTTTGAGAGAGACAGAGTGTGAGCAGGGGAGGGGCAGAGAGAGGGGGAGACACAGAATCCGAAGCAGGCTCCAGGCTCTGAGCTGTCAGCACAGAGCCGGACGTGGGGCTCAAACTCACGAACCGGTGAGATCATGACCTGAGCTGAAGTTGGACGCTTAACCGACTGAGCCACCCGGGCGCCCCAAGAACATTTTATATGTGGTGCGTGTGTGTGTTTGTGTGTGTGTAGGAAGAATAAGGCTTCATGAAGCAATACAAACCCTTACGTACTCTGCATTCTCATATTTTAAATCTATTTCATTCCTTTAAAAATTTGTTTATGTTCATTTTTAAGAGAGAAAGAGAGCCATTGGGGGGGACGTGCAGAGAGAGAGAGGGAGAGAAAGAATCCCAAGCAGACTGCACATCATCAGCACAGAGCTTGACACAGCGCTCGAACCCATGAACCATGAGATCATGACCTGAGCCGAAGTCAAGAGTCAGATGCTCAACCGACTGAGCCACCCAGGCGCCCCTCTATTTCATTTCTTTTAAAATGCTGTGTGTGTCTTCACTAACTTGTTGTGACTTGAAGTCTGAAAGACACTGTCTTGACAATTGTCTCTGCTGACCTGCTCCCCTCAGCCACCGGCTTCTCCACTTCTCTGCCACCCTATCCACCCCCCAGCACTACCCACCTCACACCACTTTTTTTTCCCCCTTCCAAACAGCCATTCACTCGACAAACATTTATGGAGCCTAAATCTTTCCCACTTCAGGGCCCCCACATTCTGTTCCCTCTGGAAGGCTCTTCTCCTGCCTCACTCTTGTTCACCCAACTTCTACCCACCGCCGGATCCCCATCACGGATCACCTGGGCTACCACCTGTCTCTCATCAGGTGGAGGTCGATAAATGCCTGTTGAATGAATAAATTCCACCTCAGCCCTGTTCATCTGTCACTTGGACAGCCTCCAACCTTGTCATCTAGCCCCCTCCTTTCTAGCACTCTCAGTCCATCTTTGTCATGGCTGACATGGAGACAGGGCCACTGCCATCCCCTGATAAAACCCTCAGTGGCTCCCCATTGGCCACAGGGTAAAAGCCAATTTCTATTTGGCTCTTTGGAAGCCTGGTGATTTGACCTCCACACTCCTCACTTAGCATCTTCTCCTCCTTCCTCCCCATCTCCTGTGCCTCCGAGCCTCAGCGTAGGCTCCACGCCAACCTGAAAATCTTCTCTGTCCTTCTTCCTTACCTGCAAAGCCCCTCCACATCCTTCAAAACCCAGATTAAACGTCATGTCTCCCTCCCACCTCCTTGTCACAGCTGTATCCTGAGTCCTGGGCCTGGCTCAGGGCACGTAACTAGGACATATACGTTAAATAAATGAACGACTGGATGGATGATCTTGTCCCAGTTCAGCCCTGACGTCACCACCAGTGTCCAAAATATTTATCATCACTCCTGGTCCTCCCATTAGAGGATCATTAGAGATTCACCAGTAGAGATTTACTTCTCTTTGTTTGCTTGAACAATTTTACCCTTTCCTGTAGAACCTTTCTGCAAACTGATTCCAAGCCAATGTATCCCAACTGTTTCTTGTTGGAAACCAGAATGTCAACATTTTATATGAATTGCTGAAAACGTTATATTTAGTTAAAGGAAACAAGTCTTTGGTAATTTTTTTAAATTTAGTAAATTTGGTGCATTCATCTAAGGCATATTGAGTTGTTGGCAAATTGGCCTACTTTCTGCCTCCTAAACTTCTCTCCCGCTTATACTTATATTTCAAAAGGAGCCTTAAGCCAAAGGAATGAATCTCTAAGGGTGCAAATGTGTGTCTTTGGGGGCAGAAATATCAGAGAGGCTTCCATTCCTTATCTTCTCTGCCCATATCTGTATTTTACTTGGATTCACACCCCTGTGCTTTTTCAGTTTCACCCTAACAGCACCAGGGGCCCACAGGCTCACCGGAACGTTCACAGGGGCGCCCTCACTGAACTGTAGCAGGGGCCGCTGCTCTGGGAACCGGAACCTGGGCAGGAACCGGAGCCTGGGCATGACAACTGTGAGGTTAATGTCTCCCGGAATCTGGCCATCTATCGTCCCAGGTTTACTCTGTTTCTTTTCACCTGGTGGCCTCATTCCCTCTGGCCCATGATGGCCATTCTCCATGCGGCAGAGAACGTGCTGCTGCAGCAGAGAAAGAGCTGCTTGCTCCCAGACTCTATATATCAGTCCCAGCGCAGGACTCGGGCTGGGTCCCTTACTGCTGCCAGGCGGTTGGAGTGCTGTGATGGGCTGGGCCTGGGTCACATGACTGCCCTTGTGTCTGGCACAGGGATCTATTCCTACCAGAGAGAGTGAAAGAGCAAACCCAAACAAACCCAACCGTCTTTTACACAAGAGCAGAGAATAGTTTAGCTTGAAGAAAAAACCCAGGGATGTGGATAAATGTCCCAACCTCTACTTAGTGTGCTTGGGAGGACAGGATTTTTTTTAGTGTTTATTTATTTACTTTGAGAGAGAGAAAGGGAGAGGGCACAAGTGGGGGAGGGGCAGAGGGAGAAGGAGAGAGAGAGAGAGAGAGAGGGAGAGAGAGAGAAAATCCCAAGCGGGCTCCACACTGTCAGCACAGAGCCTGATGCAGGGCTCGAACTCATGAATCGTGAGATCATAACCCAAACCAAGAGTCAGACGCTTAACTGACTGAGCCACCCAGGTGCTCAGGGAGGCCAGGATTTTTAAAGATTTAGACCCACCATTAATTCCAACCTACTGACCCCGCCCAGCCACACACCTCCATTCCAACTCACCTCCATTCCACTACTCGCTGTTTGGAGAGTAAATATTCGCAGAGGAGGTGAGTGAATGTTTCCGTATATGGCCCATACTCCTGGGCCTGCCGCTGCCCCGCCACCCCTTATCTTGATCATATTCATCCTTTAAGGCCCAGTTCACGTGCTGCCACTTCCATGAAGCCTCCCCTGATCCCACAACTGGCAGGGATTTGTTTCTGTTTAGACCTTGGTTTCCTCTCACCCTTTATAAACCCTATCTTGATTTTGTGTTATTTGCATTATTGGCTTAACAGAAAGGAGTTTCCGACAAGCACCATCCCATAGATGGGACGGCGTGAGCTCTCCATTTCTGGGGCTTTGAGCACAGGCCTGTTTGCAGAGGGGTGGGGGAGGGGGGACACCATGGAAGGTGAGGACCTCAGGGACGTGGTGTATAGTCTCCTAGGCTGCTGTAACAAATTACCACAAACTGTGTAGCTTAAAACCACAGAAACTTACTCTCCCACAGTTCCGGAAACCAAAAGTCCAAAGTGAAAGCGTCAGTGGGGCTACTTACTTCTGGGGGCCCTGAGAGAAGCCGTGCCAGCCTCTCTCCTAGCTTCCGGGGGCTGCCAGCAATAGTGGCACTCCTTCGTTCTCAGGTGCCTCACTGTCACCTCTGCCTCCGTTGTCACATGGTGTTCTCTTTGTGTCTCTTTGTGCCCTCTCTTCTTCTTACAAGGACACCAGGACCCACTCTAAATCCGGGATGATTTTATCTCAAGATCCTTAACTCATTACATCCGCAAAGAACCCATTTCCAAATAAGGTCACCTTCTGAGGTCCTGGGCGGACACAAATGCATGGCAGACACTACGCAACACACTGGAGGGATCCTGTGTGGGGCAAACTCAACACAAGCCCAAGCAGCTGCAGTAGAGTCTGGACAGATAACTGGAAACACAGGCCTCAGCCTCGGTCATCATCTGATCCAGTTTTCAAAAGAAGCCGGAGATCTGGGTTTTTTATGTAAAACATCCAGATTTTTTTTTTTTAATGTTTATTTAGTTTTGAGAAAGAGCATGAGTGGGGAAGGGGCAGAGAGAGGGGGACAGAGGATCCAAAGAGGGCTCTGCACGGACAGTGGCAATCCCAATGTGGGGGTCGAACCGACGAACTGTGAGATCATGACCTCAGCCAAAGTCAGATGCTCAACTAACTGAGCTACCCAGGTGACCCTAGATTTTTTAAAATGCTGGCAACATATTCAAAATGGTTTTTTTTAAGTTTATTTATTTTTGAGAGAGAGAGTGTGCCAGCAGGGGAAGGGCAGAGGGAGAGGGGGACAGAGGATCTGAAGGGTGACAGAGGATCGGAAGGAGGACAGAAGATCTGAAACAGGCTCCGTGCGGACAGCAGAGAGCCAGATACGAGGCTTGAACTCTTGAACCGTGAAATGATGACCGGAGCCCACGTTGGACGTTCATCTGACTGAACCACCCAGGTGCCCCTCAAAACGTTTTTGAGCACTGTGACCCACACATCCATACAATCATAGACAGCACATCTGTAAGTCAGGTTCGGTCTCTGCAGCCGGGGTCTGGTGGATACTCAAACTTGGCTTTTCTGAGCCAGTCCAGAAATCGGGGTCTGTTGCACTTCTTAAAGGAGCCACCAGATGGCGCGCCAGTCATTGCATTAGGCCTGCCTCTTCCAACCGAGCCTGGGAACCGTCCAGGGGCTGAAATCCAACCACGGGGGTTTATCAAATGGAGGGGTGGGCGGCGGGAGGAGAGGAGAGGCTGGGGGTAGAGTGAGATTAAGCTAGTTGCCAGAGTTCACTGCATTTCAAACGTACTCTTCCATCTTTACCTCCATCTTTGATGCCTGCTAGCTTTTGCTTGTATTTGCTCTCTTGGTAGACAAAACAAGTTCAAAGGGATATCCAAAGACACACTATAGGAAAAACAGAGGAACAGCCGATAGTACATGTTCAACAGCTGTTCTTGTTCTTTATTCTAAATAAACCAATTAACTTTAAAAAATCGACGCATGCACACGGCAAAAAAATTCTAAACCATACAAAATATTCCTGCTCCCACTGCCAACACCTGCTGTCTCTGCTAACATGCCCTCATTGCTTCAAGAGCTCTGAATTCAGGGGTTAGGATTATTTCTGTTGTTGCACATATATAATACATTTTTCTCTTTTTTCTTTTTAAAAATTAAAAAAAAATTTTTAATGTTTATTTTTGGGACAGAGAGAGACAGAGTATGAGCCGGGGAGCGGCAGAGAGAGGGGGTGACACAGAATCTGAAGCAGGATCTGGGCTCCAAGCTGTCAGCACAGAGCCTGATGCGGGGCTCGAATCCACGAACCGTGAGATCATGACCTGAGCCGAAGTCGGATGCTTAACTGACCGAGCCACCCAGGTGCCCCTCTTTTTTCATTTTTTCATTTTTTTTTTTTTTGAGAGAGAGAGAGAGAGAGAGAGAATCTTAAGCTGTTCCCATGCTCAGCATGTAGCCTGACCTGAGCCGAAATCGAGAGTTGGACACTCAACTGACTGAGCCACCCAGCTGCCCCTGTAATACACTTTTCTTGAAAGGAAAATTCTGCATTGTTGTACGATGCAATCAAGTATATCAGTCCAGATGGTTACCGACTTGTCTATAAACGTGACCCTGGTAATCCTTACAAAAATCACAGGGTAAGTGTATAATAGTTATGCGAGGGTGGGGGGGGGCGCATTTCCAGGAATTTAATTACACCTAACCAGAATTTGACTTCTAGATGCAATACTTAATGTTGCATTTCCAATATTTAACATAAATTTATTTTTACTTTGTATTATGGCTCAGTTGGTTAAGGGTCCCACTTTGGCTCAGGTCCTGATCTCACGGTTTGTGAATTCAAGCCCCATGTCAGGCTCTGTGCTGACAGCTCGGAGCCTGGAGCCTGCTTCAGATTCTGTGTCTCCCTCTCTCTCTGCCCTTCTCCTGCTTGTCTCTATCTCTCTCTCAAAAATAAATAAACATTAAAAAAATTTAAAAAGAAATGTTCAAAGATTCACAAAAATGGAGGAAATGGTATAATGAACCTGCATACTTCAACAGTTAGCAATTCATGACCAAACTTGCCCTGGCCCCCATATATACTATTTGTTTGCTGGAGTATTTCAAAGCAAGTCTCAGTCATGGTGTCATTTCACCAAAGAACGCCTTCTTGGTAGTACACATTCTCTTGTTTTGTTCTTTTGTTTTTGTTGTCCACTCTCTTCACGAGAGAACTCATGGTCACCGGCTCAAGACAAATCACCATCCACCTCATGCCAATGAGAGCCCCTCTTGACTTCATCCCTGAGACCCATCTGCCCTAGTGTGGGACCCCACACATTTTTCATCATCCCCAGGGGAAGGTTTGCTTCTCTGCTTTTCACTCATTTTTTAAGAATCAGATCATATGGGTAAAGCTCAATAGTGTATTCAAACAATTACCCAAAACTCAAAGATGCCACTGCCAAAGTCCATCTCTTGGCTGGCATTCAGTGTCCCTGTGCCATCATAGTTCAAAGTGTCTGTGGGTCAAATGAGGCCTGAAATGGCTGAATTTTGTATAAATGAGAGGTAGTCTAGGAGTATCAATGTCACATGTACCAAGGTCAAAAGTCACGGTTTCCATCTTCCTCAGTTTGTCCTTGGCCTGCCCCAGAAATTGGTGATGGCTCTGCACGGAAGATTATATCTTCCCAAGATGGTTGCAACAGCATCTCCCAATCCACATGCCATAGAGTGACCTCGACTCTATGGCATGTGACTCAGAGATATATGACTCAGAGATGAAGTCTCTGTCCTCTCCTTGAATCTGATCGGCCTCTGACTTGCTCATAACCAATAGAGTTCGATAACAGTAATACTGATGACTTCCATCACTGGCCCAAAACCATGATACAGCTTGCACCTGACTAGCCAGAATTCTCGGCTTGAAGCCCCGAGCCACCAGCTAAGTAGGCTCACCATCCTGAGGCCACCATGTTGTTAGGATGCCCGAACTATCACACTCAAAGAGATCCATGTCACATGTTGTCCAATACGAGCCTCCATTTGACTACAGAGCCATGAGAGCCCGAGCCAGAATCACCCAACTGAACCGTCCTTGATTTCCTGGCCCACAGAAATCATGGCAGACCATGTAATGGTTGTTTTTGTTTTAGGCCACTAACTTCTGGGGTGACTTGTTACTCAGCAGTAGGTAACCATGTTGTTGGTTTTGGGACGATTACCATAGCATATTATGATTTTTTTTTTTTTTACTGTTGTTGTGTGGTTGCTATTGTTATTTGTTATTGTAATTTCAGTTTGCCTCTACTGGAGAACCTCAACGGGAGCTGACAGCCTGCCCATCTCCCTCTCTCCATCAGCCCTCCCTCTGAATGTGCTGGGAGCCTCCGAGTGCTCCTCACCGTCAGGAGCTCCTCACTGTCAAAATTTATCATTGACAACTGGAGCCTCTTGTCTGCTAGTGATCCCTGCTCCCTTGGCAGGGATCCCGGGAAGTGGGTAGTAAGATCTGCCTAGTCTTGGGTGGAGGGAATAGCTTTCTGTAACCTCTACCCGGTCCACTTGTGCCAGAAAGTTCACCGTTCCTGGCTGACTCTTTGGGATGTGTCACTGCCTTTCCTTGTGAGAGAACAGAGAGAGCTTCTGACCCCCTCTCTCCCTCCTGCTCTGTGAGGGGAGGCGTCAGCTCCCTTCCTGGGTGGGACCCGAGGAGCAGGACTGCAGGGTATTTCCTTGGACAGACCACCTGGTACTTGCAGACCCTTAGCCTCCCATCAAGGCTGACCTGCATCCTGTCCTCAGGGAGCAGGAGGGGCACATCACACGCTCTTCGCAAACCGACGTCCCCCCACACCCACCCCACCTCTCCAGAGAACTCACTACCCTTTTTAAGGCCAAAAGCAGTCACGAACTTTCTTCAGTGGACACTAGTGATTAGTAAGTGACCACGTTTCTGGTTTCGCTCTGGTCTCTAGAAAATGTATGGTCAAAGCTGTGGTTCACCATGACAAGAGTATAGATCATGCTGGTAGAAAAACAAAGGAAAAAAAATCAGTTAGAACTCTATTACCCAGAGATAAGGAAACTGGATTTTGTGGTAGAGCCTCCCAGACTACACACAAACATAAAAGTGGGACTTGATAACATACACAATATATCCACAATGTATACATCTAGTCATGGCATTATATACCCTTCAACGGGATGGTGTCTCTTCATGTCTTGGAGACCATAGTCATTTCAACAAGCTCACGAGGGAGTGTCTGTTTGGCTCAGTCAGCAGTGTGTGTGACTCTTCATCTCGGGGTTGTGAGTTGGAGCCCCATGTTGGGTGTAGAAATTACTTAAAACTAAAATCTTGAAGAAAAAACAAAAGAAGCTCCTGAGATTTCTAGTCTCCTTCCTAGAAAAATAACCTTGGACGTATACTTACAAATTTGGCATTAGGTTCTATAAATAAATAAACTATTTGTAAGCAAATTAGATTCTATAGTTGTAATTTTAATTTCTATGGATACATAACGTTCAGTTGTGTGGCTCTTTTGTAATTTAGTTGCCTAATCCCCTATTGTGGGGCACGTAGGCGTCTTCTAATGCCCCACTGTTACAAACTACTCTGAAAACCTCTGTAGCTAAATCATTAGGGGCATCTTGGTCCAGTCTTCATTTATGCTGGTCGTGTCTTCCGTGACTTTGTGGCAATTTTATACCTTCTCTGGAACCAGGCACGGCATGTTGAAATCCACGAGGTGTCTGCAAAATGAGGAAGCCGTGAGTTGGAAGAGCTCCTGGCCACGGCCAGGGCGTAGCCTCGGGGATCCTGGCCCAGAGTCCCTCGGGGCTCAGAGAGGGGCCAAGTGGAGGCGAGAGGCTGGTGTGGTTTCCCGCCAGCAGGGTGTCAAGGACGCCTGTGATGCAGGCCATAGGGGACCTGGCCTCCACCGGCCAGCCTCAGGAGCAGTGATTTATGTCGCGGGCTGAGGAAGAACAGGGGCTGTGTGTTCCCTCCTGGAGCCGGGGCTGGGCAGAGCCGGGGTGGGGGTAGTGGGGCAGGAATACGGCAGGACGGTGGCAACAGCTGGCTTCCAGGGCCCTGGTACACAGGCTGGCGAATCTTTATGTCCACAAAGCGAGCCTGCAATAGCAGGCCAGCAGCGTCCGGAGGCTGCCCATGGAGGTGGGCAGGGACCAACCCAAACAGCCAGCAGAGAAAGGGCCTTTGTGGCCAGTGCAGCACGGCTGGTGGGGTTGGAGGGAGGATGCCAGGGCCGTGTGGCCAGGGAGGTGGCCGGCAGGTGCTGCTCCCAGGTTGCCTGATATTGCAGCCCCAGGAGGGGCGGGGACAGGTCGCCACGTGCAGTGCTAGAGGCCGGGGCCTTTGGTCTCTAAGGCACTTCCTTCCTTCTTTCTAAATCATTTTTCTCTTAAAAGGTTTTTCTCTTTATTAATTTTGGTAATTACAAGAGTGATCTGCTCATTTATGTGGTGAGTCCATGCAAAGCTGGAGAAAAGACATTAAGGATCTCCCCCCCCACCTCCAATTCCCACATCAGCCCCGGGGCCCTCTCATACCCCCGGCGTCCTTGCATCTACATGGCTAGGGCCTTGCTATTGTTTGTTTAAAAAAAAAAAAAAGACATTCTTTTTCATCTAGGAGTAGCTGCCATTTTCAACAACGTGGATGGAACTGGAGGCTATTACGCTAAGTGAGAGAAGTCAGGCAGAGAAAGACAAATATCCTATGATTTCACTTGTATGTGGAATTTAAGAAACGTAACAGAAGACCACGGGGGAAGGGAAGGAAAAATAAGTTACAATCAGAGAGGGGGGCAAACCACAAGAGACTCTTAAATACAGAGAACAAACTGAGGGTTGAGGGGGGCGGGGGGGTTGAAGGGGTGGGGGAGATGGGGGATGGGCATTGAGGAGGGCACTTGTTGGGATGAGCACTGGGTATTGTATGTAAGCGATGAATCATGGGAATCTACTCCTGAAGCCAAGACTTCACTGTCTGTGAGCTAACTTGACAATAACTTAAAAAATAAAAAAAACAGGGGCGCCTGGGTGGCTCAGTCGGTTAAGCGTCCGACTTCAGCTCAGGTCACCATCTCATAGTTCGTGAGCTCGAGCCCCGCATCAGGCTCTGTGCTGACAGCACGGAGCCTGGAGCCTGCTTCCGATTCTGTTGTCTCCGTCTCTCTCTGTTCCTCCCTTGCTCACACTCTGTCTCTTTGTCTTTCTCTCAAAAATAAACATTAAAAAAAATTAAAAAAAAAACGAAAACCCATAAGACGAAACCATTAGACCTCATCATCACCGCGGTGCTCAGCTTGGGAAATCTGGAACCGTGTTAAGTCATTAGTCATTTGTGTTCTTCTTTTGACACTGAGGCAGCGATGTTGGTGCTTCATGAAGGGAGGAGGGATATTAAACGTCCTGAGGGGGTGGGACACTTTTGCACATTGAATTGTGCTGCCCGCAGTTCCCGGTGTCCCAACTCAGCAACGTGCCTTCTAAATATAGCAGTATGCGCACAGGCCTCCAGATAGCAGGGCCGCAGCCACTCAAGGTTTGTAACACCTGCACAAATCACGGCAGTACAAATCTACCAGTGGTCACGCAGACACCTGGGGGGGCGGCGGTCTCGCTGTTTCAAAAGATATTGTAAAACTCTTTTTCATGTATCCTTTTAGTGACTGCTTTTCTTCCCATAGGAAACTTGTCAATGTTGGCGCTGCTGGGCTATAAAATATGTGTGTTTTTCCTATTTTAGGAGAAAATGTCAGATTGTTTTCCACAAAGGTGATGCAACACGCTCACGGTGAAGTTCAAGTGCCAAGTCCCAGGCCCCCTCAGTGCCACTGCTCTTGCGGCTTTGTTTTAAATTCTGCTCTGTTTGTGGGTAAACATTAGTATCTCATTGTTGCTTTCCTTTGCGATTTTTGGAACTCTGATGAAGCCAAAAGTCGTTTCCAATTTTTATTGGCCACCGGCCTCTCTCTTCCCAATTCCTGTTTCTTAGATGCCTCTGGGGAGGCCGTCCCTCGTGGAATGGGGACAGACCATGCCCATAAATGCACTTCCCATCACATCCTATCGAAGGTACACGGTAACATGACTTAGCGCTGTTGATGCTAACGTTGCTTCATAATCTCTGAGCAGGGCATTTTCAAGTGGTACCAGGCCCTGCCTCTAACGTGCACATCCTTCAGGATCTGCTGGTACAGCTAATCTGGGGGTCCTGCCTGCAGGAAGCAGCTTCTCCATTCTCCAGCACCTCCAGCCGAGAGGGGCACAGGCCAAGCTCTCCCGAGTGCTCTGCCTATGTTTTCGGGTCACCAGATGACGGCCCCCCTTCCTCACAGGAACCGCCAGTCTCCCTGTGGGATTCTGAGAGCGCCCCCCACCCCAGCACTTGGTTGGGGCTGGGGCTAGAGTGAGCTGCCCTCCTACAGTGGGGTGGAAATAGCTGCCCATCCCGTGTGCTTTCCCTACAAGAGATTATCTCCATGCTGTGTGTGTGACTGAGTGTGGGTGGGGGCTGCTGGGGTAGGGTCAGGATGGCCAGCCTGGTGGGCTCTGGGGGGAGGTGTCTGGCCCCAGCTGGGCTCTCTTTAAACCCCAGGTCCCACTCTGGAGGTCCCGTGCTTTGCTTCTCTGCTGCCTTTTGGAAACGCAGGACAAGTCCTGTCACCCTCCTGTCATGCCATTGAATGAGCAAGGGAACCCTGCTGATGGTCCTGGGCCCCAGTCACAGGGCCCGAGCCCCTGGTGCAGGCCGGCCTGTGCTGTGCGCTGAGCGTCGGGCTGGAGCAGGACCGACAAGGCCTAGACTCTATGGGCTCACAGGCCGGTGGGTCGGAATGATGGATCGGAAATAAAGCAGATGCCCACAGTCACTAGGCACGAGAAATGCCCACCGGGCAGGAGTAGGGAGAGGGTTGTTTTACACAGGCTGGGCAGGGGGGCCTTCCTGAGAAGGTGACTTTCAACTGAGACCCAAAGGGTGAGGGGGCAGGAAGAGTTCTAGAAGGAGGAGACAACAGCTTATCATCCTGCCAGGGGGCATGAGAGACATCTTCAGAGTCTTTCTTGTCCCCTTGCTCCCCAGCCTCAGCTCAGGTAGAATTTTCTGGAGGTAAGGGCCCAGGCCTCCCTGAGGTTCCCCAGGCACACCTGGCTGTCTGGTGTTTGTCTCCATAGCTCCAGCTCCCAACCAGGCAGGAAAGGGTGGGTGTCAGTCCTGCTCCTCCCGGTTCTTTCGCCCTCCGGCCCCGCCCCAGCCTCCCCACCACCACCCCACCCTGTAATTTCCCTGTCTGCCATAGGAGCTTATTTGGGACTTACCGCGGGGCCGGTCTTGCTCAGGGGGAGAACGCGGTCCTCAGTCCCCTCCCCGAGACAGGGCCTCAGCCTACCCACCACCACCACCACCTCCCTGCAGCGGCCTGTGCCGTCAGGGGTTGGTGACCGAGCACTGGCCTGTAGGCAGGGGACTCAGACCTTCTCCTGGCCCTGCCGAGGCTCACTGGTGACCCCAACACATCACTGGTCCTCTCTGGGCCTTTCCAAGCTAATAGCACAGAGTTCAGTTGAAGGGAACTTAAAACCCCTAACGATCTCAGATGACCAGGAGCCCAGTATTGTCCCTGCTGAGGAGGAAACTGAGGCCGTATCACAACGTGCTGGTTCAGAGGCTTTATGGTGTGGGGACAAGAAGCTGGGCCTAGAGGGGAACCTGTCTCCTAGTGCCACCTTTGATTCCCACGAGCCATGAGTTTTCCCCATCTGTAAAGTGGAGACGAGTTCTCTTCTCTCACGGGTGCCATGAGGTTAAAATGTGGCAAACAATGTTGTTAAAGGGTCTCATTTAGAGCAGCTCCTGGGGAGGGAGGTTTGCGATCTGCAGGACGAGCCCCCAGCCTCAGCCCTGCCCAAGCCTCTGCCTTTATAAACCCCACGCAGCTTCAGCAGAACTCAATGGAGCAGATGTTGGATATGTGTCTTCCTTGCTGGCCAGGAGGAATTCGGGAGGAGCTATGTGATAGGAGGCAGATGCTCTTCTAGCCTGTCTATGTGACAGTGGCCGGCTTTGCCAATGTCCTTGCACCTCAGTTTTCCTATCTGTAAATAAGAACCCTGACACCTCAGAGATACACATATTAGCAACTCACCAAGTTAGAAGCTATTATGATTATTAATATTATTCGTTCCTTTTTATCAATGAGGGAGATGTGAGACAGGCACACATGTCCCCATTTTACAGATGACAAACATAGGCAATATTGGAACCCCAATGACAAAAATGACAAATGGCTTCTCTCTGCCCATTCTCCAGGCAAGGAGTGGGCTCCAGAGACTAGAAGGTGGGCCAGGGGAGGCCTGAGAACCAGGAACAGGACCAGTCTTCAATTCTGAAAAATCAGACTGGGTCACAGGGGGACAAGGTGCTGGAGGAGACAAAAACAGGCCCAGACCATTTCCTGATTGGGCACTGAAAGCCAACACCAATCCTTTTTGCTCCATAAATAAATTTCACAGTAAGTAAATGGGGAATGACATGACATTTTTTCCCATCTGCAAAAGAAAAGGGCGTTTATCCCGTCTCCAGGAGCTCATTCCTTATTTCCAGGTCCTCTCTGACATCACCCAGGGGCACCATGGGAGGAATTTTCTCTTCTCATCCCTGGTGGGAGTCAGGTCAGGCACCTTTGGGCAGTGCTTGGCCCTCGAGCCACAGACTCTGTTCCCACAATTCTCCTAGAAGTGGTTCTTGGGAACTCAGAGTGAATTTTGCCTCTGAAGCAATATTATCCATGGTTCTTTGGCCCCCAGCCTGCACCAGCAGCCCATTTGGGAGGCAGGGAGGAAAAAGCAAGGGCTTTAGAGTCAGATTACCTGGTGTAACCCAGGCTCTGCTACATCCTAGCTGTGTGACCCCAAGGAAATGACTCAACTTCTCAGAGCCTCACTTACCCAGTTGTCAATGTTGGGAGACAATTCTCCAGAGTGCCTCTGCAGTTTCTGGAAGTCTCGTGACAGCTTTTGTTCTGGAGTATGTTTTCAAGGATATTTATTTAGCAAGCAGCTTTGGGAGATAAACCTAGTGTCTCCCTCTAGGGGAGGGGGCAGATTTGTTTGTTGTCCAGGATAATAAAAACAATGTGTCTTGAGAGGGAAAATACTGGGCCGTTTTGCTAGAGGCCCCGTTCTAAAACGGGGTTTCCTAATCTCAGGGTTCCTCGGCTGTGACTGAACCCACTGTGGGTGCCTCCTTCACCTGGGCTTACCTCCCCATTGGCCCGTGAGACAAGGGGGCGAAAAGAACCAATGAGAACACAGAACTCCAGTCACCTGCTTGTCTGCAGTAATAAGTCCTTTGTCTCTGTCCCAGAAGTCTTGTGTCTTATGCCAGCATTTAGGGAACTGGCAGGCGGTCTGCTAGCTTGTGAGAAGAGTAAAGTCTCAGACCCACCACGGTCCTTGGCAGTCCATTGCCTGGCTCTAACTTCCACCCAGTTGCTGGGAGGGTGGGTGCAGGCGGTGCCTGGCCCTTGCTGGGGAGTTAATAAATGGTGGTTGGAACAACGGTGGGAAGCTGGTTACTCACAAGCGACTCAGGATTCCCACCCAGGATGCCAGCAGTGCAGCATGGCCTTGGCCCTGGGATCAGAAATCCCATTCTCTCCGGGGGAAGGCTGGCAGCTGAGACGGGCTTGCAGGACCTGGGGCCAGGGCTGGAGCAGGCTGGAGTTTAAGTCTTTCTTGACCACACCTTCAATTGCCTCCCTCCTCAAAGGCAGCTTTTAGGATTAATTGAAATACATCTTTCTATACCTTCCCTTGCACATAAATATGAGTAGAGAACATGTACTTTATTTTTACATTCATGATTTACACTATATGTATTGTTTTACAATGTTCATTTGCTACTTGAAAATACATCTCAGACGGCTTTCTGTGTCAACCCACGTAGCTTTTAAGAGCAGCTGGCTAACATTCGTAGTATGATTTAACCACCATTTATTTTTCATCCCCTCCCAGAGGGACATTTGGTGGTTTCCACTTTTCATCAGTGCAAAGATGCACACGTACATGCCATACAGATCCCGGGGTGTATGCAGGGGGGCCCCCTCCAGGGCAGGAACGAAGACGTCCCATCCTCATGTCACAAATGTGACACAAGAGACCCGGAGAGGTTCCAGACTCCCCTCAGATTGCACTGTGCCACGCAGCTAGTCATGGTCCCTGCCGTGTTTCCCCCCTTCCTCTCCACTAGAAAGAGGTGAGGAGGGGTTGGGCCATCAGGCTGGGGGGGAGGAGAGAGGGTGCGACTGGGTCCCAGGGGCTCTTGTTCCTACAATACAGTGGAGGTAACTGATGATTAGGCAGCACAGAGGTCCCTGAAGAGCCACCTCATGGGTGCCAGAGGGGACACAAGGGCCACCACGGGCCAGGAGAGAGTTCCTAAGAACTTCCACTTTGGAAAAAGGCTCTGTCAAGTGTGACACTGTGTTCAAAATCGATGAGATCCTCTTGGGGGCCAACCCGAATGTGTCCACCAGCTCTCTTGCTCGCTACAAGAATATGTCACCCAGACACTGCAGTCCAAACCAGTCAGGTCAGCCAATAGAGCAAGGCCTGGGGGTAAGGCCAGCCAAGACACCAGGCCAGTTGACAGAATCACCAGCTCGTGTTCCTGAGAGTGCCTGCCAGGCTCTGTGCCGGGCCTGCTGGGAACGCCGTGGAAGGCACAGCTTGCTAAGGTCAGGCGGGCAGAAGGATGTGACATCGAACACAACGGGCAGAATGGAATTAACCAGCAGTTAATTAGCTGACCACGTACTAACGTGTCAGGTCTGTGCTAATCGCTTTATTCTGTCTCTCCTCTCCTCCTAACACCCCTGTGAGCTGGGTGTTAACACAATCCCCTTCTTACAGAAGAGGAAACAGGCCCAGAGAGGGTAAGAAACTTGGTCCAGGGCCCACAGATAGTAAATGATGCACCAGGGATTCCATCCCAGGCCTGCCTACCTCTGGCATCCAGCTACCAAATGGTTCTTAACCTTTAGAGAGTCACAGACCCCTTCGAGATTCTAACAAAAACCCTGAGCCTTTCCACTCAGGAAAGTGCCCGAAGTACAAACACAATGCAGCCGTGTGCACGGGGCCCACTTCCTGGGTGTGCGGCCTGTGCAGTCACCCGGGGCCTGTGTTTAGAAGGGACCTGTGCTTGGGTTCCTGTCTTGCTGTTGCCATCATGAAATTCTTAAAACGTTTTCAACACAGAGTCCCACATTTTCATCTTGCCTGGGCCCCACAAATTATGTCTCGCACGTACCTGCACTTTACACACACATCACAATTTTGCAAACCACTTGAGATGGCATCCCATGAGGCTATGCAAAGACTCCTCCGCTTTCCTGGAAGGCTGTGTATGTGTGTGCGTGTGTGTCTGCAGGTGTGTGTGTGTGTGTGTGTGTGTGTGTGTGTGTGTAGGCGGCAAGTTGTCAGGTAGAGCTGGGCGCCCTGGCTGGAAGAGGGGCCAGCGAGCGGAAGAAGAGGTGGGGGGGATGGCATCAGTTTCCACACGGTGTGTGACAGCAACTTCCTCACCTCTGAGAGAGGAAGCCGGGTGCTGGAATGAACAGCCGTGGGACTAACCCATGTCCTTACCGGCCTGCCACCTGGGGACCCGCACAAGGAGACTTTGTTGGGCCTCACGCTAAACACGGGACGGTAACCAGCAGCGATGTTCAGGCTCGCTGTGTGGTACAGGATTTTCTTTTTCTTTCTCTTTCTTTCTTTCTTTCTTTCTTTCTTTCTCTCTCTCTCTCTCTTCCTTCCTTCCTTCCTTCTTTCTTTCTTTCTTTGTTGTTGTTTTAAGAAAAAATATTTATTATTTACACCACTGAAATAGTCCCAGAAGAACAATATGACACCATGTTTATTTGAAAGCAGGGAAGGATTTTCTTGTTCAAACCATTTTACTGAGGGGCTTCAGAAGAAGGGAGGACAATGAGAGTCCATGTCCTCGGCCAGCTGAGATCCGCCCAGCTCTGCAGTCGCTGAGTGCCACGTCAGCTTCTTTTTTAGGTAATACGTATATGTATGTATGTATGTAAGCTCTACGCCCAACAAAGGACTTGAACTCACCACCCCAGATCAAGAGTCACATGCTCTATAGACTGAACCAGCCCGGTGCCCAAAAAGTGGGGCTGGATTCTCTAGGTCAGGCATGGCATTGCCCTCAGAATGCTGCTTCGTGTGGCCAACTGGAGGCCCCCAGGCCCATCTGTGAGAGTGGAGACACCTAGGCAAGGGGTGAGCACGAAGAGGGCCACACAGGACCCTGAGGACGGAGAGGGCACAGAGAGCCTCAGCAATCCTGGGTGGGGGAGGGGCCTTTATACAATCCTCCCTCCGATCTGCCACCTTGGGCCAGTGCCTTAGCTTTTCTGACTCAGCTTTCCCATCGGTGAAACGGGGATAATATATTACCGGCCCCCAAGGTTGTTGTGAGCATTGCATTTAGTGGAATGTTCTAACCAAGTTCAATAAACAATAACTATAGTTATTATTATTATTATTTAAAGCTGGATCAGAGGATAAGGCTTCACACATAACAGCTGTGCTTTTAGTTTGGGCTTTATGTTTGGGTTTTTTCGGTCAGTTAAAGTGGCTCTCACTGCTGGAAGGTGGAGAGGTTTCTGTTGCTGGGATGGAAAGTGCCCTGAGGGGCGATGCAGGGCTGGGGGGAGGGTCATTCCTCCGGACAGGCTCTCCAGAGACCGGGAGGGAACTGGCCAGCCCTGGGTCTGTGCCTGGGGCTCTCTGCAGGGGGGAGGCTTAGACAAGGAGGATTTCTTTTCTTTTCAATCAAAACAGCAAAGGGCTGTTTCTATGCCTTTGAGGGTGATAGATTTCTGGGTTCCTGGCTTTGCCTCCCCAGCTCCCCACCCCCAACCTCTCTCTGGGTCAAGTCAGGAGGACGTTGGTGTTCGGGGTACCAGTGTGAGCGGCCTCCTGCCTCACCACAGGGCATGGGGGCCCGGGGCCCAGAGACTCCACTTGCTCTGGAGCTACGGGACCTGGCAGGGGGGTCACCGTCCATCCTCTGCCGCCTCCCAGAGGAGAGGGGACTTGGCATCCATCCCTGCCATACATACAAGCTAACCTTTTCCAGGCTTCCTACATGCCAAGCTCTCTTCAGATTCTCTGCCTGCGTTGTCTCCTTAACCGTCCCAGCATCCGTGCAGCCCTAGGAGTCCCTGCAGATGGGAACACTGAAGCTAAGACAGAGACGATAATCAATCAGCCCAGTCAGCCCAGGTGGCACAGCCGGTGAGCCGCGAGCCTGGACTGGAGTTCAGCTCAGAGGGGGTCAGAACTTTGTTCTTAACCACCGCTCGAGGCGGCCCGCACAGCTTGGTGACAGAGGGAACTCTCAGTACTTTTACTGGCCTTCCAGGGAAAAAACATCTCAGGTTAGGTGACGTGTCTGGCACCGGGTAGGCGTAGGCGTTGAAGAACCGTGAGCTGTTATCACAGCTTCCAAATGGGTTTTTCAAGCCCCTTCAAAGACAACGCCTTCATCCTCCGCTTGAAGGCAGAGAGAGGCTGGGTAATTTGCTCAGAGCCACTCTTTCACTTAATTGGTGCATCCTCCCAGCCCCGGAGAAACTAGGGCCCCCACACCTGAGATCCCTGGGCAGGGGTGGGGGATGCTGGGGGCGGGTGCGCAGGCTCACACATTGGGGTGGGCGGGACAAAGAGAAACAGGCCCGAACAGGGTAGTTCTCGCCTGATTGTCATATTTTGCAGAGGGCGACTGGGATTAATTTGTGAACTTCTGCCCTTCCCTGAGACCAGCGCCTCTCGGAGGAGGAGGCAGGGCACAGGCTTTGTTCAAACCCTGCTCTTCTACTTAGTAGCTGCAAGACCCTGAGCAATTTACTTAACAGCTCTAAACCTCCGTTGCTTCATCTGTGAAATGGGGATAATAAACATCTACCTTGCAGAGCTGACATGAGATTATTTTAGGTCAAGGCCCAAACAGGACCTGGTACATAGTAGGTGTTAAATAAATGATGGCTAGTTTCATTATTTGGTCCTCATCCCTATCCTCAAAAAAATATGTTCTGCTGTTAACTCCGTTTTTCCTCTTTTATAAGTTCTTACCCTAAACAATAAACAAAAAAACCCATCCAGACATGTTTCACCATTTCCCATCACCTTGAAGCATTAATTCCCTGTCATACCTCACCTGCTTGAGGGCTTTGGAGAAAGTGCAGAGACCGTGAAGTGGATATTCATATACTCGACTGGCAGGAACATAATTTCCGAAAGTGACTTGGCAGTGTGTATTGAGGGATATTAAAATGTTGATATTCTCTGACTCTAAAATTCCAAGACCAGAAATCTTTCCCAGGAAAATAATAAAATATATGAGCCCAAACACACAGACTTAGAGTTTTTTGCAAAAAGAGGTTCACATTCTACCATGTAGAACAGCAAAAACTTGAAAGTTAATCTGAACGTCCCAACTTAATGAATAGTTAAGTAAATGCAACACCTCTGACACAGTTAGCATTAGATTCAACATTGGGTATCAGGAACCAAAAATTATAGCAGCCAGATAGAGGTTTTAGACATAAACTTCATATAAATAAAGTCCAGAGACAAGCTGTCTAGGCTAGTGTGACACCTCCACGATTATCAGGGATTCAGGCTACTTCTCCCAATGCTGCTACCCTCATTGAGTAGCTTTTACCTCATGCTCCAATATGGCTGCTTGAGTCTAGCCATTCTAGTCATGATGAAGGAAGAAGAAGTAAAAAGTTGCCCTGGGAATTTACACCTGACATTTCTACTTACTTTCCATTGGCTAGAGCTTAATCCTCCCTTGGCAGTGCGTTCCTAGCTGTAAGAGATTTCAGGAAAGACAAGAGAAATCTTTACTTCTAGGAGGCCATGTGTCCTTCAAAAAACTTAGGAAATATACTACAAGGAAAGCAGGGGAGAAAGATTATTGCCAAAGCATTTATATAATGGTTTTTAAATATTTCAGTTATTTATTATGGAAAATTAGTAAAACATATAGAAATAGAGTGAATGATATAAAGAACTACCTTCTACCTATTACTCAGTCTCAAGAATTAGCAATTCACGGCCAATCTCTTTTAATTTGTCCCTCTTCCATTTCCCCAATCATTTAGAATAAAATCCCAGACTTTACATCATTTCATCTGCAGATATTTTATCATGCATCTCAAAAAGATCAGAACTCTTTTTTAAAAATCGTCATTCTAATATCCCAACTAGAATTTTAACCGGATCCTAAATACCCTGTTAACTATGTCCTTAATATCATCAAATATCAAACCAGCGTTCAAATTTCTCCGTTCTTTCATAATTGTTTACTGTTTGTTCAAACTGAGATCCAAATGAAGTCCACACAAGTTTGTTTTGATGAGGTCCAATTTATCAATTTTTCCTTTTATGGTTAAGAACTCCTTGCCTACTTACAGATTCTGAAGTGTTTCTCTTTTTTTTCTTTTCTTTATTTATTTTGAGAGAGAGAGAGTGTGTGTGTGTGTGCATGCAGGGGAGGGGCAGAGAGAGAGAGAGAGAGAGAGAGAGAGAATCCCAAGCAGGCTCTGCACTTTTAGCATGAATCCAGATGTGGGGCTCCATACCACAAACCATGAGATCATGACCTGAGTGGAAATCAAGAGTCAGATGCTTAACTGACTGAGCCACCTGAGGCGTCCCATATCCTAGAACTTTTCTAAGAGCTTTGGAGTTACATGTTTTACAATGAAGCCTATGATCAATTTTGAATTAATTTTTTAACTTTATTTATTTATTTTGAGAGATTGAGAGCGCAAGCAGGGAAGAGGCAGAAAGAGAAAGAGACAGAATCCCAGGCAGGCTCTGTACTGTCAGTGCAGAGCTCGATACGGGGCTCAAACTCAGGAACCGTGAGATCATGACCTGAGCTGAGATCAAGAGTTGGTCGCTTAACTAAGCCACCCAGGCACACCTTGAGTTAATTTCTCATTTTTTTCACTTTTTATTTATTTTAGAGGAGGGCAGAGAGGGATGGAGGTGGGGAGAGAGAGAGAGAGAGAGAGAGAATCTTAAGCAGGCCCAACTCAGTGCAGAGCCTAACGTGGGGCTCAATCCCATGACGTTAGGATCGTGACCCAAGCCAAAATCAAGAGTCAGATGCTCAACTGACTGAGCTATCCAGGAGCCCCTTCAGTTAATATTTGTACAAGGTGCAAGGTTTAGGTTGAGGTTCATATTTTTGTCTAACGGATGTCCAATTGCTCCAGCATCACTTGTTGAAAAGTTTCTTTCCTCCATCAAATTGCTTCTGTGCCTTTGTGAAAAATCAGTTGGATGTATTTGTGTAGGCCTCTTTCTGGGTCTTCCCTTCTGTTCCACTGATCTAAGAATCTCTCCTTCCACCAATACCACATAGTCTTTATTCCTGAAGCTGTACAGGTAGACCTAATATTGGGTAGAGTAATTCTTCCCACTTCATTTTTCTTTGTCAAGATTGTTTTAGTTATTCTAGGACCTGTGTCTTTGCATATAAGTTTAGAATAAAGTTCTAAATAAAGATATATTCTAAATAAATACATTCTAAATAAAGTTAGAATAAATTTGTCTATGTCCACAAAGATCTTATTTAGAATTTTGATAGGAAAGGTAAACCTATAGATCAGTTTGGAGAGAACTGACATTTTTACTCTGTGAATCTTCCGATTCATGAACATGGTATGTTTCTTCATTTATTTGGATCTTTTATTTATTTCATCAGGATTTTGTAATTTTCAATAAAGATCTTACATGTGTTTTGTTAAGTGAATACATAAATATTTTATTTTCTTGAAGGTACTGTAAATTGTATTGGGTTTTTAAATTTTTGGTTTCTCCATGTTAATTGCTAGTATATAGAAATGTTATTGATTTTTGTGATATGATCTTATATCCTGAAAACTTGCTGAACTCACACATGATGGAATATTATGCAACCAGTAACTTGGTGTTTATATTCTGCTCCATTCAGGGTGAATTTCTCTGAGTTAAACAGCTGTGTCCCATAGGAGACACAGGAGTGTATCTATTCTATTAAGTTCAATGACATATTTTTTTACTTTAAAGATATTTTAAAAATCTATTGAGATACAATTGACATATGAGGTATAAATTTAAGGTATACAATGTGTTGATTTGATACATTTATATATCGCAATATGATTGACACTGTAGTGTTAGCTAACACTTCTATCATGTCACATAATTATCATTTCTTTCCTGTGATGAGAACAATTATGATTGAGTCTCTTGGCAGCTTTGAAGTTTATAATACAGTGTCGTTGACTATCATCACTATGGTGTTCATTGGATCTCCAGCACTCTTCTATCTACTGGTTGCAAGTTTCTACCCTCAACCAACAACTCCCCAGTTCCCGCCCCCCAACCTCTGGTAACTACCATTCCAGTCTCTGTTTTTACAAGCTGGGCTTTTTTAGATTCCACATATAAGTGATATCATATGGTATTTGTCTCTCTCTGTCTAACTTGTCATACTTATCAAGTTGCACCCATGTTGTTGCAAAGAGCAGGACTTCCTACTTTCTCATAGCTGAATAATATTCCATTGTATGCATACATATGGATGTAAATATATGTTGTATCATAATACATAATATATTGTATTATAATATATAATATTCTATTGTATCTCTTCCTTATCCATTCATCCAGTGACAGATTGTTTCTATATTTTGGCTATTGTGCATAATGAACATGGGAGTGCAGAGATCTCTTCAGGATCCTATTTTCATTTCCTTTAGATACATACTCAGACGTAGAATTTCTGGGTCATATGTTAATTCTACTTTTACTTTTTTGAGAAACCTCCATACTGTTTTCCATAGTGGCTGAATCAATTTACATTCCCACCAACAGTGCACCAAAGTTCCCTTTTCTCCACATCCTCACCAACATTTGTTATCTGTTGTTTTCTTTTTCTTTTTTTTTTTTATTTAAATTCCAGTTAACATACAGTGTAATATCAGTTTCAGGCATACAATTTAGTAATTCAACACTTCCATATAACACCTGCTGCTCATCACGACAACCGCACTCCTTAATCCCCATCACCTGTTTCCCCCATCCCCCCACCTCCCTCCCCTCTGGTAACCATCAGTGTGTTCTCTAGAGGGAACAGTCCGTTTCTTGGTTTGCCTCTCTCTTTTTTCTCCCTGTGATCATACAATGGAATATTACTCAACCATAAAAAGAGTGAAACCTTGCCATTTGCAATGACATGGACGGATCTAGAGAATATAAAGCAAAGTGAAATAAGTCAGTCAGAGAAAGGCAAATACCATATGATCTCACTCGTGGAATTGAAGAAACAAAACAAATGATCTGTTGTCTTCTTGATGATAGCCATTCTAACAGGTGTGAGGTGATATCTCACTGTGGTTTTGATTTTCATTTTCCTGCTGATCTGTGATGTTGAACATCTTTTCATGTACGTGTTGGCCATTGGCTGTCTTTCTTGGAGACGTGTTTATTCAGTTCTTCTGCCCATTTTTTAATTGTATTGTTTGGGTTTTTTACTATTGAGTTGTATGAATTCTTTACATATTTTGGATGTTAACCCTTTATATGGTTTGCACATATTGTCTCCCATTTTATAGGTTGCCTTTTCATTTTGTTTTGTTTTGTTTTGCTGTGCAGATTTTTAGTTTGATGTAATCCTACCTGTTGATTTAAAACATTTTTTAATGTTTTATTTATTTTTGAGAGAGAGAGAGAGGCAGAGAGGAGGGGGGAACAGAGAATTCTGAGCAGGCTCTGTGCTGACAGCAGAGAGCCTGATGCAGGGCTCGATCTCAGGAACCGTGAGATCATGACCTGAGCCAAAGTTGAATACTTAACCCACTGAGCCATCCAGGTGCCCCATACCTGTTGATTTTTAGAAATAAATATTTTTATGTTCACTGTTCTTGTTTCATTTCTTCCCACTTAGGCTTCATAATTGCTTATTTTTCTTTAAGAATTGATTTCCTGCATTGACCTCTAAGGAGCCTAAACATACTTCTTCTAAAGGATTTTTAAAAAATCATCTGCAGTGGATTTACTTCTTATTGTTGAATTTGTCCGTTTTCTTAACATTAAATTTCTTCATTTGCTTTGGAATGTTAGGGTCCCATAGTGTAATGGTTAGCACGCTGGACTCTGATTTGGAATGTTAGTTTCAAGGTCTATTGCAAATGGGAAGTTGGTTCATGTTTTTGTTGTTGTGCTTTTATCTCTCCTGCTCACCCTGCCCGTCTCAGGCTTAGCTCTCTGAGCCCACAGTCTGGAACTGACGTGGGCAAGTTGGGGGGCCTGCTCCGAGCTTATACTGGGGAGGTCAGACACAGGTTCCGGTGCAAAGAGGGGCCTCCTGTGAGTCCTGGAGGAGGAGTTGTGCCTGTGTCCGGCTCCGCCCTGCCCCCCAAAGTGTAGTTTCTCACCAGCTTTGCTGGCTTCTGCCTCTGACCCCAGGGCATCTGCCCCTCTCACAGCTTGGGGTTTTCATTCCATTTCTGCACCGCAAAAAATGTTGATCATGTTTTTAATGGTGACTTTGTCTTTTTTTGGGAAAGGGAGCTTTTCAATTTTTACAAACATATTTTGCTTATTATTACTATATTTCTGGAAACGGGGGCCTTCAAAGCATCAATGTAAAACTAACGACCTCACACTGCCCCTGTTGCCTGCATTTTTATATGTGGTGAAATTGAGGTTGAGAGAGGCAAATGGACTCAGGGGAGAGGGACTCTAAGGGCCCCGTTATAAAATGATACATGTTACGATTGACACCCAAACTCTAAAATCTTCGACTTGTTTCCTTCCCATCTGGGCTAAGGGGAATCCTGCCTCCGTCCAACAGGAGACCCCCTGGGGGAGGTTATGGGTAAAGATGAGGTCTTAAAAAAAGAAAGATGGGTCTGTTTGCTCTGGGGGCCGGGTGGAGTAATGGGTAGGAACCCAGGCAAGAGCGCAGGAAGGTACGTGAATTAATACACGTGCACGCACACCCTTTTCCTGTTTCCTCGTTTGCTTAATAGCAGACACAAGGAGATGGAGCAGAGGTCAGCGGTCACACGTTCCTGATTGAGGTCGGCTGTGATGCCCACTCATTCTGTCGGAGCCACACCACCATCCCGGTAGGTAACGATGGGAAAGGCAGAGATGTCTTCCTTCTAGACCAGGCCTGTGGGTGGGACCGTAAAAGAAAAGAGCCCCATGGCTGGTGGTTGTGAGGGGGAACACCGCACCCCATTTGTGTGGAGGGAGTAAAAACGGAGAGGAATTTTAATTTCTTGGAGGTTTTCAACATCCTTGTTGAAGAGTTTAAATGGCTTTTGTGTTTATAGAGTCAGGACAAGTGTGAGAGTGGTTTTATGAGGCCTGATCCCTGCCTCTGGGGACCGACAAGAAAAACACGATTCATTCTCATCATCACCGTGGCTCCAAATGTTTTATAGCCTTCCACCTCAGAGGAAGTCATTATTACCTTGGACAGAGAGTTCAATGAGACACCCTGGGGTTCAAGTTATTTTACTTATTGGCCACGTGTGGTCTTGAGCAAGTAGTGTGGGTTGCATTGTGCTCCCCCAAATTCATATGTTGAATCCCTAACTTCTAGTAGTTGGGAATGAGATCTTATTTGGAGCTAGGGCTGTTGCAGATGAAATGTGTTAAGATGAGGTCATACTGGAGCCGGGCGGGCCCGAAATCCAGTATGACTGGTGTCCTCATAAACGAGAAATTTGGAGGCAGACACATCCAGGAAGAATGCCGTGTGAAGATGAAGGCAGAGGTTAGGGTTATACCTCTACAAGCCAGAGAACCCCAAGGTGTCAGCAAACTGCCAGAAATGGGGAAAGAGACACGGACAGAATCTTCCGCACAGCCTGCAGAAAGACCGGAGCCTGCCGACACCTTGATCTCAGACTCCCAGCCTCCAGAACGGCGCGACGATACGTTTCTGTTGTTTGAGTTTCATCCAGCTGGTGATACTCTGTGGTGGCAGCCCTGGCCAACTAATACAGCAAGTCACCTCGCCTCTTGGTTTTAGTTTTCTTGTCTGTAAAATGGGAATAATAATAGCAATAATAATGCTGACCTGCAGCAGAGATAGTGATGGTCGCCAAACCTTGCATTTCCAAGCCCCCCGCCCCCGCCGCAATTTGGTGGGTGCCACGTGACTCACATTTGCCAATGGCCTGTGGGCTGAGGCGACATAAAAAAGCCAGCACAGGACCCTCCAACCATCTTTTCCTCTGCCTCCGCATCAAGGTGGCCTCCAGCTCAGTTGGCCAAGCCACAGGATCAAAGCCGCCTGGCTTGCTTGGTCACTGAGTGGAGGAAAGTTGCCCTGAAAAGTCACATGGCCACATAGCAGGCTTTGTGTAGGTGGGGAAATAAACCTTTGTTATGTTAGTCCTTGAGACTTTGGGGATTTCCACACTATAACCTAGCCTATGCTGACTCATCCACCACTTCTAGGATTGTTGTGGGGTTTGAATAGGTGAGTATGTGTAAAAAAAAAAACTAAAGCAGTGCCTGGCACGTAGTAATGACTCGATAAATGTTAGCCAGCATACTAGCTGTGTGACTTTAGGCAGGTGCTTGACATCTCTGAGCCTCTGTTTCCTCATCATCAAAATAGGAGCAACGACAGCATCTCCTGTGGAGATTGTAAGGATTAAAAATGATACTGTTTGTAGGGGCACCTGGATGGCTTAGTTGGTTAAGCATCCGACTCTTGGTTTCTGCTCAGGTCATGATCTCATGTCCGTGGGATCGAGCCCTGCCTTGGGCTCTGCACTGGGTGTGAGCCTGTTTAAGATTCTCTCTCCCTCTCCCTCTCTCTCCCCCCTGCCCCTCTCCCACTCACTTTTTTCCCTCTCTCTCAAAACAAATAAAACATTTAGAAAAAAAGGTACTGCTTATAAGAGCTTGGGCCAAGGGAGGTGGAATGTGTTCATTCTCCTCCCTCAGCTCCTCAGGGCCGCCTGGCCAGTCGGCTTGCCCATCTGCGTCTCTCTGAGGCTCCTATAGCAGGAATGGGCCAGCATCCAATGACCCTTCCCTTCCTGATGTGAATGTATCGGGCTCCATTCTTGGGGAAGTCATTGTCCAGAGCATCTGCTCTTTGTTTTGTAAATCTTCCCCCAGCGGGGCGGAGGCCCACAGCTCCCCTTCTGCCAGGCCTCAGAAGGGGATTGATGCCCTTGTAGACCAGGGATCAGGCCAGCAGCTGCGTGCTCAGCTGCTGCTTCCCGGAGCCGAGCCGTGGATGTGGGCTCACAGGACCTTGGCTCTTGCACTGATCAAGGCAAATCAGCTTTCCTTGTCGTCAGGAAGACGAGACCTGGGGGATGTCTGCCCCATGTTCAAGGAGAGGGAGCGTTTCTCTTGGAACAAAGCAACGAGGGAAGGCAGTAAGACCTCAGGGAACCTGCAGACTGAGAGCTAAGGGCTGTGACCAGTGCTGATGCCAGCACTCAGCCAGAATCCAGAGCAAATCAGAGACGCAGAAACGGCCTCTGGGAAGCTGCAGACAGGCCAAGTCAGAGAAAGATGTCAAGATTTCTCTTTGATGTAAAAAAGGAATAGGAGTGAGATAAGGCCATGATTAAGAACAGCTGGGTTTTCATTAGTCCTTAACTGACAACTGGATGTTTGTACTTATTTTTATAATGTGGTCTTGTAGCACATCATACCTTAATTGACCCTGCAGCTGAAAACCTGGAGGTTTTCCCAGGATCCTCTGGGCCCTTTCTTCCTTCCTTCCTTCCTTTCTTCATTCATTTATTTATAAGTAAACTCTATCCCCAATCTGGGGCTCGAACTCACAACCCCGAGATCAAGAGTCTCATGCTCTACATGACTGAGCCAGTCAGGCGCCCCACTCTGGGATCTTCTAAATAACAGATGTGCAGGCCCTGCTCCAGAGCAATTGAATCAGTCTCTGAGGACAGGGGGAGGGCAGTGCTTCTCCAAGTGTGGCCCAGGGACTAGCAGCACCGGCAGCACTTCGTGAAATGCAAATTCTCAGGCCCTACTTGTGCGCTAAAACCGCAGTGCATTAAAAGAGGCGACCTACGTTAGCCTACTATGACCATCTCAAGTGACCTCAAGGAGAAACCAAACCAAGAAGAACCAGAAAACCAGTTAAGCAGAGGCATGCAGGCAACATTTTTTAACAATCAGGTCTGACAGAAACATAATGTGTTAAGATATATTATGGAGGGGCGCCTGGGTGGCTTAGTCGGTTAAGCATCCGACTCCAGATCGGGTCATGATCTCACAGCTCGTGGGTTCGAGCCCCGCGTCGGGCTCTGTGCTGACAGCTCAGAGCCTGGAGCCTGCCTGGGATTCTGTGCCTCCCTCTCTCTCTCTCTGCCCGTCCCCCACTTGTGCTCTGTCTCTTTCTCTCAAAAAATGAAGAAACGTCAAAGAACATTAAAAAAATTTAAGGATTATGGAAAACGTATGTGACTATATGGAAATCAGTAAACCTTGTGATGTGCAATTTCACCTTGGAGAATTGATTGCATGTACATGTAACCTCAGTAAGAGCGAATAAAGCGTTTACTAACTTTTTCTGAGGTTCGCTTTTTTTTTTTTTTTTTTTTTTTTTTTTAGTTAACACACCCTGACCCACTGAGTCAGAAACTCGGGTTAGGTCCAGAAATCTGTGTTTTGTAGTAAGTCGTCCAGGAGATTCTGATGCATAGGAAAGTTTGAGAACCAGTAGGTGATTTTAATGTGTGCCCAGAGTTGAAAACCACTGGGTTCGTTTAGGGAGCTCTGTTTTTGTTGTCGTTGTTGTTATTTTTGTTAAATAAGTCATAAAAGGGGGAATGTTGAGTTTAGTGGCTTCTTCAATGGTGGCTTATCTCTTCCCTGCTGAGACCCAGAGTTCGGAATGAAAGCATCTGGTTCATATTTCCGTTTGGGAAATGGAACGTGACCTGCCCATTCTTTGAATGTCTTCTACATACATAAGGGAGAACAACATGGGCGCCTGGGTGGCTCAGTCAGTTAAGCGTCCTACTTCAGCTCAGGTCATGATCTCGTGGTTTGTGGGTTCAAGCCCTGCATCGGGCTCTGTGCTGACAGCTTAGAGCCTGGATCCTGCTTCAGAGTCTGTGTCTCCTGCTCTCTCTGTCCCTACCCTGCTCACACTGTCTCTCTCTCTCTCAAAAATAAACATTAAAAAAACTTAAAAAAATAAGAGAACAAGGCAAATATTGTCACAATTAATATTCCTGCCTAATCTGTCCTATTACTATCAGAAGAGGCCAGCCCCAAAACCTGCTCAGGGCATCCTTGACCACCTGTATTTTGAGACTTTACTGATATGCAAAGAAGTCAGGCACAGGCTCCCCTAGCTGCTGCTTCATGAGCTCCATGTAAGCCAACTTGATTCCCTGCAAACTTAAGGCCTTTTCCTTGGGTCTTGGCCCATTCTTCACAATCCTAATCCTGGAGGAATTAATTTCCCATTTTGGAGTAATAGAATAGTTGTGGGAAGTGGGTGGAGTGGGAATTTCTAGGAATCACAGCTTTTTTTTAATGCACTTTCTCTCATTTTCAACCTAATGCTTCTGTTCACCCTCCCGGATGCTGTATCCAGCAACGGGCAATCTGCTGTGTCTCGGGTCAGCACAATGAACACCCGCATCCTTCCAGATGACACCTCAGCACTGCAGCATCCTTCCGGGGTAAACGAACCGGAGGATGGAATCTGGCTGGAAAACCCCATAACCCTTTTGTCTACCCTGTCCGGAAGGAGGTGTGTGTGTGTGTAGGGAAACACAACATGTCCCATGATCCTATTCTTCTCTCACATCTGGAGAAATCTGGGACCCATATGGGCCAGCTCCTGCCTCATGAGGGGCCACAGAAGAGGACAGAGACCAAGGGCAGGTGGACACTTGCCAGAGGCTGCTGTCAGCTCCAATGGCATGTCCCTCTGTGCCCATCCCTCTAGATTTCTAAATACATCAGTCACATGTACGTGCCTCCCTGCCCCCCCCCCCCCTCCAAGATGCGCTCTAGTCCTCACTAGGTTATTAACTATCCCTCTCACTCCTATCCATCTCGGCCTTTCAGGGCTCTTGCTGGCAACACCGAGGGGGTTCTCTGTGGCTTCTTCCAAGTCTGCTGGGCTAAGGGAGATGTCTTGGATTTATTAAAATCAGCCCCATATTGGAGCCAGATGCTTCACAGCAAATGATGTGGTCGGGATGAAGTGAAGAAACAGGCAGGGCAAACAAGGAGGCTCCGGCGACGAATGATGGGCTCTTCCTGGGCCTTACTGAAAAGTCTCCTGTCTTGCTCCTTCTCTCCTCCCAAATCAAACATTTGCTTACGCATTTTTGTAAACTTCCGCGTCTCACTCTGGGACCAGCACACCGATGTTTGTTGGGCTGTTGCTTCCAAGCCCTCTCTGTGGATGGGGGCAAGGCGGACGGAACACTGGAGTCCTGGCAAGCGCGAGCCCAAGGCCTTGCTGTAGGTCACAGAACTAGTGGTGGCCACGGGGGGGCGGGGCGGACCTGGCAGGGCTGGCGTTCCGGCTAGGGGGGCAGAGGGAGCGGGCAAACACTCAGCCTTTTCTCCTTCCTAATTGCAAGAGTTACATGAATAATCATAACAGGGGCGCCTGGGTGGCTCAGTCAGGAAGCGTCCGACTCTTGGTTTCCGCTCAGGTCATGATCTCACGGTTCATGGGTTTGGGCCCCACATCAGGCTCCACATTGACAGTGTGCAGTCAGCTTGGGATTCTCTCTCACCCTCTCTCTCTCTCTCTCTGCCCCTCCCCTGCTCACACTCTCTCTCAAAAAAATTAAAAAACAAAAAAAAAGCATTAAAAAAGTAATCATAACAATAATTAGTCATGGTAATTATAGTAATGGTAATGATAAATCACTGTGAGGAATTGTACTACTATCTCATTTAGAGCTTCCCAATATCCCCTGAGCAGGTGCTCTGGCGTTATTATTATTATCCCCACGTGTACTTGAATACAGAAATTCAGAGATGTCTCCGTGAACCAGGGATAGAATTGGGATTTGAACTTGGGCAGCCTGATTCCAGAGGCTACATACTTTTTTTTTTTTTTTTTTTTTTGAGATAGGAAGAGAGAGAGAGAGCAGGGGAGGGGCAGAGAGAGAGAGAGAGAGAGAGAAAGAGAGTCCTAAGCAGGCTCCACGCTGTCAGCGTAGACCCCTACAAGGGGGTCCATCTCACAGAACCCTGAGATCACGACCAGAGCTGAAATCAAGAGTCCGAAGCTTAACCAACTGAGCTGCCCAGGCGCCCCCAGAGGCTATACTCTTTAAAGGTCAGGTGACAGATGCAAGGAAGATATGTTTGTTAAAGAAATTGTTGGGAGGCGCCTGGGGGACTCAGTCGGTTAAGCCGCTGGCTTCAGCTTAGGTCATGATCTCACGGTTTGTGGGTTCGAGCCCCGCATCGGGCTCTGTGCTGACAGCTCGGAGCCTGGAGCCTGCTTCTGATTCTGTGTCTCCCTCTCTCTGCCTCTCTCCGCTTACACTCTGTCTCTCTCTGTCTCTCAAAAATAAATAAACATTAAAAAATTAAAAAAAATTGTTGAAAACTCAGACAGGTAGTTTACTGTCTACAGTTTGGTTTATGTGTTTCCAATCATCTCTCTGTGCAAACATACTCACATTATAGAGAATATTTTCTATAAGTCGAGTCATATGGTACTTGCTGTTTCATGGACTACTTTTGTCATGTAATTTTCCTAAACATCTTTGTCATTAAAAAAAAGTCTTCTGCATGCTCATTTCAGTGGCTGCAGAGAATCCCATTACATGTGCAACCACAGTTTATTTGACCAATTCTCTCTTATTCAACACTTCAGTGGTTTTCCGGGCTTTCACTATATAAGCAAGGCATAATGTCCAACAACATTAAATCTTAGCATTCAGCCAGTTATTTCCTTAAGATAAACTCCGGTTCTGGATTCGCACTCCGGTTCTGGATTCGCTGGAAGAAAGGGTGAAGAAAAAGGTCAAGGTGTTTGATACATATCACCAAACTTTCCTCGACAGTCTCCCTTAGGATGAATGGATGTTGTTTCCACACCTTCTCCAGCACTGGGTTTTTACTATTTAAAAAAAAAAAACATTGTTGCTGGGTGCCTGGGTGGCTCAGGCCGTTGAGTGTCCCACTTCCGCTTAGGTCATCATCTCTGGGTTCGTGGGGTTTGAGCCCAGGGTTGGGCTCTGTGCTGACCTCGCAGAGCCTGCTTGGGATTCTCTCTCTCCCTCTCTCTCTGTCCCTCCCTGACTTGTGCTTTCTCTCTCTCTCAAAAGAAATAAACTTAAAAAAATAAAAATAAAAAAACATTGTTGCCAATTTAAGAGGTCAGCGTTTTGGCTCACATTTCTTGGCTCTGCTGTTTGAGCTTCATTCCTGTGTTTGCTGTGGGCTCGAGTTGGAGGGCAACCGTGACCTTTCGTCTAGGAGCCCTGCACGGGATGTTTCCCTGGGCAAGCTCCGCACCGTTGGCAACAGAAGCCGAATTCTAGAGACCCTGGTCCCACTGCCTCTTTCTTGTCCCCGTCAGGAGCCCACAAGCATTGTGCACAGAGGCAGATAACATCTGCAGGGATTGCCCAAGATCCCAGACAACCGAGCCAATCCATCCTGTCACCAAAGAGAGGGACAAGCATGCTGACAGCCCTGCACTCACAGATGTCCCCGCAACGGAGCGGCGTGGCTATTCTGAGGTCAACTCTGCAGGCAGGAAGACCTGGGTCTGCAACCAGTATGTGCCATCGCTCCCCCCCGCTGCCGCAAGCCTTGTTCATTCAGCAGTAAAACGGGTGATAATCGAGTGCCCATTTCACAGGTTGGGAGGACCGGCCAATGAGCTCATGTAGGTAGGCACTGGGCACAATGTTAGCAGAGAGTATATGCTCAATTAATCTTCCTCATTATGATTCTCATTCAGTTGTGAGTATCTGGGGCGGGGGGAGGGCCTCAAGAGAGGTTTTCGAGTGAGAAACAATAACACAAATGTTCACTTGCTTGAAATGCTCATGGACATTCAATCAGCCTTGTCATTTCTGGGAAGAGAACTCATTAGAAGTCCATTTTATTCTTTTTATTCCCACCTGCAACCAGGCTCTCAACATAATAGGTGACATTTATGAGGCTTTACTCTGTGCCTGGCTCCTTATGCATATTACTTGACTTAATCCTTACAGTAACCCCATGAGGTCTCTTTCCCCATTTTACAGATGAGGAAGCTGCGGCACAGACAGGTTGAATGCTTTGCCTAAGGTCACACAGCATGGTGGAGCCAGGCTTCGAGGACAAGCAGGTTGGCTCCAGATTATGCTCTTGTCCCCCCAGGCTACGCAGATGCTGATATTTGCAAAGATGGTGGCACCTCTGTCTATTTGGGGAAAACTGCCCAATCTCACTTACATTCCACTTCAGTGTATGCTCCAAGAGGTCCCACATGGCACTGCCTGGACTCTGCCGACACTAAACCTCCTGCAGCCTGAGAAAAGACACAAAGGGATGGGCTCCGAGTCTTCCAGGTCCTACCACGTTAGGCCTCTCTGTGGGATCCTGCCCCGGGGAGCTCAGTGACTAGACGTTTTGGCAGCGTCCTGCATGAGCCTTCTCCTGCCGATGTCCGCAGGATGCCACTCTGCCCCGACAGCCACATGACCTCAGGGCTCTCCAGGCTCAGTGCTGAGGAATCACTGAGCCAGCCACAGGACTGGGGTCTGGCCACTGTGCTTCTGTGTCCGAGATAAAGTGCCCTGCAGAGGCGGGCCTGGACCTCCTGAGAAGACCTATATGCAGATATGGACTGAATGATTTAGCGCTGTCAATGGCAGAAAGTTTCTGGTGAGTTACACTCGAGCGGGGGAGGCCCCGGCCACTTCAACTTGGACATTCCCATCAGTCATAGGCAAGGGGGTACTGACACAGACATGGGGTATTGATGGTGGGTTTTATTTTTCCCTGATTGGGAATTTTTTGGTACAGATGGTTACAAAGCCTCATGGGAATTGTCAACGAATTTCTTTTATTGGAAAGCATGAAAGTAAGTAATACCTGGGTGCCTGGGTGGCTCAGTCAGTGAAGCATCCAGTCTTGGTTTCAGCTCAGTCCTGATCTTGTGGTTTGTGAGTTCAAGCCCTACATCAGGCTCTGCTGACAGCGTGGAGCCTGCTTGGGTTTCTTTCTCTGCCTCTCTGTCTCTGCCCCTCCCTTGCTTGCTCTTTTTCTCTCAAAATAATACAAAATTTTAAAAAATATAAGTAACACTAAGTCTGCCCTGAAAAGTCTGAAATGGGATGTCTGTTCCCGTGCGGATGGGGACTGTGCTTTCAATTTTCTACCCTGCAGTTCTGCGTGGGGTCGGGCACATGGTGAGCACGTGGCCAATATTTGTCAGGCTCCACTGTTTCTATCTCAGCAAGTTCCTTAAACCTTGCTGAAACTCAATTCCTTTATCTGTGAAATGGGGAGATAATTTCCACCTAGTTGAGAGCGTTCGGAGGGTTCAGTAAGAGATGGGGAGCAGACACCCAGCACAGGGCCTGGGTCATAGCAGGTGTGCAGGAAATGTTTCCTAAGTGAAAGTGCTGCCAGAAGTTGGAGACAACCTGAGGGGCCATCAGAGGATGGATGAACAAAATGGGGTCCACCCACACAGTGGACCATTCTTCAGCCTTAAAAAGGAATGCAATCCTGATACATCCTACATGGATGAACCTTGGAAACATTGTGCTCAGTGAAAGAAGCCAGACACAGAAGGCCACATATTGTATGGCTTAATTTACATGAAATGTCCAGAATAGGCAAACCCATAGGGACAGAAAGCCAACTCGCGGTTGCCAGGGAATATGGGGCTTCCTTCTGGGGTGATGAAAATGTTCTGGAGCGAGAGAGTGGTGACGGCTGTACATGAGGCATGTACTAAGTGTCACTAATAGTACAGTTTATGTCATGTGTATTTTACCACAATAAAAAGAAATGGAAGAGTTTATTCCAAGTGCTTCTTTAAAAAAAAATTTTTTTTAACGTTTATTTATTTTTGAGAGAGACAGACAGAGCACCATTGGGGGAGGGGCAGAGACAGCAGGAGACACAGAGTCCGAAGCAGGCTCCAGGCTCTGAGCTGTCAGCGCAGAGCCCGACTCGGGGCTCAGACTCACAAACTGCAAGATCATGACCTGAGCTGAAGTCGGACGCTTAACTGACTGAGCCCCCCAGGCGGCCCTATTCCAAGTGCTTCTTCAACTTCATCACCATCCATTCATTCATCCATTCATTCATTCATTCATTCATTCCACAGTCACTTGTGCAGTGTCAGGCAGAGTGGGAGCCCGTGCTGAAGCCTTTCGCTGAGTGAGGCTTCATCAGTGAAGGACAGGAAGGAGGCGCACTGACATCTGGAAGTCAGATGTCTGTCCCGAGGCTCAGCTCTGGTTTTCAGGATTTGTCCTGTAGACAAAGGGCAGCCTGACCACCTACAGCAGCTGCTGCGGGACCCATTGTCTTTGGCCCTGGGTTCCATTATAATCTCTACTTGGGGGTCCCTTCCAGTCTTCATAGCATGTGTCTATTCACTAACTGAGCACTCAGCAGAGGGCGGGCACGGGGTGAACGCAGTAGCTGTGTATTCAGCGCTCGTCATGAACCAGGCACATGACATGCACCCCTGTCTCTCATGTTGATACTGTCCCCATGTTTACATGACAGCAACCTAAGGCCCAGAGAGGACTATTCACTGGTCCAAGGTCACACAGTTAGGACACACCGCTGCTATTCAAGCCTGAAGAGCAGACTCAGGGACAGACTTGGAAAAGTGGGCACTTAGGAGAGGGGTTGGGCTTGTTCTGTATGACCCCAAAGGGAAGTCTCTGGTTCTGTGCTTGTGCCTCCTTGGCCTTTATGTGGCCTATGGGGTCTCAATAGATCGAAGTGGGAGACTTGAGGCCAAGGATGGGACAGAAGGGTCTGTGAGGGCGAGAGGCATGGATTCACACACATCCTGACACTGCTGGTAATGTCGGCTGTCTGGGCCTCACTCTTCTCATCTGTAAAATGGGATACAGTGATCACAGCAAGGCCCTCTGCTTCACTCTGGCTTTCAGTGGCTCCCTAGCTTGAAGGATCAAGCTAGCTTGAAGGATCAGTGTCTTCTTAGTGTTGGCCTAGAGGCTCCTGGACATTCAGACCCTGCTCTCCTCTCCGGCTGCCTGTCTCATCCAAGGCAAGCTGTCTCTCGGGCCACAAACGCTCCAAATCCTCTTTGTCCTCCGGGCCCTTGCACATGCTGCCTCCTGGGTTAGTCACTCTGTTGAGCTTTCCTGGGTGAGAGAGAATGGGGTGGCATTTGAACCCAGGCACTAGGGATCACCAGGCTGATCATTGCAACAGCACGCCCAGGGGGCCCGTGTACCCCACAAGTGAGCATCCCCACTAGGCCTATCTGAGAGAAAAAAAAGTTGAACCCTTGCCAGGGAGGGCAGCTCTGCTGTGAACTGACCAGACACGGGTGGCCCCGTCCCCTCTCTAGGTGGGCAGAACCACCTGTCTTCTTCCTCAGTGCTTAGTCTGGTCTCTGCTCAGGTGGGCAGCAGGTGCTCCAGGGGCCGGGTGGGCAGGAGAAATCCAGGTGGGTGCGGAGAGAGAAGGCGACGGGGTGGTTGCGTTCAGGGTTCTGACCAGGCAGACAGATGCTGAGCCCACGGTTTCCACACTAACCAGCTTATTCCTCAGGGTTAAGTGTTAAGGGGCGGGGGCCGTCATTGCTGGGAAACTCAGCTCAGACCCCAGCGTGCAATCAGGACTTCAAGCTGGAGGTTGAAAACGCAAAGGCCTATGGGTCCTGGGGAGAAATTATAATGAATGGAGTCACAGCAGTGGCCCTCCTGGCCTGCTGCTTTTTCACTTTGGACAGACACGGATACGCAGAGGTGTCTCAGTTGAAGGTAAAATATCAGTGCAAATGCTGTGCTAAACGCTGCCTTGGCGTTGGAGAGTTCGGGGGGCGTGGCCATGGGCGTGGCCGGGGGGGCGTGATCAGGAGGCGTGACCAGGGGGCGTGGGCCCCAGCTCTTCTCTCCTTGGAGGGGCGGCTGCCTTCCCCCAGCTGCAGCCCCATGTCCCTGTGCGAGTGAGAGCCCCACACCTCGTTCTGCATACTTACACTAAGCTCTGGAGACCTCCGACTGCCTGCATCTCTGGGCCTGACAGGCGTGTTCCAGAATTCTGGAATGCTGTTCTCCCAGCAGGGCTGTGCTGGGGAACGAATACTCCCCAAAAGCAGCCTTCAGCCAAAGACTGACAAGGACTGGTGTAGGATTGGCCAGGCTCACCTTCCCCCTCGGGTGGAATTAGGCACCTGCTTTATACCATTCCCGGAGGGGTTCTACTCCAATTGCCCAGGGGGATAGGCTGGCTTAACAGTGTGCCCTGTGACACAGACTGGCTGTCGCACTCCCCTCCTCCCCTGCCAGCTGTCAGCAGGTCCCGAATAAACCCTCTGCTCTCTAACCCTTGTCTTGACATCAACTCCAGCTGTCACTCAAACCAGGACACCTGATTTTCAAGAGGAGGTAAATATCCAGTGTTGTTGTTGTTGTTGTTTTTAAATAAAACCCCTTACTTTTTAAGTGTTGGCTTCTAATGTCAATTGTTAAAAACAAAACCAGATGCTGAGTGGGCCACATGTCCACAGGGTAGATTCGGTCCAGGGCCGGTGGTGTACAGGGCTATGCGTGCCTGGGGCCTGGCCCGAGCCTGCACGCCCCCTGAGTTCTTGGACTCTGTGGCCGTGGCTATCCTCATGGGTGTTCTCTTTAGCAACTTGGCTGTCTTCCTCCCCTGCGTCTCACAAGGATGTCCCCTCCTGTCGTCCCTCTTCCCACGCCCCTTCCTTCCTCCCTTCTTTCTCACGGCCTGATGTTCCTGGGTAAGCCATTCCTGCTGGGCCTTTACTACTCGCTGCTTCTTCCAATAAACTGCGCAGGAGCATTTAGCGAGGGGTTTACTAGCTACTGGAGGATCACCTCTCCAGGAAACCTGTTTACTGTGGGTAACCTTTGTCCAGCTGTTTCAGAAATGGCTCCTTTCAGAGTTACCTCCAAGCTCAGATCAAGAGTGTCCTGTGGTGTTTATGCCTGGCCTGCTTCCCCAGGGTCCCCGCTCTCTGTGGGGGTCACCACACCTTTCAGGTGGGTAATGCTGCAGAGGCCTTGCAGGTGTGGGCTGAGTTAAGGAAGCCAAGGGCTAAGGGTTTCAGGTGACCGGGAGGTTTTACAACAATAGCATGGATACCTTTGGGTGTGAACTTTGGCCCACAGTGCCCTCCCCCACCCCCCCAAGGCTGCTACCATCTCCACAAGCCAACTCTTGCTTCTGGCCCTCAGCTCCATGAGAATGGTGTGAAGGTGGGATGGGGCCCTGAAGCTTGTTCCTGAAACTTTTCTTCCCACCCTCTTCACCCACAACCTTATCTGCTTATCATGGTTTTTAGTCCTATCTGCATATATTTGCAGGTTTCCAACAGCTACAAAGTGTTCTGTAGAAGGCCAGAGTCTTGAAAATGTTGTTTGGAAAAAAAAAAAGTTTCCATGATGAAAGAATTCCACCCATAAAAATTGTTCTGAGTGAATTCTGCTAAGCTGGGGCAAAGGAAATCAGGACTTCTTGGAGCCTTTAATACGTTAAGGAGCACTGTAACTCCCTAAGAGCGGCTAAGATCACGGTTTCTCCAAACACACTTGGGGACACACTGATGCAGACTCCAATGCTGGTAAGGAAATGACACAGGTCCTGGGCCCCTGCTGGTGATCAAACTGCTTCCCTGATGGACCCAGCTGACTGTCACTCCCTCAGAGAGTGGCTCCTTCCCAGGGTTGGGTAACTTGGGGTGTAGTGGAGGAAGATTCAGGAGCTCAAAAAGGGTCTGAGAGTGGAGAGGAAAGACGGCTCTAACCCTGGGCTGGTGACGGAGGGGGTGAGTGGGTGGAGAGGTCTCCAGGCTTCTCTGCTCTATGATTATGGCAATTTGTTTCTCCAGGAGATCATTTGTGGTAGGAAACATAGCCCAGAAATTTAAATATATCCAGTCCCCAGAAGACTGGAGACAGCAACGGCACCTGGCTGGGGGCAGGGTGGTGGAGATACTCAGGTTGGAATGTCACAGTACACAGCTGTATTTTAAGGATTGGGAGGAAAAGGGTTTGAGTTCCCAAGGCCTGGCTTGGGTGAAATGGCAGAAGTATCGGTTTGAGTTTGGGGGGAAGGGGTCCCATTCCTTCATATCCTGCCTCATTCTATTGTGACCCCCTGATTCCCCTCCTCATTGCTCACCAATGCTCAGACCTTATTCTGCCTCTTCATGGTTGCTACTGTCCCCCCAAATCCACACAGCTTTTCCGGCTCTGTTTTCCCGTTGTTCCAAAATGAACCTTCTCCCTTCTCCCTGTGGAAGTGCCTACCAGGTGGCTGTTAGAAGACACAAGGGCCAAAATCTAATTCACACCGATGTTATTATGACTGATAGAGCAATGTAGTAACAATTTCAAAGGACTGTATTACATTTCTTAGCTGAAAGGGTCTTTAGCAATCTCCTCGTGTCGCTTTTGAGACTTTGTTGAAGGTCAAGGGAATCTTAGGTGCCATTTCAACACGTGAAGTGGATTGACGTGTAGGTGCTCTGGGTGAAAGGGCACTGCCTGCTCTTTCAGCCGACTTCTGGAACAGTGGCTGTAAACCACTGATTACATTCCTCATTCTCAAGGAAACTAGGGCTCAGATAAGGGAAGTGACTTGTCCGAGGTCACAGGGCCAGAGAGCGGCAAAACTGGGACTTGTCCTCAGGTCCCCTGGCCTCTAGCCAATGCTCCTGTCCCTGCCCTGTAACTCCTGGGTATTCACGACTCGGACCTCATCCTTGCAGCTGGCTCCAAGCAGTCCTCACCGGCTTTGCCATCCTGGTAACATAAACGACATCATCAATGCCCCCCTTCCCCTGCACTTAGCCAGGCTTCCCTGTATCTGTCACTCCTTGGGGGGGGGGGGCTTCCCTCTACCCTGCTTCATGCGAGAAGTCACCCCTTTCCTAGCGCTGCTAATTTTTTCTTGATTTTTGATCGCTGCTGAGAACAAATGCAAAAGAAAGGCGGAGGCACACTTGAGATTTTGCTCATTGCATGTTTTCATTTTTTATTAAATAAGTCAAGTAAGCCATCAAGAGATGGGTTCACATTCTGTTCTGCAAAGCAGACCCTGACCGGCGGTGGCCACCAGCTCTCTGAAGGGCAGCCCTGCGTTTCCAGGAGACGGCAGATCGTAGCCATGGCAAGGACATCTTGGGGACGCTGATGGCAAGGGGCCAGGAGCAACGTACACATCGTATGCACACACCTTGGCCACACATGGCCACGAAGGGAGTGTCCCGTACCATGTGGCCATGAAACAGGACACAGGGGAGAGGTGTCGGCAAAAAAAGACAGAGTCTGCAGGATCCAGGAGGGAGCGGGGGAGCCAGGCAAACTGGCCTAGAACGTACAGACGAGATGGAGACTTCAGGGGTCCCCAGTTCGAGCCCCATGGTAGAGGAAGCAGGGTATTTTCCCAAATGCAATACCCAGTCTACAGTAGGAGCTGGGTCTGTGGGGCTGGTACTGCATTTATACCCATGGAAACACACAACAAACTTGTCCCCCAGGCACAGTCGTGGAATGACAAAGGACAAGGAGACCGAAGGATTTCAGAGCTCTTAAGACATTTGAATTTGCCAAGTCTGTTGTGTCCTTCTGAGGTAAAGAGCAGCGTCGAGTATTCCTGAAACTGTGGGCAGCTGAGAGGCGATGCGGTTGCATTCAGGACGCCCTGGGCCTTCTGCTCTTGTCCAATTGGACCACGTCCTGGGAATTTTCAATAGTAAAGCCACCAACCTGGGACCCCTGGATTTCAGCGGATGCTCCTTCCACTTTGTACAGATCAGCGCGGCCCACTTAGTTTCTCCGGACATATTTGTTTCCCCACTCTCACCTCTCCCCAGCTTGAAATCCATCCCCCCAGGACGTGCCTTGGTTTTCAGCCATGGGATTGGGAGACGCCATCTGGTCTTCTGCTCCAGTCCTCCACAATCCAGGCCCCAAAGGCAATTAAAATAGGCCCCAGTGTGCGAGAGGACCACCAGGGCTGGAAAAGACCTTCGGGGTCAGGACCAGACCACCTGATGCTTCCATCTCCAGACCAAACACCCATCTTCTGGGACAGGGGTCCCCTGACCTCCTGCTGGACCTCGCTCATCATCAGACAGGACAGAGGTGGTAAGGAAAGATGCCACTGTAATGGGCTGGGCGGCCCCTCTGCTCTCAGGGGTCTGGTCGGCAGCTGCCCCATTAGACCATCCTCTGGCAGTAGCTTCCAGACTGAGCATACAGGCAGACAGGGAGTGAATGCTTCATTATACATTTTTTTTTCCCTATTCATTTAGTTATTTATTTTCAAGTGTGCGTATCACACAGAGGGACCAAAGGCTAGAATTTGTCCATGTCTCGATCTCAGTAATAACTTGGTGATAACCTACTGTGGGAGGTGCGGGAGGGGGACGGGGGGTGTGCCACAGAGCTGTGAATCTGCTTCGTTTTCTCCTCTCTGTGGGGACTCAGGAATCCTGCTCCCCACCGACTGTCCCCAAAGACCCCTGCCCCCAACCTGGTGTCCTCATCCTCTCCAGAGGTTTACAAACAAGGCCAGGGGAGAGAAGCCAGGAATAGGCAGCCGTGGTGACAGCCTGTGGGCGTTAGACACCACCCTGTCTCACCAAGGCCTGGAATGTTCTGAACTATTTATATAGGCCGGGCTAAAGAGGTCTTCATCAAGAAAAAGAAAATGAGTAAACACTCATTGCTGAATGGGCCCCTTGTTCCGGGAAAGGCAGCAGCCCCAGAGGTGAGGCCTCAGCTGCTCCCTCTGTCTGCGGGCAGGTGGACGCCGTGCAGGGGAGAGGCTCCTGGTGGAGCAGGGCCTCGCTGGAAAAGGAGGCACTGGCCCAGCTGGACCACCTTCCTCAGCCCAGCTCCCTGCTGCAAACCACAAATGCATAACTCCAACCAGGTCCCCCATAGGGTAAAGTCAGTAGTCGCCCCCACCCTGTCCTTCCCCAAACCCCGAGGGTTCCCGGTGCATTGCCGAGCCCCAAGGCAACACTCGCTTGAGCTGTGTCCTGTTTCAGACACCAGGGCAAAGGTAATACAGCAGAAAGGGCCTTAAATGCCACATCTTCAAATCGCCAAGAAGGACCCAAGGTACCTCCCTAAACACCACCCAGGGGCCAGCGCAGCTCCAGCGCCCTCGGTTTTAGTCTTGTGCTCTGAATCGTCTTCGAGTGTCCTTGTGTGTATGGAGGGAGTCAACGGTTTCTAGGGTTATTTTATCTTTCTTGATTTGGGTACAGCTTTGAGTCCCTGCAAATAACAAGGTATTTTATGTCTCTTCTTTGTCACAAAATAAATAAATTAAGTCAACGTGCAGTGTACAAATTGCCAATGTCCTGAGAAGTCCCAAAGGTCCATTCTCCGCACAGTCCTCAGAGCTCAGGGGTGGAGCCTTGGCTGCAGAGGCGTAGGAAGGAAGGAAGGAAGGAAGAAGTCTGCTGTCCACACCAGGAGGGCCCCAAGAAGAGCCCCAGATGGAGGTGCCTGCCTCCGTCCCCGCCCCAGCCCCCACCAGCTGCAGGTGGGGAACCGTGTGGCGAGGGGAAGAACGGCTAGTGCTTCTGGGCTTGCCAGAAACATCCTGGTCTCGTTCTGCCCCAGGGTCAAGTTTTCAGAGCTGGAGTCCCCTTGGACCCCAAATCAGAGTCAGCTCTCTGCACAGCTCATTCCGGGACTGGAGAGCCTAGGCTGGAGGCCTCCTTGAATGACTTGAAGTCCACGGAGACCCAGCAGCTCAAATGTGGTGGTTGTGAGGCACCCCACAAAATGGCTACAGTCCTCACCATCTCAAACAGCAGCTTCTGGCCAGGACACACTCCTGCCTTCCCCATGGCAGCACCAGCTGGACTCAGATCCTCTCTTTCCCTCGTGTCCGTATTACTCAATCCGAAACTCAGCCCTCTGGGTTTGACAACAGGACCGATCTGACACAGAACTTGTCCAGGAAATCAGAAACAGCCCCAGTGAACTGGGGCAGCTCTTCAGGTTCTGGGGTGGACTGAGCTCTGCTCCCCAGTCTGAGCTGGGGGTAGAAAAGGACCTCCCCTTTGGGGGCATCTGCTGCTTGGCCATAGGCCCCTGCCCCCCAGGAAATGCATTTGGACCTGAAAGAGATGTTCAAATCTGGCCTCGTCTCGGGGAGAGGGTGAGGGCTAATTTATGTTGCTTCTGGACACACAGCAAAGAACACTGGTGGTTTCTGAGATTCGTTCCACATGGGGTTCAAACAGAAACGCCCGTGGGGCACTGTGGGTTTCCACGTGGCCGCCTAGGCCCTGATCCTTCTCAGGGGAGGCTCTTCCTTCTCCTCTCCCTCTCCCTCCAGCAGGAGCCAGAGTGCTCCCTGCTGGTCCTCCCAGCCCCCTAAAGCCCAGATTGCTTTCATGCAGCACTCCTGCAGAAACAAAATAAAAACCGGAGCCACAAAACAAGATACCAAACTATAAATAACTTAAAAAAAACCACCCCAAATAAAACACCCAGCCTATCCCAAGTTGAGCAACACTCTTCCCAGAGTCCTAAAGAGAGGAATTACAGATACTAACCATGTAACCATGGTGACCATCCATGAGGCTGACCTCTGTCCCCTATCTCCTCCGGAGAGGGGTATCCTGATGTGACTTCTCCCCCAAGGACACGCTGCACTCTCTTCTGGGCCCTGCTCCACACGAGGCCTGGCTGGACTCCTTGGATGCCTTTTGCCTCCAGTCAGGCCTGAGGCAGCCTTCAAATATGGCCGCACTCTCAGGGAGTCCGGGGAGCTGGGACAGGGCCTCTGGGCTGCAGTCATGTGAGGACTGGCCACACCATTTCAAAACATCCCACCTGCCAGCAGAGAGGATGTGAGTGGGCCAGAGGAGGTAGCCAGGAGAATCCAAGGCGGGCAGGGGCCGCAGACCCGGCAGTTCTGTATCCACTGTTCAGTCCCAAACCTGGTCAGAACAGGGTCAAGGCCCATGACTGTGTTTCCTTCCACATCCCCAAATAATTCTAAAAACGTAATCGAAGGCTGCTCTTTAGTTAAATCCCAGGGCATAAAGCCACAGGGAACCCTGTGGTGCGTATGTCTGTGGACTTGCGTTTCTACGATGTGTCTGTCTGGTATATAGGTATCCGTCATTTACACACGTATGTGTGCTTTGTCGTTCTATGCAGGGCTGATGTCGGTGACAGCACAGCCGTTCCATTTGTGAAAATATTGAATCATTCTTGGTTGATAAGAACCAGTTCTCATCCTCTGACACTCTGGGCTGTTCTAGCCCCCACCCGCTCTGACCCATGCAGATTCCACACTGGATTGTGCAGAAATCCAGAAACTGACAGGAGGTCTGACTGGGAAGGGGCGGTGGGGCTAAACATCGGGACCCTGGCCCACGTGGTCTACAGGCATTTATGTGTTTTTGGTGTATGCTTCTGTGTGTGTGTGTGTGTGTGTGTGTGTGAGAGAGAGAGAGAGAGAGAGAGAGAGAGAGAGAGAGCAGGAGACAGTGACAGAGAGAAAAAGCCTTGTCAAAAGTTCCAGGCCTGCGCGGGACTGCTCGGGAGACCGCAGCCTCTCAGGTCCGGCTCTGGCGGCCCTCACGGACGGGCACCGTCCTGTTCTCGGTGACAGACCCCAGGCCCAAGGCAGCAGTGGGGGACCCAGCTGGCGGGGGGCCTACTTCTAAGGCGCAAGGGCTGCCTGCTCCGCCCTCTGGGGGAGCCACCACCTTCCCGCCCGCGGAGGGGGTGCGAGGAAGGCGGGGTGGGCCTTTCACAAGGAGGGGCGCGGGCACTGCCGCGGGCCGCCCCCCGCCCCCCTACGTGACCCAGAAGGTTCCGCGCTCCTCCAGCAGGCTGACCGAGCGGTTGGTGAGCGCGGCGGCGTCCCGCGCCAGCCGGTAGCCGAAGAGGCGCATGGCCGGGGCGCAGGCGGCCTGCACCACCTGCGCCAGCTTGAAGGGCATGCCGAAGCGCCACTTCTCGAACTGCTCCGAGGAGTTCTTCTGCGTGGAGTAGATGCCGCTGCCGTCCCGGGCCGCCTGCGTGTTCCTCCGGATCCAGTCCTCCACCTGCGCCGTGAGCGGGATGCCGGCGAAGCGGTACATCTCGCGCGCCTTCTGCAGCGGCCAGCGCGCCACGTCCTCGTAGCGCACCAGCATGTAGCGGCCGCGCAGCCAGGCGGGCTGCCGGAGGCCCAGCTCGGCCGACAGCCGGATGCTCTCGCAGTTGCCCCGCAGCCGCTGCACCTCCTCCTCCCCCAGCCGCGCCTGGCCCTCGGCCAGCCACTTCTTCCAGCCCTCGTACTTGCCGGCGAAGGCCACCATGCGGGAGGCCAGCACGGCGCGCGGGTCGCGCACCAGCTGGATGACGCGCAGGTCCAGCCGGGGGTCCTCGGCCAGCGGCTGCAGGAACTCGAGCTGCCGGATGCGCACGGCCTTGAGGGCCATGTGCTCCTTGCGGCGGCAGGCCTCGGCGGCCAGCGTCACGTTGAGCGGCCCGCAGCGGCGGTTCCTGCAGTGGTACTTCTCGAAGACCTTCTTGACGAAGGGCGTGCACACGGGCTCCTCGCACAGGGAGCGGCTGGAGCCGCGGCGGAACATGAACTGGGTCAGGTGGTCCTCGGGCAGCGGGCTGATGAAGTGCTCCAGCACGTACAGGTCGCACAGGAACAGCTGCTTGAGCACGTCGCGATAGACGAGGGCCGAGCCCGCCGCGTTGGCGCCGCCCGACTCGAAGGACACGGTGCGCTCGATGTGCCACAGCGGCTCGAAGAGGTAGAAGATGTTGCCCTGCTGGTTGAAGAACTCGCCCACGAACGAGGAGCCCGTGCGGGTGGTGGCCATGAGGAGCACGTGGCGCCGCGGCCGGGCCTCGGTGGGCCGGGGTGGCCCCGCGGCCTCCGCCCGGGCCTCGGCCGCGGGCTCCACTCCCAGCTGCAGACTGAGGTTGCGCAGGCGGCCCTGCAGCTGGGTGAAGGCCGAATCGAGCTCACTCAGGGACAGAAGGGACGCGTTGTCGGCCAAGATCAGGGCTGGGTCGGTGCCGTTGGCGTCCACCAGGGGCTGTGGGATCTGCTTCAGCTTGTCCGACACCCTAGGGGGACAGAGAGAAATCGGAGGCAGTGAGCGACCGGGGACCCCATCCCTTGTGCACCCCCAAAGCAGCCTCCAGGGCTGATGGCCCGAAGCCTGTCGTAGCCGGGGGTCCCCAGAAGCAGCCTTTGAGGCAGCGGTTTATGAAGAACATGATCACAGGGGCGCCCGGGTGGCTCAGTCGGTTGAGCGTCCGACTTCGGCTCAGGTCGTGATCTCGCAGTTGGTGAGTTCGAGCCCGGCGTCGGGCTCTGTGCTGACAGCTCAGAGCCTGGAGCCTGCTTCCGATTCTGTGTGTCTCCCTCTCTCTCTCTGCCCCTCCCCTGCTCATGATCTGTCTCTCTCTGTCTCTCAAAAATAAATAATAAAAATGTTAAAAAAAAAAAAAAACATGATCACATAAAGAACTGGAAGAGAGGTAGAGAAGAGGGGTGGGAAGAAAAAGAAGTCGGCAGAGAGTGAGCAGACTGTCCCTGTGACCAAACCAGTCCCCCTGGGGCACCTGGGAGGACACACCTGGGATTCTCTTGCCCAGGGGATGTGAAGTCCCAGCCGGCCTTGGCTGAGGGCTGCTCCCAGAGCCATTTACTCCCTGTGCTCCTGGCTTGCCGGTGTGCAGGTGGAGAGGAAGGTCTCTGGGGGAGAGCTGCAGAAATGGAATAGCTCGTGCTGAGGAACCGAGGTGGGGCAGTGACTACCCGCTGCACAGTCCAATTCCTAATCTATCCATGTGGCTCATGCTTTCTTGCAGGGGTTGTGCTGGGAGAGCAGGTCGAAGAGATCTTTCTATGGCTAGCAGGCTCACCAGCAGAGCCACTCACTGCACACAACGGCACACTGCCGACTCCACGGGGCAGCATTCCCAGTGTAGCAGGTGAGTGCACACCCCTGGCGTTTAGCGATACACAACCTGAACAACTGCACGTGGCAGCCCTGCCTACCAGGTATGTGTCCCAGGACCCTGCCTTGCCAAGGGCTCACCCTCATCTCATCCATGGCTTCAGGATGGTATAGGAGATGGGCTGATAATGTGAGGCTTCATCCTAACCAAGAAGTAAATCAATAATAACCATGGTCAGCAAGTACTAGATACCAACTGCATGCCAATCACTGAGCTAAATGTTTTACATTTCCTCATTTAATCTTTACAAGGAAGTCCCCATTGTTAGCCATATTTTTAAATATTTATTTACTTTGTGTGTGTGTGTGTGAGAGAGAGAGAGAGAGAGAGAGAATCCCAAGCTCTGAGATGTCAGCATGGAGCCCAAAATGGGGCTCAATCCCATGAACCATGAGATCAAGACCTGAGCCAAAATCAAGATCGGACGGAGCCACCCAGGTGCCCCATCGTTAGCCATATTTTACAGAAGAGGAGCTTAAGACACAGAAAGTGATTTTGTCCAAGCTGTCACAGCTAGAGAGGGCTGGAATCCGGGATTCCAACCCAGGTTGCCTGAGTCCAGAGCCCGAGTGTTACCCCTGTGCAGTGGTGAGGACGTGTGCATGACCCACGGCCTGCGCAAGGAGGGGGGGCTGGTCATGACTGGTTGAAGAGCTGCCTTTTTAAGTCCACAAAGAGCCTCCGGCCACCCCTCCCTGATAAGGAAGCCTTGCGCTGGCATCCCTCACCTTGATATGATTTTATTTTCCTTTTCAATGAAGACAAAAACCACCACCACAAAAGCCAGGAAGAGGGCATATTTGCTCTTCATCCTCAGGCTGTGCAGAAAGTCCCAGCAGTCATTCGGGAAAGCGAGTCCTTTCTCCATGGGGAAGGGTGGGGCCGTGGGCGCTCAGCTCAGGAGCATCGCTCAGGACCCGGCTCGCCGTCTTCAGGTGGGGGACACCCTTGTCCTGTGAAGAGACAGGTGGTCAGGACACCCTTGTCGGGAGATGAGGAGTGAAGAGGGGTTTTTCCACCCAACTTTTAAAGGTCGCGCAGCCCTGCTTTGGCAGAGGGAACCCCAGAGCCGCTCTCCCATAGATGAGCGATCAAATCAAGTCATTTAAAACGCTAATCGGCCCTTTGATTAATTCATCCCACTTCCATGAATGTATCCTTTGACCTCACACATAACTCAAGGGCAAGTGCATGGAAGAGTGTTCCTTGCACTATAAATGTTTGAAAACAAAAGAGTACAACTACCTAAATAAAACATGTTGGAGGTAGACCTATAAACGCTGATGTTATAACCTAATATACATATTAGATCCTTCACGCGGGCAGGTCCTAGGGTTGACCGTCATCACACAATGGAAGTGGCTAGAGGGACAGCCAGAACTTCTGTCCTTTGGGGAAAGCTGTGGGGCAGGGGCTCTGCAATACAGGAGGCAGATGTGCAACCTGGGAGCCGCGTGGAGGGCCCCGGCTGCGCAGGGTGGAGTAGTGGTGAGGCCTCCTGGATGTGGCTGGGTGGAGACGGGCCCAGGAGGGGAGAGTGGTGTGGGGTCAGCTCCAAGGCGACTGGAATATTCTTGCCTCGTCCTAATTCTTCTGGGCCTTTCCCCATATCCCCATACACTCCTGCAACAACTACTTCCCGAGCACCCACTAGGTGCCAGCCTCTGGTCTGAGCACTGGGGGTACAGCAGGGAACAAGCAGACCTGGCCCGCAGCCCTCATGGGGCTTACACTCTGGATGCAAGGGCCATCTGGAACGAGACGGGCAGCTGAAATGTAGTGAGTGCTTACCACTCTGTGCCAGGCACCGTGCTAAGCACTTGATTTGCATTTCCTCATCAGATCCTTACAGAAGTCCTATTAGGTAGCAACGATCCCATTTCACAGATGAGGAAACTGGGGTTGAGAGAGATTAAATAACTTGTTGAAGATTCCTCCAGCAGCAGCCCTCATCAGCCATCTGAGATCCGGGTCACTTGAGCCTCCCAGTGCTCCCCAGTCACCCCCAATGTAGCAAATATGGTTGGGCTTTCCAGCTGATGGTTTGTCTGTCCTCCTCTCCAGACTCCCGAGCCTCCTGAAGTAGAGACTAGCATCTAGAGTGGCACCCAGAATATATCAGCTGCCAAAAAATTACACTAGTGAGCAAACCTGTCAAAGACGGTGCCTGGCTCAGCGCCTGGCAGGCTGTCAGCGTGAGTTTGCAGGACAGGCAGAGCCAGGTCCCTCATGCACCCTGTTTAGCCTGGGGTGGGGTGTGAGGCCGCCCGTCCCTCTGGAAGGGTGAGACCCAACACTGAGTCTGCAGAGCAAAAGGGATTGAAATCCTGACTTTCTGCCCTCTCATCTCTGGGCTGAGGAGTTGCCTGTGTCTGATGATGTGAAGGAAGCAGAAGGAGCTGGGACCAGAAGTCCTGGGTTTTTGTCCTTCCTGCATGTCTACCATGTTGTGCAACCTTCTATAAATGACTTAACCTCTCTGGGCCTCAGGTTCTTTTCCCGTAGCATGAAAAACCTCTACATAAGGTTCCTGTGAGGAATAGTATTTGGGGCAGGGTAAGCGGTCATTAGATCCGAGAGGGGAGAGAAGGCGGGGGTGGGCGGGGGGGAACTTTGCCTTCACTGTCCTCTCCCTGCTGGGTGTTTGGTAAGGTTGGAAGTTTGCTGCCTTGATGACAAAGCTCATATACCTTCTCCTCCCCTCCCTACCAAGCACTGTTTCTATTTTTGAGTTGCCATCTCAGTCCCCTCACCCCCACCCGAAAAATACAGGGTTCCTAAGAACCTTCTCGGCATTGCCCTAAAAGGAAGAAGCAATGGTGAACACTCTCTCTCTCACACGACACACAAGGCAGGCTGTTGGCTCCTTTCCCCTGTCCCAGCAGGCTGCCCTGTCCCAGTAGGCTGCCCCGAGCTTTACCTTTGGAAGCCCAGTGGATGGTGGGCACACAGGTGAGAGAGAGAGGCTTGGGGGTCCCAGGGGGAATGTGGGAGGTCCCAAGACTCTGGAGTTAGGAGAGGGGCCACAGGGGCCAGGAGGTCACAGAGTCATGAGGGAGGAAAATGGGGCCAGGATGGCGGTCACCTGGCAAAGCTCCAGGCAGAGGCCCCCTATAGGAAGTAGGTCTGTGACATCTGTGAACACTAGTCAAACCTTTGTGCTACCTCCCTCCCCAAACCTGTGCTGCACCCTTGCTTAGCTCATGGGAAGAATGAAGCAGCTTTTCCTTCTCTTGGCAGATGCCACCTCCCAGGGGAGTACCTGATACCCTCCCCCCACCACCCCCAACACCCAGCAAGTGATGTGACAGCCAAAGGCAAAGGTGGGATGCCAGCCGAAATCCCATTTCCAGGGCACCAGGGCCAATGGGGAAGGAGGCCAGAAGCCCAGCTCTGCCTGGATGCAGCAGATGGTGGGACAGTCGCCCTTGGCCCTGTCATACCCAGTGCTCGGCTCTGGAGTCCTCCTCCGGAGCCCTTCCCTGACCACCGACCTCACGCTGACCGGCTCCCCTCCCTCATCACTTCCCTTCTCAGCATCCTGCTTTATTTCCTTCCTGGACCGAAATGTGCTTGTTTCTTGCCTATTTCAGCCGCTGGAGGGTAGGTTCCATGAGCTGGGTAGGTTCCAGCTTCGTATTCTGGGCCCACAATCCCAGTGCCCTAGTCTGTGTGCGTACTGGGCACAGGACAGGTGCTCCCATAACACTTGTTGAATGAATGGTTGAATGCCTTTTCCAAAGCATTTAGCCCAGTGTGAGATGCTTACTCCTTCTACATGGATGGGAAGTATGAAGAAGAGAAAGCAGGTGTTCCCTAAATGAGTGAACCGTGTGTGTGTGCCATGCACATGTGCACGCGTGTGCTCTGAGTGTACGCCCTGCGTGTGTCCTGTTCGGATGTGCTCAGCATGTACTACAGGCCGACACAAGTGCGTACTATGGGCAACACTTCAAGCTTGGGGCTTCACAGACATCACTCCCTGGAATTATCATTATCCGTCCAGGGAAGAAGAAAGTAAGCCTCGGGGCTTTAGCCTGTGCAGCTCTGTGCTAAGGATGGGAGGGCAGAAAACCGCCATGGGGATAGCCCCGGCAGAGCTTAGTGAGGGAACACCGGAAAAGTGGGCGGTGCTGAGGCCCTAACTCTAGGCACCGACTTCCCTACCCTCCTCTTTCTCAGGGGCCCTTCCGCTCAGGCCTCCCTCCTGCCCCGCAAGGGGCTCTCCCTAGACAACAGTTGTCTACTTGGATGCCTCCCAGCCTGGCCCTGCCTCCGCTAGGGGAACGTGGGGTCCCAGAGTCTGCTGTGAATGGACCTCTGATAAGGGACAGGCCCTGCCAGACATTGCATCAGGCAGCAAAACTCCACTCCCCTGACTTGCTGGGCCAGAGAGCACAGTGGGGGCTGGGCCGCAGCTGCTCCATCTGGGGAAGGGCCACCCAGAGGAGAGGAGCTGAGGGAGGAGAGGCTCCATAGGAGCAGGGAAGCCCACTGTGGGAAACTCTACACCAACAACCCGTGGGCCACAGCCCCGGGGGGGGGGGGGGAGGGGCGGGAGGTGCCCCAAGCATGCCATGCCGCCAAAACCCAGAAGGAGGATTTCTGTGAGTTGTCTCCGAATCCCTCGGAGAGCAGGACAGAGGGCAGGGCAGGGAGGAGCTCAGACGCTGGGCCCTCACAAGCTAGGTTCCATTTCACATGGGCAACGACGGGCACGGGAAGGACCAAGGCCCCTCTGCGTCTAAAGAAGAGTAAATGCCTAGGGGCTGTTAGATGAACCCGTGGGTGAGGGAAGAAGAGAAGGAATAAAAGAATGAAGAAGCGAGTGAATGTCTGGCTGGGGCCTTCTGTTGCAGTTCGGGGCCTCCCTTACACCCCTCAGGCCTACTCACATTGCAGGGCGCCAGCCTCCTCTCCCAGGGACAGACCCCTCCGTGACGTCCTTACGGGCACGCGCTCGGGCCCAGCCAAGACAGAAGCAGTCACTGGTGAAGGTGTGTCTCACCTGTGCGGCAATGGACGTCCAAGAACTTGTGAGAAGCTGTGGGCCACAGCCACGAGGTGGACCAGGGGGCTGGGGGCGAGCCCGGTGGGGGCAGGGCTGCCACAGACTCGGACAGCCAGCCCTGTTTTGCTCTGTGGGCATGTGAGGGGAACACACTTTCTACCCACATTTGAGAGTCGCTTTCAATAGAGCCTGCTCAGCCCTGTGGGCAAAACATCCTGTGTAAAACCCCAGAGCCAACAGGTGCATGAAATACAGGGTCCCAGAAAACAGTCCCAGGGCCTCCCTGTCAGCAAAGACACTTCCAGCAACTCTCACACTGAACGTGGGGCCCTGGGCTGGGTCGGAGCTGCCTCCTGCTCTGGGCTTTGCTGCACTTGCCCAGACAGGGGCTGTAGAGGAAGCTGGTGTCCCAGGTGCCCAAAAGATGGACATGTGTCCCCGGTGTCCAAAAGAAATCTTGCCTGCATACCACCCCACGGATCATGAAAAAACATGGCTCTTGCCCCAAAACTGCAGAATGTCAGGACTTGGCAATTTTCTTACCCATGCTCCCTCATTTTTTTATCTGTAGAAATTCAGGCTCAGAGACAGGCACCTGGGTGGCTCAGTTAAGTTGGTTAAGTGTCACGACTTAGGTCGTGATTTTGGCAGTTTGTGAGTTCGAGCTCCAGGTCGGGCTCTGTGCTGACAGCTCAGATCCTGGAGCCTGCTTTGGATTCTGTGTCTCCCTCTCTCTTTGCCCCTCCCCTGGTTGCTCTGTCTGTCTCTCTCTCTCTGTCAAAAAAATAATTTAAAAAAAAAAAAAAAAGGAAGTCAGGCTCAGAGAGACCAAGACATACAAAGTGGATGGTGACCAAACTCAACTATATGGGTCTCCTGTCTCCCCAGCTAGTGCTGGCCCTGCCCCACTTCATCAGTCTGACTCTCACAGCTTAGCCCACTTAAGAAGCTTCGTGACAGGGATGGCAAATACGGCACACATTCCACCACTCAGCAGCCCTGCTCCTGGAGCAGACATCACTAATCAATCAATGTACCCTTTTCAGCTAAGCCTGGATATAGCCTCACTTCTCACCGCAGTGCCCTTCGAGTCATCATGTGAGATAGAACCAATTTGCCCTCCCAACCTTACAGGATCCTCACAGGATCCAAACAACATTCCTCACCACCCCTTAGTTTGGCATGCTACGATCTGACATCACCCTGCAATGCCAGCCCAAATTCCAAGTCTCCTCTTCCAAAAACCCTCCATTCAAGCACATGTGCCTTGTACATCCATCCTCCAAGCCTTTGATTTAGTCCATAAAGCCCTTTACTGAACAAAACACCGCAGATTATATAATTAATGGCGAGGTTACTAAGAATAGTTAAGGCATCAAAATTTGCAAAAAAAAAAAAAAAAGAAAGAAAGAAAGAAAAAGAAAATGGCCTTTTGAAAAGAACTGGAATGGATGCAAGGTTCTTATAATTCCACCTTTCTCCCTCACTTGGCTCGTGGTTCCAAGAACGAAAGTGGAGGCGGAGTTAGAGAGCCTAGGAAATTGCACACGACCGCTGCCAATCCATTCCATACCACAGCTGGCAAAGATCTTTACACGGCTAATTTTATATTATTACTCACATGCCTTTATATGTTTTTATGAATTAGAGCCAAAATTTAAAAAGTCTTAGGGCTTCCCCACAAAATGTTTTTTGGGTTCTGGGAAACTTTGGGCAAGCCCATTGGAGTGCGTCTTGAGTGTGAACATAATCTGCTATGGGTACAAAAGCAGGAAAAGGTTGAGGCCAACTGCCTAAAGCTTATAAGGGCAAATCAAAACAATGCATGGTACCCATTTTCTCACATATCAGACCGAAGGACAGAGTGTTCTGGAATATACCGTGCGAGTCTAATGATGGGGGAACAGCTGGCAGAGGCCTGGTGCTCATCACGTGCCCACATGCCCTCCACCTTCCCCAGCCCTTTGAGGCACATGACCCAGTTCGGATGAGTGGGACGTAGGTTCAAGTGACGTGAGCCATTTCGAGGCCTGGCCCTCCAGATGATCCCACACATTCCTCAGGCCTCTCTTGTCTTGCCGTGGAGACACTGGAGGCCACATGTTCCAGCTGGCTTGGTACAGACCCTGAGCTGCTGACTGGAGAGCCCCCCAACCTGCGTCGGATGTGGCATAAGTGAAAAATGAGCCTTTGCTGAGTGAAGCCACGGAGATCAGGGGTCTGTTACTGCAGCATTGGCTGATCTGTCCTAACTAATACATAGGACCCTCTTGTAATGATGATGGGAGTATCCTTTGTGAAGGACAATTTGGCAAAGCCATCACACACACACGAAATTTTTTTAATTTGTTTGAGAGGAAGAGAGAAAAAGGGGGAGAGGGGCAGGGGGAGAGAGACAGACCCTTAAGCAGACTCCACTCTCAGCACAGAGCCCAATATGGGGCTCAATCTCACAACCCTGGGATCATGACTTGAGCTGAAATCAAGAGTCAGATGCTCAACCAACTGAGCCACCCAGGCACCCCAAAACCATCACCATTTTAAATATGCACACTCTTTGACCCAGCAATGCCACTTCTAGAAATTAATCCTGCAGATACACTTGCAGACACACTGTCACAGTTACAAGGACACCAACAACGGTAAACTGTTTATAATTGCAAAAGACTGAAAATAACCTCAATGTTTGTTAGCAGACACACACACACACACAAAAAAAGCCCATCCCCAAAATGAAAAACTAGTTAGACAATGATGGTACACAGCATACTCTGTGCTGATTAAAAAGAAAGAGGCAGCTCTGTATGGGCTGATGTGAAATGCTGTTCAAGAAATGAGTGATATCAGCAAGGGGCAAGAGGTTTACTACCATCTTTGGAAAATCAGGGGTGGACACACGCAAATTCTGGTACACAGAATACCTCTAAGAGAGAATAACAAGGGATTGGCAAGAGCGGTTGAGGGGAATTGGGAAATAGGGGTGGGATTGGGGACTCACTTTTCACGGATAACTTCTTGTATTGCTTGAATGTGTTACCATGTTTGTTTATTACCCTTTCCAAATAAAAGTGGTTATAAGGTAAACTAGATGCGGTGCCCGGGTGGCTCAGTCGGTTAAGTGTCCGACTTCAGCTCAGGTCATGATCTCATGGTTTGTGGGTTTGAGCCCTGTGTCGGGCTCTGTGCTGACAGCTTGGAGCCTGGAGCCTGTTTCCGATTCTGTGTCTCCCTCTCTGCTCCTCCCCTGCTTGCACTCTGTCTCCCAAAAATAAATAAATAAATATTTAAAATAAAATAAACTGGAATAAAAAGAGTATATGGAATTGTGTTCTAATCCACTGCCTGCTACAGTGAGTGCTTAATATTTACTTAAATAACCAAGTGTGTCTAAGAAGTTCTGTGATAAACTTACTCCAGCACAAGGAAGAGGGACCTTTATCTTTGACGTAGATGGTGACGGTACCAGGTTTCCAGTATCATGAACCAAAGAATGCTGTTAAGCTGAGGACAGCAAATAATTCTCCACCCGTGAGGCAAAGCCGATAGGTTGGTATTGACGGCATAGAGGCCTGTGAGAAGACTGAGGTCAGGCTTGTTTTCCGTGAGAAAGAATGTGGTGGTTGATTAGTGATGTCTGCCATGTGTGTAGGATGGGAACGGGGTGACACGTGTGTCACATATTTGCCATTCTTAATTCAGGAGGAGCAGCCTAAGAAGGCTAGGAATCTTCCGGGCCATAGAGTTCTTTTCTTCCTTCATTCCTTATGTGCCCTTTTATTTGTTTTTGGTCATGCTCATTACTACAAAGTGCTGTGTTCGTCTGTGGGTTTGGGGACTTCTGTTAGTTTTATTGATCGGCAATCTTTCAGCCAGAAATGTGTGCAAGTATGTAGACACGCATACGGGCACATCGTAGGTGAACATGCTCAGGAGAGGCCTGTGGCTGCTGTGGGGGGGCCGGGGGGGCCCTTCAATATGGTCACACAGCCTTCCTATCTAACTCTGCACCTTTGTGAAGATGACTCCACTACAGCATTTCTGAGATCCCTGGGTAGGCAAAACTCTCAATACTACTTACTGGTTCCCCTTCCTGCTCTATCCTACTTACTGACCTTCCTGGGGAGACTTCAAAACTTTCTGTGCGTGGAAAACATCCAAGTAAAGGACAGGATAGAGAGAAATTGTTTTGCTACTGGCTTTTGTGCAGAAGAAACAGAATTTGGATCCTCTGGGATACTTGCAGTCCTACAGTTTCCTCAAGCCCCCAAGTAATGGTCCATTAACAGTAGGAAGGGGCTTTATTCCTTGTGACAAATCGAGGGACCCAGTCTCTTCTCTTTTTCACCAGGGCGTTCTGCCTACCATCCAACCAGTACCGCATCTGTGGGGGCGGCCAGGGGTAGGAGAGAGAGGGGCAGAGGGGTCTTAGCCCACACTGACTTCTGCTATGGTCTGAGCTGATCTATGGCCATGACAGAGCCTATCTGTACCCGGCCCTGGGGAAGCAGAGAGTCTGAGGGTGGGGAGAGGTCCAGGTAGTCAGCTGTCTACTCTGGACTTGGAATCAGACTTGGATCGGGTCCCTGTTCTCCCACTCACTCTGGTGACCTTGGGCAAGGTATTTAAATGTTCTGAGCCTGGGTTAGCTCCACAGGGCTGTTGCGAGCAGCAGATAAGTTTGTGGGAGGCTCTGCATACAGGCTGGTCTTTATAAGCCAGAGCCCACCATGCTAGTGTGTGCACTCCTCTTGCACATCTCTTGCTCAGCTGGGATGTAGGCTGCTGCAGGGGAAGGGCGCAGGTGGATTTACTGCCTTTCCTGTGGGACCAGCCCACACGATCCTTGCCTACTGTGGCCTTTGCTGCCACTATGACTACTGGTCACTAGAAAGCATTATTAGGAGGGACACTCATGTAATGTGCCAGGCCTCAGGCCTGGACATGGCCATCGCCAAATAGTTTCAGGCTTCCCAGCTGGGAGGGCAAGTCAACTTCAACTCTTGGGCCAAGGCTGATCAGTTGGAAGTGGCTGTCCGGAGCGCCGTTCCTGAGAAAGTACGTCTCACAGGAGAAGATTGCTATCTGTGATTGCTTGGTGATGTCTGCCACGGCTAGAGGGGCAGCATGGCTCTGGTGCCTTTGCTAAGAGTCAGCTTGCGCTCTGCTCGATAGCAGGTGAGAGTCACCTGGCCGGGGCAGGGGTTTGGGGGAGGGGGTGTTCAGAAGTTACTGAGGCCTGGGTCCCACCCCCAGAGATTATGAGTGAATGAGTCTGGGTGTGGCTTGGGCATTGATGGTTTAAAGCTCTGTGGGTGGCTCTAACCTAGAACGGGCAAGGACTGAAAGCCAGGCTTTAGCCCATCCAGCCTCCTTAAGGAGCACCTGCCTGTGCCACCAGCCTGGCAGCAAGACCAGACTGGTAGTTGGGGCGGTGGGGGCGGGGGGTTGCTGATCTCTTGCTGACCAGAGATGGATGCCAGTGGACAGGTCTGTGTTCCTTGTTTTACTCAGGACACAAGCACATGGGGAGCTTCTAGGTCTGCGTTGGAGCAGTCCATTCAAAACCAGGTCCTCAAAACCACGGGACATTACTCAGCAGTAAAAAGGCATAAACTGGGGTTCCTGGGTGGCTCAGTGAGTTAGGCACCAGACTCTTGATGTCGGCTCAAGTCATGATCTCACAGTCACGAGATCGAGCCCCAAGTTGAGCCCCGCACTGAGTGTGGAATCTGCTTGGGATTCTCTCTTTCCCTCTCCCTCTGCCCCTCACTCCTCCCCCCCTCAAAATAAATAAATAAACTTAAAAAAAAAAAAGGGCATGAACTGCTACAACACACACTTGGAGGCATTTCAGGGGTACTGAGCGAAAAAAGCCAGTCTCAAAAGGTTACGTACTGCATGACTCCATTTATATAAAATTCTAGAAATGACAAAACTGTAGAGAGAGAACAGATTAGTATTGTCAGGTGCTAAGTGAGGAGTGGGGGCGGGAGGCACATGGTTAAGGCTATAAAAGGCAACATGAAGGATCTTTGCAGTGCTCTGTCTCGACTGTCAGTGTCACTGTCCTTCCTGGTTGGGATCTTGTAGAAGAGTTTTGTACGATGTTACCATAAGGGGAACTGGGTAATGGTTCGTGGGATCCTTCTGTACTATTTCTTAAAACTGCACACGTATCTCTAATTCTTTCAAACCTCAAAAAATTAAACAATTGGGGATTAAAGAGTGTACCTATCATGATGAGCACCAGGGGATACACGGAATTATAGAATCACTATATTGTACACCTGGGACAAATATAACCCGGTGTGTTAACAAACTAGAATTAAAAACTTACAAAATTTAAAAAGTTTAATTGAACAGAAAAGGAAAGGAAACTGGCCCTCACCACAGAGGCAGGGTTGAAAGAGGTCTTTGAAAATACTGCTAGACGTGGGTAAGAAGACTGAGCAGAAATGGTCTTCCTTGGGGCAGGAGAGTGAACTAGTTGAATCCAAACTGGAACTCTGAGTTTGGCTTCTTGTAGAACCATGAATTGGTGACCCCTCTGGGATCTCTTCGTGTGCAAGGATAAGCTTGGGGGCTTTTCGTGGGGGAGGCTGAGTGAGGAAGTAGAACCTGATGAGGAAGCCCCATTCTTACAGAAAGAGAAAGAGAAAGAGGGGGCAGGACTTGAGGGACTGACATGGTCTGTGACCACCACCACCACCCACCCCCATCAGCTGGAAGGCCCGGCTTCCAAGCGGGAGAGATGCTGGGAACAGGCACAGGGTCCCTGAGAGGCCACACAAGACTCGGTGTGCAAACAGCGCTGCCACAGGGCCCGGACACCCGGGAGAGGGCCTTACCAGCTGTGTAACACTGGCACCCACGGCTTGTGAGAATCAGGCATGCCCCTGGCTGCTGTAGGGCCATTCTGCAGCTCCCGGGCAAGAAGGAGCAGAAGGGTTTGAAGAACTAAGGGAGAACCTGTAAAAAGTTAAAAGTCTGGGGAAAGTACCTAGGGGACCTTTCTGAATGATAAAGGCTCCTGTTGGACAAGTTCATTCATTTGCAGAGTACTTGCTCTGGGCCAAGAAGGGGCCGAGGCACTGGGAAGGGGTGGGGGAGACAGTCTGTGCCCCTAGGGGAGCCGAATAATAGAATAATAACAAGTTAACACTGACCAGGAACAAGGCACCTCTCGCCTATGTATTTAGTCCCCAGGACAACCCTGGGAGGAAGGTAAGGCAGTACCTTTCTAGTACTAATCACCACCCCCACCTAGGCCAGGAGAGCCCAAGCAACCTGCCCTCAGGCACAAGGGAGAGCTGGGTTTTGAACCCAGGCAGTCTGGCTCCACGGTTCATGAATGTAACCACTACGCTGAATCACCGGACAGGTTTAGCCAAAAGGTGGGAGCCAACAGCAGCGGGCAGCTCAGTTCTGGCTGGAACTGGTCTACCAGGACCTGTCACCTACTTGCTGTGCGACTGGAGACAACTCTCTAGACCCCTGCTTGTCTCACACTCCTCAGGGAGACACACGCGACCTCAAATACAAGGTTCTGGGAGTCTTGGAAGAAACAACCTTTGAAGGCACAAGGCCATTGCCGGCCCCCCAGGAAACAGGAGACTGCTGGCTGTCCCATAAGCAGATGGTGCCGGCTGCAGGTGACATTGAGTAGATGCGGCTCCTGCCCAACCCTGTGGCTCTGAACAGGGGCTGGTTTGCTGCAGTAGGGCCAGATCCTAGAGACTGAGTGGCCCTGAAAGATGGCATCATGACATGCAGCTGAGGAGACCCGGGACAATGCCCGTGGGCACCATTCCTCCAGTATCGAACCAAGTTCAAACAGGGCATTCCACTGGGGGACAACCGGGCCCACCCGAGCTTTCCTCCACCTGCCCGCCCCGCCCCCGTACATTCCCCCTGGCCAGATGGGCCCCACCATTAGCAAAGGACGCAGGAAAGAAAGTGTCACAGCTGGGATTCAGACCCATGTCTGTCTGGCAGCAACAAGGGGCAGTGTGGTGAGGTGGAGAGCACACTGAGTGAGGGGTCAGACACACCTGAGTTCTTCCCATTCCAGTTCTGCCACCCACCAGCTGTGTGATTCCAGGTGACTGCCTTACCTCTCTGTGCCTCACCTGTAAAACAGTTAGTAATAGCCCTGTATTCATTTCCTATAGCTGTTGTAACACACTACCATCAACTCAGTGGCTTAAAACAATACCTATTTACTACCTTAAGAGTTCCAAATGTCAGGGGCACTTGGGTGGCTCAGTCGGTTGAGCATCTGACTTTAGCTCAGGTCCTGATCTCACAGTTCGTGGGTTCGAGCCCCACGTCAGCTTTGCACTGAGAGCACGGAGCCTGCTTCATATTCTCTGTCTCCTTCTCTATCTGCCCCTTCCCCCTGCTCAGGTGCACGTGCTCTCTCTCTCTCTCTCTCTCTCTCAAAAATAAATATTAAAAAAAAAATTCTGAATGTCAAAAGTCCAAGGTCAGTTTGGACTAAAATCAAGGTGTCAACAGGCTTGCATTTCTTCTAGAGTCCTGAGGGGAGAATCTGCTTCCTTATCTTTTCCAGCTTAGTTTCTAGAGGCTTCCTGCTTTCCATGGCTTGTGGCCCCCTCATCCATCTTCAAAGCCGGCAGTGGCTGGTTCAGTCTTTTTCTTGAGGCATCATCTGATTTCCTCGTCTATAGTCAAATCTCCCTCTTTTTTCTTTTTTAACTTTTTTAATGTTTATTTATTTTTGAGAGAGAGAGAGAGAGAGCATGAGCAGGGGAAGGGCAGAGAGAGAGGGAAGACACAGAATCCAAAGCAGGCTCCAGGCTCTGAGCTGTCAGCACAGAGCTGACGTGGGGCTTGAACTCACGGACTGCGAGATCATGATCTGAGCTGAAGTCGGACACTTAAGCAACTGCCCCTCAAATCTCCCTCTTATCAGGTCCCTTATGCTTACATTGGGCCCATCGGATAATCCCGGGTAATCTCCCTAACTCAAAATCCTTAACTTAGTCACACAGCAAAGTCCCTTTACCATGGGGAAGTAACACATCCATCGTGGGGTTCACATGGAGACATCTTTGGGGAGCCATTATTCAGCCTCCCACAAGCACCTGCCTCATAAAATGGGCACTACAAGCTCAATGCTTAGCACAGTGTCTAACCAATAGGAGGCTCCACTGGGAATAAGAATCACGGAGAGCTTTTGTAAAATATCAGGGCCCGAGATTCACTCCTGAAGATCTGGGGGGGAGTGATCCGCACACTGAAATGTTTATAGGCTCCTTAGTGACCCCACTGGGCAGCCAGGGATGGGGTTGACCATAATAAGCACTGAATTTATGTCAGCAGCTGTTCAATAGATGTTTGTTGAATTACACTGAACTAAATCGCTCCTGGGGCCTCCAACTGCCCCTGGGAAGGGACAGGAAGGGTGAGCGGGTCTCTCACTGCTGCATCAGGGGCTGAAGAATGAGGTTCTGTGGGCAGAGCCCGAGGACTTGAATCAACTTCACACCCAGAAATGGCTGCCCAGAGGGGGGGGGGTTGGAGTCCTTCCTCCTCCCCAAAGTCCAGTCAAGAGGGCCGCCCTGGGCAGAATCCAGTCATCAACGGGCCATTGTTAATGGAACAGAGGGGCTCTGTGCCCATTTAACACTTCCCTCCCTCACGAGGCTGCTCCCAGCTGAGGGTTGGCTTCTAGAGGATTGCAAGACTGGGGAGGGGGCCCCAAGGCTGTGAAGGGGGAGGATTAGAAGTGGGGGCTGAGAGTCCCCTGGTTGGAAGAGCAGAAGCAGCGTTCAACATAGGCCAGTCTCAGAAAGGCAGCGGGCTGGGAAACCCCAGGGCTGATGCCCGCGCTCAGCTACAATGTCAGGACGTGGCTCCCGTGAAAGCTGGGAATCCGGCGACAGCCAATGAAACCCACCAGACCCCAACCGCAGTGAGGGGAACAGCCTTCCCCATGGGACGGTCATGCTTGACTTACCTTCTTCCCTTTAAAAAACCAGAAAGGTGAATTCTGCATGGTAAATGGCACCTTTCATTCCCTATAGAAGAGCAGTGTTTTCAAAAGGGCTGGGAGGGTTTTATGTTCTGTGGGTTTGGGATTTAAGAGGCAGGTAATTCAACCAGGGCTGGGCATAAATGTCCCTTTGCTTAGCAGACCTTTTCTGCATTTGGCACCTGATATTAATAGTGTGAGCTGGATTTCAGGAGGGTGGCATTTAAGATCCCAGAGATAGTGGCCTGACCAGCACCCTCAAAAATGTCAGAGACCTAATTCTTGTGTTAGCCATTGGCAATTCTCATCTGTTGAATAAAGCAAGTCTTCTGGAAGTCTCTGCCAGGAAGCACCTTGCTTTAAAAAAAACAGTCTAGGCTGGTCAGATCTCAGAGAGGGGTCTGGAGCCAGTGGCAGCAGCACCTGGGAACTTGGTGGACATGCACGTTCTCAGGCCCCTCCCCAGACCTCTTCAATCAGAATCTCTGGAGGTGGGAACAGCAGGCTGTTCCAGCAAGTTCTGGAGGTAAGGTCGCTGTAAAGTTTGAAAATCACTCTTCTAGAGCAATATTTTTAAAACTCCAGCCTGCCATCAATTTGGTAGGTTGACAAACTTAAAAAAAAATTTTTTTTTTGATGTTTATTTTTGAGAGAGAGAAAGACAGCGCATGAGCTGGGGAGGGACAGAGAGAGAGGGAGACAGAGAATCCGAAGCAGGCTCCAGGCTCTGAGAGTTCAGCACAGAGCCCGATGCGGTTCGTTCGAACCCACGAACAGGGAGATCATGGCCTGACCTGAAGTCGGACACTCAACCGACCAAGCCACCCAGGCGCCCCTCAACAAACTTTTTTGTAAAAACTAAAATACAATTGTATAGAACTGAAAATATCAGAGTGCATCACGTGTAATAAAGGGCTTCATAAACCTTTTGTTTCAGTTCTGTGTATCTTTGTCTGAGGTTTTGGTCCGAAGGTTAATAAGCCCTGTTCTGGAGCCGGTATGTACCTGTTTCAGCTGGCTCCCCTTTTGTAACTGGTCTGAATTAGGAGGTTTTAAAGATCATTGCTTGCGAGCTCCCTTCCCCCGCCCCACACAATGCCCTCACGGAGGCCTTGAACAATAAGAGGGGCTGCTTTGGGGCACACCGCCTCCTTACAACACTGGCCTAAGACTTAAACTATACTGTGCATTTCCCCGTGTTTATAAAACCTCTCTACTGCCCCCTCTTCCATGTATATGTGCCTAGACAAGTATGTGGACGAAATCACTAACTGGTTACATCTGGGTGGTGGGACCGAGGGGAGGATTTCTTGCTTTTTTTCTCTGCGTAGGTCCATTTTACTTGAATTTTGCACCCTAAGCATCTGCCACTATTACAAAAACTATAAAGTCATTACTTAAAAAATAACAAAGCTGAGGGTCCATCTCTGGGTGGAAACAGAAAAGACAAGACATTCCCACGGGAGGGCAGGCAGAGCCCAGGGGCCATCCCCTCCCTCATCCTGCCTGGCCAAAGTCTACCCTAAGGCTGAGCCCAAACCCCACGTGTCCTTAGAGCCCTCAGCCACCATCAGTCACCCAGAGTAAAAGCACAGCCCCCTCCTACTCCCATGGGAGCCTTTGTGTCTCCTGGGTGGAGTTGAAGGCGAAGGCTGGGGGAGGGGTGGGGGTGGCGGGGAGGCTGGGATGTGGCAGCCAGTGAGGCTTGGGAGGGAGCATGGTGGGGGGGGGGAATCACACTAAGTGTCTGGGGCAGCTATTCTCTGGGTTGTGCCTCAATTTGAAAGAGATTTCACCATATATCCTTTTGTACCTTTCCAACTTTGGACCGTGGGCATGTATTACTTAATTCATAAAATTTAATCAAACTTAAAAAAAAAATTAAAAGCAGGTACCAGTATTCTACCCCTAGAGGCAGAGGCAGAGTTCTTTTGAGGTGAGACGCCCATTTTAGAAGTCATTTTAACGGGCCTCTGAATGTAAGCAGAGGCAAAGCCCGAAAGGGAACTTTGGAGGCCACGAGAAACAGAATTGTCCCTACAGTCAAACTTACCAGTCTACCCTGCAAGGAAAGTGAAAACTCCAGAAATTGTTACTATGTGGTTGGGGGGAGTAACTGGTTTGGGTCCCCTCCCTTCTAGGTGTGAGGGGGTGGGGCCACCCCTGAAGCCTGCGGGGGTCGTGGGGGCTGGGGGAGGGGTATTGTCAGGAGGAGCCACCCTGCAGATTGTGGAATCCTGGGGGACCCCCACATATCTGTGGGGGGCGCCACTGGACTGCGCTAACCTGGGACTTGGGCGTTAACAAGGGGATGAGGGACCCCTGAGAATCCAGCACCTGTCTGCTGAGTCACATGCTAGGTAATCACCTAAGCCAGGTCTCCCCTGGAGGCCATGGAGGCCCTTCGTTTGCAGGGCAGGAGTAGGGCGAGGCTGGCTATCTGCTGGAGACCGAGCCAGCCCCGGAAGCGGAAGCGGAAGCCCGAGGAGAGCCCCTATGGCTTCAATAGTACTCCTGGAAATAGGATAACTCATAGCCCACGGAAATCAGAGCTTTTCTCTCAGCCCAGAGGGCCATTCTTTCTGCAACACTGGGACCCAGTGGCTGCATAATGACGCAGAAATGCAAGCCTGAGAACAGAGCTGGCCTGTACCCTCGGTGTCAGAGGGCAGGCTAACTCCTCCCTCCTTCTGCCTATGCAGAAAGAAGACTTAAGAGTCTCTGTTTCTCCCCTTTCCAGCCAAGGGCATTCAGGTGAGCCAGAAAACCTCTCTAAGCCTCAGCATCCTCACCTGGAAGATGGGGATAACCATGCCTCTCTCGTGAGGTTGCGGGGGTGGGGGGGTGAGGGCACCAGTCAGCACAGGGCTGGTCATGGGCCCCTCCTCCCAGCTGGGGCAGCTGGGGTGGGCCGGGCAGGGGCTGGACAGGGCTAGGAGTCCCAGCAGCAGCTGCGTCAGTCAGCCTGGCATCCTGCGCCGCCAGACCGGGCTGCGGAAGCTGGCACTCGGCCCCTCTCTTGACTCACACGCCTTTTCCAGGTCTGGTCCACCAAAAACAGAACAGACACCCTCTGAACCCCTGTGCTCCTTCCAGAGAGGTGAGTTTCGCCCCCCATGGCCACGTCAGCAGGGCTCGCATGGCCAAGAAGCTGGGTGCTCTCTGCCACCTCCTAAACGGATCCACAATCTCCAAGAAACTCTGGGGAGTGATCCACACTGAAAGATGAAATCTCTCCTGGCACCTCCTGTCTGCACCACACTGTTTGGCAGACATGGTTCATACGCCCCATCTCCTGTGATTCTCTGATGGTTTCTTGCGCAGCTGGATGGGGGGCGGGGCTAAGAGCACAGGCACAGCTTTAGTTGGACAGCTGAGGGTTTGGATTTTTTTTTGGCTGTGTGACCTTGGACAAGTCACCTAACCTCTCTGGGCCTCAGTGTCAGCATCTGTAAAATGGGGCTATCTCATGCAGTCAGACAGATGCAAATAAATCAGTCAGCCTGAGGATGCTTAGCACATACAGAGCTCTCAGATACTCAACTGTACCTACGAGGAAGGCAGAGGCCTTGGGACCTGTCACAGTGCTGGGCACACAGCTCAACCAGACTTTACTTTTTAAAAGTGATTCCAACACTGGAATTCCCAGAATTCCCATCAGCGGCCTGGCAAGGGTGTACTTTTGGAAGCTCTTCATGCCCATCACGACTTCTAGGAGCTCCTGCCAGAGCTGAGCGTATGAATGGGGACATGGGAGACCCCAGGCAGGGAAAGGAATGCCGGGAAGGTGGGAGACAGCAGCTCGAGAGGAGAACTCTGGACAGGAAGCCAGAAAGCTGACCTGGCTCTGCTACCCAAGGTGTCACGGTCCCTCGCAGGACTTTGGGCACAAGGACACCAGAGAACCACAGAGGGCCGACTGGCAGGGGGGCAGCAGACAGGGAGACTCGGTGATGTCATGCTTTCCCAGAATGACTCAGTGGTGCCCCTGGGCTGTGAATGGGAGCTGTGTAGTGTGGCCTCGAGTCCTCCCTGTCTCCTCGCCCTTCAGGCTTGCACAGTATCTCTCCTCCCCCTGCCACCTCCTGTCCTCCCTGCCCCAGGGACCATGGCTACTAGCTGTGACCCCCAGGCTGCCTGTCACGTCTCTCCAATCTCCACGCTGAGGGAAGACCTGACTGCCAGAAAGACTTGAATTTCATTACTGCCCCTGACTCCTCCTGGCCAAGTGCTCTTAGGTGGGTTAACCCGCCTCTCTGAACCTCAGTCTCCTCATCTGTAAAATGGAAACATTGCTAACAACCTTGCCGGGTGGTAGAGGGCTTAGCAAGATGGTCTGTAAAATACTTGGCACACGGCAGGTGCTTAGCAACTGGAAAGTATGACATTCAAGGGCCTCTATGATCTGACCTCAATTTACGTTTCTAGCTGCATTTATTAAAAAAAAATAATAATAATAATAGCTCATGCCTCTTGATGCTTACCATGTGTGAGGCACCGCTGTAAACACTTGTATAGGGACACATTTTATTCTCCTATCACCCCCATATGGTGAGTACTATTAACATCTCCATTTTACAAATGAGGAAACTGAGGCACAGAGAGAGAGGTTAAGCACCTTGGCATGGTCACACAGCATGTGGGGAGCAGGGTTCCCTTCCCTGGCAGGCAGCCTGGCCCTACAGCCTACACCTGGAACCATAACTCCGTCCTGCCTCACCTTTCGTCATGTACCCTTCACGTTACAGTTCAGTCCAAATGGACTCCTTGCCATTCTCTGCATTCGGCCTGAACTTTCCCATCCCTGCCTTTGCCCAAGTTCCCTCCTTGCACCTGAATGCCCACCTCATCCATGAAGCCCTCCCCAAGTTCTCCCTCAGGTCCACCTTTGTGGGCTCATCACAGCTGGACTCCAAGGGGGTTATCTGCGCCCCAGTCTCCTCTCCCCTTCTGGCCTGAGGGCACTTTCTGCTGCCCCCAGGCTACCCTGCGCAGTGTCAGGCACAGGCACGAGCAGGCCCGTGGTATCTGGGGATGCCAGGGCCGCAGCACTTAATGCGTCTCCCTGGGTGGCCCAGAGGAGAACTTAGCACTCAGGGCTCCACTAGGTCTGCAAGAATAGCTTGAGGGCTTCGGCTGGAACCCCCACCCCCACCCCCACCCCCACCCCCAGGGCGCCTGCCAGCTGGCCTTCCTTCTCTTTGCTCAGGGGAAAGGACTGAGCCACAGGAGATCGGCAGTGCCCGGGGGTGGGGCTGAACCCTGGAGGGGCTGGAGGGACTGAACAGGACATCCGTCTACAAGGGGACAGGACTGAGAAGCACAGGCTGAGTCATGGTGGGATTCATGGCGGGTCGGAGGGGGCAGACTCAGACCACTCCCTTAGCAGGCGCATCCCATCCGGGAGGCTGAGCACTGTCCTATCCTGCACGGTGTAGCTCTGTGTCCTATCCATCACTCACGGTTCCATAGTCAGGTGGGGGACTCGCTGGGGCTGTGGGAGCACTGGGGACACCAAGGGGGACGAGGCAGACGCCGTCCTGCCTCGCAGAGCTCACTACCCATAGGAGACCACAAACCATGAAACCAGCAATGGCCACACAGTGGGGCAAAGTGTGACGAGGGGGACATGCACACTCTGACCTAAGCTTCCAGAGGTGACACCTAAGCTGAGGCCTGAGGCTGAATGGGAGCCGGCCACCAGAAAAGAAGGAAGGAGAATGTTCTTGGCAGCTGGAGAGGCTACAGAGAGCAGGAGGTGTGCGTCTGGGGAACGAGGACAGTCTGGAAAGCGGACGAGTGAAGATAAGGTGAGGGCTGCGGAAGGGGAAACTGGGGCATGCTATCCACCGGGAAGATCCCAGGGCCCGTGGAAGCCACTGGCATCCCAAGCAGCTGGGCACCTACCCCAGGGTGGGGCTCCTGTCTCCTTGGAATGCCCTGATCTGCCAGTTCCTCCCTGCTAGCAGTTGAAATCCCTTCTCCTGCCATCGATGCCATTTCCTGACACCGGATCATTGCCAAGGGGAAGCGGCAATCAGCACATGGCCGGCCTTGCGAAAGAGGCTGACGGACCATCAGAAATGCCCTGTCCGGGGCAGCCCGGGGAAGGCCGAGGGCTCGAACTGCCACCCGCAGGGCCCTCACAGAGTGGCCCCTGAAGCCCGCCTCCCCAGAGCTTCCTGGCCAGGGAGCAGGGTGGGAAATGACGGCCAGGCTCACCCACCGCAGCGCCGTGGCGGGGTCCCGGGAGCTGGGCGAGCCAGGCCGCGGGGCTCAGACCCCGCTTTGCACTGACGAGCTGGGGGACGGGGGCAACTTCCTCTGCGGTTCTGTTTGCCTGTCTGTAACATGGCCATAACAAGAAACCTCCCTCACGAGCTTCCTGCGAGAACACGGGGCGCAGGCCTGGAAGGTTCTAGGAGCACCGCCACGCACGCTAGCTGCCATGACTACCGCCTCCCGGGCCCCTGGCCCTGGGCCCCTGCACCAGGCGTGTACGGAGGAAAACGGCTCCTCTCAGAACAAAATAAGACGGGGTCACGGGTGTTTCGGTTCTTCATCTGTCCAGTGAGGCCGACTTCCCCTTCCTCACAGGTTCTAGCTTTCTATCTTTGGCCTCCTCAGGTATGGCTGTCCTTAACCCCGCAGCCAGGCCCACATGCCCCGGGCACGATGCGACTTGTGAAATTTCTTGCTGAAAACTGTAGTCTCAGCCAGGGGTGGGGGTGGGGGGGTGGCCCAGTTTGTTTTCAAAATATTTCCTCAGATAGCGCTGCTTTGGCTCAGACATGTCAGCACTTCCCAGAATCCTGCAGATGGTGAGGCAGCCGGAGGGGAAGGGAGAAGAGGGAAGAGGGGAAGAGATCAGGGAGGCCCGGGGCCCCACCTCAGGTGGCTGCGTGGGCTCGCGCGGGCGCCTGCTCGGCGTGTGTGAACAGGTGTGCACACACACAGGAAGCGAAGCGGCCCGCCTGTAGAGGGGGGCTTTCAAATGGCTAAGCCGTGGAGACGTCTTCTGAACCCGAACTCCCCTCAGAAGCCCAGTGCGTCCAACAGACAAGGCGGGGAGAGGCCTGGAGTCCCCTCCCATCAGGCCTCGGAGCTGGGGCTCCACGGAACCTAGTTTGAAAACCTCTGCTGCTAAAGGAATCTCGTCCTTCTTTGGGGGGACTCCGTACCAACATTGTTTTCAAATAATGAGCTGAGGGAAGATGCAATTATTTTCCTGATGAATTCTAATTTGCGTCTAGGATAGCACCTGCCGCACATTCTGAGAATCGGGGCTGGGGAAGTGCAAAGTGGTTGATTCCATTCACTGACAAGTTTGTCGAGTGCCTCTCTGAGAAGTCTTGTGAATTTGGGAGTGAGTATCTGGGGCAGAGAGTATGTGGCGAATAATACTTATAACGCAGACCTAGTTCCACGTCAGGCACATTTCGAAACTCCTCACAGATGTTAATTCACTGACAGCCCTGTTACCTATGACCTACGGCTGTCAGTGAACTAAGCTCTTACCAATTAAGAAACTAAGGCCCAAAGAGGTTAAGTAAGTTGCCCAAGGTCATATAGTTACTAAGAAGTTCTGGCTTTCGGATATATGCTCTTAACCACTACATAATTTGCCTTTGGGAATGAGTGTGTCAGTGTTTGTGTATCTGTGTATGCACACACTTGTGCCTACAAATATTTTGGTATATAATATGTCTAGCTGTTTACCGAAATATTTGTGTTTGGCGGGGTGGGGGGGCATGTCCGAGTGTGTGCGCGCGCATGCACGCACATTTCAGCCCATGGCGATATGTGTGATGATCTGTGAGCATGTGGGTATGCAGTCTCTCTCCCACCCATTCACCAAGGCTGCAAGTTATAGGGCTCACTCCCAAGTCCTCTCTCCGTTGCAACCTGGCAGCAGCATGACAAAGGGGCTCCCTGGCCAGAGGCAGGACCCAGAGCCTTCCGGCAGTGCCTGCTCCCCAGATCCCAGAGGTTTGCGTTTGCTGACCCAGCTCACAGCCAATGGAAAGGCCCTTCAGCCACTCTCTGGGTCCCAGCCAGCAACTGCCCCCCCCAGGAGAGGCCCAGCTCTCTCTCCTCACTAGGTACTGGAGTTTAGAGTGGGTGGACTAAATGCATTGAAGTCATTAGGCAATCATGAATTTCCTTCCTACCCTATAGACATAGTAACTTACAACCTTGCTGCGGCTTTCGAAACCTTGGGGGTGTGCTTACACCTCCAGCGCCCTAAGCTGATAGGACTCCGGCCGAAAGCGAAGAACCTTGACATTCTAGCTAGTCCAGAAAGCCCTTCAAGGTAAATGCATGGGTTCTGAGGGTTTCTTCACAAGTGAGCCCCACCCTGGATGGACACAGAGGGGAAAGTTAGCTTTGGTCCATCCAACTGGAAACTGACATTTAAGACACAAAGCTTCATCGGGTGCCGCATACCTGGAAAAAGCCCCACCGTTCTCCGCCATCAAAGTAAAACTCACCAACCGAGAGACCACCCTGTGGCTCGCTGCCGAGAGACTTGCTCAGGGGGAGCAGGGTTGAGCTGAAACCCTAGGCGGACTTTTCTCCCACATGTTCCTCCTGGTCCCGGCGGCCAGTGTGCCAACCTCCCGCAGCACAAGGACAGGCCAGTGGCCCAGTGGGTTCCCTGACTTTGGAGGCTCCCAAAGTCAAGGAGGAGGGACTGGACAGGGAGGGGGGAGGGGGGAGGGAGTTGGTAAAAGCAGCCAGTAAGCCAGGTGTAACCACGGGATGCCAGAACAGCGCTTCCCAGGGCCTCCGAGATGGCTGTTTACTTGTGGTATTCAGGAGATGCTGAACCAGGAACTGGCTTATTTATTTTCCACACTTCCCTCCAAATCCTTTGCAGAGTCCTCTAGAACCCCAGTGATAAATTTCCCAGGGCCTAGAGAAACCCACAGTCCTTCAGCACACAGCCATCTTTGTGGAGCAGGGGCAGAGGAGGGGAGGGGAGAGACAAGAGGGGGAAGAATGGAGGGTGGATATGAAGCTACGGGGTCGGGGGCTCCCGTGGCCTGCCTGCCCCCTCTCTCTCCATGGATAAGGGCAGGGGAGCAAGCTGCCAGATTTGGGGCAATGGAGCCAAAGACTGAGTGGGTCCACCTCCAAGTACAGAACACACCGTCCAGCCGGCCAGGGGCCACCCCGCACCCAGCCATGGAAGCCACGTGCTCAGGGCAGGACAAGCAGCATTCTATCATCTAGTTAGTCATCAGGGAAGGAAAGGTGACATTTACTTCTTATGTTTCAGGAATGAAAAAAAAGGAGAGCTGTTTTCTTTTCCTCCTACGTGACTTCATGACGCGCAAAGACTTCTGGGTTTCCTCACTAAGATTCCCGTGGCTGCCCAGCTTTATGACTTCCCAGCAGAGGTGCTCGCTCGCAGCCGCTCCCTGGGCTTCACCCAGCACCTGACAGTGTTCCTAAGCACCTCCGCGTCTCAGACACTGGGATGGAGCCAGGGGACACAGACGAACAGCCCCTGTCCCTCAGGTGGGGCAGTTTCTCCCCGCACCCAGTCTGCCAACCTCTATCCTGGACAGCATGTCCACTCCCCAGTGGAGGCAGAAGAGGATTCTAATCCCTGCAGCTCAGCACTGTCAAGGCTCTTGGAACTCACCCAAGGGGGCTTCCTGGGGAAGGTGGGCTTCCTGGGGAAGGTGGGCAGGGGCCAGCTGGGTAGTGCTCATCCTCTGCACCTTTTTTAAGGTTGCCAATTTTTCTCGTATTATAGACACACTGGCCAGAGACGAGGGTGGGCAGAGCAGGGAGAGGCAGCTCTCTCAGCCCTTGCGGGGTACAAAATACAAACCAGACGGAGACCATGGCAGCCCCTGAGTGCCTGCAGGGGTGCCTGAAGGCAGCATAGCTTGCCAGCTCCTAGCTGCGTGACCTTGGGCATCCACTGCCCCTCTCTGAGCCTCACTTCCTCACTTCCTCATCTGTAAAGTGGGGATGATAACCGCTGTGCCTCTGTGGGGCACATGTGGGAAAGCATAAGCTAGGGACCAGGTGAGCCATGCATTATCACCCCCCACCCCAGCTCTGCCCCAGCCATCTCTCTTGGGGACCAGAAACTGCCCCGGGGCACATGGCAGGTGTGGGAACGACAGCCACAACATGTTCCTCTATATTCACCAGGCAGGTGGTGGCAAGTGAGGGCTGATTTCCCTGTGTAACAGATTTCTACTCCGGTGAGGGCTGGGAAAAAAAAAGAAATACCATCTGAGGATGTTTACCTGGCAATTTCTCCCAAACCCAAACTTAGGAGGACTTGTATGCTCACAAGTGGCAGCTTTGTCTTCTCAGATAAGCAGCGAATCATCTCTCACTGGAATTACTGCAATATCTCCCTCAATTCACTTCCAAATCTCTTATCACTTCCCAACTCCAGATCTACGTGGAAGGCTCTGGCGGCCTGGAGCCACCCAGAGTTGAATTCCCCATGGCCCATGGTGTAACCCGGTCTGGACAGAGTGTGGAAAAAGGACTACAGTCAGAGACCCCAGGACCAGTTAGTAAGTAGCCAGTGTTGCTTCTTTGTTGCCATGGAGAACCAACCAGTAGGGACCTTGGAGATAGCCTGGCATGGTGGAGACAGCATGAGTTCCAGAGTGAGACCACCCAGGTTCAAATCCCAGCTTTGTTCTTCATCAGCAGTGTGGCTTTGAAAAAGTTACTTAACTTTCTGAGCCTCAGTTTCCTAATCTGCAAAATAGCCATAAAATGCTAATAACTTCATAGGGATGGAAAGGCTTAATGAGATCATGTATGTAGAGCTCTTGATTCACAGAAGACACAAGGTGGGAAGGTGATATGGGGAAGAACTGGTTGTGCCACGCCACCTGAAATTGGAGGTGGCCAAGTCCAGGTCACTCCCTCTCTCATCTGGGGCCACCTATGTAGTTCTGGTGCTGCCCACGTACTCTGCTAATTTCAGCATTTAGACCATTTAGAAGCTTGAAATGCATACTGACCCTATTCACAAGGGGGCAGGGGAATGACACATTTCCTTGTGATTCCACGGTCAGGCTGTCCCATATCCTTGCACGCTCTTAATCCCATGCCAGTTGGGAATCACTCCCAAGACGGCTTGCAGTCCCAGTTCCAGGAACATGAGCTGTTTCAGCTCCTCTGGGAAACGCATGCCAGCTGGCACAGAGACCCCCCCCCCCCCCAGTGCTCAGTACAGGGCCTGTGACTACCCCCTCCACCTACTGCCACCACCAACCGAGCCCCTGCTGGAGGACACAGCCAGGCCCATTTCCAGCCAGGCCAGCAGGAACCAGGAGGAAACATACAACCCCATCCCCTGCCTCGCCAGGTACAGAAATGAAGACTTTCCTGCTGCCCCTCTTAGGGGAACAGAGGCCAATGATGAGATTCAAGACCGCAGGGCCAGCCCATAGGGCACAGTGGAACATGCTGCTTGGGCCGCTTCTCCAGACAAATCAGGCAGGGCTCCCTGGAACCACTCAGGGCCTTCCCCCTGCAGGAAGACCAATTCCAACCCAGGTGAGGCCACCAGGCTTGGCTCCTAGGGAGTCCTACCAAACATTAATTATTGGTGTCATTAATCATCAAACAGCTACATATTGAGTACCAGCTGTGTGCCAAGCACTGTGCTTGGTCCAGGACAATCCTTGAACTATCCCAGGTCCCCAGCACACCAGAGCGTCCGAAAACAAATACAGCTTCAGGTGCAGTGAAAATGAAAAGGGCTCCAGCACTGCCCTGGTTTCTTCATGACCTTGGGAGTCTTAAACATCCCCCAACATCCCCCACCCCGGGTTACACGTTACACACACACACATCCAGGTTGGAATCTCCTCTGCTGGTCCTCCTGGAAGACCCTCTGAGGAAGCACATCCGCTGGGGAGTGGGGGGAGGGTCTGTGTGTTTTTTTCCTCTCAAGCCCTGTCACTGCCACCACCCAGCTGTCCCGCGCAGCGCAGCGTCGCATCGGCCTGCTGCTTTTTCCACTCTGCCCGGAGCCCAGCACGCCGGGTCTGAGTTTTATGAATCACTCCCTCCTCTCTCCGGGCCTCGCCTCCGGAAGGGCTGCGCACACCCAGACACATCACCAAGACACCGACTTTCCACACCAGACTCGCTCCTGCTGAACCCCGAGATCCGACTGCGGTGTCTGCTTCCCCCTCCCCACTTCTAGCCTCGGGGTGCCGGCCACGACTTTCAAAGACAAGACAGCTCTTCCCCAGCCCATCACACTTTGGGGGCTCCATACTAGGGGAGGGGGGTGGCTGCAGACAAAGACCGTGGATGTATCTGAGGGCAAGAGGTCGTGCTTGGTCTAAACATCCAAACCCCGGCGCCCCCGTAATTGTACATTTCGGCCTGCAGCGTGTGCGGGGTCCCTGCGGCGTGTGCTCAGGGCGAGGGCGCGCTGTGTCCGTGGCTTGCATGATGATGAGCTGAGAGTACCTGGCAGTCGTGGATCTGGGTGAGGGGGTGGGTCTGGAGGTTGCGGGTGCCCGCGTGGAGTTTTCCCTGGGCCGGGAACTCCCTCTCCCACGCTCCGTTTCGCCCCCTCTTCCTCCAAAGTTTGGCGGGCCGCCCGGACGGGGAAGGTCGCGGGGCGCACGGCTGGGCGGCCTTCCCCGGGCGTCGGAGGCGGTTCCGGGACGCCGGCGCCCTACTTACCCCGGCCGCTGAGCCTCCTCCGGCGGGGGCGGATCCGACTGTCCGCGGCTGGGGTCCGGCGCCTGCAGCATCCGCTCGCAACTTTGCCCTCCTCTGCGTGGAAGCCGGCAGAAGCGGCTCCGCGGCTCCGATCGCTCGCGGCCCGGGCTCTGCGCCCTCCCCGGCGGCGGCGGCGGCGGCAGCGGGGAGGGAGGCGCGGCCCCGCGGGTTCGCACGCCGAGCGGGAAGCGGCGCCAGGCGGGCGCCGTCCTGCGCAGCGAGCGAGCGAGCGGTCCTGCCTGGCGCCCTCCCCGCTCGGGCCCGAGCCGGCGAGCGGCCCGCGGCGGCGGCGGATTCCTGAACCGCGTCCAAGGCGCCCGGGGAGCACTCCTCCTCCTCTTCCTCCTCCTCCTCCTCCTCCTCCTTCTCCTCCTCCTCTCCTTCCTCACCCCACCCAGCTCCCAGCCCTGCGCGCCCGGCAACTTGGGAACCGTTGGCGAAGTTGGCGCAGCTTGGGCAGCGCGCCGACCCGGCCTCTGGGTGGAAGGAGGGGAGGAGAGGGAGGAGCTGAGGGAGGGGGGAGGGAGGGGGCCCGCCCCCGCCCCCGGGGAGCCGCGCTCTCCAGGACCCCTCTGTGGGCCTTTGTTCCGGGCGAGGCCCCTCGGCCCGCCCTCCCCGGGGACTCGCTGGGGGCCGCTCGGATCCCCCACCTCCTCTCCGAGAGCCTGGGAGGAGCTCCCGGCCCCGGGGTGGGTTGGTGGGGGGAGAGGCGGCGTGGAGATCTTCGCGGCTTCACCCTGCCAGAGCGTCCCAAGCCCTTACCGGCCTCGCGTCCTATCCCTCCCCGGAGACATCCCTCTGGCTGCGCCGGTCCTAGGCCCGGGGTTGGGGTGGTGGAGCCAGGTGACGGCGCCCGGGGCTTCCAAAGACCAAAGCACACCCTCTCTGGGCGGTCACAGGTCACCCACCAGCCCTACCGCCTGCTCGCGCCTCCAGTCCAGAGCTCCCCTAGTGCGAGACCCGGGAAGCAAGAAGGGAGTAGGGTCCACGCGGGCCAGCCAGAGCGGCTTTGCGTTATCTGCCGACCCTCCTGGGCAGCCGGCGCCTTGGGCGGCGGGTGGGGTGGGGTGGGTGCTGGTGGACCACGAGTGGGGACCGGGTTGCCTCCCACGTGCGGGGCAGCGCCCGGCTGGGCAGCGCCGGCTCACGGGTACACGGCCGATTTAACCTGGAGCGTGGTTAAAGTGCTCGGAATTGCAACACAAGCCGAGACCCCCTGTTAGCTGCCTGTGCCCTGTGGTGCCCCCCCCCCCCCCCCGCTTTGATCTGGGCTTGCTAGGTTCTTCTCCTGAGTCTTTTCAACCCTTAGCGCCATGAGCTAATGCAGGGCTCTTTAAGACAGGGCTCCTGGCGTTTAATGGGATAGTACAGGGTTTAGACACAATAGGTCATTTCCTGGAAAGAAATAAGAAAATATTTTTAAAAAGCAAAAACCTTAACATTTACACGGTGCCTCCCTGGTCATCTTCACCATTTGTAAAAAAGAACCCCAAATAGGATGGAGCATGGCGCGGGCCTAACCAGGGGTGAATCCCCACGGATGGCAGAAGTCAGAGGTCCCCGTTTATTATCTGGGTCCAGACCAGCCCAAACTTCCAACAGCACTGTGGGCTGGAGGGCACCTGGGCAAAGTGCTCCAGATTGTGAAGTGAGACCTTGGTGTCTCTTTCCGCAGAAAAACCCTACTGGGTGCTTCAGTTCTATTATTAGCAGTTCTGTGACCTGCTCCAGGGAACTGGAACTCAGACCCTAAATCACCTCCCCTGGGTAAGCATCATGAGTCCCTCTCCGCATCTTCTGCAGCCTCGGCTGCCCTGGCCTCAACATCCACAGGGTGAGGACCTGAGCTCTGGAATCAGTCTGCATGCTCCCCAAGCAGTTTCGGGGGGGGGGGGGCGGTGTTCTCCAGACTCCATCACCTCTTCTCTGAATGGAGGGCCTCCTTTGAGCCTCACAGATCTGTCTCAAGAAGCTGCATTTAACTGCACCTACTGGGCCTATCAAGGAGGCCTTCCCATCAGACACATGGAGTCTGGGATTTTAGTGCCAGAACTTTGTAAGCACGTCATGGGATACGAAGGCTGAAACCTAGGACTGTGGCATCGTCGGATTATAGAGAAGGGATTGTGCTACTGAGGTAGGAGGTGGGGAGGAGGAGCACAGGAGGCCACTGGGAAATTCCTGTGTTCACACAGTACTTATTGAGCACCTACTAGATATTGGGACCCACAGAGGTAGATAAGCCGTAGTCCCACCTTCTGTCTAGAGGAGACAGATTTATGTCTAAATAAATACAAATGATACAGTGTGCTATGTGAGGGGAGGCTGGGGCTGGGGGTAAGGGAGTGAGGTCTCTAGAACAAGATCACAGGTTTGCACAGCCCAGGGGGCCTCGGGGGGGGCAGATGGAATGTGATGTGACTGTCCGCCCTGGGAATCGTTCAGTGGCTACAGCCTTATTCTCACAGCCGAAGACCCCAGGCCTGGCTTTCCCAGATGAGCCAGAATTCTGCAAGCAGAAGAGAAGGCAGAGATGGGACAGAGCTTTCTAGGTAAAGGGACCAGCAATTGAATGAAACAGGTTTCTCTGGGCTGGCATGACAGCTAATAATGGGGCCTTCATCTAAGGCTGTCTTGGTTGCAAACGAAAGGAAAAGGGTACACATTTGACAGGGTATTGGGAATTTTTATCCTATAATGGTTTCCAGGCTCAACTTCTTCTCACAATTGCTCTGCCAAGAGATTTGGTCTTGTTTTTCGTTTGTTTGTTTTGTTTTTTGTTTTTTTACCCTGTTTGAAAAATTTAAAAATTGTTCCCTGTTGAAAAAACTTTTCCAAGCCAGAGGCAGAATTGCAGAGTGGTTAAGAATGTGGAGCCTGGGGCGCCTGGGTGGCTCAGTCAGTTATGTGTCCGACTTCGGCTCGGGTCATGATCTCGGGGTCTGTGGGTTTGAGCCCGGCGTCAGGCTCTAGGCTGACAGCTCAGAGCCCAGAGCCTGCTTTGGATTCTGTGTCTCCCTCTCTCTGCCCCTCCCATGCTCACAGTCTGTCTGTCTGTCTCTCTCAAAAATAAACATTAAAAAAATATTTAAAAAAAGATAAACATTTTAAATTACTAATAAGGGGACACACCAACATCATGTGCCTCCTAATGTGATACATTGGGAAGCTTACAATGTTGAGTATGAAGCATTCCTGCCAAAAAAATGCATCACCCGAATCTAATCACAAGGAAACATCAGACAAATCCAAACTGAGGGACATTTATAAAACAGCTGGCCTGGGGGGCGCCTGGGTGGCTCGGTGGGTTGAGTGTCCTACTCTTAGGTTCAGGTCATGATCCCAGGGTCGTGGGATCAAGCTCTGAATTGGGGCTGAACAGGGAGCCTGCTTGGAATTCTCTCTCTCTCTCTCTCTCTCTCTCTCTGTGTCTCTCCCCCTCTCCCTCCCTCTGCCCCCTCCCTGCTCACGCACTCACTCTCTCTCTCTCCCTCGAAAACAAAGCAAAACAAAAAGAAAGAAAACAGCTGGCCTGTAATATTTAAAATGTCAGTGACATAAAAGCCAAAGTAAATGACTAAGAAAACACTCCAGATTAGAAGAGATAAAAGAGGCATGAGCACATGAGCACTGTGGTAGGCAGGTTTCTCAGATGGTCCCAATGACCCCCCTCCCAACATTCACCCACTTGTGCAATCCCTGTCTTTGAGTGTGCCTAGATCTGCCGACCTGCTTCTAATGACTACAATACAATGAAGGTAATGGAATGTCATTTCTGGATTACAAAAGACCGTAATTTAGGTTACAAAAGACTGTGACTTCTGTCTTGCTGCATTCTCTCTGGTTCCTCTCGGCCTGTTTGAATTACCGGCTGCTCCATGGAAAGCCCTGTGTGGCGAGGTGGTGAGGCCCTCAGGCCGACAGTCCGCCATGACCTGAATCCTGCCAACAACTGCGGAATGAGCTAGGAGCAGATCCTGTCCCTGTTGAGCCCTGAGATCACAGTGACCCTGGCCAACACCTTGATTGCAGCCTTGAGGGACCCCTGAGTGAAAGAGCTAAGCCACATCCAGGTTCTTGACCCACAGAAACTGAGGGATGAGAAAAATGGTTGTTTTAAGCCACTAAGCTTTGGAGTGACTTGCTACATACAACTGATAGCAGCCACTAAGTACAATGCATTATCCTGAACTGGATCCTGGAACTGGGAAAAAAAAAAAAAAAAGACTAAGAAAGACATTGTTTAGATAATTGAGAAAATATGAATAGGGGAGAAATGATTGCTAATATTGTGTCAGTGTTAAATTTCCTGCGTTTGATAACTCTACTGTTATGTAAGAGGATGCTTGATTCATTAGAGATACACACGATAATATTTAGGGTCATGATTTCTGCCACTTCCTGTCAAATGGTTCAGAAAGACTAATAAAAATAAACATTAAGGGCACTTGGCTGGTTCATTCGGTGGAGCATGTAACTTTTGATCTCAGAGCTGTGAGTTTGAGTCCCACGTTGGGTGTAGAGATTACTTAAATATAAAATCTTATAAAAAAATAAACATTACACATATTATATATAACATATGTATGGTAGAGAAAGAATTTCATGTATCAATTTTTTAAAAATTTAACATTTATTCATTTTTGAGAGACAGAGAGAGACAGAGCATGAGTTGGGGAGGGGCAGAGACAGAGAAGGAGACACAGAATCTGAAGCAGGCTCCAGGCTCTGAGCCATCAGCACAGAGCCCAATGTGGGGCTCGAACTCACAAACCGTAAGTTCGTGACCTGAGCTGCGGTTCGACACTTAACTGACTGAGCCACCCAGGCGCCCCTATTTAGCTATTAATCTATCTCAAAACTTAATGACTTAAAACAACAAAAATGTACTATTTCTCATACATTGCGGATTGACTGGATACATCTGGAAGGCTCCTCTGCTCCATTTAGCACCAACTGAGGCTACTCACCCTGCTGCCCCCAGCTGGCAGTTGGGCTGGACTGGGTTGGAAAGTCCAAGAAGGCTTCACTGACTCAGTGCTCCTCAACACAGCCTGTCTCTCCCCATGTGGCCAGCTCTGGTGTCCTCACAGTGTGGCAGTGTCAGAGTAGACAGACCTGACATAGCAGCTAGCTTCTGAGAGATGAAGTATAAGGGGGGCCTGTCCTCTTAAGGCACCCCTGCTGGGCCAGGGAATCGCTGAGCCATTCTTGGGATCTGGGGAAATCCTCCTCGATGGGTTCAGAAGAGCAAGTTGGCAGTGACTTTAAGGAAGAATTCTGGGGGTGAAGGAAGAGGGAGAGAGGAAGACTATAAAGGGGTTCCCCAGCTGGAGTTAAAGGGGCCAGAGACTCAAGAACCTAGAGTAAACTCTCCCCTCTCCCCACCACCCCAGCCCATCTCAGCTGCCTCTGATCCCTGATCATTTTAACCAAAGAGCTCACTTAAAGATACTAAGGGGCAGGGATGGCTGGGTGGCTCCATCGGCTAAGCATCCAACTCTTGACTGTGTCAGGTCATGATCTCAAGTTTCATGGGATCGAGCCCCACATTGGGCTCTGTGCTAACAGCTTGGAGCCTGCTTGGGATTCTCTCTCTCTCTCTCTCTCTCTCTGCCCCTCCCCTGTAAGTAAACTTAAAAAAAAAAAAACTAAAAGAAAAGATGGTAAGGGACAGAGATGGGGAAGAAAAATGTCACTTATTGAACACAAAGTGCTAGGAGCTTTCCCCACATTATTTCATTTATCCTCACAGCAACCCCACAAAGCAACTATTATGATGCCCTTTGGAAAGAAGAGGTAGCAAAGGGGAGGTGGTGTCTCAGGTGGTGCGGTGACTTGAGCCAACCCACACTGCAAAGGTATTGAATCAACGAATGTCTTTGTTTCTTTATTCAACAATCAGGTTTGGGCCCAGGACTGCCGTGGGCTTGGGAACACAAGGATGAATGATGTCTTAGTCAGCCACTGCTGCAATAATGCTGCAAAACAAACATCCTCCAAATCTCAGCAGCTTACAACAAGTATTGATTTTCTTCCTTCCTAGCTAGGTCAGCCGCTGAGCAGGGATTTCTGCTTCAGGCCACGGGCTGGCCGGGCTTGGGGTCAGCCTTTGTACTGGCTTCAGGTCTACTGTTCACATCCCCACATTCTATTTGGTCCAGTGGCTACCTGCGGCTCATTCTTCTCAGGGTAGCAAGAGACAAGGCAAACCACCCATGCGCATTTAAAGCTTCTGCTGACATCACTGGCCAAAGCAAATCCATGCTCAGACCTACAGGCAGTAAGGCAGAGAAGTCTATTATACCCACTATGAAGCCACGGTGATGGCCTAGATAGTGACTTCTGGGACAGGGAATAAGAACTGAGAGCAAAGCCCAGTCTGCCGCAGGTGTTGGGCCACAGTCTTGCCTCCCGGGAGCTCGTGGGAGCCCGTTTGTCCTGAGAGACACAATTACAATGCAGTGAGGGAGGGGGCAAGGAGGTGGCATGGGTGGGTGGCATGGGAGTGTGTGTGTGTGTGTGTGCGCGTGTGTGCATGGGAGTGTGTGAGTGCATACATACATGCTATGAAAGCTTGGAGGGTCCCTGCCACCAGCAAGCCATTTCGGAAGGTATTCTAGAGAAGATGCCTGAGGTCAGCGCTACAGGAGAAAATGACTAGGAGGAGCTCTTGAATTTGACAGAAGCGGGTAGGGAAGTGACTAATGGGGAGTCCTGACTTTGTGAACAAAGGCACAGAGGCCAGAAACAGGATGGTGTGCCCAGGGACACAGAGAAGCAGTTTGCTGTCTCCAGAGCACCTGGGGAAAATGGTGGGTGTCAGGAGTAGACAGGAAGACATAGGTAGAAGCCCAGCCACTGAGGGCCTTTGTCCTGTGCTGCACGCCTTCCCGTCACCTCCAAGAGCGCTGCCTGCCCTTCTCCACTCTGCTCCCCGTGTCCGAGGTGACTGGCCTGGGTGGGCTCCAGCCAAACAAAGCCTCTCTTCTTCTGGAAAGATGGCAGGATGTAGAATGTCTCTCCCCAAATTCCTCCCGTTAAGGACTGAAATCTGTCCCTCCCCCCAAATTCATATGCTGAAGTCCTCACTCCCAAAGTGGCGATAGTTGGACACAGGGCCTTTATGATGTAATTAAGGTTACGTGCCATCATAAGGGTAGGGACCTAATCTGACAGGGTGATGTCTATAGTAGAAGAGGAAGACACCAGACCCCTTCTCTCTCTCTCTTTCTCTGTCCACACAGAGGAAAAGCCACGTGAGGACACAGTGAGGAGGCTGCTGTCTATAAGGAAGAAACTGAGAAACGACACTGACAGCACCTTGATCTTGGGCTTCCTAGCCTCCAAAACTGTGAGGAAATAAGTTTCTTGGTTTGTTTGTTTTTTTTAGTTATTTTTTTTAAATTTTCGTTTTATGGAGGAAGAGAGAGAGTGTGAGTGTGGGAGAGAGTGGCAGAGAAAGAGAATCCCAAGCAGGCTCCACACTTAACACAGAGCCTGGCACAGGGCTCAATCCTACAACCCTGGGATCATGACCTGAGATAAAATCAAGAATCGGATGGTCAACCAACTGAGCCACCCAGGTGTCCTGAGGAAATAAATTTAAGTCACCCAGCCTGTTGTATTTTATTAGCCCTAACAGACTAATACACTAACACCCCCACCTTAAACAAACAAACAAACAAAAACCTCGGTTAAAAAAAATCAGAAGACCTACAGACCTCTACAAACAAAACAAAAACAAAAACAAAAACAAAAACAAAACCTAGATGACAAGTTAAACCTATAAGCCCCAAAATACAGAGGGCTTGGAAACAAGCCCCAGGTAGTTACTAGCCGTGTGTGATATCAGTATCTGTGTGGGAGGAAGCAGAAGGCCGAAAACTGGACTTCTCTGAAGGTCCTGAGAACAAGTAAACCCTCAGATCACCAACTGGCCCTCAAAAGTATGGTGGGCCTGTTCAACAGCTGCTGAAAGCAGACAATTCTGCAGAAGCCGATTTGCTTGGGAGTGCCAGGGGACCACGGGCACAATGAGGTCTGATGGTGCTGGAGACATCTGGCCCCTACATGCCCTCAAAACAAACAGACTGATGTTCTTTCATGACAACGTCCCTCACTGGGACTTTGAGCGTAGAATCCAATCTGATCAGGACAGGCCCACTAAGGGACAAAGAAAGGGACGCTCCAGGGGAAAGTGGGATTGGAGGATGGAGGGTTGAGGAATCTCGGAAAATACACAGCCGTGTGTGTGTGTGTGTGTGTGTGTGTGTGTGAGAGAGAGAGAGAGAGAGAGAGAGAGAGAGAGATCAGCGAGGCAGGTTTTATTTTCCAGAGATGGCTGCAAAAATTATTTCTCATCCCACATGCTCTTCTTACAATAGGCCTTGACATTTGTCTCTTTATTTTTGTTGTGGTGGTGGGTTTTTTAAAAATTTTACTTTTACTTCTTTTGAGAGAGAGCACAGAAGGGGCAGAGAGAGAGTGAGAGAGAGAGAGAACCCCAAGCAGGCTCTGCACTGTCGGCACGGAGCCCGACGTGGGGCTTAAACCCATGAACCGTGAGATCATGACCTAAGTCGAAATCAGGAGTCGGACACCCAACCAACTGAACCACCCAGGCACCCCAACATTTGTCTCTTTAATTGGTGGGCTCTATACACCTGGTTGAAACTCTGTGACCAGCTTGACCAACCGAGTACAATGGAAATAAAGGCCATGTGACTTCCAAAACTGTTCAAATGTCATACATGTCTACCTTTTTTCTTAAGATGTTTACTCTTGGAAATTAACCACCATGCTGTGAGGAAGCCCAACAAGGCACATGGAAGGACCTACCAGACAGCCAGCAGCCACCACCAGACAAACGAATGAGGAGCCTACAGATGACCCCAGCCCCCAGCTATCAGGTCACCTCACTCAGTCTTCCAGCTGAGGCCGCAGCCATCTAGATGCAGAGACACGCCATTCTCGCTGTACTCTTTCTGACTGACCCACAGAATCTGGAACACACGATACGGTTATTGTTTAATACATTACACTTGGGATGGCTTGTGATGCAGCAGTAGCAATTCATGTAGGGGGCTCCTGGGTGGCTCAGTCTCTTAAGAGTTGAACTCTTGATTTTGGCTCAAGTCATGATCTCACAGTTGTGAGATCGAGCCCAGAGTCAGGCTTGGGATTCTCTCTCTCCCTCTCTCTCTCTCTCTGACCCTCCCCCGTTCCCTCTTTCTGTCTCTCTCTCTCTCTCAAAGAAAGAAAGAAAGAAAAGAACAATCACATGGTAGACTCAACAGAATATGGAGCCTAAGAGCCAGGAAGGTAGAAAACTATCCTTACGCACCCCATGCCTCCTAAAAGTCTGGAAAAATCAATCTAATTTAAAAAGGAACATCAGGAAAACACCAATGTTGAATCCTGTGTAGAATTATAAGAAAAAAAGATTAAGTAGCAAAAGAACATTCCTACAAATAATAAAAGCATGCCAGGAAAACATGTCCACGAAAGAGATGGAAATGGTAAACTAATATTTCAAAACGAAATTAGAGAAATTAAAATAAAAATGATAGAAGTTATAAAATGACATAAATCGAAATTAGAGAAACTCAGAAGTGAAGTGATTAGGAAAAAAGAAGTGGGGAAAAGTGATGATAAAAATCGGAAAATAACTAAATATAAAATAAGAAACTATTTCAGAAATGAAGATGAAAAAAGAAAAAATGGAAGAGAGAGAACCACAATAGATAATATTTGAAGAGGAAAATGAGAGAGAAAGAAAGGCATTTAAACATACAGAAACAAAACCAAAGGATAAGAGACATTCAGAGTGGTAGATCCAGGACAGAGAAAAGGAAAATTCACCATACATATAATAGAAATCCACAGGGGTGCCTGGGTGGCTCAGTTGGCTCAAGTTATGATCTCACGGTTCATGGGTTCAAGCCCCATGTTGGGCTCTGTGCTGACAGCTCAGAGCCTGGAGCCTGCTTCAGATTCTGTGTCTCCCTCTCTCTGTGTGTCCCTCCCCGACTTGTGCTCGCTCTCTCTCTCTCTCTCTCTCTCAAAAATAAATAAACTTAAAAAAAAATCCACCCAACTTTTCCTTGCAGTGGGTGTGACCTGAAATGTCATATTTAGGAGGCGTGTGGTATACCTGGGCTAGGCAACGTGGAGACCTAAGTCTGGGAAGACTGCTGGACTTTAATGAAAGAAAATGGGGTGCTTGGCTGGCTCAGTTGGTGGAACATGTGACTCTTGATCTCAGGGTTGTGGGTCAAGCCCCACACTGGGTGTAGAGATTACTTAAAAATAAAATTTTTTTAAAAATAAAATAAACAGAGGGAATCCTAGCCAACACACCACATCACTGATGAAGGAAAAACAAATTGCTATCTGACTTTCAACAGCAATGCTTTATGCCAGAAGACAATATAATGTTTAATGTGAGACAGTAGAGTATTTCAGGACATGTGAACCACAGATTGTATGGAGTGAAACTGACCATCATGTATGAGTCAAGCTGTTATGAACACAGAAGGGCCAGTGCAATACTTTCCCTTGACCCCTTTCTGGATAATCACTAGAGAACAGATGCAGAACATAAAAAAGATCGGTGAACCATTGGCATTAAGTCTTGGGAAATATCCCAGGTGTGTGACACCAGACTAATCCTTAGACAAATCCTCCATGATGACCTGGCTGTGATCTGAAACCTTGAGCACAGACCCTCACCCCCCACCCCAAAACATTCTTTCCTTTTGTTTAACCACTTCTAAGCACATCCTCCCCTCGGGGCATAACGTCCTTGATCTGCCCTGGAGATACGACTGTTAAGCCTGCTCTTAAACATTCTTCTTTTGGGTGGTCTTAAGGGAGGTGGGCTGACAGGTCTATTCCTCCGGCAGCCACCCCCTTAATAAATCATTTCTTGTCAAGCTGGGGCTTGTTGGCCTTTTACTTTGATCTTACAGCTCCTTTGGCCTTTGGAGGTCGTTTTGCACATGCTTCCTTTTTCCAGGACACCAGCTAATAATCGAAGAAGGAATCCCAGAAGGGCGCCTGGGTGACTCAGTCAATGGAGTGGCTAACTGTCAGCACAGAACCCGATGGGGGGGCTCCGACTCCTGAAACGGAGAGATCATAACCTGAGCCGAAATCAAGAGTCAGCCTGTTGCAGGATTCTTTGCCTCAATACCCAGGGTTCGTTGTCTTGCCGCTTCTTAAAATGAAGAGGTGGACACAAAATAATTGAGCAGCAGGCGAAGTTTATTAGAGTATAAGATCAGAAAGTAAGAAGAGTATGAAAGCTCTTTGCGGAGAGGGGGCATTCAAAAGTGAGTGCCCACGACTAAAGGCAAGGGACTCTGTGTTATAGGGTTTTGATGGGCCCCCTTCCCTTCCCCCTTGCTCCTCCTTCTCGGGTGCTACCCTTATTGGCTTGATAATGCTAGGTGCTGGGTTGTCCATTCCTCATTGGCTTGATTCCATTGTGTGGGGAGTGGTCTATGACCATACTGTTTTTTGGGCGGTCATTGGTTTCAAGGTCTAAAATAACAGTCTACAGTAAGTTTTTAGTCAGGTCTTTTGTCAGATTCCTGAGGGAAACCTGAGGGAGAGTAGGTGGGGTCTGTTACATTCTCTGGAGGAATCTTACGCCTGCCCAAGGAAGTTTGCCATGGTCAGTTTGCCAATGGTGCTCCCAACATTGTTCCAAAATATGCATTTTTCCCCACCCAGGGACCTCAGGTCCTAACCTTTCCTCTCTCTGCCTATTTTGTCCTATTTTTCCCTGTCATAAGATGCCTAACCCACTGAGTCACCCAGGTGCCTGGAGCGGCAACTCTTGACTTCCACTCAGGTCATGATCCCTGGGTGATGGGATTGAGCTCCATATCAGGCTCGACACTGGGCATGGAGCCTGTTTGAGATTCTGTTTCTTCCTCTCTCTATGCCCCTCCCCTACTCTTGCTCTCTCTCTCTCAAATAAAATTTTTAAAAAGTTTAAAAAATAAAATACATAAACAGTATTAAAAAACAAAGAAGGAATCATCAAATCAAAATATCACCATTTTGCATCCCTAATGAGTTGAAGGACCCAGGTATTGATCATCTGTGGCTGCTGATATCACAAAAAGAAAGATCACCAGATGTTGTGATTCTCCTGATGGAAGAACAAATTATGGCCATTAAACAGTCTTGCCAAAAAGAAGCAGAAGAGGAAGAAGGAAGCCTATGAGGAAGAGAAGAAACAAACTTGAATCTGATCAAGCCTATAACCTAACTACTAATTTAAGGAAATACAAGGGATGAAGGAACATTCCTAAAATGATACCATCAAGAGCGACAGAATCCAGACTGTGGAAATTTCTTTTTTTTTTTTTTTTTAGTTTTTAAAAAATATTTATTTTATGAGAGAGAGAGGGCAAGCAGGGGAGGGACAGAGAGGGGGGAGAAAGAGAATCTCAAGCGGGCTCTGCACTACCAGCACAGAGCCCAAAGCAAGGCTCGATCTCACAAATCCTGAGATCATAACCTGAGCCAATATCACAAGTTAAATGCTTAATGGACTGGGCCACCCAGGCACCCCAGATTGTAGAAATTTCTATAGACAGAAGTCCCAAGTGTTTCAACAACAACAACAACAAAAATTGCAAGGAAAAAAAAAAGAGATGGAGGGGAAACTTAAAAATTAAAAGAAATTGAATTGGGGTTCCTGGGTGGTTCAGTTGGTTGAGTGTCCAGCTCTTGGTTTCAGCTCAGGTCATGATCTCAGGGTTTCATGGGTTCAGGTCCCACATCAGGCTTGTGCCAGGCCCGCGCTGGCAGCACTGAGCCTGCTTGGGATTCTCTCTCTTGCTCTTTCCCACTCTCCCTGCCTCTTCCCCTCTCATGCTGTCTCTCTCTCGAGATGGATAAACTAAAAAAAATTTTTTAAAGAAGAAATTGAATTAAAAACAAGAAATCAAAGAGGCACATTACATGAATCAAACACAATGTATGGACTATTTGGATCCTGATCCAAACAAACTATTTTTTTTTAAAATTTATAAACTATCTGGTGAAATAAGAACTCAGAACATACTTGATGATTTAAAGGAACTATTGTCAAGTGTCATCCATGTGATGATGGTGTTGCAGTACTGTTTTTGTAAAAGGGAGTCCTTAGAGGCACACAGTGAAATTGCGACAGAGGAACTGATATGCCCGATGTGTGGGATTTCCTTCCAGATAATCTGAGGAGGAGGAAGGAGTAGTGGGGAGAGTATAGATGCAACACGACTGGCTGTATATTGACAATTGATGGGCAGGTTCATTATACTATGCATGATACTATTCACTCCACTTTATATATATTTGAAATTTTCTTCAATACAAAGTCCAGTGAAAGCTCCCTGTGTCTTGTGACGCCTGATGTCACCCTGATCAAGAGGGAAACAGGACAGGGAGAGGCTGTTCCAGGCAGACAATGCGGGTGAAGAGCTGAAGGGAAGAGAGAGCTGCTTGGAGCAGAAGTGGGGGACAGGGGTGGCCAGTGAGGAACCTGGAGAGTTGGTCTTGGGTCTCCTTATGCTAAGGAGCTTAACCGATTTTGAGGTGCAATGGGGAGAGATGATAGGATTTAAAGCAGAAGCACGGCAGACCAGATGTTTACTTTAGGGAGGTCATGGTGGTTGCAGAGTGGAGGAAAGTTGGCGAGGGGAAGGCTGGAGTCAGCATCCGGTTTGGGTCCAGACGAGGAGCTGGTGGTGGCTTGGACAAGATGGTGGCTGTGAGGATGGAGAGAGGTGGGCCTTGTCACGATGACTTCAGGAGGTGGAGGGACTGGGGCCTTGTGATTGACCAGATATAGGAAAGGGGACAAGGGGAGGGACCTGGCAGTGGTAAGACAGAGGGCTCACCGGTGGCAGACCCTGATCGAACCCCTTTACATTAATGAGCTAATTTCACCTTCTCATGAACTCTTAGAGGAAGACGGTGGTTGTCTTGCCTGGATTCCTATAAAGCAGCGCCTAAGAAGCCAAGGCTGATGCCCTACTGCTTTTTTAGGAGGAGTGGGCATAGGGTGCAGGAGGGAGGGACAGACAGGAGTGGAGTGGGGAAGGAGGCAGAGTTGATATAAAGGTGTCTCTACAGCAGATGAATCCGTGTCCTATCCCCTGGGAATATCCTTCAAGAAGGCATATAGAATAGATGCCAGGACGGACCAGGGTAAAAAGGAGGATGACTTTATTCACTAGCTCCTGTCTCCCATTGGCAATGTCCACCCCAAAGGGCTTCCCCCACTACACAAAGACTTCTTGGTTGTGCAAGGGTGGACACCAAGCGGAGCCCTGCAGCCTCCATGATTTGATGGCCTCAGAGAAGCCCCAGGGGCATGCAGCACAAACATGAGACCAGATGCTCCCAGGTTGCACCCAGGCGAGGCTGTTCATGGTCCATGCAGAGCTGGTCACCACTGCAGTGGTTAAAATGCATAACAGCAGAGACTCAGGGCATCCGAAGTCACCCCTAAGAGGTGTCTACACCATCATCATTAATATCACCACCACCATCATTATCCCCATTTTACAGGTGAGAAAACTGATGCTCACAGAGGTCACCCAACTGGTCAACAGTAGAGCCAAGATTTGAACCCCGGGAGTCCGACTCTAAAGATCGCATTCTTAGCTATTACGGCCATTATGCTATGCTGCAGCTCCACCCTTAGAAGGTCTAGAGATTCCAAAGCCTTTCAGGAGGTAAAGGAAATAGAGCCACCAAGATAGGCTTAATTATTGGGGGAGGATCGAGGGTAGGGAAAAAGGAGAGAGAAGAAATAAAAATCATATACTGGAAAAGACCTTTGCCATTTACAGTCATTCATTCATTCAACGAGTATTTTGCCAGGGAACTGTTACATGTCCAGCCCTATGCTTGGTGCTGGGGAGACAGAGGTAGAACTGATACACTGTCCCTGAACTGGAGAGCTTGCCTGCTGGTGGCAAGATGGACACGCAGTAGGTCTTCCAGAGCAAGGCAACCAGGGTGGGAGGCAGGATGCCTCAGGCCTGGGTACCAGCACAGAGGGCCATAGTGCTTATTGTAGAGACACCGTCATTATGTGAAAGATACTCCAGAGGGGACACCCTTTTATTCTCAGGCCCCATGCTCTGGATCAGCAGCTCTGCGGTCCTCTGTTTCCCAGCCTTGAACATGGGCTCCAGCCACCCTTATCTCCCTGCCAGATGCACCAACGCCTGGTGTCCTCTCCCTTCTTCGGACCTTTTTTTTTTTTTTTTTTTTTAAATCTCTACACCCAACATGGGACTCAAACTCATAACCCCGATAGCAAGAGTCGCATGCTCTACCCACTAAGCTGGCTAAGTGCCCCATGGGTTCTTGATCAATAGGTCAGTAGGTCCTCCCTGAAGCCCTGGAGGCCCCTGCCCACTTGGAAGCTCTCTCTAGGGTCAGCTTGGGGAGCGGGAGGGGAGACGTGTAGGTTGATGGGATTCTGTCCAAAGATTTCTTCAGAAGGAAGCCAAGGGGCCCAGTTTCTATGGTAACAAGAATGCCTTCCAGGGGCTATTGAAGAGCACAAAGGCCCATCTGATTCTTACTATAGGCTGGCAACAGGGTCCAAGCTGGCCAGGAGTCTGCCCCTTTGGCTGTGGAGGGGGAGTTTGGGACCGGGGTGGTCAGATTAGTAACCCCCACCCTGCTGGAGCACATTGAGTGGGTTCTGCTGCCCTGCTCAGGAACACCCCCCCGCCCCCGGTACCCACCAAACACTCAAATCCCCTTGCTTGAAATTTTCCAGGCAGAAGGTAGGAGGAAGGAGCATGGGTGGTTGACAGTATCCTCTGTTGGCCTCTCTTGCTAGGAATCTCACCAGGAAAGCCTGGGACTGAGGGATCTGGGTTCAGATCCTGAGCTCTACCTCCAGCAGGCTCCAACCATCACAGAACCTCGCTGAGCCTTGTTTTCGTTGGCAGGACTGTGGGATGGAAAATGCACCCACTTTGGAATCAGGCAGACCTGCGTCTGAATCTAGGCTTTATTTAACAAAACCTGTTGAGTGCCCACAGAGGGCTGTCCTGTTGTGGGTGCTGGAATCAAAACCAGCCAGCTGGCTCCCTGACCTCAAAGGCTTCAGTTTAGCAAGAGCCACGGGCCGCGAACAATCAAATAATGTAATAGAATGAAGAGGAGTGTGGTGTGACATGCTTGCACGTAGAGGGCAGGGCTGTGAAGAAATATAACCCAGGGCAAGGGGCAAAGAAGAGTTCACTGTAGGGGCAGGGAGGTGGCGAGGGAGATTACTTTAGGTAAGGTGCCCAGAAGGGGCTCTGGCCTCTACAAAGCTCCTGGCCCAAATCTGAGCCTCGCTTTCCTCATCTGTGACCCACAGGAAAGCATGTCCACCTCCCAAGGATGTTGTGAGGATCAAATAACACCACAAAGACCTTAACCAAGCAAAGTAAATGAGCCCAAAAAAAAAAAAAAAAAAAAAAAAGGGACCTGTTTCTCAGCCAAAGACTTGCTACCGGTGATAAACGAAGGACAATGTAGTGAATAAGTTCATCCAGTTTCTGAGTTTATTTTATTACACAGCCTTCAGTTTTCCCCTCTTTTGTGAAGGTTGCTGTGTATATACTCATTAAATAAACGAATATCTATCTGCCAAAACCAAACCAACTTTAACCGTGTCGGGCACTCTGTACGTTCTCAGTAATATACTAGATTCCTTTCCTCCTGAGGAGTTGGGGCTTATCTTGTGGATGTTAGCGGGATGGCATGGTGGAGGTTGAGTTTCCATGAAAGCACATGACAGGCACACAGAGAGTCCCTGGCTTCCTGGAGTCAGGAGAGCATGCGACCATGTCATCGATGCCAAGCCAGGCTGGCCAGGGCAGGTGAACCCGTACCAGGTGGGGAAAAACAGTGCACTTCATCGAAGGTTACCCCGAACTTGAGCCACGTCCCCTGCTGCCCGCCCAGCCTCCCTGTGGTCAAGCCAGCCCCAGCCCCAACCTGTCTCCTTGGAGGAGAGAGAGCACAAGCGTGTTTCCAAGATAACCAAGTCCAGCTTGGTGGTTGAGAAGAGGCAGTTGCAGAAATCCAGAGGCCCCAACATGCTTTCTGACCCCAGTTTTGATTCTATCGCACTGAGCCCCCATTTTAATTTGCAGAAGAGCCCCATGGCTACAGAGCATCACCCAAGCGCAGGTCGAAGGGGCCGTCTCGAGGTCTGAGCATTTGCTGGGGAATCACAGCTTGGAGGTGGTCAGGCTCCCAAATTACAGGGTGCAGGCTAAGTGGTGATGGGGATGGATAAAAATAATCTATGGTCGAGGTTGGGAGGTGAGGGACGGCATCTCCCCTTGCCAACTGCCTGCTGTGAACAGGCTGTGCTGAGTCTCTGCTGGAGGGCCAACCCCACTCAGGGTGACCTCTGCACGCCGGCCCCACATCACCTGCTGGTCCCTTCTGCCCAGCCAGCTGAAAGCCACCTGTCCAGAGACAATCAAGACCAGAGAGAAGATTTTAAATTCTAATACTAGTTATATCACTTTTGTCCCATCTTTGGGTCTGATTTAAGAAACGGAAACAGGGCAGGGCACCTGGATGGCTCCGTAGGTTAAGCTCTGACTCTTGGTTTCACCTCACGGTTCATGGGTTCGAGCCCTGAGTCGGGCTCCGTGTTGACAGCTCAGAGCCTGGAGCCTGCTTTGGATTCTTGTGTCTCCCTCTCTCTCTCTGCCCCTCCCCTGCTCCGCTCTATCTCTCTCAAAAATAAACATTAAAAAATTAAAATAAATAAATAGATAAACATTAAAAAAAATTTTTTTTTAAATGTTAACACAGAGGGGCGCCTGGGTGGCTCAGTCGGTTAAGCGGCCGACTTCGGCTCAGGTCATGATCTCATGGTTCTTGGGTTCGAGCCCCGCGTCGGGTTCTGTGCTGACAGCTCAGAGCCTGGAGCCTGCTTCGGATTCTGTATCTCCCTCTCTCTCTGCCCCTCCCCCACTCGTGCTCTGTCTCTCTCTGTCTCAAAAATAAATAAACTATAAAAAAATAAATAAATAAAAAGTTGACACAGAAAAACATTCCCATCATTGTTGAGGGGGAAAGACACAAAGCAGCGTGGATTGCATGACCCCATTCCTGTGACGTTTCTGTTGTTTAAGCCACCCAGTCCGTGGGATTTGTTATAGCGGCCTGAAGAGAGCAAGGCAGTGGGCCAGCCCATCATATCTGCGACCTGTGATCATTCCCCAGGAGTAAGCCACATATTCTAACCTCCACATCCTTGTGTGTAGGTGTTGTTCCCTGAGCTGGGAACACCCTCCTGCCTCTGCCCATGAACATGCTCTGTTCCCAGACCCTCTAGAGATACAGGGGAGCTGAACTGAACTCTGTTGTAGGAAGAAGAACTCTCTGTGGTCTGGCTGGGCTCCAGAAGGCTTGGGGGATGGGGAGGGGGTGGGGAGGGAGGTAAAGGACCCCGTTCAAACGGAGGAAGCAGGGCCTCCCTTGTGGGAGAATCAGCACAGAAGCAGGAAGGAACCTGGTGCATTCTGGGCGTGGTGAGGAGACCAGAGCATTGAAAGGGCTCTTCCAGGAAGAGGACTTGGGAGCTGGAGAGGTTGGGGGGGAGGGCAACAGGCAGCTAGCTCTGTGCTTGCCCGGTATTCGTTTCCTAGTGCCGCCATAACGACTCATCACCAGCTTAGCGGCTAAAAACAACACGAAGTGTTCGTCATACAGTTCTCTGGCCAGAAGTCCCGCGCAGGGCGCCCGAGGTAAAATCAAGGTGGCAGCAGGAAGGCGTCCTCTTCTGGAGGCCCCAGGGGAGCAACCACTTCCAGCTTCCACAGGCCACCCATGTTCCTTGGCTTATGGCCTCCGCCTCCACCTGCAAAGCCAGCAGCTTCGCATCTCTCTGGCCCTTCTTCCATAGTCACCTCCTCCTCTGACCAAAACCAGGAAAGGTTCTCCACTGTTAACAACTCACCTGATGAGATAGGGCCCACCCAGACAATCCAGGATTGTCCTCCCACCTGAAGGCCTATAACCATCATCACATCTGCAAAGCCCTTCTGCCCATGAGGTAACATGCACAGGTCCTGGGGACAGGGACGTCCTGGAGGGGGCATTATTCAACCAGCCACACTGCCTCGCTCAGCCTCCTCCATCCCACCAGGGTGGCCTCAGGTTTTATGAAGGAGAAAGGGGAGCAGACAGTTCAAAGACTGATGGAGCCCAGTGTTGGGTGCCCATGAAGACATACACATTCATCCTCTGTGTGCGGGGCTGTAAATTGGTACACTCTCTTAGGGGTGTGATTTGATAGCAGGCACTAACATTTTATATCCATGTACCCCCTCCATGGAATTAACCATCCTACGTCTAGGAATGAATCGCCTGTAGAAATATGGCATGCCTGGAAACATCAGAGATTGATACCAGTTTATAGTTATAGATGTAGATATACATGGTGGTTGCAACATTGTAACGCTGAAAATAACATGTACATAGATAATGGAATTCTATGTCATGATTTAATGTTTATTTATTTTTGAGAGAGCAGGGGAGAGGCAGAGAGAGAGGGAGACACAGAATCCGAAGCAGGCGTCAGGCTTCAAGCTGTCAGCACAGAGCCCGACACAGGGCTCAAACCCATGAACCACGAGATCATGACCTGAGCTGAAGTCAGACACTTAATCGTCTGAGCCACCCAGGCGTCCCTCTATGCCATGATTTAAAAGGATAAAGTAGATCTATAAATACTGACTTAAAAAAATATCCATGATGTATTACTGAATGAAAAAATGCAGATCATTATTAATCGCATGATCCCATTTTTGAAAAGAAAAGGGGAAAATGGAGTCTGCTGTGAACTTTCTATAAACTTACATGTAAAGCTATGTCTACTTAAACCTGAGTGGGATTTGAGGAGATCACGCCCCAACCTGGTAACTGGTAGGGACAGGGAACAGGAGGGTGGACAAAATGGAAATTTTCACTTCTTACTTTATATAATTTGTAGAGTGGTGGGATTTGGGATGACTTTTGAGCTATTTTTGTCCAGTTTTTGAGCATTTAGGAAAAAATTAGGGACACCTACTTAGCTTCAGGCCCACATGAGTGGCTCTGTGTGTGCCCAGGAGGGGCAGGGGACTGGCCCAGGAGGCACTCTTGTGGGAGCCTGGATCTTGGTCACTTTGCAGGGCTGACAAAGGACTCTGGGTCCCACACACTCTGGAGAGCAGGCAGTGGGAGCCGGTCCAACAGGCAGTCAGCCCCCTGCCCTCTCTGTTCCAGCTGGACATGGACTTCTCCAAGGTCCCCATGGAGACTGACCCAGAGTCCTGGACAGGAACAAAGGATCCGTGCCCTACTCGGCCCCGACTCATCTCCCATGACACAAGGAGGGCTGGGTTCAGCTCTGGACACCACCCCTTACGAGAGATGGAAACCTGTCCAGGGGGACGACATGATGTGATAGATCAGATAAAGAGCACTAAGCAAGACCAGAAGGCATTCAAGGGGAGGTAGGGGTCCCCAGGGAACGCAGCCTCTGACTTACATAGGGATTGTTGTGGGAAAGAGCGCAGGCTGCCCAGAGGACAGAGTGGCACCAACGTGCAGAAGGTGCGGATTTCAGCTCAAAATAAGGAAGTTCTGGGGCGCGTGGGTGGCTCAGTCGGCTGAGCATCCAGCTTCGGCTCAGGTCATGATCTTGTGGTTGACGAGTTCAAGCCCTGCACCGGGCTCTGTGCTGACAGCTCAGAGCCTGGAGCCTGCTTGGGATTCTGTGTCTCCCTCTCTCTCTGCCCCTCCCCCGCTTATTCTCTCTCTCTGTCTCAAAAATAAATATAAACGTTAAAAAAATTAAAATAAAACAAAACAAAATAAAATAAAATAAGGAAGTTCTTGTCACATCAGAACGGCCCAGTCACAGAATGGGCCATGTGGAAAGGGGCTGAGTTCCCGTGACTGCACCTGATGAAACACAGGACAGATCTCCAGGCAGAATGTGGAATGGGAGCTGTAGGATTCTCGGAGTCTCACTGTCAGCTGACACCCCCCCACCCCCATCCCCGGGCTCAGGACTCCTGACTCAGGTGAGGTCCTGGACACTCTTCAGAGGACAGTAAATATAGCCGCCTCCTCTGGCATGACTCTGGGTCACCAGTTTTGACCTGACTGTTGGGCCCTATGTCATCTCTTTCTGTCCAGCATTCAGAGTGGTCACACGAAGCCTGTCCCCATTCAACCTTCAACGGCTTCCTCATCCCTGAGCAAAAACGTACTCCTCCCTGCCCTCCCAGCCAGGCAGAATCTGGCTGCTGCCTGGCCTGCCGCTTCCGCCCGTCTCCCTGTACCTCACTAAGCTCCGCCCCCTGGACTCTTTTCTTGAGCTGCAAGTCACATAACGTAAGCTCCATCATGTTAAAGTGCACAAGGCAGTGGCATTTAGTATCTTCACAATGTTGGCCAACCCTCACCTCTACGTAGTCCCAAAACACTTCCATCACCGCTGAAGGCGACCCCGCACCCAGGAAGCAGTCGCTCCCCTGCCCTGCCCTGGCCCTGGCCATCTGCTTTCTGTCTTCATGGGTTTGCCTAGCCTGGGTATTTCACAAAAATGGAATCATATAGTGCGTGACCTCTTGTGCCTGACCTCTTGCCCTTAGCATAATTGTTTTGAGGTGTATGCATGTTGCAGCCCATATGACTGCTTCGTTCCTCTTCGTGGATGACTAACATTCCAATGAAACAGGCCTCTTTCAAACTCGTGGAGGGCCATGCTTTTTCTCACTTCCAGGCTTTTGCACAGATGGTTGCTCTGCCTGAAACCCTCCTTTTCCCGCGATCACTTGATAAACGCCTACACCTTCATTACATTTCTTTCTTTTTAAAGATTCTATTTTTAAGTAATCTCTACGCCCAGCATGGGGCTCGAACTCACAACCCCTAGATCAAGAATCGAATGCTCTCCCAACTGAGCCAGCCAGGCGCTCCTTCATGTTTTTTTCGTGATTCCCAGGATAAACAAGACCTCTCTCTCAGGCGTCCTAAGAGCACCTGTCCTCCTTCACAGCCCCTAAGTCCCTGTTGGTTCCTCCTCCCCCTCCCCCTCCCCATCTCCTTTCTCCCCCATCTCCTCTTCCCCTTCTCTTCCTCTTCTGCAGCCTCTCCTCCCCTCCCTCCTCCTTCTCTTTCTCCTTCTCTTCCTCCTCTTTCTCCTTCTTCTTCTTTACTTTGGGTGGTTTTTGTTGCTGGCATATCTCCCCTACTAGGGTCTAAGTCCCATGTGGGCAGGACCTCGTCCTTTCTTGCTCATCACTGTGTCCTCAGTGACTAGTATAATATCTGCCACTTAGTAGGTGCTCAGACATCTTTTTTTTCATTAAATGAGCGAATGCTTTTGTTAAGCACCCATTAGCAACCAAAGGTTTATATATATCAGATTTTCCCAGAGCCAAGGCAATAGTGCTCAGAGTTGGCATCCAATATCTTTCTGGGTTGCTGCTACCCAATTCTGCATCCTCTTCAGCCCCCTCTGGGTTTAGGGGTGGGGGGTGTGTGCCCTTCCCTAGGGCTGCTTATGTGGAAGCCAGAGGAGATAGCTTAGCCCGCTAATGGGGGCACTTCAGACATCATTACTGTGGGCAGCTCCGTAAGGTCACTCTTGCTCCAGCCTGACTCTTGCTAGCCCAGGCCCAGACCCGGCTGGGTGTGACGTTTCAGACGAGGAGCGGAGCCGGTTCTCCAAACTTAGGCCCGCAACTGTTGTGTTCTTCTGTCCTCTTGTGGTCAGTCCCAGGATAGCAAGGGCCAGTTTCCTCACCTTCCTGATGCTATGCTGCAACTGGCCGCCAGAGGGCAGGGTTCTCAGCACCATCCCACACCCTACTTCCCACATACAATCTTCGCCTTTTTAAAAAGTAGATAATTTTTTTCACAGCTTTATTGAGCTATCTCATATACTGTAAACACTTAACACATTCAAAGCATACAATACAATATTTTTAAGTCTACTTATACAGGTGTGCAAGCGAAATCTAATTTTGGAACACGTTCATCCCTCCCAAAAGAAATCCCCCATCCCTTAGCGGTTGCTTCCCCCATTCCTGCCCCTCCCCCTGCACCCGGCAACCGCTAATCTGCTTCCTGTGTCTATAGATTTGTCCATTCTGGGCATTTCATGTACATGGTATCACACAGTATATGGCCTTTGGAACTGGCTTCTGTCACTTAGCACAGTGTTTTCAAGGTTCATGCGCGGCCTAGCGTGGATCACTACTCCATTCCCCTTTATTGCAAAATCATATTCTACTGCGTGGATATACCACGCTTTATGCATTCGTGAGTCGATGAACAGTCGGACTGTTTCTGCCCTCGGCTCTTATAAGCGATGCTGTTATGAACATTCGTGCCCAGATTTTTATGCGGGATACATGTCTTCATTTCTCTTGGGTGTATATACTCGGGTGGGATTGTTTCTCTCTGTGTGTAACAATTTCAGAAACTGCCAGACGTTTCCCCACAACAGCTGCACCGTTTTCCGTTCCCGCCTGCAGTGTAGGGTGAGGGTTCCAAGTTCTCCAAGTCCCTGCCAACACTTGCTACTGATTTTTTATTACAGCCATCCCGGTGGGTGTGAAGTGGTAGCCCGATGCGTCCTTTCCCAGAACAAACATTTTGAAATGCTCTCTTGCAATTTTCAAATTAGATGCATAGATTAGTGGTTCTCAAACTTTTTGTGTTGGAACACCTTGGCAGTCTTAAGAATTGCTAAAGACCAAAATACTTAGTAATTCATATAAAAATAAACCCATGCATATAGTAGGTTTATTACTAAGACACAAAAATGTTTTCAAGAAATATATCCATAAAAACAAAATATATTTATGAACAATGAACAGATTTTTACAGAAATTGTCTACATTTCCACGTTTAAGAAATTCAGTGAGAAGATTGGCTGTTTTCTACACTTTTGCAAATCTCTCTAATGACTATCTTAATAGAAGACTATTGGATCTTTGTACCTGCTTCTGCACTGATGGTTGTGAGATGTTTTTCTTTTTTTTATTATTAATTTATTTACTTTGAGAGAGGGAGCGAGAGAGCACGTGGGAGGGGCAGACAGAGGGGGAGAGAGAGAGAGAGAATCCCCAGCAGGCTCTGAACCGCCAGTGCAGAGCCCGATGTGGGGCTTGAACTCATGAACCGTGAGATCATGACCTGAGTTGAAATCAAGAGTCAGACGCTTAATCTACTGAGCCACCCAGGCGCCCCAAGATGTTGTTTTGATTAAAGAAAATCTGACCTCATAGATATGTCGTGGGAAAAGAAAGGAGTGGATTTAATAGTTTTTCCCAGAATTGTATGTCCTCTTTTTTGATACTGCACCAGCACTCACTACCACTATCACTAAAAGTGGTAGTTCCTTAAAGATTAGTTTCCATGTGGACTCTGAAACCACATCCATGAATATGTCATATACTTTTATTCTTTAAAAATGCATGGGTCTATCTTGGACTTGAAATGAACCTTTTACCCAGGTATGATCTTGTAGCATCATGCATTTGGAAATTTGAAAATTTTTGGGTCGCTGAATGGTGCAGATCTTCCAAACGATGACGCACCATTAAACGATGTAAAAACTCACATTCATTAACATGGCCACTCATCTCATCAGGAAAGTCTTTAAATATTAGCAAGCTGTCAAGCTCACAGTGGTGGATACAAGTTTCCCAAAATTCTAACTTCCGCTTCACAGCTCAGTTTTCCTCATTGACAACAAATGTGGTCAACTGTTTTTCCTTGGAGTGACAGATTCATTCTGCTCCTTTTTGAAAAGCCGCCTGCTAGATAGCAAAGTCTGAACACCCACAGTTTGTGGGTTCTGCTTGCTGGTAAAAATGGTGTTCTGGGGACAGAGAGGCTGATTCGCGTCCAACTCAGACAAGCTCACAAGTGCATTTGCCTATAGTCGTCCACATAGGTATCAGCCCGAGTGCTCTAGACACATGGCTCATGTCATCACACAGAACATTAAAAGTCAGGCACTCAAGGGCTGAGATTCAATGAAATTTATCATTTGTACTGTTTTGCCAAGGACGCTCTTAAACAACGCTGGCATTTTTTGTCACTCTGAGTGTGCGTCTATGCAGGATACAGTGTCCCCCCCCCCCCCGCCCTTGGGGCCACTGCTTTGCATCCTGCTGAGGTTCTAGGCGGTCACCCCGCCCTGGCTTATGCATCATCAAATGTCCTTGATGAGAAAGACAATGCCTTAGTACTGTCCTGAAAAGGCCTCAGGGACTTCACGATAAAATCATCCACACAGATAATCAGATTTATCCACACACATAATTTTTAAAGAAAACCAGTGTAATGCCCCAACTAACATGTAAGGGGGGGAAAGTCATAATAAATTTATGTGCATCTCGATAGGTGAATGCCCAGCCAATCCCACCAGCAGACACAAGGGGGTGCAAGGCGGCCAGAGGCTCACAACACAATAAGCGCCTCACACAGGCCCCGCCACAAAAGCAGGCGGCTTTAAGGATCCTGTTCTGGGGACTTGAATCCCAGGAGATGCTGCTGTCAGCGCTGCTGTGATTTTCTGAAATGGTTAAAACTCCTGGTAGAGTTGCCTACAAAAAAAAAAAAAAAAAAAGTACAGTCTTCCATTAATTAGCATTCCCAGAGTTATGTTTCAAAAGATGCAAAAATACCTTGTATTTCAGTGTGACATGGGGGCGCCTGGGTGGCTCAGTCGGTTGGGCGGCTGACTTCGGCTCAGGTCATGATCTCGCGGTTTGTGGGTTTGAGCCCCGCATCCGGCTCTGTGCTGACAGCTCGGGGCCTGGAGCCTGCTTCGGATTCTGTGCCTCCCTCTCTCTCTGCCCCTCCCCTGCTCGTGCTCTGTCTCTTTCTCAAAGAGAGACGGTTTTAAAAAACTCTAAGCGTGAGATGGAGTTTGGATTTTTTCTACGACATGAATATCTGAAGGGACATGTGAGAATTAGGAGAGGACTCTGGGAACAGTTTTTCTGCCCCAAGGGGCAGCCCTGAGCATTGCAGGGTCAGCCTTCCCGCCTTGCCGCAAATGCCCAGAGTCCCTCTTCCTCTGCCCCGTCATTGCAAGAAGCCAAGATTTCTGCACAAATACCATAAACGCCACGGGGCAGCTCCCCTGTGGGGCTCCCTGCCTCAGATCCAACCCGAGGGCCGTGAGGACTTGCGCCCCCACAGTGCCTCAGTCCATCGGGGCTGCTATAACAAACTACCGAGAGTGGGGGGCTTATACACAACGGAAACTTATTTCTCACAGTGCCGGAGGCTGGAAGTTCAAGACCAGGAAGCCAGCGTGGTCCCGTTCCGGACAGGACCCTCTTCCAAGATGCAGACCATCGACTTCTCACTGTATCCTCACACGGTGGGAAAAGAGCAAGGGGGCTCCCTGGGGTCCCTTTAATAAGGGCACGAACTCCATTCCTGAGGGCTCCACCCTTAGGAACTACTTACCTCCCAAAGGTCCCACTTCCTAGTACCATCACATTAGGGGGTAGGATTTCAACATGCGAATTTGGGGTGGACACAAACATCTGGTCCATCACAGTGGGTGGCTGAGGCAGGGCTGGGCCAGGGGAGGGTTCCCCAGCCTGCAGCCTATGAATTCAGGCTGGCCGTGTCCACGGCCCTCAGCTGGCCCCGTGGGGAGGAGGCTGGCCTGGAGCCGGGTGCTTGCCAGTGAATCTAGGCACATGGCTGAGCAGCGTCCGTATGACCTTATCTCCAAGAAGCTGTGGAACGTCAGGGCCTCGAAGGACCTGGATAACCGGGGAGACAGCGGGGAAAGTAGCCTTTCCAAGCTCCAAAACTGCTCCCGGCCTCAGAACGGCCTCCCCCAGGTCCAGCCTCACCTCTCCAGGGCCCAAATGTACCATGTTCTCTCTCTCCTCAGGGCCTTTGCACACGCTAGTCCCTCTGCCCCCAAACCCTTTCCTACCTGTTGTGCTGGCCCGGTAACTCACCCTCCAGGTCTCATCATCTTAGATACTGCCTCCTCCAGGAAGCCCTCCCCGACTCTCTTAAGTCTGAGTCAAGTGCCCTGGCAGCCATCAGAGCATTTATGGGTCTGTCTCCCCACGAGAACTGTGAGCTCACACAGGGCAAGGACGCTTTAGTTCTCCCTTGCGTCCCCACAGGCCTGGCGGCTGTGGTTGATAACATCTCGGGACTGACAGATGAGGCCAATGAATACAGTAAGCTGGAAGTTGTAGGTGACCCCATTGGACCTGGAGGGAATTTTCCTTGGAAGGCGCCAGGGGGAAATGAACTGTGGGAAGCAGCCTGGGCAGCCCAGAGAACAATGTCATACATGTTTGGGTGGCCATGGGAGGCTCAGATGGACAAACACAGGCCCCCCTCTCAGGAAGGGAAATGGCCCAGTGCTGTCATGCCTGGCTCCGGGCCAGTGTGAAGAAAGAGGAGCCTCATGAACTACCACCCCCCACCCCCGAAGGGAGAGGGAGTTGGGGAGTTCAAGGGCCAGAGCCAGAGGACCAGCCACATTGAGAAGAACAGGTTGCCGAGGCTGGGGTGCCTCAGCAGGGAGGGAGAAGGGCTGAAGGGAGAGAGGAAGGATTCGGGGTGGGCCAGGGCGCCAAGGACTCTGGGACCACGGGCCTGAGGAACACACCCTCCAAGTGAACACAAAACAAGAAACCATCACAGGTGAAGTGCACGTGTCCTACAATGTCTGAGGTACTGAGTCCACAGGGATCCTTGACCTAGTCTGCCCAAACATTGTGCAGTGGAGAAACTGAGGCCAGGAGTCCAACGTGACTGGGGCGAGGCCAGCCTTTGCCCTTGTAGAATCTCGGGGTTCCTGACTCCAAAATCCTTCCTCCTGAGTCCCACCGCTATGTATCTCTTCAGCCTCAAACAGAAATCTCTGCTTCGAAGGCCCCTCAGGACCCTGGTGGGGCCGGAAGTGGGCCCGTGGAAGGGCTCAGCCGACTGAGACGATCCTGCAGGAAATCAGCCCAAAGTCTATTTGTAATAGACTTTGTAATTCTTGATCTTCGATGTTGGCAACTCACCGAAAGTAGTGTTTAAAAACCAAATATGATACCTTCAAGGCCGTGCGGGTCACACGCGTCCTTCAGGAGATAGGATGGCCAGCTCCAGCTCAGGGAAGGACTTCCTCACTGATCTGGAACCCCCCCTCCCCTGCCACCGCCCAAGGGAATGTCCTGGCAGATGTTTTCCGAGAGGAGGCCTGCCTGGGGACAGGGAGAGAGGAGGGCAAACGCGGGCCAGAGGGCAGCTTGGGTCGGGAACGCCTTCTTCAAATGAGGCCAGAGCCCGGGGGCAGGCCTGGTGAGGATTTCCACAGCACGAATATACAATTCCGGAGTTTCACCAACTCCTTCATGTTAGGGATGCGTTTGAAAGGGAGACCCAAGGAAGGGGTGCCTTGGCCAGAGAGCAGCAGGCTGTCGGCAGGGTCTGAGCAGGGCAGAGGTGGGGATGGGGTGGAATCCAGACCTCCCGCCCCTTTCCTGTCCTCGGTGGAAGGTGATAGTTGCCAGGCGGCGCTCAGCACCTGATTTGACAGACCAGGAATTGGAGGCCCAGGGAAAGGGAGCGCCTTTTCCAAGGTGTGACAAACAGATACTGGCTCCAGGGAGAGCTCCAGAGAATTCCCGAGGAGCTGGGAGAAGGTTGGTGGCTTCTTGGAGGAGGTGGCCCGGAAGATGGGCAGGAGGGAGGAGGGTGTGCGCGCGCGTGCGCGCGTGTGTTCGTAAGCTCCATGAACACTCTGGAAAGGAGTGGAGGGAGTCCTCTGCAGGGGCTCAACCGCTCGCAGCGCCTCCCCAGCGGTGTGGACGCGCACAGGCCCCGGTGCCCGGACCTTCTCTGCGTAGCCGGGCCTGCACCCGCCCGGGTCTCCCCCTGCGCGGGGCGAGGGACCCTGTCGCCCCCCGCGCCTCCAGCATGCGCGGCCCTGAACCTGACATCACTCAGCGCGCGGTTTCGGATCCTCTTTCGCTTCTGCCCTGTCCGCTGGGATTGCATGAAATTGCACTTCGAAACGGGATGCAGATTTCGTCGCGGGAGGGTCTTGCGAAAGCGGTGAGGGGGAGCGGGGTGTCGGAGGATGGAACCGGCCCGAGGGCGGGAGAAACTTCCCGGCGAGCCCCCACCCCAACCCCTGCAGCCCGACACTGTGTGCTAGAAAAGTAGGGTAACGGTTACTGCAGGGGTGGGGCGCAGGGGAGGCACCGGGAGAGCCTGTGGGGCGCTGGGCAGAGGTCTTCGACCTGGGCTCAGCGGCGTGCACCTTGCAGTGGAGTTAAGCCGTACATTGGAGCACGCGGATTTTTCCGTCTCTGTATTTTATTTTACAATAAAGCCATTTTAAAAAATATTCAACCAATTGGGGCGCCTGGGTGGCTCAGTCAGTTAGGCCTCTGACTTCAGCTCAGGTCATGATCTCACAGTTGGTGGGTTTGAGCCCCGCATGGGGCTCTGGATCCTCTGTCCCCCTCACTCTCTGCCCCCGACCCAGCTCGTGCTGTCTCTCTTAAAAAAATAAGTAGACGTAAAAAAATTTTAAATATTCAACGAATTAAAGTTGTAAAAGTGAAATTTCAACTCTTTCTTCCTTCTTTCAGCTTCCTTTCTTTTCTTTAAACAAGTTTCTCTTCTCTCTCTGTCCCGTGTTTTCTTTGCCTCTCTCCTTTCTCTTTCTCTATTGGTCTGCCTTTTAACAAATATTACCTGAGGGCCCATCATATGCCAGGGGACGCCCTGGGCTCCGAAGCTGTGTTGGTGAATAGACACAAGCTTCTGCCAGCTTGCTGTGTAGTGAAGGCAGGTAACAAATAAATGGGAAGACAAATCAATGCAGAACTACAAATTGTGGTAAAGATGGGCAACGTTTGGTGTGTACCATTTATTTTTGCATGCACGCACAAACACGTACACAATTTTGTATATCACACATATGTAGGCTTTAAAAAAATTTTTTTTAACATTTCATTTTTGAGAGACAGGGTGTGAGCGGGGGAGGGGCAGAGAGAGAGAGAGAGAGAGAGAGAGGGAGACACAGAATCCGAAGCAGGTTCCAGGCTCTGAGCTGTCAGCACAGGCGCCGATGTGGGGCTCAAGCGCATGAGCTGTGAGATCATGACCTGAGCTGAAGTCAGACACTTAAAAGACTGAGCCACCCAGGCGCCCCCCCCGCCCCGTTTTTTTTTTTTTAAGGTAGGCTTTCTTTCTTTCTTTTTTTTTTTTTTAACACAGGAATCGTATACAATGCACACTGTTCAGTACTTGTCTTTCTCACTTAAAAATGCATGGGGGGGGTGCCTGGGTGGCTCAGTCAGTCAAGCATCTGTCTCGATTTCAGCTCAGGTCATGATCTCACGGTTGGTGGGTTCCAGTCTTGCCTAGGGCTTGGGATTCTTTCTTTCTCTCTCTTTCTCTCTCTCTCTCTCTGACCCTCCCCTGTTTGTGCTCCCTCTCTCTCTCTCTCTCTCAAAATAAATAGACTTAAAAAAATGCACGGTGGGAAATTTTCCCAGTTGGTTTGGGGGCAGCGTAGTATTCTGTCCTATAGTTGTGGAGCTGCTGTATCAAAGACTCGCCACGGATTCACGGAGCTCCTGTGGTCCCAGGAGTGGCCTCGGGGGTGGCTGGGAAGGGGAGTGAGTGGGGTTTATGGTCTGCCCTCCTTCAATGTATGTCGTCCATCCCGGCTGCATATAAGGGACCTGGCAGCTTTTTAAACTATTGAGTCAGGATCTCTAGGGTGGGCGCTGGGAATGCACAGGTTTTTTTTTGTTTTGTTTTGTTTTTTTGTTTTTTTTAGGTTTCTCAGATTTGTCTCAAGTCCAGCCAGGACTGTGAAGCACTGTGCCTTCATGGGGTGGGGTTGGGGGTGGTCCACATGAAGGTTTTGAAAGCCGGTGACCTCAAAGGAGGATGTGGAGCCCTCACAGCCCACTCCTGGAGCAAAGCAGGACTGGAGTTGGAACTCTTGCTGCCCACTCCTGGGTTCTGCCCCTCCCATCACCTTTTTTTTTTTTTTTTTTTGCAAATTTCCAGTGTATACCGTTTGCAAATTTCTCTGCCTTCAGATTAAAACAGATCACTAGGTAAAGATGGATATCTTCTCCTTCTTTTTAATTAAGATTTGTATTACAATTCCAATTATTAAGATAATACAGCTCTACTAAAGAAGAATCAAAAGATGTACATGAGTAGGTGATTCACAAAAGAAATCCAAAAGACGTGTGAACATGTGAAAAGGCATCCCAGCAAGACAGAGACGCAAATTAAATCAACAATGACATCTTCCCACCCATACCATTGGCAAAGGTGAAATGTCACAAAAATGTGGGGAAGTGGGCACTCCCCTTAAAATCGTACCTATCCAGGGGTGCCTGGGTGGCTCAGTCAATTAAGCATCTGACTTCAGCTCAGGTCATGATCTCACAGCTCACGAGCTTGAGCCCCGCGTTGGGCTCTGTGCTGACAGCTTGGAGCCTGGAACCTGCTTCAGATTCTGTGTCTCTCTCTCTCTCTCTCTGACCCTCCCCTGCTCTCTCTCTCTCTCTCTCTCTCTCTCAAAAATAAACATTAAAACAATTTTAAAAATCGTACCCATCCAATCTTCTACAGGGAATTTGGTAATACAGATTAAAAACATTAAAAAGTGCACTTTATTTGCCCCCAAAATTCCATTTCTAGGAAAAATCTATGTGCTAAGATATATGTAAAACACGCTGTTATGATTAAAATAACTGGAAACAGCATAAAAATCCAGAAATAAAGGATTCGTGGCAAAAATAAATTATTCCGCGGGGCGCCTGGGTGGCTCAGTCGGTTAAGCGTCTGACTTCGGCTCAGGTCATGACCTCACGGTTCGTGAGTTCAAGCCCCACATCGGGCTCTGTGCTGACAGCTCAGAGCCTGGAACCTGCTTCATATTCTGTGTCTCCCTCTCTCTCTGCCCCTCTCCTGCTTGCATACTCTGTCTCTGTCTCTCAAAAATAAATAAACATTAAAAAAATTAAAAAAATAAATTATTCTGCATCCCACTGTGGAATATTAAACAGCCATCAAAAAGGAGGAGTCTGGGGGTGTGCTTGGCTGGCTTGGTCGGTGGAGCATGTGACTCTTGATCTCGGGGTCATGAATTCCAGCCCCACATTGGATGTGGAGCCTACTTAAAAAAAAAAGAAGTTGACAAAAAGGATGAGTCTGATCTGTGGATGTGGACATGGAGAAATGGATACATTATATTACATGAAAGAAAACAAGCTCCAAAATGGGGTTTGGATACGGTCCCACTTTTGCATAAAAGTCAACACATGTGTGTGTATTTGTGTATGCATACACGTGCATGTATATAGATATGTATGTGTATACGTCTGTATAAATGTGTGTATGTATGTGTGTGAGTATATAGGTACATGTCTGTGTATTTGCGCGTACGTGTGTACACGTGTATATACTCATGAGTACGTGTGTGTTTGTGTATCTGTGTGTGTGTATTTATGACTAAGAGGGTAGGAACTGTTAACGCTGCTTATCTCTGGGCCGTGGGATTATAGAGTTCTTTCATTTTTTACTTTCATGACATGTCTATATTGCTAAACATTTTTTTTTACCAACGAAAGGTATAATTTTATAATCAGAAAACTGTTTAAAATGTTTTCCTTTAAAAAAAACTCCAAGGAAACCATAGTTATTGGAGAAAATACAGAAAAGCAGAATATAGAACCCAAGTTCCCCTTGGTTCTACCCCCCAGAGGCTTTTGCAGTTCCACTTCAGCTCATTTGCTTCTGGTTTTTTCCCTGTGCCTGTTTCAGATAGCTGTAGTCGTTTGGCATTAAACATTTCACATCCTGTTTTTTATCTGCCTTGCATTTTAATGGAAGCATTTCCTCCACAATGGAAAAAGTCTTTGCAAATGGCACTGTTATTGGCTGTGTAATATTCTATGACTGCCTCGGTTTTCTTAATACTTTTCTTCCTGTTAGACGTTTGGCCCATCTCCAACCTTCTGCTGTGATGACTAACACCGCAATAAGCATCTTTGTCATAATGTCTTTCCGTCCTCAGGCTGAGGTTCAATTCCCAACAGTTGAATCAGTGGGCTACAGGGAAGGAACACTATTAAGTCCTGGGCACTCATTGCCAAGTTGCTCTCTGAAAGGGTGGACTTGTCTCTGCTGCCACCCACCCATGCACGACCCCACTGTGGACAGGTAATTTTCTGTTTTATTTACAAGTAAGACTGGTTCCTTTTCTGAATCTTTGCCCTGCAAACACTCAGTTTTCCCCACTTCCGTCCTCCCTCCCTGTGGTTTAGTGGAGAGAGCAGTGTACCATGGGTTCAAACTATGGCTGGCCCTGTGACTGGCTGTGTAACTTGGGGAAAATCACTTGACCTCCCTGGGCCTCCATTTTCTTCCTCTAGTTTCTGTCTTCCTTCCCATGTGGCTGGAAAGATAAAGCGCTTGACCTAGTTCCCAGAGGTGAGGGGGGCCTGGATATTCTTTTTCTTCTCTGGGACAGCACCAAACCTTTTTCTCCAAGTTTCCTCCAGGGATCTGGCTGGAAAGGCTCTCCTGCTTTGTGTGGTGTAGGTCCTGGTATCTTTCCCAGAATCGTAGCAATTTTTCTCCTCAAGGCCATCCTCTCCAGGGAGAAAAAACAGGGGCTCGTTGGCTCCCAGAGAGTCTTGTTTTTCCCTTTCTTGTGAACCAGTATAGAGAAGCTGCAAGCGATCTGCTTCCTCCTTGGCCCGCCCAGAGGCTGAAAGGTCTTATTGAAGATTCAGGGAAATAGCACTAGAACCCCTGGATTCAGGCATGCATGCACAATCATTCAGCCACATACTCCACTAGGGTTAACCAAGGCCTCCCAATGGGTGCCTGGCCTAGCGCACCCTGAGAAATGCCAAGGAGGGGAGGAGCCGAGGACCCAGTCTCTTCCCTATAGAGTGACACGTTGAAGGAAGCAGGGTGGGATTATCATGGGCTTCTGATGGCCCTTCCCATCAAGTCCAAACTGCTTCAGCCTGTAGAGCTCTGCATGATCCAGCCCACCTCCGCCGCATACCTGGTCTTCCTGGGACTTCTACTTGGAAGATTCCCATGCTCTGTCCTCTTTGCCAGGCTCTTACATATCCTTGAGTCCAAGCTTAGATCTACCTTCTCTGGAAGCCTTCCAGGACTGTCCAAGTCCTAACTGGGTGGCCCCCATGCCTTTCCAAGGCAGCCCTTCCCTTTAAATCTGATCACACTCTCTATGACCTTTGCCCCTTCTCTGGTAAGTCACCTCAACAGACTGGTTGAGGTCTCTTGAGGGCAGAGATGTGTCCATCTTATTGAACCTTGTATCTACTTTATCCAAAACAATGCTCAGCATACAACAGGAGCTCAATAAATACTTGGGGGGATAAGTGGAGGGTGTATGGAGAATTGAAAACAGCAGGCAATAAGAAGTGTAACCCTCTGAAAGGTGCAGACTTCAAGCATGTTATGGGAGCCCAAGGGGGCTGGGATGATGACAGGAGATTTCCCGGAAGAAGTGGGATATGAATTGGCTTCACAGAGTAAGTGGGAATCAGATGAGCAAAGGAGTGGAAAGGCATTCTGGGTAAAAGAAATGGCATGAGCACAGACAAGATGGCGGCACAGCAATATAGGTGTGAGGGCATCTGCTTGGCTGGACGGAGGGCTTGGACGGGGAGGTGAGTGGAAAAGGTGGGCATCGCAGGTTGCGAGCACAGGAGCTGAAAGGAAAGGGGGGATGCTGGAGAGCAGTGAGAGATGATGGGAGAAGAATCAAACGTTGACTGTCAGGGAGATGGGTTTGGCGTTGGTCCTGTGGGCAGTAGAGAGACAGTGAAAATTACTGAGTAACAAAGTGGGAGCAGAGTATGATTGTATGAAATATGGTGGACCCAGCTCTGTACAATAAGCCTGGAGACCTGGGTTCAACCCCATCTCCATCTATCTTTCTGGCCGGACAAATCTTTTTAATTTCTCCAAGACTCATTTACTCAACAAAAAATGTTGAGCTCCTTTGTGGCAGACACTGTTCTGGGCCCTTGGAATTCAGTAACAGTCATGGCGGACCAGGCCCTGTTCTCACAGATTCTTCCATTTTTTACAGCTATAAAGCCTGCAATGAAGACTATGCTATGAGCGTGGATGATGACTAATAAAATTGTTACCTACTCTCTGTTAAAAAAAAAGAAAAAAGAAAAAAAGAGGGGTGCCTGGGTGGCTCAGTTGGTTGAGCGTTTGACTCTTGGTTTCAGCTAGGTCATGATCTCATGGTTCATGAGCTGGAGCTCTGTGCTGACAGCATGGTGTCTGCTTGGGATTCTGTCTCTCTTCCTCTGCCTCTCCCCAGCCTCTCTCTCTCTCTCTCTCTCTCTCTCAAAATAAATCAATAAACTAAAAAAAAAAAAAAAAAAAAAGGAAGAAAGAAAGAAAAGACAAATTTAGGCTGTATGGTCTTGGTAGTATCAGATGGGTTGGCCTATGTGAAGCCATTTGTGGTGGCTGTGGAGGTGACAGTGAAGATGACAGTGGCCTCTGAGATTTAGGGAGTCCTCAGAGATGGGAGGGGAGGTGGACAGGGCAGAAAAAATGTATCAGAAGATCATCTCTTGGGTCACATGGGACTTCAGGGGACCCCTGGAGAATGTCTTGAAGGCATGGCTCTGTCATACTCTCCTCTCAACACCCAGCACCCACCTGCAGTGTATGCTATGACAGACCCTCAGCAAAAGGTTGTGGGAAATGATTTTCTGTGTCAACACCAGTCTACCGCTGCCTCCCTGCCCAGGAAGAAGGCCTAGCTTGTCTCTCAGTGAGTCCTGTTGTCCCTAAACCCAAATAAAGTGTTTTAGAGATAGCTAGAGAACAATGAGGATTGTTGCAGAAAGAAGCCAAGCCCTGGGCAGGGATTGGTCTCCTTCTGGCCTCAGGACCCATCCATGAGTCCCTTCCAGAACTTCACTGGGTAAGGCCTGCCTGGCTTCTTAAGGAGTCAACCACCCCCATGGCCTTTCAGGAACTAGTAACACATCTGCTGCTCAGACTGGATGCAAACTGTCCCCACTTCATCTCTGTCTTTCTAGAACCCTGTCCCCAAAGACCCCTGTTCCATCCTGTTACAAATCTGTAGGTAGGGGTCTCCTCTGGGGACCAGGAAAATGTCAAGTTGCCCAGAGCTGGTTGTGAGCCAATGGGGCACAGAATTACAGAAGTGTATCTTTCTTCCTTATATTTTTCTTCCTGTATTTTCCAATTTTTCCCCCAGCGAGTATGCTTTTAAGAATCATTTATAAACTACATTTTTTATATATAAATAAATGGGTAAAAAATTAAAATATAAGGGACATGGATTGTTTCAACCTAATGGAGGCTGAGATTAGGGGCTCGGTGCCTGGCACATAGTAGGTGCTCAAAGTGTTGGTGGAATGAGTGACAGGGTGTCATAATGGGACTCTCCTTCCTCGTCACCACCCATTTGTCCATGAAGCACTAGGAGCTTGGGATACAGGCATGACTGGGCTCCTAGGCTGGGGGGCAGGGGTGGCAGCAGGTACAGGTATCAGAGCCCCACCGAGGCCGCCTCATGCATCATGGGAGACGTGCTCACCTGTGGAAGTGAGGAAGGTCTCAAAAAACTGGGTAACACTGGAGCTGGATTGTGAAGGATGGGTAAGGAGTTTGTCAGACTGGGGAAAGTGTGCAGGCATTCCAGGCCATGGACCCACATCCTTCTGCTCCTTTGTTCATTCACTCACTCATTCTTCAAATAATGCTTATCTGTGGCCCAAACTGGACCCAAACCATCACTGAGTCACCTCTGTTTCTGGAGAATGTTTCCAGAACACCTGCAGTGTGCCAGGCTCTGACCCAGTGGCCAGAGATATGGCAAGATTATCTGGGCCTTCATCACAATTACATTCAAATATGCTGGCAGTAAATAAACATATGCTACAACTCCAAAGATAAGGCCAAGAGGAAAATGCCAACAGGTGACAGACAGGGTGAGGGTGGAAACCATTTTGGTTGGGGTGGTCAGGGAGCAGACACTAGAAGGAGAATGTAGGGGAGGAATGTTCTAGACAGAGGGAAGAACAAAGACCAACTCCCTCCCAAGTGGGAATGAGCAGGTGTGTTTGAGGAGGAACAGCAACAAAAGGCCACTGGACATTTTTGAGGCAGAAAATAGTGTGCTCTGATGGATGTTGTAAAAGATCGCTTGAACAAGGCAATGATCACAGCTTTTCCCCACAGGCACCCTTTAAAACACATTCGAAGGGTGCGCCTGGCTGGCTCAGTAGGAAGAATATGCAACTCAACCTCACAGTTGTGAGTTCAAGCCCCACGTTGGGCATAGAGCTTAAATGCACACACACACACACACACACACACTTGAAATTTTTTATATTATACATTTAAACTTGCAAATGATGCAAAAAAAAAAAAAACAAATTTTGTTTTTACCCAACCTTAGGGGTATCTCCTTTGACTTATGAGTAATGTCCTCCCCATCACACTCTACAATCAGCCAAGACAGGCTTGCTTTCCATCAGAAAACCTCGGACTTTAATTTTTATCTTTACTCTTTATGTTTTTTCACTTACGTTTGTTCTTTAATTCACTTGCCATCTAAGCAATAGAGCAATAACCAAAGAGCCACAACTCACATTTTTTATAGATGCACAACAGATAATTTAATCCTATGAGGGATCTGGGTCCACCATGTCAGAATCCTGGGGGTGGGGGGGTGGAGAAATAGAATAAACACTCCTTTAGGAGAGAGCTTCTGGCTTTTTTGTTTAAACTATCTTTGCTGGGGTGCCTGGGTGGCTCAGTCAGTTAAGTGTCCGACTTCAGCTCAGGTCATGATTTTACGGTTTGTGAGTTCAAGCCCTGGGTCGGGCTCTGTGCTGACAGCTCAGAACCTGAAGCCTGCTTCAGATTCTGTGTCTCCCTCTCTATCTGCCCCTCCCCCGCTCACACTCTGTCTCTCTCTCTCAAAAATAAATAAACATTAAAAAAAATGTTAAACTATCTTTGGAAATGTAAAAACTGTTATAATGAACCCCTAAACACTTATAACTTCCATGTGATATATAGGAGAGCTTTTGAATTGCTTTCTATGATTTATGCTTACTAAAAACGTTCTGCTCCTACCTATAAACTTACAGATCAAAATTATCTTTCTTCTAAAATTATTTTTTTAATGTTTAATTTTGAGAGACATAGTGTGAATGGGGGAGGGGCAGAGAGAAAGAGGGAGACACAGAATCTGAAGCAGGCTCTGAGCTGTCAGCACAGAGCCTGACATGGGGCTCAAATTCACAAGCTGTGAGATCATGATCAACGCCAAAGTCAGACGCTCAACCAAGTGAGCCACCCAGGTGCCCCTGAATTATCTTCCTTCTAAACAAGTAACAGGTTGGCCCCAACTAATAGTCATTGAAATTTTTAAAACTTAAATACGATTTCCCTTTTTATTTGACTTTTTAAAGTTTATTTATTTTGAGAGAGAGGGCGCACAGGTGAGGTAGGGGCAGAGAGAGGGAAAGAGAGAGAATCCCAAGCAGGCTCCGCATTGTCAGCACCGAGCCTAATGTAGAGCTCGACCTCACAAACCCGGAGATCATGACTTGAGCTGAAACCAAGAGTCCCCTGATTTTCCTTTTGAAATTCAAATAAGCATGCATGCCCATGACTGCCTCTTCACCTCTGAGTTCTAAAGCTGGGGGATTGCAGGGGGCCTTGTGGGGCCAAGGGAGCACTGCCGGCATTTCTGCCCTCGCTGGTGTGCTGAGGGACCTGGGCTCTGCCTCCAGGTGCCCTCTCAAACTGCCCCTTTGTTGGCTGCTGGGAGGTTTCCATGGGCCAGTGCTCCACAGAGGACTTGGGTGTGGGGGGGGTGAGAATTGGGAGAAGGATTTCTGGGAACAGGAACTTGAGAAAGAAAGACACGTGGGTTTCAGCCAAGGGGACCTCTTTGTATATCCCAGGATTGTGGCCACAGATGGTTTAGGAGATTGCTGTGACATCTCCACGGATGCACCCACATTCCTGGCATGGAAGGTGGAGAGCAGGGAGTCGGGGGAGGGAACTGGGAGACCCCCAAGGCCACTGAGACCAACCTGTGAGTGTGAAGTGGCCTGGACTATGGTGGTACCAGAGGAGGTGGTGAGAGGTGGTGGAATTCAGGAAATATTAGGCTCCCTCTATGTAACAGAGCCCAGGACCCTTTGGAAAGGTGACTGATCCCAGGCCTGGCACAAAGAGCAGAGGTCTAGGAACTTAAGGCCCACCCCACCACTAAGCAGCTGTGTGACCTTGGCACTTGCCAAATCACTTAACCTCTCTGCAGCTTGTTAAGTTAGCCCCGTCTTGCCTACCTGTCAGGGAGCTGTAAAGCTAGAGTTGAGGGGTTGGACTTTGGAAGGGCCAGCATGTTGGGGACCTGAGAGACTCCACTGTCCAGACTCAGCCTTGTGCTAACTGCTTTGTCCCTCCAAGGCTAGGGGTCTCAAAGACTCAAGGTGCTGAGGACTAGTGACTCAGAACCCTGGCTTGGCTGTCACTCCTGGTACTGTTTGAGCTTCCCATAACCCAAGCTCACCACTCTAGGGCATCTCCTTAATCAGTAATATTGCTCAATTATGATCAGAATGATCTAGTTCATAGGTCAGAGGAGAGGCAGAAAGGGAACAGCAGTCAACAGACCCCAGGAGCCTTGGCTCAGTGCTGCTCAACCTGTTCTTCCTTTCCAGAAGCACTTCTGGTCTCAGTTTCCCCTCCTGAGGCCCTGCTCTGTGCCAGGCTGACCTCTGAAAACAGAATTGCTGAGGTTCTAATGGGGAGAGTTTAGACCCCCAAGGTACCCAAAGTCCTCCTATGTGCAGAGCCTGGCTGCCCAGAGGGGCTACAGGACTAGGAGACCCCTCCAGCACAAAGACACATACCAGTCCAGGGTAAGAAACAATTTTCAAAACCCTGTGCTAGCAAGAGTTTTGGTGAGCTTGCAGATAGGTGTGTGTTGAGGCAGTTGGAGGGAATTCAGGTATGAAGGATCTGAGTGGCATAGTGCACACTGGGCTGAGAACTGAAATTCTGGGTCTGAACCCCTTCTCCTCTGGGGTGAGACTTTGGGCAAGGCCCTTGGCTTCTCCAAGCTGCTGGTTCCCCATTGATACAGTTAGGGCAAGAGTCTGGACTGGTCTAGGGATGTCAAAGGGCCCTTTCAGCTTTGAGAGTTTCTGTTTTACTTTCCTAGGTCACATGGCTGTGTGCTACTTCCTACAGGGATGGAGATTTCCCAAGACTTCAGTTTCTCTTTCCCATCAAGTACAGGAGCCCATGCCCAGTGGGTCCTTAACCCCCAGGTTGACTGACCTCGGGACTCTAGTTGGGTGGGGTGACCAGATATCTCTGATCACTCCCAACCATGTCCTGGTCAGGATGATACACCAGATGGTGCTCCCACTGTAGGGGGAAGGACCCACCCACAGCTCACCTTCGAAAGCCCACAGAAGGCTAGAATCCAGCGTCATCCTGAACAGGAAAGGCAAACTGAGGGAGTAACGCTAGATCTGCTGACTCATGGGGCACCCACTCCCCAACACACCTCTGGGCCATGACCTGCCCATGCAGAGCCTTTCCCAGAAATACCAGCTGTGACCGGCCTCAGCACATGGCAGCTTCCAGACTTGCTGTGAAGCGTTGTATCTGTAACTGCCAGATCTAAACTTTGATAATCACTCTTCCTCTCTCTCTCCTTGGGCAACATTCCTTAGGTTCTAGAAATTAAATGAAATCCCAAATTAATTTTTTTAGCAGATTAGATCTAGGGCCAAGGCCAAAGCACTGGGAAAAGAATTGTCCAGGGAGTCAGGAAGCTGAGAATCTGCTCTAGCTCTAGCCCCTCACTGGGTGCCCTTGAAGGAATCACTTGTTACTCTGGGCCTCAGTTTCCCCTTCTGTACAAGACTATTGCCCTAGGAGGATCTCTGAGGAATTGTAAATTGTGCCTTAACTGGTTTTGGTGCCTCAGGGCAAGGTCTCTTCAGCCCACACTGTGTTTGCCAAGCAAGGCCCCCTGGCCTAGGGCTCCACTGAATTTTTTGCTGCTGGCCAGAGATCAGAAACCCAAGGGGAAGGTAGTTTTGATTGTCTCTCGTTTTCTGGAAGTGGTGACATTAGGCCAATATCTGTGGTTTAGCATATGACCCTGGGCCTTCTCAGCAGCCCAGATCCAGACAGTTGTACAAAGAAGGGCTGAGCCCTGTGGCTAGGCTTTCCACCCAAGCTCGTGACCTGGACGGCTGCAGGCTGGGGCCTACAGTGAACTTCCGCAAGGCCTTGGCTCCGTGGGGGGGCCTAGAGACCCAGGGTGGGAGTGAAAAGGGCCCAGGAGGGGCTCTGTTTGCCCCAGGAGGGTGGGCACTGACCTTTAAGGGGCCCCTAGGTGAGGCCTTGCTTAAAGTGAGTGAAAGTCTCTTCTCTTTCTATAGTTCTCAGGAGATAAGGATTTTATAAAGCCATAGAGGAAAGGGGTTTTTACTTCCCTTTTTTGTGCTTTTCCACATTTTCTCAGTTATTGATGGTGAGCATGTAATGCTTTGGTAATCAGGGAAAAACGCCTGTTACTATTTTTTTTTTTTTTTTTTTTTTTTTTTTTTTAGTACCATTCCTGAAACCAGCAGCACCCACCGCTCTGCTCATTTCATAATGTTTTTCAGGGAGCCCCGTGCCGGGGGATGGAAAGGATATGGGCTTCAGAATCAGACGGACCTGGGCCGAGGGCCTGGCCCCACCATTTCCTAGCTGTGTGTCCTTGGGCGAGTCACCTACATTTTCTGAGCCCCAGGTTCCTTCTAGAAAGGGAATAATACTAGCAGTCCATGTCAATGCGCATTTAGCACATGTTCTAAGCATTTTCATGTATTTACACCTTTAATCCTTCCCACTCCATAAGGAAGGCGCTACTATTAGCTCCATTTTACAAATGAGGAAACACAACACAGAGAGCTTACAGGTCATCTGCGGGGGCTGAGCCCGGCCGTCCAACCTCAGGGCACGGAGGATCCTGACCTCCTCGTCACAGGGGCTCAAGGCCAGGAGGTCTCCGCGAGATGGAGCACGCAGAGGTCTCCGAGCCTCACACATGGTAGGGTCACAGATCTTCCTCTCACTCTTTTCTGTGGCGAGAGAGAGAGCCCATGTGAATGTCCAGCCTCTTGCAGAACTCCTACTACAGGGGCAGGGAGCGGGGGTTGGAGCACTGAGCTTCTGAGCGTCACCACCGGGGTCAGGACCCTGATGGGGCCCGGATAGACTGCACCCCAGCCTGTCACCATCCTATTGGTAATGGGGACAAGCCGGGGAGGTCCTGCAGCTCAGTTGTGATGAGTGGGAAGCAGGAACGAGGTCTCTCAAGCCCTATCAGGGTGCTTTCTCTGGGCCGCAGCCTCCCAGACCAGGAAAAGCCCCTTGGGGAAGCAGGGGGTAGGCTCCCACCATCTTGACTCTGGAAGTAGGCAGACACTCTCACCACCTGCTGTGCTGGCTGGGGTGGGGGATGGGAGGCTGCTGGAGCACCTGCCGTTTGTGGGCAGACCAGAGGAAGTGAGAAGCCACTCAACAGCTGCTGGCTTGGGAGGTTGGTGGCAGTGGGCTGGGGACTTCTCCTTCCCTCTGTGTTGACATCCCCAGCTACTCCAGCCACTGTGAGCCCCTGGCCTTGCCACCGGCACAGAGGTGAGGTGCCCATGGTGATGGGGCTGTGGGGTGGTTACATTTGGAGGTATTGTAGCTTTAAGTACTGAGGGATCTAAAATCATGGGGCACACATTGGCCCATCGCTGGGGGAAGGAGGGGTGGACAACGACATGTAGACTCTGGGGTCGTGTCCCCACTTTTTTTGTCCAGTTGAGAAAGCCACCTCGTCCCACTCTTAATAAATAAGAAGGAAACAAAACCCCACACCCTCCCCCTCCTGCTGCTGGTTCCATTTGCACAGTGCGGACACACGTGCCTGTTCACAGCACTTCACCTGCCCGGTCTCATCCCATTCTCACAGCACCCCTGCCACGTCGTGGCTGCACCCATTCTCCCCATTTTCTGGATGAGGACACTGAGGCTTGACCACTTGCCCAGAGGCTCACCGTTGGTACAGCAAGTGATGGAGCTGGCCTTTAGACTGTGGTGCCTCTGCCCCCAGACATTTAGGGCTCAGATTGTTTTAAGGGAAATATTTTTCTTAAAATATTAAAAAATATATTTCAAAAAACAGCTTTGAGATAGAATTCACATACCATATAATTTGCATAGTTATGGTTTATAATTCACTGGCGTTTCTCACAGAGCTGTGTAACCATCACCACCACCAGCTCTAGATCAGTTTCAGGACATCATTACCCACAAAAGAGGGCCTGTGCTCCTTAGCTGTCATCCCCAATTCTCCCACCTCTTTTGGCCTCTGGCAATCACTAACCTCTGTGGATTTGCTTATTCTGGACACTTCATATAAATGGAGCCGGGTAATATGTATGGGTTTTTGATTGGCCTTTTTTTTTTTTTTTTTGAGAGAGAGAGAGAGAGAGAGACAGAAAGAGCAAGCAAGGGAGGGGCAGAGAGAGGGAGACAGAGGATCTGAAGTGGGGTCTGCACTGACAGCAGAGAGCCTGGTGTGGGGCTCCAACTTACAAACCTGGAGATCACGACCTGAGCCGAAGTCTGATGCTTAACCGACTGAGCCCCCTGGGCGCCCCTGATTGGCCTTTTTTGACTGGCTTCTTTCACTTGGCATGTTTTTAAAGCTCATTCATGTTGTAACACTTGGCAGCACTCACTCCTTTTTACTGCTGAGTAATAGTGTGGTGTGTGGGCACACCACGTGTTGTTTATGTGTCAGCAGGTAGAGGACATTTGGATTGTTCTCACTTTTCGGCTACCATGAATAACGCTGCTATGAACATGCCTGTACAGGTTTTTGTGTGGACCTAGGTTTTCAATTCCCACGGAAATACGGGATCCCATGCAGGATCATACAATAACTCTATGTTTAAACTTTTGAGGAACTGCCAGCCTCTCTCTTCAGGTTTACATTCCCACCGGCAACATAGGATGGTTCCGATTTCCCCACATTTTCTCCAACACTTGTTATTATCTGTCTTTTTGATAATACAGCCATCCTAGTGAGTGTGATGGGGCATCTCATTGTAGTTTTGATCGCCATTTCCCTGATGACTAATGATGTCGAGCCTCATCTTTTCTGTTATCTTTTCTGATAACTAATGATATTGGCTGTTATACATGAGTTTAGCTTCAGTCCTTCCATCTTTTTTTTTTAATGTTTTTTTATTTATTTTTGAGAGAGACAGAGAGACAGTGTGAGCAGGGGAGGGTCAGAGAGAGAGGGAGACACAGAATCAGAAGACAGGCTCCAGGCTTTGAGCTGTCAGCACAGAGCCCAATGTGGAGCTTGAACCCATGAACTGTGAGATCATGAACTGAGCTGAAGTCAGACGCTTAACCGACTGAGCCACCCAGGGGCACCCAGTCCTTCCATCTTGACCCAGAGTCAACTGGGTCTACACTTGAAGGGCTACATAACTATCCTTAGGTGCAAGGAAAAAAACAAGAGGTCAAGGATTAATGTCCCGTGCTACTGGTTACTTTGTCCTTGAGATAATGGCTATTCCCTTAAAACTCCCCTACACCCCTAAACCGTGCCTTCAAAATAACAAATGTTGTCCTACATACCAGGATAAGGGGTGCTCTCTTTACCACTTTGTAGCCTTTTTTTTACAATAACCGCTCAATTCTGCTTCTGTCCTGCCCGCTTGCCTGCTTGCTGATTATAAAAAGCCCTGAGTCTTGGGCTCAGGGCCGCACATTTAGAGTTCTGTGTTAACTGTGTGTCCCGGCCGGTAATAACAACTCCCTTAATTCGGCCTCAGTGGTCTCGGTTGGTCTCTGTGTCTCTTGGCATAACATTGGCCACTTTTTATAATCGTTTTCATCTTCTTTGTTTTTTTTTTTTTTTTTTAAATAGACCCAAGCGCCTGGCTGGCTCAGTTGGTAAGAGCACAGGACTCCTGTTGTGAGTTCAAGTACCATGTTGGGTGTGGAGCTTACTTAAAAACAAAACAAACACAAAAAAAGCAAAAAAAAGAACCTAGTTTTTAAAAATAGGAAATGTCTTTATGTGGCTTCACAATAAATTCTAAAGGAGGTTTGGTAAAAAAAAAATTTCCATTCCACTTGCCCTGAATTCTTCCCGAGATATTCTCTGCAATATGAAAAATATGTACAAATGTTCTTTTTCTCACACAAGTGGAGCATATTAAGCAACTTCTCTGTACTTTGTGTTTCTACTTTATATTACCACAGGTTTCAACATTGCTTTAGTGCTATCAGAACCACAGGAGATCACAGCACGTCTGCAAAATCACGAGCCTTTAATTTTCTTTGAGGACAAATCGGGCATCTCTGGCATCAGAATCTGGGAGGCCTCGTACGGTCTGGTCTTTCTGGCTGGGCCTTTTTATAAAATTTTGTTTTAAATTAATAGACTTAATCATCTTTTAGAGAAGTTGTAAGTTTACAGAAACGTAAGCAATGATTGAGTTCCTGTATGCCTCTTCTCATATGCCTCCCCACTTCCCTCTATTATTACTGTCTTGCATTCGTGTGGTGCATTTGTTACAATGAATGAACAAACACTGATACACTATTAACTAAAGTCCATAGTTGGCATCAGGGTTCACTCTCTGTGTTGCAGTTTTAACAAATGCATGATGTCACACACCCTCCATTACAGTATCATAGAGAATAGTTTCACTGCCGTCAAAATCTTCTGGGGTCCACCTTTCATTCCGCCCCACCGCCACCCCCAACATTTTTACTGTTTCTCTAGCTTTGTATGGCAGGGCTTTGAATGGGAAGCCTGCCCTTTCACGTCCTGCTCCCAGCTCCAGGGAGTGGCTCCGGTCCCCTTGAAGGCTGGGGCAGGGACCTGTTGAGAACTGTTAATGACAAAACAGAAACAATTTAGTAATGAGACCGCTGTGCTTCATTCAAGAGAAAACAGTGCACGGACTGGGTGAGCACAGTGCCTTACCAGCAGGGAGCACCCTTCCCGGGGGACCTGGGCAAGCAGGGGGGGGGGGGGCGGGGGGCGGGGGGAATGGAATGACTGGGTGGGAGGTTGGGATTTCTTTCTAAGGCTGGCAGGTCCTGTTTTCTAGGATAAAGTAAGCTAGCTAAAGTAGAGTTAGAGGCTTGGGACGGGTGTATGTTTCCCTGACAGGTGTTGTCCATAAGTGCAGGCTGATTTACGTTTAGATTTGTGGCGTGGGCCTTCATTTTGTGGGTTGCAATATATAGGAACTAATTATCAGAATCAACCTTGGAGAACCCCTCCAGGAGTCAGGCACGGCCTGGGTCCCCTTGGTGAAGGATAGGGTCTCAAGTTTAAAAGTAGCATTACAAAGCATTCCTTTGGGGCACCTGGGTGGCCCAGTTGGTTAAGTGTCTGACTCTTCGGTTCAGCTCAAGGCATGATCTCATGGTTCATGATTTTGAGCCCCCTGTAGAGCCTGCTTGGGATTCCCTCTCTCCCTCTCTCTCTGCCCCTCCCCTGCTCACATCCTTCACTTTCTCTCAAAACAAATAAAGAAACATTAAAATAACCATAATCATAATCATAACCATAAAAAGCATACCTTTGTAATTCTCTGTGGAGAAGAGGGGAAAAGAGATTGCTCAGAAATTGCCAGCCATTGTCTCCTCTCAGGAAAGGTGGGTGTTTACCCAGTTCCTGGCCATGAATATAGATTAGTTGAATTTGTGGTTGAATAGGCAAATTTGATCTTGAAAAAGGCTTCTGCCTCCCAGAGTCACAAGGATTCCTTCTGTGGGTACAGCTTTTGCCAACTGGCACAGTGTCACGACCTTGAAGCTGCAGTGGTCCGAGGGTCTTGGTCCACCTGGCCACATAGAAGTTTAATATTTTCAGGGTCTGGAGTTGATGAGGCTTATAAACAAATTCATGAGTCTGATATAAAGACCAGACCAAGAGTCATCACCTTGAGAAACAGCCCTGTCACCTAAATTCCATCATCCACCCAGCCACGGAGTACATTCTTCTTGGCCACCAGGCCAGTCAGGCAAGTAATGAAGTCTGCTCAGGGATGTGGCGTCTGAACACAGAAGGGTAGTTGTTTGATGGCATCAGGCCCTGATAGCCCTGATGCATCCCCGTGGTTCGGGTCTGCCTGCCTTGAACATGAAGGTGAGTGGACTAGTCAAGGCATTCTGGGCAATTGTGGGCGTTCTCAGCGGAAGACTGTGGCATAGACTTCAGCCCCAAATTTTCCTGGGCTTGAATCCTGGTTCTGCCAGGATCCAGGGATATTCTAGGCAAGTCAGCCTCCTGAGACTCAGTTTCTCTACCTGTAAAATGGGCCTAGTTAATTCTTGATTTAAAGATTTGAGATCATGAGGTAGAGTGGTCAGTAGAGAACCTGGCATAGAACAGGCAGTCAATTAACGCCAGTTGTTGTTGTTATTGCTATTATTTAATTCTTCTCTTCCTCCCCTGCTAAATTCCAAGTTTCTTAGGAAGCTTTACTATTTATTTATTTATTTATTTATATAATGATTTTTTTTTTTAAGTAGGCTTCATGCCCAGTGCAGAGCCCAATGCAGGGCTTGAACTCACAACTCTGAGATCAAGACCTGAGCTGAGATCAAGAGTTGGACATGTAACCAACTGATCCCCCCCATGGGCCCAGGAAGCTTTACTTATTAAAGATAAGCTATTGTAGTCAATTTGATTATAGCCCAGGTCTTGCTTTCCCTTTCAGGTTCAGAAACTCTTCAGTCTAATCTCATCCTTGTTACTGTTTACTCTCCAAGCCTGGCCCAGAGCAAGGTCTGATGGTGCTCTGGAAGCTGGAGGAGGAAAAGGATGCCTCGCCTGAGGTTAGCAGGGGCAGGGAGCCCCCCAGGAGGTGGAGTGCAGCTGGAACTTGAAATCAAAGGGAGGTTTTGGTGGGTGCTTGGGGCAGAGAGATTCAGCTGGTAAATCAAGAGGGTGGGAATTCCAGAGAGTTGGTTCTGGTCCCAGTTCTGTTACTTCCTGGCCGCATGACTGGTTCAGTCACTTCCTCTCTTTGGAAGTTCCCATTCTGATACTCACAGATGGATGGCAGAGGCCTGAGGATCTCTTGAAAACAGTACAAAAGGTTGTGTCTGAGCACTTTCTGGCAAAGTGCTCAAGGCTTTCAGCAGATTCTCAAAAGGCTCTGACCTCAGGGACTGGCAGACTTTCTTCCAGTGACTCAGCGCTCCTCGGGGGCTCTGCTGTCCGCTGCTGACTCACCACACCAGCTCTTAGCCGCCTCAGTCTGAGCTCCCCAAGGGAACACCAGATTGGCTCAGCCGGGCACAGGACACCATGAGGACATCTGTGGGCAGAGTTCTGGGCCCTGGCCATGTCCTGGGGGCTGGCTAGCCTCCAGAATAGACTGGCTGCCGGGACTGTGCCCATCTCCAGTCCAGAGCGGGGGTAGGGCCTCGAGGTTCCAAATGGGACTCTGGCTTCCGCAGAGGGGGTAAGGTATCATCAGGCCCCTTGTGTGGCCTTTCCATTCAGCCTGTGTCTTTCCATTCAGTGTCCTCAGCCCCTAGTACAGTGCTTGGTATATGCTAGGTGCTCCATAAAGATATTGCTTAAACGCTAACAAGACAGCTACTTGACAAGAAAACGAACTACGGTCAGAGCACTGACAAGGAAGTCGTGGCCTCCTCCTAAAGCAGAGAAAAGACCTCCCTCTGGGAGTATCAGTTTAACTGGGTTATGAAAATTCACTAGGGAAACGAATTTGAGGTAGGGAAGGAGGGTGTTTATAGGGCACATCGCTGTGAAACTGCATGGCTTATTTAGGCCACAATAAAAGAGTGGGGCAGAGTGGCTGGGACCATGGGCTGGAGGGCAAGGCTGGGAATTTGAAGGAACAGAGATTGGGTTGGGTCCAAGGCCTTGCACTGGGGAAGGAAACGTCAGAGTAGGAGGAGACATCTGAGAGCAGGGATGGCACAGTGGTTCAGTGTACGACCAGATCTCCTTTTCGGGATGAAGGAACTCAGTTGCCTGCTACCTGGAGGGCTGCGTGGTGGGGGCTCACAACCGTGCACTTAATCTTAGTCTGCTCAGGCTGCTGTAACAAAATGCCATGGATGGGGGGGTCGTAAACAACAGACACGTATTTGCTCATAGTTCTGAAGGCTGGGAGTCTAAGATCCAGGTTTCTACTAATTTGATTTCTGGTGTGAACTCTCTTCCTGGTTGCAGATGGCTGCCTTCTCACCATACCCTCCCATGGTCTTTCTTCAGTCTGAGCAGGTGACAGGGTGGGGGCACTGCACAGAGAGCAACGTCTCTGGCCTTTCTTCTTCTTTTTTTTAATGTTTATTTTTGAGAGAGAGAGACAGAGTGCAAGTGGGAGAGGGGCAGAGAGAGACAGAGGCAGAATGGCATTTCTTCTGCTAAGGACAATAATCCCATAGGATCAGGACCCCACTCTTATGACCTCTTTAACTTTAATAACTTCCTTAGAGGCCCCAGTTTCAAATACAGCCACACTGGGCATTAGGCTTCAATATATAAATGGTGAGGGGTGGGGGACACAAACATTCAATCCATAATAGCCCGTCTTCAAGAATTGCCCTCAGTCAACAGAGCTCCTGGTCCAAGGTTACACCTCTCTCGGGGGGCAGTATTACATTGAGGTTTAAAAGCCATTCCCCTTGGGGTGCCTGAGTGGCTCAGTCAGTTAAGCCTCTGACTCTTGACTTTGGCTTGGGTCCTGATCTCATGGTTTGGTTCATGAGTTCAAGCCCCACATCAGGCTCTGTGCTGACAGTGCTTGGATTCTCTCTCTTTCCCTCTCTGTGCCCCTCCCCTGCTTGCTCTCTATTCCTCTCTCAAAATAAATAAAATAAACATTTAAAAAAGCCATTCCCCTTGCTTCAGTTGAGGACAACTCAACACGGGGCAGGCTGAGGGCTCTGTTGCAACTTCACAGCACTTCAATTTCCCCCTCTGCCTTGGCTTGCTGCCCTCGCTGCCTCAGAAGCGTGAGCCTGAGAGCACGCCCCAATAAACTTCTGTCCACATATCTCAGCCTCAGAGCGGCTTTCCCAGGGGACCCCACCTGAGTGGGATGGCAGGTGGTTCAATCTAAGAGCCAACTTTGACTCGCTGGTAAAAGCAGGTGGAGTACTGCATTGAGAAGGCTTTGGAGGTCAAGTTCCTGTAGTGATGTCTGCCATGGGTGAAGAAGTGGGCATGGGGCTTGTGGGCTGGATGTTCAGCATCCCTGCAACGTGGTACTGTGTCATGGATGCCAAGTGGGAGAGAAGAAGGAAGGAGAAACACACCGCCGGCGTCAGAGGCCACAGGAAGTGAGAAGGGGGACCTCCAAGTAGGAGTTTCCTATCTACTTTCAGAATGCCATTCAATGGAGGGCTGGGCTGGGTTAGGGTTAGTCTGGAGGGAGACATGGTAAGGGTAGGTGCCTGCTTCAAAGAGGAGTGAAGGGAGGTGAGAAAAAGCACAGAGCTGAAGTAAAAATCAAGAGGAAGAAAAGTTGTTGTTGTGTTGTTTTTTTTTTTAGGATGGGAGAGCCTTGGATATACTTGTAATCTCAGGGGGAGGAGTCAATGGCAAGGCAAGAGAGGTTTACTGAAGATTTTAAAAAGGAAAGTGCTGAAGGGATGATATTAAAAACACTTAACACTTGGTAAGGCATGGGCGATGAACAATAATGAAGTCCCAGAGGCCGATTGGCAAAAGCCAATGGTTTAACAGCTAAAGTTTCGCCTCATACAGAGAAGAAAAGGGATTCCCTCCTCCAAGACAGAAGGAAGAAATACAACAGGAAATGAGTATGAAGATAAAGATGAGGTAGGGGCTTGAGCATTGTTGAGAAGATCTGGAATAAAACAAAAACTTGAGATAATGAAAGCTGAAACAAGATATGTGTGTCTTTACATAAATAAAGTCTGGAGGTGGACCACATAGAGTGGATAAGAATCATCAGGGATCCAAGCTCTTGACTTGTTGCTTTGTCATCCTTAATAAGGCTGCTACCTCATGGTCCATGATGGATGCTTGAGCTCCTGCCATCATGTCTGCAATCCAGGTAGCAGGAAGAAGAAAGGAGTTTGTAGCTGGGGCAGCATTTAGCCGGTACAAATCAGGGCTGTTCAGTAGTAAAATTATTGAAATACTTCTCCACCAGCTGATAATAGCTGATGACTCCCTGATGCCAACCTCCTCATCCCCCCCCCCCCCAATTTATCCCCGGGCTCAGTCGGGATGTTCCATAGCATTCCCTCAGCACAGTGCCCAGTGTCCTGGCTGTACCAGTAAATATCCGCATTGGATGCGTCTCTTCAAGAACAGTACTGAGAATTCACAAAAAGGGCACTTGTTCTTTTATGACATGGGCCAGAATAAAGTCCCACGGTTGCAAGGGAGGCTGGGAAATGTAGTCTTTATTCTGGGTGGTCATGTACCTAGCCGGAAGTGGGGCGGGGAGGTTGGTTACTATCAGAATCAAGGAAAAAGAAGTGAAGGATACTAGGAGACCATAGCAGCCTTGACCACATGGGAGGGCTGAGTGAGCCTCGCTGGGACTGCTAATTCCCCAGCAGATATCTCAGGTGAGGAGAGAAGAGAGGAAATCAGAGGCTGGGTATTAGTGGTTGGGTGACTGAGGTGTGATGGGGAGAGGGGTCCTTGGTAGAGGCTGATGCTTGAGTGGCTGCCTGAGGAGTCCAGAGGATGCAGAAAGGCAAATGCAGGCAGGGGAGACTAAAGGCTGGAGGTCTTGATGAGGAAGATGACAGAGGGAGAGGAGTCTGAGCCTTGTTGTTTGAGACACAGTGGTGGTGGCCCAGGAGGCTCCCAGGGCAGGATGAGGTTCAGGGTGGGTGTTTGGGGAGCCCCATGGGCAAGCTGGGCCTTCACGCTGCATGCCTCTGTCATATCAGCCGTCTTGGCCAAGGACCCTTTCAGGTGTGGAAACAGTAACAGACAGAAGCCCTCTGGGGCCAAAAGCAGAATCCAAGTGGATCTGACAGGCAGGGGTCTCCAGAGATCTCAGACACTAGAAGTGGGGCCTCATGAGGATCTGGGCCCCAGAATTGGGAAAACCATTAGCATCACTGCTGGGATTTCCAGCATGGCTCACCTTTCTAAGGAAAAATATCTCTTCAGTTTCCTGAGAACTTGAGCTCCCAGTGCAGAGGAAACGAAGGGGATTTTCTTTTTAAAGTTTTCCCATAATTTTTTTCTTTAAAAAGTATAAAGTAACACATAGACATGGTAGTGACTGAAATAGTGCAAAGATGAGTTAATCCAAGTCAGCAGGTTCTCTCCCCACTTCCATTCTCTGTTCCTCTCCTCACCCAAAGTCCCCCCACTTCTAAGGGGGACAGGGCAGCAGGGCTTGGCTTCCCGGGTCAGTGCATGCCTGGGAACCTCCCTTACCAGCTCCGAGTCCCCTCTGGGAAGTCACAGCAGGCCTTGAAGTGGACAGTTGGGCTTGGGCCTTGCTCTGCCTGTATTTTCTGGAACCCACATCCCCCCCGAGGCCTGTTGTGTACGAGTGCTTGCTGCTTTTATCTCGTGTCTTTTCTTTTTTAATGTTTATTTTTGAGAGAGAGAGAGAGAGAGAGAGAGAGAGCGCGCAGAGGAGGAACAGAGAGAGAGGGAGACAGAGGGTCTGAAACGGGGTCTGTGCTAACCGAAGGCAGCCCAACGCGGGGCTTGAGCTCACGAACTGCGAGATCATGACCTGAGCTGAAGTTGAACGCTTAAACGACTGAGTGCTCCAGGTGCCCTGCTACCTCATGCTTCAAAGGTGCTTTGAGTATCAGTGTTTTGTCCAGGCCAGTTTCCTTAGTTCAGCATTTGAAAGCTTTCCAGTATCCACTGTCACAAAGCGTCTTTCTGTGGACACTTTGGATAAAATATTTCTTAGTTCTGGATTATTTCCCTGGGGGGTACATTGCCAGAAAGGGTATTATAGGGTCAACGGGTCCAAATAGTTTCATAGCTCTTCATCGTCTGTGCACAGATGGCTAAGAAAGTGTTTTAAGAGATTTAAGCATTTATTGACTTGGTGAAAAATTACAATAATCCACTTACTGTTTTTATATTCTTCATTAAAATTCTGTCCTTACAGGCAGGGAAGTGGACACAGGATCATATTACAGTGTTCCAGGTATGCAAATGAAGGCAGCAAAAGCGCATCTTAAAAACACTGATACATCCCTCTAGTTATGAGAAAGGGGTGGATTAAAAAAGAATTATGGTTGGTTCACTCTGTCATTAAGCAGCTTTGAGAGCTCAGTAACTCCACCAAAGTGAGAGCACATGATAGGAAGGTCTCTAAGCTTCCTTTTGGCGTGGAGTCTTGTAATCTCTGCATGGCACACAGGGTTGGTTGGCTGGAGCTGAGGGACAGGGCTGTGTCCTAGAGCCCTACCGCCCTTGCATTTTTCTGGCTATTGGGGTGGTCGGCCCTGTGCTTGTGCCTGGACCTAGGAAGGCTGCAGATGAGGCAGCCATGCAGTCATTTGGCCACTGAGGCCAACCAGTGAGGCACCCGATTTAGATCAAATCTTGTCCTAACTTTACTCAGTCCTCTCATGTCACCTACTGTGGTGCACACTTCCCAGTTAGCTCCCCAGTGGGATGTAAGAACCGCACTGTGGGGGTGGTGGCGGAGGCAAACCAAAGGCCCTGAGATTCGTCTGTGGCCTGTTCCTAAGAGTGTACAGACTGTCAGAAGCAGATGGAACCTTGGGTTTGCTCCCCTGTGGTCAGGTGTGACCTTGGATAAATGTCTTTTCCTCACTGGCCTCAACTTCCCCTTTGCTACAATGAGGGAATGGGACTAAATGACCTTTAAAGGACCTGCCCTAATAGGCTTAGATTTCCCTCCTTTCCTTCCCTTGGGCTAGGACGCATTCCTCCCTCGGGAGGGGAGGGGCTGATCACCCTCTGCTCAGATCTAAACTGTGCTAGCCATGGGGAGAGGGCAAGTGGTTTTGTGTGGGCCATCTGGGCCTTTCTTATTTTCAAAGAATAGGATGAAGACTGAGGGCTGTACAGAGTGGGGCCACTTCCTTCCCCAACAAGGCCTCTGGCTGATGAACAGCCAGGTTCTCAAATTCAGGCTTCACTTCTTATTCCCTTCTTATTCCCTTCTTCAATGGCTTAGGCACTTCTAATTCTCCCCCATTTTCCCCTCCACCCCGGCCAACTCCAGGACAAACAATAGTAAGACCTCGGGAGGGACTGTGTTTAATACTGAAAACCTGTCTGTGGGTCATGAAGAAAAGAGATTGTGGATATGACATGTTAAAAGGGAAAATCAAGGTTCAGAATGAAGCCACACGGCTGGCCCCAGCCAGGTAAATATATAAACATCATTTAGGAGACAATGTGGTGGGGTGCTGGGCTTGAATAATGACCTTGAAAACTTAGATAAAGTCATTAACCTTTTCGAGTTTGGATTCTCACCTGAAAAAGGGAATAGAAATAGTAATAAAAATTATTTCTACATAATTTCCGTAATAATGGAAAACGGTATCTCACTGAGAAAATGTGAGGCTTAAAATATACACATAAAATCCCTAACGTTGACTTATTCAAGTACTAGTTGTTTTTTGGACGACCTCTCCCTCAGTTCCATCACATGTTTTCCCTCTCGCGTCCCATCCCCCTTCCCGTCCCCCTCCCACCTGTCCGCTTCCTTTCGCGCAGGCGCCCTGCGCGGCGCTGAGTCAGGCTTCGGGGAGAGCTCAGGCAGGCCTGGCCGGGGCGGAGCTTGCGCCTGCGCAGTGCGTAGCTTCGGGGCGGGGCGGGTTTATAGCTGCTGAGGATCAGCTGACGCTCCGCATTGCAGACTGCGGAGTCGGGCGTCGTCATGTACTCTCTCTTCCTCCTGGCCAGCTGCCTGGGCGCGGGTAAGCCCTGAGACCACCACCCCCAACCTCTCCAGTCTGGGGAAGGGGTTCCCCGCAGAACGGTGCCCACCCGGGCCTCCCGGGCCTCGGCCCTCCACTCCCTGTTGGGGTTGACAAGGGGCACTCACTGCGCAGGCGCCTGCGCAGCGCAGATACCTGCTGGGCGGCGGAGGAGCTGTGGGAGGCAGCTGGCAGACGGGCCTCCTAGAAGCCCCGGGCCCGCCACGCTGGGCCTGGGGTCGGGGCGAGTGGGCCTGGCGGGCGGGACGGGAGAAGTAGTATCTCCCTCGGGGTTCGCGTTGTTGCCTCCCGGGGCCTCTCCTCAGGTATGTGGGTGGGCCTGGAGGGTGACCCCCTCCTGCACCTGTGTTATGCTAGGGCGGGGTGCATGTGATCGAGATGGCCTTGAGCCCCATCCATTGGGACACATTTAGGCCCTTGGCCTCAGCTGCCCCAGTTTTTAAGAATGTCGAAGTTGCAGGAAGCACATAAGTATGTCATCTATCTAGATGTTTATCTTTACATAGATATTTTATTCTTGCTCCTACATCTTGAATCAGATAATACGGGGTTTTGTGCCGATGATTTGCAATGAAATTTAAAATGTCTTGCACAGCCGCCGTTTTAGCAGCGACCTTTATTTTGGGGGAAAATAGAAGTACGTGAGAAGCTGTGCACAGCAGTATTTTTTTTTAAAATTTTAATACATCTATTTATTTTTGAGAGAGTGAGACAGAGCATGAGCTGGGAGGGGCATAGAGAGAAGGAGACACAGAATCTGAAGCAGGCTCCAGGCTCTGACAAGCGTTCAGCACAGAACCGGACGGGGGGCTTGAACCCACAAACCGTGAGATCATGACCTGGGCTGAAGTCGGACACTTAACCGACGAGCCACCCAGGCGCCCCCAAAGCAGTATTCTTATACTTGTTTGTTGCCCTTAAATTGTACTGATGGTTATTAAAATCTTTGCAGACTATTAAGGCAACACTTGGGAACCAGCTGCATTGCCTTCTGGAATTAGGAGGAGCCCTCCTGCCCTCCCCATGTTACTGTGCCCTTTCTTGCTCCAAACTCACGCTCATTTAAATCATGGTAAAGGGAAATGAGTGAGGTTGAGTACTTATCAAACTTCTGTAGTTTGATAGTCACGGAACCAGGTTTTCATTTATATATGGAGAGAATCCCAAGCCTGGGTTTTTTTCAGGTTATACAGCTGGAAGGAAAGGAAATACACTGAAAGGTAATAAACCCGATCTTTAGGGTCAACCTCATTTCTATTTCTAGTTAACTGTAGTCAGGAGCTAGCTTCCATAAACTAATCAAATGGATGACAGAGTTGATGGAAAACCAAAGAAGATACAGATGAAACAGATTTAAGGTGTTTGTCTTCTGTTAGCTTTCAGCACCTCCCAGGAATGTATCTTAACCTTAAACCACACTCTTAAACTTGTTTTACCTGTAGGTTGTGAAAGGTGATCTGCTTATAAAGACGCTTGATTTTGTAGTCACTGAAGAAAATGTATTTCTTTCTCCCTGGGGTTGATACTATTTGCTACTCCATCATCTGTATAATAAACTAATACTAGTCTCTAAATGTTCTGCACTGATTGAGAACAATTTTTTGTTCAGTATCAAGCAGTTTGTACTGGCAGTGAGTCACTCCTCACAAGACCTTTGTGAGTTCTGAATCATTCAAAGCACTGGAAAGGGACTTGTTTCTTTTGAAGTGTGAAATCCTTCTCTGGTATATTTGGGGGTATGGTTGACCAGAATATTTAGTTAACCAAGAGACCCTCTTCCCTGAACACTTGAGTAAATGGGAGCATGTTACAATTATAGGCCTTGTTCTGACCTTGCTTCCTGGCCTTTAGGATTATCCCAAGGTTATGAATTTCCAATGATACTGAGTTTGTTAATGAAGGTGTGTAGTGACTGCAGCCATCCTCTGCTCTCTGAGAGGTGCTTAGAACTTGCCATCCCAACATGGCACTACTGTAGTGAAGTGTCATCCAGTACTTTTAATGATGACCTGGTGATAGAGATCCTTGCTTTTGAGGTTTTTGGACTCATCTAGTGGTCCCTCCTTTCCCCCCACCTGATAAAGAAAGTGAAGTAATGATCTAATCTAACCTCCTTGTAAGGAATGAAGACACCGACGTGGCTCCAGAACGGACTCTCCCAAATCATAGGCCGATTACTGGGGAGGTCAGGATCAGAACCCAGGACTCCCGACAGGGCTTGCTCTTTCTGTAGCCCCCTGTCAATACTTAACCTTTACAAACTTAATGGGTTGTAATTTGCATACCAGAAACATACACCTTGTATAACTTGATGAATTACCACAGGATAACCACTTTAAGCAGCCCTCAAGGTCAAGGGATAGAGAGAAGCATTAGCATCCCCTGTGCCTCACCCATTCACTACCTTGTCTCACTTGCTCCAAAGGAGACCCGCTTTGTTAGCTTCCAGCACCATAGATGCAAAAAATAACTGTTTTTGAACTTTTTGCAAATGGAATCATGGTAAGGGCATGCGGTTGGTTGAGTGACTCCTTTGGTGGACAGAGGCAGGGCCAGTGTTAATGAGGTGACATGTGGCATGGTGCCTGGGGTGTGGAATGTGGTGCTTAGTGAAGCTTAGGTGTCCTGGTACTGTCTCTTGGGTGGTGGCTGACCAACTGAATGGTGTTTGCCCAACACCGAGGCAGGTAGGCTCTCTGGGGATGTTAGAATGTATTATGTATATGTATATATGTATTTGATAGCTCATTTTTATGATGGTTCAAGACATGAGTTTGTGGTGCAGCCTGCCGAATATCAACAGAACTTCAGTTCTCACCTGACAGGAATTGTGGATAAATCCGATTTCTCAGTTTTCAATCAATAATTAGTTTTACTCTGAAAATACTAATGTTATTCATGAAGGGTTTATTTGTTTTAACCGATCAAGGATTTGTTAAATGCGTTAATTGTATTTGACAAGCCATATCCAGTACATTCTGCAGGTTGGATTGAATGGTTTGTATTTTTCTAGATCAGGGGGAGGAGAACTTGTGCCTCCATTTTCTTGGTTTGTGAAACTGGCCAGGCTGGGGCTTGACTAAATAGGGAAGAGGAAGGCCGGACAGGGTGCTGCTGGCTTGGGAAAGCTCCTGCTGAGGCCCAGGGAGCTCTCTAAGCCAAGACCATGCCACTTGGGGCAGTGTGTGCCGCAGCTTTTGGAAACAGTCTTCTAGCACGGGCATTCCAGATTACTGGAAGCCTGGCTCTCTGCCTCTTCTTTGGTTCTGCCATAAGAAAGGAAGGTCTAGATTTTCTTTAAATCAGCAGAAGAGAATACTAATTATGTTACACTGCCTTTTTTTTCCCCCTAAATAATTTTAAAGGTGGAAAAGACAGTGATTGGGATGAAGAATTGGGCTGTTGCAGAAGTACTAGTTCCTTTGCTTTTTGTTTTGTTCCATGAGATTCGAGAAAATAACCAGAATTATGTCCTTGGGTAGTAGTTTGTGTGCTGAAAAATAATCTGTGTAAATTCCACGTTTTCTGATGGAATTTGTAATTATAATGGGACTGAGATGATACCATGGAAAATAATTTTATCACATCGCTGATAGCTGTGTGACCTTGGCCAAGTGACTTACACGGTGGTGCTTTCCTCATCTGCAAAATAGGGTTACTGATCATTCTGACCTAATAAGGTTGATGTGAGGCTCTAGGACTTTACTCTGTGGAAGGACGTAGCTAGTACACACTGTAAGGTTGGCTGCTGGGCACGAGTAAAAACCATACCATGTTTGTCAGTGTCCTTGTACCTGCACAAGGGACTCCCCTCTGCCCTTGGTTTTGTGGTATCCCTTGGCTTCTTTCATTTCAAAGGATGTTTTAAATTTAATAAAACAAACTGACTTATAAATATGTGTGCTGTATGTAATTTCTGGGTCAGGAAAACAAACCAGGGTAGTCAGTCAGCAGTTAAGAGCGGATGGGAGTCTATATGCTAGTCAGTCAGACTTGGCGTGTAGCTAGATCAGCCTTTATCAGCAGCCCAGAAAATGAGGGCCCGGTCTTGGTAGTCTGAGTGTTCATACTCTAGGCCCATTGTTATTAACCATCGCACCTGTTTTAAGTCCCCTCGTCTGGTTTCCCCAGCCATACGTGGGGGCGAACTGTTTAGATAATAGCTGCACATAGTGAGTAAGTCCAGTAGTGAAAAAATGAGGGTAAAAAGTCTGTTTCTATCCCACCAGTGTCCCCCAGACCTTTCTCATAGACAACCTGGTACCAGCTCCCTTAGGAGTCTTCCAGGGCGACATATGATTGACTGAGTGGGATTTCCCCACTTCTTTCTTGTTTTTTTTTTTTTTTTTTTAAACACAAATGTAAACTTTTTTTTTTTTTTTTTTTTTTTTTTTTAACACAAATATGTAATAAACCCATAACACCGGCTTGGTCTTTTTCACATGGGGAGCATTGTAACATCACAAAAAAAAAAAAAAAGAATAATTAGAATGAACACCCATGTATGCAATACTCGGTTAGGAAACAGGGCCCAACAAATCCCTCCTCCCTTTGTAAATAACCACCTTCTTGGGCTTGGTGTTTATCATTTCCCTGTAGGCTTTTATCCTTTCATACATGTAAGTATGACTGTCACCAGTATGTATGGTACCATATTGGGTATTTTCAGCATTGTACAAGTACTGCATATATTCTTGGGTTATTTACTTTTCGGCTAGTGAGGTTCATGTTGATAATGTGTGAATCTTCACTACAGTATAGTATTTCATTTATGTCATTCATCCTTTGTTGCTTTTCTCTTAAACTGCTTCTATAAGTGTTCTTGTGCACATGAACAGACATTTCTCTAGGGGATATGCCTAGGAACGGACTTGTTGAGTTGTGGACTCTACATATTTAACTAGGAATTGCTGAATTCTTCTCACATATTTTGGCAATTTGTAGTCCCATAGTATAAGCAGTTTTACTTGCATCAATAACATTGGATGTTGTGAGAAGTTAAACTTTGTCAGTTTTATGAGTGAGTGAATAGGTGTGTTATTTTCATGCTAGTATGGATAGACCTATCTTTTAAATTTCAGAATAATTTGAGATTTATAGAAAAATAAAAAGGTAGTGTGAGTTCCTGTATACTCTTCACCCAGGTTCCCCTACTGTTAACATCTTATATATCTACTATACATTTGTCACAGGTAAGGAGTGAACATTGGAACAGTGTTGTTATCTACACTGCAAACTTCATGTGGCTGTTACCAGTGTTCCCACTAATCTCAGGATCAAATCCAGAGTGCCACACTGCAGTTAGTTGTCATGTTCTCTTAATCTCTCCTCCCTCCCAGCTGTGTAAAAAATAGTTACAGAGGGTTTCATTGTATGTACGTGTCAGTTTAATTTTTAATTTCTATTTTAGATTTTGGCGAGTGGGGGAGAGGGGCAGAGAGAGAAAGAGAGAGAGAGAGAGAGAGAGAGAGAGAGAGAGAATCCCAAGCAGGCTTCAGGCACAGCAGGGTGCCCAAGGTGGTTGGGATCATGACCTAGAGCTGAAATCAAGAGTCAGATGCTCAACTGACTGAGCCACTTACGCACCCCTGTATGTGTTCATTTCGTTAACCACGTTGATGAACATCTTTGTTTCCGAAAAGGTGAGATGAATCCTGATGACACTTCTAAATTTTAAAATTGAATCCTGGCCACATTTGGGCAGATGTTGGTTTTGAAAAGAAATTATTTACGTTAATGGAAATTCCATAAATAAGACTGAAGAAGATACTCTAGAAAGTTCTTCTGGCTAGTCTTTGTGATGTCTGTCACTTATTACAGTAAAAAAAAAAAAAAAAAAAAATCCTTCAGCAGTGGTGATGGGGTGCTGTCCTGCAAGTGTAGGCATTGATACCAGAGGGTCGTGGGCTTCCTGTCTCGCATGGAGTAAAACAAAGTTTGTCTTGCAGGGTTGCATGTCATCCTGTCTTCACCTGCCTTTCAGAGCTCTTCTCCCTCTTCCTCCCATCAGGTCAAGGCTGCTGTCCAGCCTCTGGTGCCTTATTGTTGCTTAGAACCTTTGCATTTTATGCTCCACCTGTCTGCAACATTTTCCTCCTAAGACCATCCATGTGGGTTCCTCCCTCCGCTCAGTTGTCTGCTCATTGTTGGCTTATCAGAATTCCTCACTGCTCTGTCTGCGTGGCCATGCTGTCCTGCTCTGGTCTTGTTTCTCTTTTGACGTGGCTTCATTTTTCTTCATAGCACTCCCCACCGCCTGGCTGGCGTTCTGTGGTACGTAGATCTGTCGTCTCGCTCACTTGCTGTATCTGCGGCACTTTTGACCGTGCCCAGCCCATAAGAGGTGCTTAGCGTCGTAAATGGTGGTGTGAGATGCCAAGAAGGCTTCAGCTCCGGAGGCACTGGGAGGTTGCTGTGCCTCCAGCTTCAGTGTTAGTGCTGTCCAGTCTTTATCACGATTAAAAACAGCCTTTTCTTTTCTTTTATTTACCGAAAGTAGTTTTAAGAATTTGTGTCTAGGGCTTGACAAATCAGTGACTTTGAACTCAAGTGAAGTGTTGACCATTATAATAGTTTATGTCCACATTAGAGGAACCCTCAAACCTGTTAGAGAGGATATTGCGTAGAGGGTAGGGACATATCTAGCAGAACTTAGATACTCTGTGGTGGCTGTGACTTGAGATAATTCTGAAAAGGGAACTGGCCATAATTTGAGAAGTTGTTTCCCCTCCTCCGGGTTCGAGATACGACTTGTTTGTGATGGTGGCTCTCAAGCTTTATGGTCTCCGCATCCCTGTATACATATGAGTTACTGAGGGACCCCAAAGAGCTTTTGTTTATGGGGGCTGCAGCTTTCGATATTGCCTGACAATTTCGAAATTTAGCTGACAATTAAAAAAAAATCCTTTAGAAATGATAAACCCATGACCTGTTAATATAATTTTATTGAGAAATATTTTTTTTTAAACACAAACATATTTAGTGAGAGAATGGCTTGTTACACACTTTGGCAGTGTTTTTTTTTTTTTTTTTTTTAAACACCTGTCAGGATTCTCTGCTGCTTCTGCACTCGGTCTGCTCCCATATCATGAGCCGTATGCTTCCGGAAAAACTCCACTGCACATTTGGGAGTGAACGAGGGAAAAAGGCGACGAACACCTTGGTATTTTACTGTTAGGAGAATTTTGACGTCCCAGACCCCCTGAGGAAATCTCTGGGACCCTCAGGGTTCTCTGGACCATGCTTGGAGAACTACTGGGAAGAGCTGATTCGCAGGAAGTTCAGGCATCATAATTAACACTTACTGAGAGTTTATTGTGTACCCAGTGCTTTTCTAAGTGCTTTTTGCTTAACGTTGATTTAATCCTCACAACAGCCCTCAGAGGTGAGAGCGCCTAAATCAGAATGCTGGGGCATTCTGCTGTTCTGCTCTTATCCATGCCATGGCCTGAAGTTTGGGTTTCTGCCCTCGAACAAAGGGCGGTATTCCTATAAAGTATTAACGAAGGTAAATCAGAGTTCCAGCTAGAGTTGACACACTTGCATGTAGTTGAGCCTGTGGGACAAGCCCCGCACACTGCATTTCCGTACTAGTCGGGCTTGCGTGTGGTCTGTTGCAGCTGTTGCTGTCCTCTACGCGTGTGCAGGGCGCCCCCGGCCTGGCGGCAGGGCTGAGGCGCAGCCCGTGCCGGCTTCCAGCTGGCTGACTGCACTCCTCTGCGCACCTGGGCGGGCTCAGGGCCATGCAGATGTGCCTCTGACCTCCGCTTGGACCTGCTCACCTGACTGGACCCTGGGCAGGCCTGCCAGGGCTCATTTCTTCACGGTCCCATGGTGCCAGCATCATATCTAAGGCGATTTAATTTCATCTCTGATCATCAGCTGATAGATGGACGCTTTGGAAGAAGAGCTTTGCTAGCAGTTTGTTGGACTGGAGCGCTCTTGAATGAACTAGACAGGAGTTTCTCTTCCCAAAATTAATTATGCCACTTGCATCACTCTTGTGCAATCTAAGAGGATTGCATTCTTGTCCCTCAGTGTCTCAGTTATCATTGCACAATCTGATTTACCTGAGGACTCTCTTGTCTTCTCCACGGAGATGTTTTTTTTGTCCTGGAATGATCTCACTTATGAGAAAAGCGAAGGAGCAAGAAGAGGGAAAAACTAAGGAGGGAGAGGAGAAGCAGCGAAGAAAGAACCTTTGTCTTACGTAACAGAAATAATAGCTTATTGGGGCCAGAGGTGATGGGATGTCAGCCAGGCAAGCTTGAGAGCTTTATTGCCACAGATTTCTTTTGTGATAAGAGGAATATTTGGACCTTACTTTCTTCAAATCAAGGCAGGCTGCCTCTGAGCATAAGCTGTTCTGAATGATTAAATGGGCAGTGTTTTTCATTCTTCTCTGCAGAATGTTTCCAAAAGCAGGATCCTATAAAGAAGAGACAAGTGCTCTTTGCCATAGAAGGGATTTGTGACAGCAGCCTTTTGCTAGAGTAGTCAGTGTTGAGTGCGTTGTTTTATGTCCTGCTCTGAGGGGATCTAAGTGCATGAATTCTTCTGAGCAATGTCCGAATGGAGGGAAACCTGTGGTAGATGCCGGCCCTCCTGGGGTTAGCCTTTCTTGGTTTCCTAGCAGCCGGCCTGTTGCCATGGTGTTAAATTACCCAGGCAGCAGATCCATTGCCCTGTGGAATGTATGCACTGATTATTGGTGCTGGGAAGCTGCTGGTATTTTCTGTTATCCTTTTTTTTTGGCAGCTAGACTCCAAACAGTATTTAGAATGCGTTACTTAAGATGTTTACAAGGAAAAACAATGGCTAAAATACTAAGGCTGATTGTTTTAACACATAGAGCACATAAGATACACTTTCTAGGAAAGGTTGTCTCCTTCGTTCTGAGAATGTTTTTGAAAATCTTTGGTAATTACATTGTATATGTGGGCTTTTAAATATACTCAGTGGAGGAAAGCCGTATAAAACTTGTTATTTGGGGACTGTTCTGGTGAATGGGATAGATGATTAAGCTGGCATTTAGTGAGGCTTAGGTTTGGCTGCAGACAGCAGAGAGCTAGAGTAATAGTGGCTTAAATATGCTAGAACTGTCCTTGTCTTTCCACAGGAAGTCCAGGAGCCAGGCAGTGGGCTGGTTCTACTTCCAGAAGAACTCAGACTCCCCCCTTTCTTCATGGTCCTTTATGAGGGCTAAAGTTCCAGCCATCACACTTGTCTTTAAAGGTGTGATACCTCTACTGACATCCCATTAGCCAGAATGTGGTTTCGTGGCCAGACCCTGCTCCCAGGGAGGCTGGGAAATGTAGTTTTTAAATTTTGGCAGGCATGTGTGTAGCTAACTATAGTCTGGTCCTCTGGAAGGGAGAATGGATATAAAGAGTAATTTGTGGTCTTGTAATCAAAGCCAAGTTCATCTATTGCATATGCTTCCGAGCCAATCAACTGAGACCTCAGGTGTGCAGCAAGGGAAGGGTTCATTTGAGAGCCAGCCAGCCAAGGAGACGGGAGGGCAAGCCTCAAATCCGCCTCTCTGAAGGGGCAGAGAACAAGTTTTTTTTTTTTTTTTTTTTTTTTTTTTTTAATAATAATAGGGGTTGAGATTATATATACATTGATGAAAAGGGCGGGGAAACTTACAACTGTTCATGAGGAAAGACGGAGTATGTGCACTGAGCAAACATAAATACTTCCCATGTTCATTTTAGGTTGGAGACAAAAAATTAAAATGAGGCAAAATTGGGGTCCTGACATCAGGAGGTCCTCTTGGGTCAAGGAAGGGGGCTCTGTGCATGCTCCAAGAGCCTGTAGAAACTGGACGAGGTCCTGGGCTCCTTAGGTAAGGGATGCAGGGCCTTGCTTGTTCCGTTGGCTGGAACCTTATCAGTGACCTTCGGCCCAGGCCTCTGCAGGGATGGCTGGTGGATTTGTTAGTGGGGTCTGAAAAGAAACAGCAGTTGATTTGGGAGACATAGGCCTTTGAGAAACCAGCTTTCAGCTTCCTGATAGTTTCAATCTCATTAACACTATTGGAATATAGTTTCAGTTTCTGCCACACTGGGCAGTAATAGTTCCCTGAAAGTGGTGATTTCTGCTTTTTTCTGCCTTTGAAGGTAACCTGGGAAAAAATTGTACCACAATGTAAAAAGTAGTACGTGAATGCTTTCTGTTGGTGCCTCTTCCCCTCAAGTCCCCCATCGTTCACAGTTAGGTGTACAATGAACTGAGCTTCGTAGGTACCAGGCACTCTTGGTCCTTTCTCTACCTTCTCATTGATTTTCACAGAATTCCTGAGAAAGGGGCACTCTTACCCCCGCCCCCCCATATTTTGGAGATAATTGTGGCAAAAGTACTTGTCCAGGTCTTGGCTTTAGTAGGCACCCCCCACCCCCAAGGGCAGCGGTCATGTTGTCTTACTGCCTCCTCACCCTTCCAGAAAAGGACAGGTTTTAAGGGTGCTTTTCTTTCTCTTTCTTTTCTTTCTCTTTCTTTCTTTCTTTCTTTCTTTCTTTCTTTCTTTCTTTCTTTCTTTCTTTCTTTCTTTTTCTTTCTTTCTTTTTCTTTTTCTTTCTTTCTTTTTCTTCCTTCCTTCCTTCCTTCCTTTCTTCCTCCTTTCCTTTCCTTTCCTTTCCTTTCCTTTCCTCTATTTTTGAGAGAGAATGAGCATGAGTGGGGGAGGGGCAGAGAGAGAGGGAGACAGAGAATCTGAATTGGGCTCTGTGCTGACAGCAGAGAGCCCGATGTGGCGTTTGAACTCACTAGCTGTGAGATTATGACCTGAGCCGAAGTCGGACGCTAACTGACTGAGCCACCCAGGCACCCCTTAAAAAGGGCTTTTCTATAGAAAGTGGGTTTCAGAAATACTTTGAACTATGGCAGCTATATCAGGATTGCAGGAAAATCAGCCTGTAGCTCCAGAGTCATGAATTACTGAGAGCATTTCCTCTGTGGTATTTTAATTTTTTTAAATTTCATTTATTTATTGAGAGTGTGGCAGGGGAGAGAGCGAGAAAGAGAGAGAGAAAGAGAGAATCTTAAGCAGGCGCCACGGCCAGCGTGGGGCTTGATCCCAGGAACTATGAGATCATGATCTGAGCCGAAATCCCTTCATCTGGTTTTTTAGTGCCTTGCTGGGCACCTCTCATTCTTGCTCATGCAAAACTTTTTTAGTACCTCCCTACATAGTATTGACTCCTGGGCTGGTGACAGTGGAGCCTGTGTCACTGTCTTTGTGACCAACTAATCCACAGCTTCTGAGGTTTTGGGATACAGCGCTTTAGGTCTTTGAGCTGCCAATTAATTACTTGACGAAATGCAAAGTAAACAAATAGAATGGCCTGGATTCCACTATTTGTGGGAGCAACTATTTTGGGCAAGGTAGTGGATCAAAGGAAGGTCTTATTGCTACTATAGGTGATGATGATGATGTTTATAGCATGGCAGCTCCGTGTTTTACAGTTACTGGTTAATTTTTAGACTCCCAGGAGTACTAGCAATAGGCCCATTTTGCAGACTGGAAGACTGAAGTCTTAAGGTCACCTGACTAGAATTGGTGGAGCCGTGATCTGAACCCTTGACTGATTTCAAAGCCAGTGTGGTAGGGGAGCTGAGAGATGTGGATAAAAATGCCAGAGAGACTGTGGTGAAAGCGTGATGGCTGGGAGATGTCTTCTGGTAGTTGAAAATCCATAGCGATGTCACCTTGATTCTCAGCAACAATCCAGTGACACCAGTAGGTGTGTCTTCATTGTATAGATGAAGAACAAGCCCAGGACAGTGACTTGCTGAAGGTCACTTGGGTGGGACTTGAGGCAGATCTTGTTTTCACCATCCCACGTTTGAAAACCATTTAATTTAGATGGGAACGTCAGTTACCTTAGCTTCTCACTTTCTAAGCTCAAGATTTCATTTGTTTTTGCAAGAAGCCATCACACCTGAAACACATGTGGCTCTAGTGAGTTCTCCCTGCCTTCCAGGCCCACTAAGGCTTTTTTTTGGGGGTCTAGATTCCAGAGCTGCCACAAAGCCCATTTCTGGTATAGCTTGTGGTAGCCATTCTCAGTAGAGTAAAATTCCATTATAGCCTATTTTTTATAAATGACCTACATGTGGAGTTGTTTAGAATGTGTGTATTTTCTTCGAGTCCTGGGTAGTAAAAAGGGGACAGCGTGCACTCACCCTTTGCTAAGAAAATACAATGGAAGTTTTGTGTCTTAAATCAAAGCCTGTCTTTTCTTTAATAAAATGAAACTTGCCTGGGGGGGTTTAGTGTCTCTGAAGTGATAATTTCTCTAATTTCAGTTTACCAGCCTTTTTCTTTTGAGGGCTCAAATGGCAGGCCTTGGAGCTGAGGGAGGTGTAGTGCTTGGTTTGCCCTGAGGAGTGTTTGTTGTCTTAATATGACATATTTAATCAGAATTCTCCAGGATGCCAGGCATACATTCTATGAAACTTCTTAGAGTTCAGCATATTGCCTCAGGAGGGAGAAAGTTGGGGGGCACCTGAGTGGCTAAGTGCCGACTTTGGCTCAGGCATGATCTCAATGGTCTGTGAGTTCAAGCCCCGCGTAGGGCTCCATGCTGACAACTCAGAGCCAGCGCTCTGCTTCGGATTCTGTGTCTCCTTCTCTCCCTGCTCCTCCCTGTCTCACATTCTATCTCACTCTCAAATAAACATTAAAAACAACAACAAAAAACTAAGTGTGGAGAAGAAAGTTCGTATTTGGGGGCAGAGTTTGGGAGAATGAGAATAGAGATGAAGGCTTTGCTGGAAACCCGTTTCGAGAAATCACTCATCAGAAACTGGTTTAAGGTGATATATTGCTTATGTGTAAACACTGAAAATGTCATTTGCCTCATTCTTACAAGAGTGAAGACGTGTATCCCCGAAAGGACTTGTAGCCCTGTTCACCACTCAGAATTTCTCTTACACAGAATTCCTTGTAGGTTGGGTATTTGGTTTCTGCTTGGTTGCTTCTGCTTTTGGACAGGCCTAATGAGGCACCCCATTCCCTTCCCCTACCTTGAGCTGTGGTCTGCTTCTCTTAACCTCTACCCATTGCTCTGCGGTCTGGGTCCAAAACCACACAGAGCAGACCCGCTCCCATGTGATACAGCTGGAAGGGGGCCTTTCCCTGTGAAGATGACGGTTTCCTGGAAACATTCCCCCAGCTAATCACCTGCCGTCTTCCGGGAGTGGTGTCACCCCCTTCCTGACCTCCTGTGCTTGTCACCGTCTCCTGGGAAGCAGAGCACACAGGTGTGTTCCGTCCTTCCTGGGGCCTGAGCCCCGCCGCCAATCAGCGTGCCCGCGGCTGCAGCCTCTGACCGCCACCTCCGTCCTTGTGCTGTCCGCGTGTAAGGTTTACACCGAGTGCCCTCTTCCCAGCCGTCCTTTTGGGATCTTTCTGTTAGCTTCTCTCAGCCCTGCTGCTACCACTGCTTACTTGGGAAATTAGTAATAGCTTTCCATTCCAGTTAGGTGCCCCTCGTCTGAATCTCCCACCTCCTTTTCAGTTCTGCCACATGACTCGTGGGTTAAGACACTGGCAGGAGCCGTTGCCCACAGGGTGGGGCCGGCTGAGGTCCTCTCACCTGGCCTGAGGTCTGTCTTTGCAGGCTGGCTTCTGAAAAGACAAAGGAGGTTTCTCTCCCTTGGAGTGTTGAGGAATCCCCCTTCCCCCTCTTACCCAGTCTTTTGTCTCTCCCTCTGTTGGGGGCCCCTTCAGATTTCATTGTGGGAAAGCCTCTTCCAGCTCCCCGGGCAGGTTAGTAAATTTGCTGCCCCAGCCTTCTCATTCCTTGTGTTTCTGTTTTTTGTTTCTCGGTGTCGGTGTCCGTATCTCTCACGTGGGGTCACAGAGCCTGTCCGCCCACTTTGTTCCGACACCCGAGCGCACTGTCCTCCCAGTCGGAGGAGTCTGACGGACCTGCCTTCATCTTTGTTGTTTCCCCACTGGGGTAGAGAAAAACCAGCTTGTCTTCACAGCCTTCAGTCCACAGCTGGGGTCGCCGGACAGATGTATTGCCTGAGAGCTCCCAGAAATACATTTTCCGGGAAAAGGAGTCCTGTCTCACAAGTGTCGTGACCCACTGTTTGGTGCCCTCAATGGGGACCGGCTCCTGAAGTAAGCACCCAAACCTCGGCAGGTGGCTCACTGGCCTCGGCATCACCCGCACTTGTGCATTAGCCACATGCTAGCCATCCTGAGCTCCCACAGTTGTGAATATACATTGGGTCATTTTAGGACATCAGATTTGTTGTAACCACAGACTATTTTTATAATATGCGCTTTTAAAAAATTGGGCTTTCTGTTGGAGGTACATGGGAGTGACTTACTGAGAATTTAATTCCTAGGAGCTGGGAGTTCAGTTTCATTTCTCTCTGTCCATGGAATCTTTTTCTTGGGCTTGATTTTGATGACTTCATAGGCCTAGCAGATGGGGTAGCATACCAATGTATACCTTTTACTTCTGAGAGTCCTGAGGTGGGCCATTGAGTAAGAGTAACTGTTGAGATTGGGCTTTTGTTAGCTGGACCAATCTCAGATAACTAGCTGCCCAAGGCTATTTTTAGGCCAGAACAGTTTGGCCAAAGCTGGTAACAAAGTCATTATCGCAAATGAAACAGTGACTGTTTCCGACTTTTTCAAGTTCCTAGAAGGAATAAATAGCCGCAATGTATTCTTGCCTCTTGGGCCTGTGATAGTGCATCCGTTTCTTGAAGCCTGACACATTTTGGCCCTTGTAGCCAGTTCCTGGCTGGGATGGTTGGAGAAAACCCCCTGGATCAGAGTTCTGCTGACTGCGTTTGTGAGACTGGGTTTGTGAGAGTGGAGGGTGATGGTCAGGGCTTCTGTAGGGAGGACTGTTCACTGGCCTAGCCTTTTGCAATCCTGTCTGGCTCTGGTGTGCTGATGTCCGGCCGCTTTCTGGCTTTTCCTGTGTATCACTTTGCCTAGAGACTCATTTTGTAGCTTCCTGTTATTTTTCCGGCTCTTTTCTCCCAGTTAGAGGTAGAACCAGTTTGTCTATCTTGGGTGCTTTTCAGGATTCCCCAGGGCCCAGTTCCTGGAAGGAGCATGGGAGGTTCTGCTGGAACCTGCTGGCCACGTGTGCTATCTCTGACTGCCACACTTCTCAGAGCCCTGACCCTTGTGACACAGTTAATTTCCAGACCTACAGCTGAGGGCCGGCCCCAGCCTAGCTTGGCTACATCGTAGGTACTAAACGTTTGTGACCCATCTGGGGATGTGTTTTGAATCTGGTGCATGCTTTTCTATGGAAACCAGAGTCTAAGCCAATGGCTTTTGGAATGTGGCTAGTTCAGTTGAGTTCGTCAACTGGTTATGGATGTGATTTTTGCCACCAGGGGGCATTGAGGCTGTAACCTGGGCAAGAGATTAATCATTCACTTGCTGGTGTCTGAAAGGGTGCAGATAATCTGGCTTGAGCTTTTGGGGGACCTGTGACTCAGTCTTTGAATAGTTTGTGGAATACAGCTTTGGTTGGTTGAAAAGCTACTTACTAATAACAGCATTTCATTGTCTTCTCTTCTCTGGAGGGAGAGTACCTACCAACCTACATTCTTTGTGTACTGTGTGTTACACATCTGTAGAATTACTGTGCCTTCTCGTTGGGCTCACACATTGAAGCAAAGTGCCGCCTGACTCCTGAGCTTCTCGATGTATTTTGTAGGTGGCTCTGGGATTTCCTTCTCAGTCTTGGGTCACATGTTTCCTGTGTACGGTGGGAGGGTGGGTACTTGCTGGAGTCAGCCTACTGAGATGTTGGCTGAGTCGGCCTCCTGCGCCGTCATGCATCTTTGTGTAGCCTGGTAGACTCTGCTGTTTCCAGCCGACTTGTCTGGTGGAGGTGACCTTCCAAAGTGAAGGTTACTGTAGACCTGTATGAAGAGACATAGGTACTCTCGAATTTTTCCTTGTTGATATATAATACCATTTTTATATTTAACAGCCACATAATCTTTTCAGGTTACCTCTTTTAGTGTTGTGAATTACACTCAATAAATATATTTATGCATATCATTTTGCCTCTTGGATTGCTGTGTATCCTTAAAATGTATTTCTAGAAGTTGGTTACTTTTTGAAGAGTGATTTTTTTTTTCTTCCGGTTTTTGAAATACGTTAATATATTAAGAAGTCCTTACCTGTCACACTTATCAGCTTTACAGATGCATCTTTTACTACAAACGTGTCACTTTTTTCCCATTGGCTGATTTAACTTTTAGAATGTGGCATCTTTTTTCTGTAGCCTGCATTTCTTTGGTCCTAGGTGATCTCGTTTCTGTGCATGTGACTCCTGCCTCAGTGCTTTTTTCATTGCCATAGCAGAAGCAGTGTCGTTTTGTGCACCTGGTTTTGAGTGCACACATGTTCACTGTGTGATACCAAAGTGGATTATGTAGTTTTCTTTGTTAGTAAACTTGTTTATGTGCAGATATGCACAAGGTTAGATTTATAAAAGGGCCCTTCTAGAACATTAAGAATCATTGTTTTTTGTAATAAGGATATGAATCTTATTTTCTTTACAGATTAAAAAAACCTGACTTTTCATTCTGTATTTTTTTAGATGTTTATTTTTTTTTTTATTTTTGAGAGCACAGTGGGGGAGGGGCAGAGAGAGAGAGAGACAGAGACAGTCCGAAGCAGGTTCCAGGCTCTGAGCTGTCAGCACAGAGCCCGACGCGGGGCCCAAACCCACAAACTGCAAGATCATGCATGACCTGACCCGAGGTCGGACGCTTAACCGACTGAGCCATCCAGGCGCCCCATTCTGTATTTCTTTCTGTAATTAAATCCTGTGATTTCTTTTATTATTTCATGGAAAAAATTCAAGGTTATAAAGATTAAAAAGCCTGATGCTGTTTAAAAATAGTTTGAGAGGAGAGGTGCCTGGGTGGCTTAGTCAGTTGAGCATCTGACTTCGGCTCAGGTCATGATCTCTTGGTTAGTGAGTTTGAGTCCTGCGTGGGGGTCGGTGCTGACAGCTTGGAGCCTGGAGCCTGCTTCCGATTCTGTGTCTCCCTCTCTTTCTGCCCCTCACCTGCTTGTACACGCTCTCTCTCTCTCTCTCTCTCAAAAATAAGTAAACTAACTAAAAATAAAATCATTTGAGAGGAGAAAAGCAAACAAGATAAATCAGATCTCCCCTCCCACCCCCACCGTGCCCTGTGACCTAGACTGATGTAGATGGTCACACAGCGTCTTGCCTGGACCCGGTGGTGCCGTCCAGCTCAGTGCCCGGGCTGGGCCTTCACCCTGGGTAGGGGCGAGAGGGAGGCCACCTCCCCATGCTGCTTTTTTGTCTTTCAGCTCTAGCCAGCCCTGTCCTAGGGCTGAGAGAATGCACCAGAGGCTCGGCGGTGTGGTGCCAGAACGTGAAGACCGCGGCCGAGTGCGGGGCTGTGAAGCACTGCCTGCAGACCGTGTGGAACAAGCCGACGGCGGTGAGTGCCGCCGCCGCCCTTTTCGAGCACTTTCTCTCGCCTCATTTGGTTTGCTCCTCACGGGGACCCTGCGGGGGAGGCGGGACCTGTTGCAGGGGGACCCATATTCTGCACAGTGGAAGCGGAGTCTCAGGGAGGTTAAGGTCCTGCTCCTCCAGGGTCACTCAGGCTGCTGGTGGCAGCGAGAGGGTGAGGTCCGCCCGTGGCCAGCACTGCGCGCTCCGTGCTACCTTCCGGGCGCCTGCATGCGCCCGACTCGCCGCCTCCCTGCCTGGCACGGGCGCGTCGGACGCAGCTCCGTCCTTGGTCACCCAGATAAGTAAATGCTAAACTTCTGAAATCCTTCCCCCCCTTTTTGGTATTTTCTCTCTCTCTCTGCCTCTCTCAGACAGGCAGATCACAGATTCAGACCCCGGAGCTTAGTAGGTATTTAACATTTTATTTTCAGCTGTAGCCAAACTGGAAAAGAATCTGCTGGGTGTGGGTGTGGGTGGGTGTGTGTGTGTGTGAGAGAGAGAGAGAGAGAGAGAGAATGTGTGTGTGTGTGAGAGAGAAACCAGTTTATTTTTATCCAGTTTAAATTAACCCCCCACCCCCCCAGTTTTTGAGATAATTGACATACAACATTGTGTAAGTTTAAGGGGCACAATGTGCTGATTAGATATATTTATATTGCAACATGACTCCCACCATAGCATTAGCTAATATGCTTATCCCTGAGTCAGTGGGTCATTTCAAAAATCCATTTTGTATGTGTTGTAAATATACTGCAGTATACTGTTATCCTTAAGAGAGCTCAAGTAAGTAATTCTATGTATAAAGGAAGAATGGACATCAAGCTCGTAAAGAAGGTGGGGTGTTGTTATTGCTGGCTTTGCTGTATATATGAATGTTATCTCTGCATTTCAACTTCTTCATACTTGAAAGTGTTCCATTTCACTTGTGCATTCAGTAAGGTAGACATTAGCCATGTAGGACTATTTAAGTTTAAATTAAAATTTCAGGGGTGCCTGGGTGGCTCTGTCAGTTGAGTGACTGAAGCTCAGGGTATGATCTCGTGCTTTGTGAGTTCGAGCCCCGCATTGGGCTTGCTGCTGTCAGGTGTCCCATGGAGCCTGCTTTAGATCCTCTGTCCCCCTCTTTCTCTGCCCCTCCCCTGCTCACGTGTGGGCTTTCTTTCTCTCTCAAAAATAAATAAAACATTTAAAAATAAATAATTACAAGTCCAGTTTTTCATCTGCCCTGGCCACTTTTCTGGTGCTCAGTAGTCACATGGGGCTAGCTTTTGTATTGGATACTGAAGATTTTAGAATATTTCCATTATCACAGAAATTTCTTCAACTGCTATAGAATATTTGCCCCCCTGATTTTTTTTTTTTTTTTTTTTTAATATGGAGTGCTTCGTGAATTTATGTGCCATCTTGTGCAGGGCCCGTGCTAATCTTGGCATCGTTCCAGCATTAGAGTGTGTGCTGCTGGAGTGACCATGATGCCGTGGAGTTTTCATCTAAATGGTGTTTAATACAGCGTGTTAACGTAGGGCTCTTCACACTCACGGGGCGTGCTCTGAGATGCCAGAGCTCAAGTGCAATGTTTGTGGGACGCAAGCCCTCTCGGAGGCGCCCGGGCTTTGCTGGCTGTACAGCGGCAAACTTGCAGAAGTTTAGCGTGCCCGTGGCGCGCTCGGGGACGTGCTGCCCCCTGCGGTGCACGCCACCTTGGACTGCATGGGGTTCCTCGTCTAAAACCCGTCATGAGTGGCCGCTAGTGCTTCTTCGTTAAGAGAAGATCAGTTAAAAAACACTGTTCTTCTAGAAATAGTTTTTATTATTACAATTATTTTCTTAAATATAGTTTATTGTCAAGTTGATTTCCATATAACACCCAGTGCTCATCCCCACAAGCGCCCTCCTCCATGCCCATCACCCATTAGAAATAGTTTCTGAATTCACTGGAATACTATCCTCTGTGGCCTAAATTACTTTCTCATTTGGTTTCTAATTTGCTTCTCATCTTGTTTTTAATACGGCTTCCTCTTTTCAAATTCAGTGTGTCACAGGAGGACTTTAGCTCTTTCTCTTCTGCTAGGACAGCCTCCTGGGTGCCTGAGTCTCTCTTGGATGGCCCCATGCATGGTATTAGCCTTAGGTGCAAAGGTTCAGACTGATTTCTTTAAATTCGGCTGAGATCCCAGGTGTTCCTTCATGTCGCCCAGACATGTTAGTTCCTTCGCTCTTCATGGGTTGAAAATCAGTTGGCTTCAATCAGTTGGCTTCAAGAAGCGAGTTCCCCACAGCCTTTGAGAACCAACTAGAAGTTCCGTGTCCTGGGCCACGTGAGGCCCTAGGTGCCCAGGCTTATCAGAAGACCCGTGTGATGTTTCTAAGGTCTGGGTGGGGGGGGGACGATGTGGCTTCTACTTGAGCGTAGCAGCCCCTGGCAGGTGGAAGGCAGGTAGAGTGCAGGGCTCGAGCTGGTGTCTGGCTGGGCTTGCTTCTTTGCCCCACCTCCTTTTATTCTGTGTTAATGATACTGGCCCCAGGTGACCGGTTTTGTCTGATGTCTACTGCTTGCATTTTCACCTTCCTGAGCCTCAGTTTCCTCCCGGAGCTGTTGTGAACAATAATATGCAATTTGGCCGGTGCCGTGTGTGCTGAGTGAGGTGCTGAGGGGCGGAGGGTACAGGAAAGCGTATCTCTCCCGTAGAAGCACAGGGTGGTCTGGTCAGTCCCACCTGATCCTTGCCCCGTGGCGACCCGTGCTCATCTAGGGGAATCAGGATGTGCCAGTGTGTCAGACATCCCTGGTTAGATATAATAGGGCAGAGGCCCAGGGGACTTTGCAGCTGTGTACGACGTGAGTTACATCCTACAAATACACATCTCTCTCCTTTGTGTTCTTTCCTCTTAGAAATCCCTTCCCTGTGATATATGCAAGGATGTCATCACTGCAGCTGGGGACATGCTGAAAAACAATGCCACTGAGGTGAGCTGCCATGAGTGTGTGTGACCACGTGTGAGCAGTGGCCGTGTGCACCCATTTCTTAAAAGAGCTGTGGTTCTGGGGGTCTAATGAGTGGTCAAGGCCCACGGGTAGGAAGTAGTTTAGATCTGGTGAGCCACGTACATCTGTTACATAGTTTTTTTCTTTTTCCCCAAACCCCGTCCCTTGAAAATGTAAAAGCCATCCTTAGCCACAGGCTGTACAGAAACAGGCTGCGGGGTCTAGCTTGCGGACCCTGGCGGCCTAGGTGTTCAAGGCCCAGGCTTGATGGGGACTTTTGTATTGCCGGTCGCTACCTGTAGGTCCGTTTTGGCCAACTCTGCTCAAAAGTCCCTGTGCCCAGGAGACTGCGGGTCAGAGCGGCTGTATGAGGAGTGTCTGCTCTTTGCCTGCTTGTCTGATGGAGCCACGGCCGCCCGCTGGCCCTCTCCCAGGGCTCTTCCCCGAGCCTGCCGTCTGCTGGGGGCGGCTGTGTTCTCAGCTGTCTGAGAGCAGATGCACATCCTGATCTGGCCCTTGCCTGTATCCCTTTAGCAAGAGATCCTCGTGTATTTGGAGAGGACCTGTGACTGGCTGCCTAATCCGAACTTGTCTGCCTCATGCAAGGAGATGGTCGACACCTACCTCCCAGTCATCCTGGACATGATTAAAGGACAGATGGTACGTATGGAGAGTAACTCTCGAGGGTAGACGCTTCCGGGGCCTGGGGAGGTGCTGGACCAGAGTAGAGTGGTTAGAGTGGAAACTCTTTTCATGGATTTGGATTTTCTCCATAGCTTGTTCCTACTGTTCTGACTTCCAAGAGGGCTTGGGCCCAGTGGAACACTCTGCTTGTAACTTCGAAGGGTTGGGAAGGGTGCAGGAAATGGGAACTTGCAGAATCCTGAAGGAATTGTAAACTGGTCACATTTACGTGTGCCCATTTGATGATAACTCATGTCACACCTTTAGCTCTCCCTTTGAGTATGCAATTCATTTCATTTCCATGATTTTTATCCCAAGGAATAACTCAGGGAATGTCCTAGCGGGTTCAGCTACAAGGGCGTTCTGCGTTCATTCAAATAAGCATCCACTGTGCACAAACCATGTGCTACCTGTTGGATTTTCAGCACCAAACAAGGATCCGGGTCTGTGGAATTTGGAAAGACCCTAAGAAAGAAGAGGTGCTCAAAAAGTAGGGCCAGAGGGGTGGAAGGGTCCTGAGACTGGACCAAGGATTTCCCGAGGATGCCACGGGTCACACCGTGCACATCCTTTTAGGCTCTCTTTAAGGATTTCAAGTGTGGCAGGAAGTCCTTGGGAAGTTCAAGGAGAGGCAGAGGTGTGACATGATCATAGATGCCTCTTTAAAGGGTTTGGTCTAGGTCCCACCAGTTGGGAGTTGGAAGTGGGGAAGCTGGCAGGACAGTCCGGTGTGAGATGTGATGGGTCGGTGGAGGTGGACAGAGGTACATTCTGTTGCAGAGGAGAAATGAACTGGACCTGCTGATGGAGGGAGGGACAGAGGTAGGAGTGAGGCATGTTCTCCAGGTTTCTGGCTTGAGCTGCTGGGGGTGGGGTTGGGGGAGCCATTTGCTAAAGTGGAGATGGGGAGGGGAGCAGGTGGTTTTGTTTGACACTCCTGTGAGCGAGGTGTGTGTACGTGAACGAGGCCACGAGGTAAGGACAGGGACTCAGGCACAGGTGGCGGTTTTGTTTTCCTCTGGGGAGACGATTTCCAGCTGACTTCTTTCCTCACCAGAGTAACCCTGGGGAAGTGTGCTCGGCCCTCAACCTCTGTGAGTCTCTTCAGAAGCACCTGGCGGAACTGAATCACCAGAAACAGCTGGAGGCCAATAAGATCCCGGAACTGGATGTGGCTGAGGTGGTGGCTCCCTTCATGGCCAATATCCCCCTCCTCCTCTACCCTCAGGACGGCCCCCGCAGCGAGCCCCAGCCCACGGTAAGCCAGGAGGCCCAGCCACTGAGGGGCCTGTTCTGTTGAACTCAAGATGGGACGTGAGAGGGGTGGTGCGTGTGTGCAGTTCTCCAGCTGGGGGATGCACTCCTGCATTTGATTGACCTTGCAGCTGGATGAGCCACCTTTCAAATGCTGTGTCATGGAGGTTCTGAAGGAGTTGGGATATTTAAAGTATGCAGAGGCTTCTCTCTGTTCCAGTGAAATTTTATTGCAATCAATGCACAATTGATTCTAAGCCTGTTGATGATTTCAGAGCCTATAAAAACACAGAGCTGGAGTGCCTGGCTGGCTCAGTTGGGTGGAGTGTACCACTCTTGATCTCGGGGTTGTGAGTTCGAGTTCCACATTGGTTGTAGACATTACTTAAAAAAAAAAAAAAAAAAACAACTTAAAAAAAACCCACACCTGTTCAGTAAGCCACTGCCTGGTGCTGTGGTCATGAACACATAGGATATTTTCTTGGGAATTTGAATCCTCTTAGTTATCATAGGAGTAAGCAGTGTTTCCAGCCTGATACTCACCCCCCACTGCCCATCAATCCCTGTCTCCGTAGGCTGGTGGGGATGTTTGCCAGGACTGTATCCAGATGGTGACTGACATCCAGAATGCTGTAAGGAATAACTCCACCTTTGTTGAGGCCTTGGTGAACCATGCCAAGGAGCAGTGTGACCTCCTGGGGCCTGGCATGTCCGACATGGTGAGCCTTCTCTCCTCATGCATTGGGGGGTGTTCTGGGCTTGCGAGCTGGGCTCTGGAGTTAGGAGTGGGGGAGCCAAGAAAAAGTCTGCTCTTGAGGTACCATTTTAAATTCCAACCCAGGGACTTTGATGAAAAGATTGTTCAGACAACTCCTGTTTTCCTTTTTCCCAGAAGGCATCTGGAATAGTTGGTGGGTACTTAAATACTTTGTTGGTTAGTTGAATTTGTGTATGTAACAAAACACTTGGAATAAAATAGCATAAGGAGACCACTTCTGTGAAGAATTTTTTCCCCTCCCAGTCACCGTATGTGTAAGGAACAACATTAGAATCCTTTATAACCCTGTTTTTAAAAGCCTGGCTGTGATGTATTCATAGCTGTAGGTGTGCCTTCCCCACCGCCAGTGGGCTTGTTGTCCTTGGGAAGCCGTGCGGCTGGCTTGCAGGAGATCCACCTGGGGCGGCTTCCTTACCTTGCTGAATGATAGTCCTGCAGGCTAAGAAACTCATTTTGTTAGATTCTTAGGGGGTTTCATTTCTTGGACCCTAACCCTAACCCCAACCCCTGTGAAATGGACACGTAAAGCCAAAATGCTAGTTTTGTATCCAGCAGCCGAAAAGCCTAGGCTAGACTGGATGTAGGGAAGCTGGTTGTAATAGCTCCATGGGTCTTAGGATCTAGAGCTGCCTTCCTGGGTAGGAATGGCAGGTTCTGGGAGCTCTGGGTTCTTTTCTGTTGGGAGTCTTTTGGCCTCAGGTGAAGTATCTTTGCATATCACAGTCTTACTTTGCTTCCCCAGCTCAACCCTGCATGAGGGCTGCCCTGTTTCCCTTGGTTTCCTCACTGTGGAGGCACCCCAGTATGACCAGAGCTATTCTAGGAAGGTCTATGGGAAATAACTAAATGTATATGAAAGTAGGTGTGCTAAAAATCGTTATAACTTGATTCTCCTGGGTTTTAACTTTATAATCTTGTCCGGGAATGTGTGAATGGGTTTGAAAAGTCATTTTCACGTTTGTAGTGGCATGCCTCGTAGCCATGTTCAGAATTGCTCCTCATTGCTTGCTCTGTGACCTTGGGGCAAGTTTGGGCTGTAAAAGGAGATTGGAGGACCTTTTCTCTAAGGGCCTTTGGGAACGTTTTCAAAACACCTTTTGCACACCTTTCCCCATAACATATAGGATAAGCAAATGGCCATTTTTATTTCAGACGTTTGTAGGACTCTACTCTTGGAAACTTGCTTCATAGTTACCTGTTGACATTGTTGGAAATGCTGGGGTTTTGGTGTGTTACTGTGGCAGTTAGTGTCACTGACCACCTGTTTCTCTCTCCCCAGTGCAAGAACTATATCAACCAGTATGCTGACATTGCTGTCCAGATGATGATGCACATGGTAGGTGGCAGGGGAGGCCCCCTGTTAGTATTCTTTGTCTCAAACTCTGTGATTCCCAGGATTGTGAAAATTCCATGGTTTAGTTTTCCCTTTTTCCCTTCAGATAATGAAATGGGTCAAAATGAACCTTCTTCAACCAGCAGACTCTCTACCTGAGACCCAGTACCCCCTCCCCTTTACCTTCCCCAGCCAGGGAAAAGGCTGAGGCAGCTCAGCCCCCAGGACTGCCCTGGTGGCTTCCTGGTGATTCGTTTGCCTGTGCATATGTGAGCTGGCCATCAGATTTCTGGTATCTGCCTTTCACCCTGGGGCCCGTGGGAAGAGTCTGCTCTCGAAGCTAGGCCAGGGCTGAGAAATGCTATGTAGCAGCTGGAGTTGGTGGGTGCGGGGAATCCCGCCTCCCACAGTTGGTCCTGCACTCTTCGGCAGTGTAAGCTAGAGCTGCTGCCTGAGCTCCTAACTCCTGCACTTGCTTCTGATGCTTCTGGGTGGTTTGGGCATCCCTCTGTAACTAGAGGGAGAAAATCCTGAGCGTGCACGTGGGCTAGCTAGCTCTGTGCAGAAAACCGTTGTCCGAATCAGGGTGGTGGTATTCTGAAATTGGGAGCATGCCCTGGCTTCCTGAGAGCTAAGCTGCCAGAGTTGAGGGGATGGGTTGCACTTTCTCTCCATTCTGGGGCTGAGTTTCTGTGTTGAGATTGACTTGTGGTCCTTGAGTTTGTTCTCCAACCAGGGGTCAGCAAACTATGGCCCACCCTGTGTTTTTGTAAAGTTCTGCTGGACACAGTGATGCGCATCCCATTTTTTGCTGCAACAACAGAGTGGAATAGTTGAGTCCTCACAGCCTGGAACGCCTACAAGATTTACTCTGTGGCCCTGCGGTAATTGCTCAGGGGCTCCAACCAGGCTCTGGGATTATGACAACATGCCTCGTTCTAAAAATAGTTCAGAGGCAGCCCACAAAGACATGGAGCTAGAGTAGGAAATAAATAAGCCTTTGATTTGACTCGTTTTGGTTAATGGTTAAGTGCTTCCTCATAGCTGAGTAAAAAAAAGTTCTCATAAAAATTCTACTGCATAGATGTTTTTTGAAGTATGGGTAATACTTCCCAAATCAAAAATCATTTGTGGTTAAAAAAAAAAATTGCAGTCGTGTCATATGATTATATCGTACTTCAAACGTTATAGTTTACATTTGTTTGCTCAAAAATGTATTTTATTGGTCATTAAACATTCTGATAGAAAATGATTTTTAAGTGGCTGTATAACCTGTTTGGGTAAAACGTAATTTATGGAACCAGTCCCCTTTGAATGTTTAGGTTGCTTTGAGGTTTGCTTTTGGGATCAAAAGCATGATGAGCACCCTACGGTTAGATAAATCGGCAGATTCCATTGCTCCCTTAGTATAGAGAACTAAAATGGGAATTGCCGAATCAAAGGGTAAAGCTTTTGATCTGTTGTCAAATCGGCCTTCCAGGATGGCATTTGGTGCCCTGAGGCCAAGGCAGCGGAGGGTGTGCTTCAGGACCCCTGACCCCTCTGGGTATATATTCCAGCACACACCCCTGATTTGGGCACTCCTGTGTCTTGTTCCACTTTGCTGCTTACCACGCGGGGGAAGGCCCTGCAGGCACGGTGGGCTGAGGCTTCTGAGGATGGAGAGCTCCTCATAACCTGGCATTTCCTGGGACCTGTGGTCCAGTGTTTCGAGCATGATGTGGTGTGGCGGGAGCATGGGGACAGTGCACACACAACTGGACAGTGTGGTCTGTCCCTTGAGGGCCACAGTAGCTTTCCGGGCCCCCTGAAATAATAGGAACAAGGTAGGTTGCTGATTTGTGACTGCACGGTTTCCCCGAACTTCTGGTGACATCCTTGCAACCTTGGTTAACTGATGTTGTTTTAATTTTTTCTTAACTGTTGTGTCCTTTCCTTTCTCTTATTTTCATCTCCGATTTCCTGTGTTTTTTTTTTTTTTTTTTTTTTTTTTGTTCAACAGCAGGATCAGGTATGTGATGGGGGGTTTGCTTGTAGTAGTGGTCTGCTGCTGCTTGTAGTTAATTTTGCTCATTTTTTTTTAATGGCATGATCTGTGTTAATAACTAGGCTGGTGGGGGAGCTTCTGCATCTCCCCCCTGTGATTTGGGGGTGGGGGTGGGCCTCATCTCCCCTTCAAGGGGTGAGAAAAGGAAGTCAGGAGGGCTTGGACTCTGGTTAAAAACCAGCACCCCGCTGGCCATGTGCATGCCACCAATGTGATGATGGGGAACCATGGGTGACCCCAGAGATGCCTCAGTTTCCTTAATTGTAGGCCTGACTTCCAGTGGGACACCTTGTTTCTGTGATGACTGAGGGAGGATTGCATGTCTTTAGTCCTGTTTTTATTCACCCCAGAAATGCTTCTGCTGCATGAGCAAATCATTCGCAAACAGTGAGCAGACTGTTCCCGTCTGTTGGATCCAGAGACTTGGAAATCTCTTGATTGTGGCTTCTACCCTTCTGGGTGATGGGGTCCTGCAGATCCTGGAACCATATCAGATGGCTCAAGAGCCAGGCCACTGGTGACATAATATGGGGACTGAGTCCCCAGACCATACTTACTGAGGCAGTACCCTCTTCTGAGCACGGCATCTCTGTGTCGGGATAAAGAGTTTTCAGAGATATTTTGAAGTCTAATGGGAGAGGACTTTGGCTGAAATACCTGCATTTTCATCTAGGCTGCCCCAAGGAGTTAGTAGAACAGAGCTCAACTGAGACAAAGCAGCCACACACCTCCTGAGTCTTGGTCTTTTTTCTAAAAAGCTTGCTGTGTCTTTGGCCCCATTCTCATTTCCCTCCCCATTCTTAAAGTGTGCCAAAGTCCAGGTATTTAGGATACGTTCCAGACTTCCCCAATCTTACTTAATTCTGAAGATTTCTCAAAACTGAAACAAGGTGAACGATAGCCACAGTCTAGCTCTTCTGCCAAACAGCGCTCGTATTAGCAATCCTGTCCTGCTGCTTTATAGTTTGGTGATGGGAGGCAGACGCTGTCAGGCCCAGAGCTCGTTGCTGGTTGCATTTGGTTCACACAGTACACAGAGTGTGTATACTTTATCTCCCTCTCGGCCATCCTCATCGTGAAATGGTCAAGATGTCCAAATTACAAGTTACCCGGGGTTTGCTGTCTGGATGGGAAGGGGGTCCATCTGGAGTGTCTGTGACCCGAAAGGATTGATCGCTCTGGGGCCTTGGGTTTTTGTGTGTACTGTGTGTGTGCAGTTGTGAAAACAGAATTTTATTTTTTTTAATGTTTATTTTTGAGAGAGACAGAGCACGAGCAGGGGAGGGCCAGAGAGAGAGAGAGAGAGAGAGAGAGAGAGGGAGACACAGAATCTGAAGCAGGCTCCAGGCTCTGAGCTGTCTGCACAGAGCCTGGCACGGGGCTTGAACCCCCAGACTGTGAGATCATGACCTGAGCTGAAGTTGGTCGCTTAACCAACTGAGCCACCCAGGCGCCCCAAGAATGCGGTTTTTAAAAAGCCAAGCATTTCTTCTTTAAATGGTCCTGCCACTGAAAGATCGAGTGTGCGTTTATTTCCAGGATTTTCGACTTTCTGTTAGTGTATGGGCACAGTGGTTCTTCCTCTAGAAGAACATGCAGCCTGTTTCCTACTGAGAGTGAACCAACTCGACCGAGAAGCAGGTTCTAGAGCAGACCCGGTGTGCTTGGAGGAGGATCTGATTGGCTGTGAAAGGGAACAGGCACCAGAAGGCCTGCTTTCTGGGGGCGCTCTCTGGTCAGAGCAGGGACGTGGTTCTGTCTGCTCTCCCCTCAGCTTTGCGTGGCTGCCTCCCTGTGTGAAGCTGGTACGTCCACACTCGTGGGGGTCCCTTCAGATTTAATGAGGAATCCCGCCTGTTTGGCAATCAGGCTTGAAGCTGTGCCTGGGGTGCTCCCCCAGCGCCGCAGCCTTTGTGTTTAGAGAGTGGAGCTGAGGGGGGCGGTGGGTGCAGGCCTGCATCTGACTGCTTTTTCTGTGCCTTCTTTAGCAACCCAAGGAGATTTGTGGCCTGGTTGGGTTCTGTGAGCAAGTGAAGGAGATGCCCATGCAGACTCTGGTCCCTGCCAAAGTGGTCTCCGAGAACACCATCCCTGCGTTGGAACTGGTGGAGCCCATTAAGGTATCCGCTGTCACTGTACCGGCCAGGGCTGTGTAACGCTCGGGCCACTCCACATGGTACCACGTTCTGAGGCACGCACTTTTTTGGTTCCCTGTTTGGCTGCTGAAGGTGTTTGAGTTTGAGACCATTCGTTTATGGTGTCCCTCTACTAGTGCAGCATCCTGCTCCCAGCCCTGAGCGCATTTGTTTCTTGAGTTATAAACCTGAGGGCTTCACGGGGTCAGCCTGCACCTGTGGCACATCTAACCTTTTCTAGTATGTTTGTGCCCTCCACCCTGCCCCCTGTCGCTGCAGTGCAAACTCAATGTCCCTGGAACACCCCAGGGCTCGTGCAGAAGCTTCACGGCGTGCTGCCTTGCACGCATGGGTGTCTGCCTCGTTTCCCCGGCACTCTTCACTTGGTAAAGATCCACCGTGTTCCAAAATCAGCTTACATTCATCACTTACTACGGGTCCGGCAGAGGGTCAGAGTTGGAGTCCCGAAACCGTTGACCTGGAGTGGTGAACAGAATTGTCCTAGTGTTCATCGGACTTGCAGTTTAGTTCCTAAAAGGTCCGGGCCACGTAACGTTTTATCGCAGGGCACGCACACACTTCTTGCTCCAGACCTTGCCATGTCACTTGACCTTTGGCTGTCTCGTCTCCCTCCTCGGTCCTCCCTCCGCACGTGCAGCGTGCGGGCCACGGGTTTACGTCAGATGGGGCTGGGGCAGCACTCCCGCCTACCCTGTCTTGCTGACCAGATTACTGGCCAGAGAAAATGAGGGGAGTTACGGCTTGTATTTTGGCCACATGTGGCTACAGGTTTAAACAAAATCCATTCCTTGGTTTCTCTAGCCGCATTTCAGGCGCTCAGTAGGCATATGTGGCTCGTGCTGCCCTGCCAGACAGCAGAGGCGGAGAGGAGAATGTTCCTCCTGTCACAGAAAGCTCTACTCAGCAGGATTACTTTATTAAAGGCAGGCTTGTAGGAAAGCAGTCTCAGGTCCTAATGAGACTTGACACTTAAAAGCAGACCTGAAATGTGTTTAAAGCTTTGTCTTCTAAATAGTAGACAGGAAGTGAGTCCTCACTCCCCTGCTCTCCCATCCACCTTCTCAGAATGACTACGGGATGATGAAATGATTGTGGCCAGATAGATCATGTGAACAGCTCTTTGGGGTCGGGGGATGGTTTCACTGCTTCTGTCTCTTGAAATATGAATTCCTGGTTTTGGGGGTGGGTGCATGGCGGGATATGGTGGCGGTAGAGGACTGTGCAAAGGGGTGGGTCACCCGCCATGTAAAACCAGCAGGGACGGGAACTCTGATTGGGAAGAGACCACCTTACGGGTGACAATCTCTTGTCCTGGCCACAGGGTGTCCCTTTCCCTTTAGAGCAGCAGGGCCCAGGGGTGAGGCGAGGGTCTCAGTATTAAAGCGTTCTCCTGCCCTTTCAACAGAAGGACATGGTCCAGGCGAAGGCTAGTGTGAACTGCGAGGTCTGTGAGTACGTGGTGAAGGAGGTGGCCAAGCTGATAGACAACAACAGGACCGAGGTACATGCGTTTCCAGAATGCTAGAATGCCCGTTCCCCAGTGGCAGAACCAGCAGAAGAGGTGGACTTGGCCCTCGCTGGCACTGTACAGCAGTGCTGGGAATCTGCACACTTGCTGCCCACCGGTGGGCCCCTCTGGGCTGGGGTCGGGCCTGTTTCTTAGGTCTGGTCTTTCTGGGGAGGAGACCGCACCTTGCTGTTGGCTGGTTTCCTGGATCATGTTAGTATTTTGAGAATCTTTCCCAGGCCTGTCCAGCATCTCATCTTCTAATAATGATCCTCTTCTTTTGTGTTTCAGGAAGAAATACTTCACGCTTTGAATAGCGTGTGCTCAAAATTGCCTGTATCCTTATCTGAAGAGTGCCAAGAGGTGGTGGAAATTTACGGCAGGTCCATCCTGTCCATCCTCATGCAGGAGGCGGCCCCCGAACTGGTGTGCAAGATGCTCCATCTCTGCTCCACCCAGGGGCTGCCTGTGCTGCCTGGTGAGCAGGGTGAGGGTGTGGCTGGCTGGCCCTGTGGCGGGAAAGGGCCCGGCTGGTACTGAGCCTGTGCTCCTGTGTGCAGTACGCGTGATCCAGCCCAAGGACGGTGGCTTCTGTGAGGTATGCAAGAAGCTGGTAAGCTATTTGGACCACAACCTGGAGAAAAACAGCACGAAGCAGGAGATCCTGGCTGCTCTGGAGAAAGGCTGCAGCTTCCTGCCTGACCCGTACCAGAAGCAGGTATGCCCTGGGCCAGAATGTCAGAATCTTCCTGGAGAGGGCAGAGGCCGGGGCGGCTCATTGATTGTACCCATGACTGAGGTTTTCAGGGAGGGCTAGCCATTCCTTAGAGGCAGTCTGTTGGTTCAGGGGGACGTGCAGGGGGAAATAACAGGAGCAGGTGAGGTGAGGCTGAGTGTGGGTGCGTGGGGCATCTGGGAAGGGGGTCCTGGGTTGTCAGTGGCAGGATTTCTTTTGGAAGAACATGCGCAGCGCCCCTCCTTTCGTGCCCCTACTCTGCGTGGACACCCCTAGACCTGGGTCTGTATCTGTGTTTACCTGACAGTGTGATCAGTTTGTGGCTGAGTATGAGCCTGTGCTGATTGAAATCCTGGTGGAGGTGATGGACCCTTCCTTCGTGTGCTTGGTAAGCTCCTCTGGGTGGCTCTGTACGGAAGGGCTCCTCAGAGACTCTGGCCGAGTCTTGGGCTGGGGGTGGGAGGACAGGCTGCCAGGCCCACAGCACTTCACTCAGCAGTGCTGACTTTGGAAGCACATGTCAGAGCTCTAGTTGCTTCTTGAAGCTGATAAGCTCTGGTTTTGGAAAGGATCAATAGAGCGGATCTAATTCTTTCCTCCTCCTTTTGCCCTTTTTTCACCATACAGAAAATTGGAGCCTGCCCCGCAGGCCGTAAGCCTCTTTTGGGAACTGAGAAGTGTGTCTGGGGCCCTAGCTACTGGTGCCAGAGCATGGAGGCGGCCACCCAGTGCAACGTGAGTAGCCGGGCAGGTGCTCCTCGGGCCTGCCTTGCCAGCTGGGCAGCTCCTGTGACAGTCCTGTGTCAGTAGGCCCCTCTGCAGCCAGCTGTCTACCCTGCCTTCATGTCTGGGGAGCGGGAGTCGGGGGGCAACTGAGGCCCAGAGAAGCACTTAGGCTTATCTGTCTTGGCCCCGCAAAGGCGGGAAGACTCTGCTCTTGCCAGTGAGAAGGGTGGGGGTGTTCTTCAGTGCTTTGGGCTTGTTTGCCTGTTCTTGCCTTGAGTTCTCCTGTGACAGGGTCAGGAGCCCATTCACGTGAGGCCACCCCTGAGGTTGCACAAGTCTTGTCCCTTGGGTCGGTCTTGAGCCTGAGCTGAATCTTCACCCAAGGCCTGATGCTGGTTCTTGAACAGCCCTGAGAGCTGGTGCTGCCCAGTTGTTTCAGGGTGCTGTGGTGCCGTCTTGATGGGGCAGCCACTGGTGGTGCCCCACACCGCTTTCCTGGGTGGGGACGTGTGTGGGCCCGTCGGTTACTTAATGCTCCTTTGTGCAACTTTTTCTTCCTTGATCGGGTTCCTCGTGACCAGCAGGGCATGACTGTGCCGGTAGGGTTGTGCCAGTGTGGTGATGCCGGCCACGGCCACCTCCTTGCTTCACCAGGCCTGGTCCACAGCACAGTTGGCAGAGGAGTAGGCTTTTGCTGCTGTCCTGGGCGATGTGCCCGTGGGGCCATTGTCTGCCAGGCCTGAGCTGGTGTGCCCCCTGGTGGGTGAGGAGGTCTGCCCTAGGGTCCTCCGTGCAGCCCGCTGAGCGCCAGGACTGCGCCTGTAAGCAGATGGAGAGGACCTGGGCCCTACGTGCACGGGTGCTCCTCTGGGAGACACGCAAGTGCTTGTAGCTGCTGCCCTGGGCCTTGCCTCGGGAGTCCCTGACACTGGGGTGGACACGCGCTCCCCCGTTTTCAGTGACGTGCTGTCTAGCTGACTTAGGACAAGATAACAGGTCCCATTTTTGGGTGATGTCTGATGCACTACTGGGCCATGGGTGAAATCTGTCACATGAAGACTAAACCCAGTTTCCTCTCTCCTGTCAGGCTGTCGAGCATTGCAAACGTCACGTGTGGAACTAGAAGGGATGTTCCTTCTGGGAGAAACTGCAGCATCTTTTCCTACTTGTGTGTCTGGGGCAGTGAACACACAGATCTGTTGGCTCTGTTTTCAGCTAGGATCCCCTTTCCCTGTCTCCTTTCCTGCCTCCCGATTGTAGCATTGCCATTAGCGGGGGAGGCGCCTCGCCCTCTGCCACCCGTAGCCGCTTCAGTGTCCCCTCCCTTGCCTGACCACTGAGGATGTCCTGTGCGCCGGGGCTCTTTCAGCCTGCCCTTGCGGCTCCCTGGAGGAGGTGGCGGGGGCTGTGGGTGCTGGCACAAGCCTCCTCTCCATCCTCCCAGCTGAGGCCTTGTTCTGAGCCCTCCGCCTACCCCACGCAGGGACCGCCCCTCTTCTGGGCCCACTGGCTGCTATACAAAGAAGCAAAACAAAGGCAGTTTTATACAAAAGAGGAGAGGCTCAGAATAATTAGGCTTTTTAAAACTGCGTAGTTTCCACTGTTGGGAGGATTGAGGAAGCAGCCACTCAGGAGACCTGGGTGAGGCTTGGGTTTGCTGTCCCCTGTTGACCTTTGAGTCAGCTTTCCTGTGTCTTTGCTGGTGAAGCCTTGTTTGGGGTTCTTTGGGTTTGGGTGGGAGGGGCAAACCTGCCTGAATGTCATCTAACTCCGCGTGGAGGTCCTGTGGGCCCGCTTTTGTGTGTGAGCGTGGACAGTGGTGACCGCCTCTTGCTTGCTTTTGTGTCCGAGTGGCCGTGGAAGCCTTGCTTTGTGTGTCTGTACTGCCACCCGGGCCCGCCCTTGCTCTGGGGGGGGGGGGTCCCAGCCCCTCCGCTCCAGCCCTCAGTTCGAGGATGTTCTTTCTGATCTTCAAATCAATGTGGATGACAAGCTCCTAAGCCTTTGGCTTTCAGGTAGTGGGTCTGCTGGGCCTGCTGCCCAGGGGCCTCGGCGGCCTCCTCTCCTATTTGGCCTCCTCTTTTCCACTTCTAGTTGCCAGGAGACGGCGAGATACGCAGTTGCTATTAAATGGACTTGATGACTTTTTTGGTTTGTTTTGCACTAAAGTTTCCGTGATTTAATAATAAATAAACTCTGTTAACCATTCTAAGCCTGAGTGCTTCTGTACCACCTCAGCTGGGGGGTTTGGTTTTTGAGTGGGTCCCAGGGACCCCCTGGATGTCAGGCCCAGTTTGGCTCCGCCCTTCATCCTCCCCCCTGCCCACCCCAAGGCGGGTAGTTTGCCACCGCCAGAGCTAACTGAAGGAATGGAATTGCCGGTTCCTTGTGAGTTGCTTTTCTTATTTGAAATTCAGACCATTCCAGAAACGTTCAGTGAGTGCCAGTTAAACAAAATCAAGGGGAAAATGTTGAGGGAATAACTTAATTTAAAAAAGGAATGCACACAAACCACACAAACGCTCTACATTCAGAACCCAGGGGAACACCAGTCATTTCTGTGAGCCGGGCACGTGGGAAGCCAGTGAGATGTAGAGAACGCGGACCATGTCCATGGGGGGAGGCAGGGATCACTCACTGCCCCTCGCTGGATGTCCAGCCGGGCATTGTGCTAGAAATGCATTGGGACTTGAACTGGAGTCGAGGAGGCCAGACAGGGTATGCCTCTCTGGGCTCCCCTCTTCTGGTGCTGAGAGTCCGGGGGCAGGAGGGAGGGCAAGGACAGGGATGTGGAGAGGGGAGGGGGAAAAGGGCCTGCTTGGCCTCTTAGAGCTCAGCCTGGGCCCCCAGTGACCCTCCTTACCTTTGTCCTTAGATGCCTAACATTTTTGTTTGGTTTTCTTAAAAAAATAACAAATTTTGTGAAGATAGAGGTCAGGTGCTGAATGGGCGTCTGGCAGAGGTGGACTCTGAGCAGCTGTGTGGGCTGCCCCCAGGCCAGCCCGAGCCTGGGGAGGGGCCCGCGCTGGGAGAGACGGGGGACAGGAGCCGCTCGCACCAGCGACGCCCCCGTCTGGTCATAGCTCTGTGATCTCCAGGGGGCTCTCCAGGATCACGTCCCGAAGCTTGTGCAGGGGCGTCGATTTGGCCGACTCTGTGCGGGCGTTGCGCTCAAAGGCGCCAGCTTCTGCGGTGGTCAGTGTCTCCAGCGAGCGACCCAGGCCCTTCTGGTCGTCCTCAGGCAGGCTGTTAAGGTCAGTGGCCAGTAGTGTGCCCGTGCTGCCGTGCACCGTGTGGATCCCGTCGGGGCCCTTGAGCTCTGCCGGCGGCTTGTGGCGGAAGCGCAGGCTGCCCTGGCCAGGGCTGCGCTGCCCTGGCTCCTCCTCCAGCTCAGTCTGGATCAGCTGCAAGAGACCAGGATCCCCCAGTGGCTCTGAGACCCACTCGAGGGCATGCCCAGGGGCCGGGCTGGGCAGGTGGATGGCCCCCAGAGTCCCACCTGCTGTGCCCATTTCCTTCCTACTGCACACTGGTAGCTCTGCAAGGGACTCTCTCTGGGCTTGTGCCGCAGTAGGCTGGCCTGTCCAGCTGGTGGCAGTGTTTCTCAAACTGCGTACAAAGGGGAAGCACGGACGCTTAGGGTGTTAGGGATGTATGTGTTCTTGGAGTGTGGGCTTCCCTTGAGAATCGAATTTTGTGTATTTGCTTTGATAAAGATCCTGTGATGCAGTTTTGGTGTCTGGATTGGTCAACACTTTGTGTTCCAGCAAGACATGGAGGGAGTGTCCACAGGTGAAGTCGGAGGGGTGACAGGGTATAGTGGGAACTCAACACGTGGCACTTCTGTCCTGTATGAAACTGTTCATCTCTAGCCTATTCCGTCTGGGAATTGCTGGCCCAACCGGAAATCTGGGTTTTTGAAAAAAGTGCATGTTTAAAGTATTGATATCGCTGCAGGCAAATAAATTTATGTAGGCCTGTTTGCCCCTGCAGCCTGTTTCTTATAAGGACATCACTCCTTTTAAAGGCATCTTCTTGGGGTTCGAGTCTGAGAAACACTCCTCAGTACCCACCCTAGGAAAGGCCACTGCAGAGCCCAGAAAGTAGACGCGGCCTGGGGCTGCTGTCTGACTTCCTGGACCCCACCCATTGCTGTCTTTGACCCTGGCTGCTGAACTCAGATTGTGAGAAGGATGAGGGTGGCAGGGGGGAGGGAGGGAGGGCAGGAGGCGGGAGGGGAGGAATGAGCACCCCCAGTGCTGGGGCACAGCACACAGCTCCGGGCTGGCCCGGCTACCTCGGAGATGGAGGAGTGGCAGGAGGAGGCTTTTTGCACCATCCGCTGTGCAAAGAGCTTTTTGAGCCGCAGGTAATCCTCCAGGACCACCTTGAGCAGCGATCCCTGGGGGAGCGAGAGGGTTAACCCCCCACCAAGGCCCTCCCCTGCCTGCCACACCCCTCGCTCACTCCCACGACTAGGATGGAGGTGATGGAAGATGCTAGTAGTCTAGGGTGCGTAGGCACCTGATCCAAGGGGAGAGGACTGGGGGCAGAGCCTGGTGACAGTGGCCGGCCAGAGCCCACATGGGCGCCAGGCCAGGGCAGGCTGCAGGAGCTCCGTATCAGCTGGATGGCCTGGCCTCTGAGCCTAGAGGTGAAGGCTGTTCCCCAGGATGCGCCCCCATCCCTGTATCCCGGGAGCTGGTCTGAACTCAGCCAGGGGTGTGGGTGCAGGCCCCTGAGGGGGTGGGCGCGCAGGAGCCTGCGGCGGGGGGTGGGGGTGGGGCTTACCTTGATGGGGCCCTCCCGAATGATCTGGCCCAGCTTGGCAATGTTGTCGTACTCTTGGATGGCTGCGCGCAGGTACCGGTCATCATCAGGCTTGACTGCTGCTGGCTCACGCCCAAAAGTCCCCTGGGGAGAGGGCACATTAGCTGGAGCAGAGGCAGACTGCATGCACACGCATGCACATGCACACACAGGCCCCCCTCTTCCCCCGAAGAACCCAGCGCCTTGGCAGGCAGTGGTGAAGACCTGCTTTACCTCCCCCGCCAGCCCGCACGTCTGTCCACCCCCTGCCCCTCGCTCCGGCCAAGGCTCACATGGGTGCGGGTGGGGCTGTTCCATAGGTCTGCGATCTCACTCAGGCTCTCCGGCAGGTCGTCCTCATGCTCCGCCTGGGCAGCCAGCTCCAGGTTCCGGCAGAAGGGATCCAGCCACACGGGGTTGGCTCTGCAGGTGGGGTGAGGACAGAGGCCCTTGTAGCTTAACCACCACACCCTGCTCTTTTCCCTGGCCAACAGTAGTACCTTCACGGGCCTAGAGGTTCATGGCCATGAGAAGTAGGCCCCCTAGCCCCTACCACTTGGGTGCACACCACCACGCTAGGATCCCTCAAGAACCAGGACATGTCGATCTCGATCAGCTTTGGTACAGAGGCCTCACTCTGCACCTGAGGTCCACGTCCGCTGGCACTGGAGGCCCAGTTAGGGTGTTGATCCCAGCTCAGCCAACAGTTTGACTGTAGAGAAGGCTGGCTGGCCACCAGGGGGCACCCATACCCCAGATTTTAGCTAGTCCGGTCCCTCAGAGCTCGAGGGGTGTCAGACAATCCCCTGCAACTGGGTCCTGGGCGGGCCTCCCCAAAGTGACCCTGAGGGCTCAGGGGCCCCACTCACCCGTCGAAGGAATACTTGTTGGTGTTGGGCATGTCCATGATGTCGATGAAACCACGATTCCCTGTAGGGAGAAGTGCTGGGACATGGAGGGGAGGGAGACACCCTGCTGGGGCTCGGGGAGCCCGAGTCCGCACTCTAGGCCCCCAGAGGCTCCTCCTGCCCTCTCCTGCTCACCCCCCACCCAGTCCCCCATCGCAGCCCTTGCTCACCCGCCGAGCCAGCCACAATGGCTTTGAGCTTCCTCTTGTGTCTGGGGAGAAGCAGAGAGAGGGGCTGGTGAAGGAGGCTGGATGGGGCTGGCATCTCAGGTCCCAGGAGCAGGGCTGCCAGCCTCTCCCAGGGCGGGGGTGGGGCCAGGGTCACTCACACAGTCCTGTAGTACCAGTTCATGAGGACGAACAGCACAGCAGCCAAGAAGAGGAGAACGGCCAGGACGATGATCGCCATCTGGGGGAGTGGGGCCAGGCGTGAGTGGGCAAGCGCACCCAGGGCAGAGGGGCGGTGGGCGGGGTGTCGCAAGGAGTACCTGCAGGGTGGACATGTCGTCGGGCAGCCGGGCGGAGATGGCAGGCTGCACGTCCAGGACGTTGTAGTTCCGGAAGAGGTTCCGCAGCTGCTCCTTGTTCTCGTCAATCATCTGGATCACCCTGAGCGAGGGGCGAGGGCCTCAGCTCCCCTGCTCCGCCATTCCTCGAGAACTCGGCTCTCTCAGAAGGCTCTGCTGAGCTCCTGCCTCCGACCCCCAGACTCACCCCCACCAAGCTTTGCAAGATCAGATCCCACTCAGCGAGAATAGTTTTGTATCTTACAGGGTTTACCACCCCTCACACAGGATCCTGCTTGCTTCCTCACCATCTGTGTAATAGTCCCATTTTACAGATGGGGAGAGTAAGGCTCAGAGGGGTAGAGCTCTGCTCATACCCGCAAACTCCTCTCTACTAGTCCTGCCCACCTCTGGGCAAGAGCCCCACACAGCAGGCCTGATGGGGTTATCGGCCTCCTTTGGTGGGTCCCCTCCCCGGCTCCGGGCAGGCAGGTGGACCGACCACCTGAGCACAGAGCCCACCCACCGGTCCACGTCCAGGATGCGGTTGGTATCACGGTTCACCACATGGATGAGCAGCTCTGTCTGTGCGAAGTTCACCCGACCCTTCTTGTCCACGTGGAACTAGGCGAGAAGAGGCATCATGGGGTGTGGCGGGAACAAGGGATGGGGACCGGGAGCCGCTCCCGGCCTACCCTGCCAATAAACCTGTCACCGCTGAGTGCTCGAGGAGGACCAAGCATGCGGTCAGTCACTTCGCCACATCCGGCCAGGTGCTACTATTAGCCCTATTTTACAGGTAGGAATACTGAAGGCCGGTGACGTGGAAGGACTTTCCCACGGCCACGTAGCTAGGGAATAATTGACGGGGCACAGAGACCCCCTTTCATGCCCCTGATCTCCGCAGTGCTCCAAACCTGTGGCCTGGTCGTCCTCCCCTCACAGCCCCCAGGCCTGGGGTGGGGGGGGGGTGTTCCACGGGGCACCTGCACGTCGTCCGTGTTGACGATGGCACCGGTGATATTGGAGAGCAGGCGGATGAACTCCTCCTCAAAGCCACGCACACGGTCGGGGATCTCATTGATGACGATCTTGACGCGCTGGTCATCCCTCAGGATGTAGATGCCAATGATGGCCGTGTCATTGTGGCCTGCCAGGTCCCGGGCCACAATGTCCACCACAAAGTAGCCAGGGCTGTAGGCCATGAAGAGGTCAAAGGTACGCAGGATGCCATCCACACTCCCTGCAGGAAGAGCCCGTGGGCAGGGAGCTGCTCAGGGGCCACCTGGTGCCCCTCAGTCCCCTGGGAAGGGGCAAGGGCCAGGGTGCTTGGACGCACTGAGGGGAGGCAGCATTGCAGGCCACAAGTCCCTGCAGGGCCCAGCAGAGGAAAGCTGACAGTGGAGTGGACGGGGGATTAGGGGGACAAGTGAGCATGAGTCTTCAATCTGAAGGAGCAGCGGTGCTGGCCTCCACTCAGCTCACTATTATCCTGGGAGAATGCAGCCAGTGCTGCCAGAACTGGTACTTCTGGAGATTTCTAAGGTTTTACTTAAACACTGCAAGTTTAAACACAACTGTGGGCTGCAATGTCCCAAGGGTGACAAGTTTGGGACTCCACTGTCCCATGTAGGGGACCATGGGAGACGTGTGAGTGCCTCGGTGTCTTGTCTGTCTCTCTCACACACGTACACTTCAGAATTCCACATCCACGCTAGAGACATGACCAGAGGTGGTAGAGTAGTCTTCTCTTAGAAGCCCCATAGACCTGGGTTCAAGACCTGCCACTTTCTCGCTGTGACCTTTAGGAAGGTACATAGCCCCTCCGTGCCTTGATTTAAACTAAGAGCAGTAGGAGATCAGAGGACGAAGGGATGATGTCTGGTTGTGTGACTGGTTGAGAATTAGACTTCAGAGGATGGTTAGGGGGATCATAGCATATCTGAAGACAGAGGTGATGGTCAAGATGGTATTTCAGGAAGTGAAGACAAAGGGCGAAGGCCAGTGGAGGATGGTATAGAACAGGATAGAGTGGTGAGGGGCTCAGCTTGGGTGGGCCCAGGGCCCTTACAGATAGTGGGAGGTGTGCAACCAGGAAGAGGGACTAGGAGAAGGACCTGGGGAGCCTTGAAAGCCAGGCCAAGGAGTCTAGACTGACCCCTGTAGGTGAGAAGAGTGGGGAAGGGGCTGGGTAATGGGATACCCTCCAGGCCTTGCAGAACCTGACCCAAGAGGCTCAGCTGTCCACACGGGCAGATGCACAAGTCAACATGCATGCTTTCTGGTACATACATCCTCTTTGAATTCTGGCTCCCCAGTGCTTAGCACAGTGCCTGGCCCAGGGGAGGGGGAGGTGCATAAATAGGGAGATAGGCGGACATAAGGAAAGGAGAATGGGAAGGTGGGTGGATGGACAGACGGGTGGACGGATGCATGGGTGGGCAGACTGACACGTGGGTGGGTGAATGGGTGGATGGATGGATAATGGATGAGAAGATGGAGAGATGGAAAGAAGAGCAAAGTGGGTGGGTAGATGTAGAGATGGAAAGAGGAATCAGAGACTAGAAAGACAGGTGGGTGAAGGGAAGGGTTAACAAATAGCTGAACGAAGGCCGGATGGGTGGGTGAACAGAAGGGCTGACATGGCCACCTGGCCGGCCGTTGTACCCCGTGGTGCCCACACAGACCCCATGTCCTCCAGACTACAGTCCCTGCAGTGACAGAGGTCTTGAGTGGAGGTTCCTACCCATGGTGAAGACCTGGCCCACGTCCTCGGAGTCATTGGCAAGGGCCCGGAAGTAGTGGATGGCCAGGATGCTGTAGAAGACGAGGCTGTTGTTGCCAATGTCTGCGTCCAGGGCCAGCACCTGGATCAACTCTGAGCCCACCTTGGCATCGGTGGCCACTCCTGCAGAGGACGGGCAGGCGGGTGTCAGCGGCAGGGCGGGGCCGCCCCGCACCCCAGGCCCAGGCTCTGGCCCCTGCACCTGCAGTGTACTCAGCCTTGGTGAAGCGCGGGGGCTGGTCGTTGATGTCTTCTAGCACGACGCGCACCTCCTGCAGGGTGAGGTCAGTGACCAAGTCGAGGGCTGGGGAGGGCCCACGGGGAGGGGTCCAGCTGCGATTGCTCGAGGCCTTGACGATGAAGGAGAAGACGGCTTCGCGCTCCCGGTCCAGGTCCCGCAGCACCAGCAGACGCCCGTCCGGCTGCAGATGGAAGTTCTTCTCCTCGTTGCCGGCTGAGGGCGGGACCACGGCACAGGGTGAGGGGGCAGCGCTGGGGCGGGGCATATTTGGGTCATCTCCAGCCCCAGGGTAGCTAGGGCACTAGCCCCGGCAGTCCCCACCTGCGATGAAGTAGTACACGATGGCGTTGGGGCCCTCATCTGCGTCCACGGCGCCCGTCACGTTGCCCACCAGGGTGCCACGTGGGGAGTGCTCAGGCACTGTCAGCAACTGGTACTGGGGGCTGCCTTTCTGCAGGGGGGAGGAGGGTGTCACTTGAGAGCCACGGCCAGAGGGCCTTAGGCCATACCTCTGTAGGTGCTGAGGGACTTTATTGCCCTCTGTAGGTGCTGAGGCCTTTGGGGTGAGCAGGACCTCCGTAATCTCAGGGGAGCAAGGGCTGGGCCTGGCCTGGAAGGTTCTATAAAGTATCCCAGCACCTGAATGGAAGTTTGCAAGGGGGTACGCTCTTTAAAAAAAAAAAAAAAGTTTTTAGTGTTTATTTTTAAGAGAGAGAGAGACAGACAGACAGACAGACACAGACACAGAATATGAAGCAGGCTCCAGGCTCTGAGCTGTTGGCACAGAGCCTGACACGGGGCTCAAACTCAGGAACGGCAAGATCAGGATCTGAGCCAAAGTCGGATGCTTAACGGAGCCAAGCAGGTGCCCCAAGGGGGCACACTCTTACACGCACATGCGTGTGCACTCACCGTCTCCGGGAACATCACCCCCAAGTGCACACAAGAAAAAACCCCACCAAGTTGTAGATTATGAGTCTAGGAGAGCAGCTCGGCTGGCCCAGCTTGGTGAAGCGGAGCTGAATTTCAGGTTTCCTGTGTGCCCTCGTGTGTGTGCAGTTAGGAGAGTTACAGCTCCAGGAGTCGGGTGCATTTGTCTGCTATTTTGGCTGCTGGGTAGTACCTTGAAATAGTAGCTGCTCAATAAATACTTGTACCAAGTGCCTGCAGTTTCTGAGTGTAAACACATGTATATGGTACAGTGTGCACAGGAGAGCGTGTGCATGTGTGCTTGTAGGGGGGAGTCCCCGTGTGTGTGTGGGGGGGGGGTGGGGAGGATGGACGAGCTCACCGGGGGCCTCACAAACAGAGGTTCGTTGTCGTCGATGTCCTCCAGGGCCACTTGCAGTGGCTGCATGGTCTCGTATGGCACTGGCTGGCCCAAGTCGCTGGCCACCAGGATGAGCTGGGGGGCAGAGGAGCACAGTCAGAGGAGGGCACTCCCCGGGGGCCAGGTCATAGCCCTGGCTGGCAGTCGGGGGGGGGGGGGAGGTGGTGGCCCTGCGCCTAGAGGAAAGCCCCTCCCTTGGCCCCGCCCCTTGCGGTGGGGCCCGCCCCCTTACGCTGTACACCGCCTGTTTCTCGCGGTCCAGGCGCTGCGCGGTCTGGATGAGGCCGCTTATGGGGTCGATGGTGAAGTACTCCCAGTCCCGGCTGCCCGCCGTCTTCAGGAAGCTGTAGCGCACGGCCCCGTTGAGGCCCTCGTCCTTGTCTGTGGCATAGACCTCATAGACATTGGAGCGCAGCGGGATCTCCTGTGGTGGGGGGTGGGGGGTGGAGGCGTATGGCAGGCAGGCTCCGGGGGCATCTGGGAGACGGCCAGCTCCCAGGCCCTGGCGGAGCTCTTGTTCTTTGTCCTCGCTTAGCAGAAGGTCCTTGCCACCTCCCGGCATCCTTAGGAAACGCCTGCCTGCTTAGCTGGTATCTCCAGGAGTCTGAGCACCTGCCAGAACATCCCTTCACCCCACCCCCACTCCACTACCCGGTGATGGTCCCACCTGGTCTCCATCCGCCACGCTTCAAAGTCTCCCCGGGTTATTGCCCTTCCAAGGCCTTCCCCTGTCCCTCGGATCCCACTGCATGCTGAGGTTTGGAAGACAGGAGGAGAATCCCGAAGCTCAGGCCACAGCTACCCCCCTAGTGCTGGCTCCGTCTTGCTCTCTGCTACCCTTATCACAGGAGCCCTGGGCATCCCCCGACAACACCATCTACCCAGTGGGGTACCCGAAAATGAGGGGCAGGATGGTGGGCTGACATGGTGGATGGAGACGACACTGGGTTCCAGTCTGTTACTAATTCACCGTGTGACTTGGACATATGCCACTTCACGGCTCTGGACCTCAGTCTCCCGATTGCCTTAAGTGTGAGACACCAAAAACTCTGATGGGCGTCATACCCTGAGCCGTAACAAGCTGCACAGGGCACAAGGCAAAGGGCAGGCTTCTTGGCTTTTAGTTGGAAAACTGTCAGCTCAGCATGGTTTCACCGTTTATCTCACCGATCATGACAATCAGAAACTCCAAATGGCAGTTACATCTACTTAATAGAAAGTGGGATGACAAATAGAGAATTCCTTAACAAATGCTAGTTCTCTGCGAGACCTGAATCTTTCAAAATTCAGAGTCTTGAAGGGAAAAACGTAGCAAATGGGCCTCTGTGGTGGAAAAGGAACTAGACTATTATTAATTTATACCTTGCCTCATTCCACAGAAAAGACTTGAGACAATTTATAAGAATGTATAAATTATAGTAAGAGTGAACAAGTTAAAAAAAAAATCAGGGTAAAGAAAATGGGGGCACCTGGGTGGCTCAGCGAGTTGTGTCTGGCTCTTGACCTTAGCTTAGGTCATGATCTTGTGGTTCATAGGATCGAGCCCCGCGTCAGGCTCTGTGCTGACAGCACAGAACCTGCTTGGGATTCTCTCTCTCCCTCTCTCCCTTGCCCCCCTCCCACTTGTGTTTGTTCTCTCCCTCTCTCTCTCTCTCAAAATAAGTAAACATTTTTTTCTAAAAAAAAAGGGAGAAGAAAGTGATTGGCAGGAAGATGGAAACTGAGGGGTACGGGGCCAGGTTTGTGCACTAAGTCCCTGCAGGGTCATTCGGTGTAGACTGACTGCTCTGAGCTCCCTGGCGGGCAGCACAAAGAGGACCACTCCGTCACTGCAGTAGGCACGGGAAAAAGCAACTCACAACGTAGGAGCACAGCGCTGCCTAGAGCGCAGCCCTGGGACAGATTTCTCCTGTGGGGCCTCAAAGAGGAGACTGAGTGACGAGGTGGAGGCACGCTGAAATTCGGGGAACAGAGAGCGCATGGGAGATACCCTGATTACACCACCAGGGGGCAGGTCGGGCCTGGGTGCTGACAGGAAGGAGGGAAGGGTGGGAGATGAAGGAGTGAGTACTCCCTGTCTTTACAAGGCAATTTAAACAATTTTTTAAAAAGTTTATTTATTTTGAGAGAGAGAGTGAGAGAGAGTGAGAGAGACAGAGTGAGAGAGAGAGAGAGAGTGAGAGAGAGAGAGAGAGAGAGAGAGAGAGAGAGAGAGAGAGGATCCCAAGCAGGCTCTGCACTGTCAGCATGGAGCTAGCTAGATGTGGGGCTCGATCCCACGAACTGTGAGATCATGACCTGAGCCGAGGTCACGAGTGGGACGCCTAACTGCCTGACCACCCAGGCACCCCTACAAGGCAATTTAGAGCAAGGAACAAAAGGGTTGGGGAATTCTGGAAGGTCAGCCACTTCCCCTTGTTTCTTATTTTGATGCTGGTACTCGATTCCTAAGCTTGGCATCAGCAGGAACAGACAGACAGACAGAAGGAACATGTGTGTTTATTTTGAGACACAAATATGGGGGAAGTGGGTTTCCGGGGAGACTGACTTTTCTGGTAGACTTCTAGGAACGAGAGATGGGGCATCTAAAAAAACACTCAGAAAGGTCACTTTCTCCAGGTCACTGGCTGGTAGTGGCAGAGTCAGACTCGGGCCCCTGATGCTGGCACAGCTCAGCTCATACTACTACCCGCCGTTCAGTACTGCCCTGTGTGATACTGAGCAGGTCTGCCTCCCACCCTGGCCTCCCCACGTTCACAGAGGGGCCATGCCAGTGTCCCAGGCGTGACTGCAGGAGGAAGAAGGGCATATGGGATATGGGAAGGGAGACGCTGGCGGGTGGGCAGACCAAGGGACAGCAGTACCTCTCTGATGTGGAGGACGGTGCCGTTGGGCGGGCGCACGAAGACGGGGCGGTTATCATTGACGTCTATGACCTCCACCAGGAGCATGGTGGCGCCCCAGAGTGGGGGCTGTCCGCCATCCGTGGCCACCACGGTCAAGTTGAACCTCTCGTAGGACTGCAGTGGCCGCTTTGTGGTCACCAGGCCTGAGTCCATGTCCACGTGGAAGGCCTCTGGCAGGTGGGACAAGAGAGCAGGGCCTGGCTCCGGCTGAGACGTCCTTCCCATCCCTCCTCCTCCTCCTCCTCCTCCTGGCCTGGGGCTGCAGGCAAGACTGCCCCCTCTCACCCCCAAGGCATCATGGGTGGGGAGCAGACCACTCACCCACACCAGGGCCCTCAAGTGAGTAGGCCAGCTCCCCGTTGGGGCCCTCATCCTGGTCGGTGGCCATCATGGTGATGACCGAGGTGCCTGCGGGCTCATTCTCATACACGCTTGTGCTGAACTGGGGCTTGGAGAACTGTGGCCGGCAGTCATTGACGTCTAGCACCTGGATCACCACCTGGGGTGAGGGGGGGGGGAGGTTGAAGTCAAAGGTCAGGAGCATACGAGGGAGCGGCTTCAGGTGACCCAGTCACACGGGAGTAAGCCAGGGTGGACAGTGCCCACTGTTGGAGTCTGACCTCAGTGTATTTAACCCTGAGTCTGTTTCCTTAGCTGTATGTTGGGGACGGTAGCATCTTATCTCTCAGGGGCTAGCGAGGCTCACGCAGGATGGGACACGTGCACAGTGCCTGGCCCAAGGACACGCTCTGCAACGTGGACTGTGGTTACCGGATCATCCGTGTCCGGGCCCGGGAGCAGGGAGCCCTCCCCGCCCCCCTCCTGCTCTGTCCTCTGCTGCTTCCCACACCGGACTCTACACCCGACTCTAATCTCTGGATCTTAATGCTGGACTGTGATTCCTCCACTCCCAGAAGTTTGCTCTCGCTGGCGATGTGTGTCTGGCTTGGGACTTGGCTCCCTTTGCTGGCCCCACAGCCCAGGGCGGCTCCGATGGACACTGAGGGCCAGGAGGCCTCCCCCTTCCCCCCACCCTCCGGAGCTCCTGTGGCCCCGCCTGACCGCATTCTCATCAGAGCCCTTCACAGCAGTGATTTCAAGAACCCCTTTCCGTGCACAAAGCACTTGCCAGGTCCCCGTCTCCCAGACTTGCCACTGCTTGGGCAGGAAGCATCATCACTGCTGCTCTTGCCTCCCACCCCCTGCGGATTTGACAGCTGGGGCTCAGAGAAGTCATATGCCAAATGCAGTGTGCTCAGCTAGTGGGATCTTTGTCTTCTGACTCCAGATACTGTGCTTTTCCCAGCACAGCACATGTGACACAACACAGCCTATGTGACACGGACAGGATCCGGGTATGTGTGAGAGCTCCTGGCCCCTTTCCCCCTGCCCCCCACCTGCTCGCAAGAATCTGTCTTTGCCCACACAGCTTCTCACCCACCCCTGCCCTTCAGGAGAGCTTACCTGGGATGGTTAGGTTATTGTGGGGGAGGTTTGGAAGAACTGACTATGGAATGACAGGACTGGAGAAGGCAGAAACGGGGGACGAAAGGAGGAGAAAGCAAAGCCTCGAGGCATGGGACTCTGGAGAGAAGTGGGGATAGAGCTTAGAAGGTGGTCCGCTGGCCTCGGGGCGACTGCGTTGATGCTAGAACTGCAATAGGAATGGGGCTGGGAATTGGACCCCTCGCTAGTGTTCTTTAAGAGACATAAATAAAGATAATCGCTTTACAGTCACGTTTGGTTGCTAGACTGTTTCCTTCAGTGGGTCACCATGGACAAGTGCGACGTGTGGAGCCCCAGGCTCTCTTGGAGTTACGCTCGGGTGTGTTTAACCGCCTTAGCAGGTGTTTGGCACAAGAGCTTTCTCTTCGAGAGTCCCCGTCTCCCTAAGCTACAGCCATTTTGACTCAGGGGACCGGGTGGCTCTGCTCTCATGCGGCAGTATTCTCTAAAGGAAAGGCTTTGCTTGATGCCTGCACAATTCCAGGCCTCAGTGTGCCCGGCCTAGGCTGGTGGTCCTTACCTGCACCGAATTTTCTCGGCGGTTGCTGGCTATGTCCCCAGGGTTGTCTTTGGCCAACGCAGTCAGAATATAGTGGTCCTTCTTCTCCCGGTCCAGAGAGGACAGCACATAGATGTCACCCTAGTAGGGGGAGGGTGGAATCAGGTCCTTCCTTCATCAGTCTAACTGATCTTTATTGAGCAAACACCTTACGCCAGACACTGTCCTAGGCTCTGGAGATGCAGCACCGGGCAGCCCCTGCCCCCATGGAGCTGTCTGACTCTAGTGGTTCTCCTTATCCCCAGTGCCCACTCCGCCTGCACAATGGGATGGTCAGCCCAGCATGGAAGTCGCTCCCCGGCCATGTATACAGAGTACTAACCCTGTAAAGAGTTACTCTTCCTCGTGCCGGGCCAGGAGCATGACTGACTGTTCACACCAAGCAGGAAGGACAGAACCCTGCTGACAGGGCAGAGTGCAGGGGGATGTGAGCAGGGAGAGGCAGCAGCGGGGAAAGTCCAGCTCCAGCCCAGCCTCTGGGGAAGGTCCTGCCTGACCAACCGCCCCCAGGCCCCAGTGGTCTCTCCTGTGCCGAAAGAGCAGCTTTGAACCAATTTACAGTTGGTTCACCCATCCTTTCTCTTGAATTTATGCTCTCCCCCAAGTCTGAGATATCCCTCCCCCAGCACGGAATACAGGGCCCTGTATACAGCAGGAGCTCAAACACTGTGCCCCCTTTCTGGAGAGCTTCCTAAACCTCTCTTTTGACAGTTTCAGAAAGCAGCCACATGGACTTGCATCAAGTTTTCTAGTTTGGTGGGGACACATCTCAGAATTCCGATAGTCTTTGGTCACAGGGACAGAAAGGCCACCAACAGGGTTGTCTGGGACTGTAGCAGAGCTTGCTGACTTGGTTCAAAAACCTCTGAGGCCACAGATGTGCTGGTGGCACGACCCAGAAACTGGGTTGACTACGATCCTTTTGGTGGCTTTTCAGCCTATGACCCTGGGCCCGTCCCACCGCCCAGTTTGCCTGCTTACCGTAGCGGGGTTGATGGCGAACTTGCCCTCTCCATCCCCGAGGCTGTACTCAATGAGGGCAAAGTTGCCTGAGTCAGCATCAGTCGCGGTGACCGTCAGGATGACTGTGCCCACGGGCACATCCTCAAAGACAGCTTCCTGGAGCCCAGCGGGCAGGGAGAGAGAGTGGACCAAGGTCAGTCCTCGAGTCTATGCCCCTTCCCTAAAAGCCCACCCTGGCAGACAACCTAGCGCACCAAGCTGCTCATGGGGTGGTCGTGCCCCTGGGGCTCAGAGGCGGGCAGGGTAAGGGTGGAGGACGCCCGAAGGCCCTGAGGAATGGGCACAGGTCCTGACCCCACTTGTTGCCTCGCCGCCCACCTGGTAGGAGGGCTGGTCGAAGACAGGGTTGTTGTCATTGACGTCCACGATCTCCAGGTAGACAGGGATCTCAGCTGCCCGGGGCGGGGACCCGTTGTCTGAGGCCCTCACGGTAAAGTTGAGCCAGTGTACTTCCTCGTAGTCCACTGTCCGGTTGGCAATGACTTTCCCTAAGACACAGAGGCACTCGCTGCCAGTTTTGCCACTCCTCACTCATGGAAGCTCTCCAAAGTTTAAAGAGAAGGATCTGGAGCCCGGAGGGGCAGATGTGGTCTCTTGAAGAAGGAGGGTGGCCCAGCAGCACTGCCCAGTGGCAGGCAGGCCAGACGCCCAACTGCAACTGGTGTCCAGTTGCTCTTACTGGAGGGGAGAGAAAGCTTTTCACAAGTCAAGGGACGAGTACCAGCAAGCCCAGGACCACCGCAGAGGGATTTCTCTCTTGGCTTTCTCACTCCCTACGTGATAGTAATAGTGGAGGCCTGGCTGCTAGAGATGCTGGTGGAATAGGATCCCCGGTTCCCAGCAGCCCTCAGAGGGGGCTTCCCCCCCACCCCCAGGACCAGGCACTCTGTCCTTTCCTGTGGTTTGGTCACCTGTGAGTGACAGCAATGTGGGCCGTACAGGATCTGGCCCGGCCCGCTGAGGGGCTATGGTGGGGTCCCACTTGGAGGGGGACAGGTGGGCCACGGTCCCTTGCGGAGGCTAAGCAGCAACAGACACACGTCCCCTAATCCTCTGGCAGATCTCCCCGCCTACCTGCTGAGGAGTCTTCCAGCTGCACGTAGCCTGGGGGCAGCAGGTCCAGCAGACTGTAGGTGACCAGCCCGTTGAGGCCCTTGTCAGGGTCCACAGCTGCCACGGCAATGAGCGTGGTGCCTGGGGTGGCCCCCTCCAGGATCCGCTCTGTGTAATAGGTGATCCCGAAGGGCTTGAACTGGGGCGTATTGTCATTGACGTCCAGGATGTTGACCGTCAGCTTGGCTGGCGTGGAGGCAGGAGGGAAGGGTCGTATGAGGATCACCACTGGGGCTGGGCTTCCTAAGTCTTGTCAAGGCTCGAGAGGGTGGGGCCTTTCACGGCCCTCCTGGGACTCCCTGAAGCTCGACCCAACCCTCGTGTGGTGGCATGTGACCCTTTCCTCTGGTCTGGTTGCTCACTCTTCCGTAGGGGAACTCGCTCGGTGACCTTGTGGGGCTGCTGGCCCTTACTGTGCCTCAGTTTCCCAGCGTGTCCAATGAGGTAGGACTATGGTGGTCTTTAGGACCCTTGCCACGGTTCAGCCTTCTGTGTCCTGTCTGAGTCGTCCCCTCTACATAACCTGCCTGGGCCCTTTGCCCTCTGAGTGGAGGGCATGTAGGCCATGACAGGTCTGCTTTTCCTTCCTGAAAACTTGGGCCTCTGGTCTGTAATGATAAGGGGCCAATATCTGCCGGGCCCATCTCCCCATCCCAGCAGCTGTCCATGCCTCATGGCAGAGGTGACTTGAGGCCACCCCATGTCTACATCTCCCTCCCCTTCTGGCTCCGCCCACACAAAATCCCCTCCTTTAGGAGCCCCTCCCAGCTCATGCCTAGAGCTGCAGGCAGGCGGGCGGCCTTGTGCCCCTCTCTGCTCTGGCGCCTGTGCCCTCCAAAGCGGGGTCGTGGCCTCCAAGGACATTCATGTTTCCTTGCACTTTCCTTTCTCTGGGCGGACCCCATGACTTCCTATCAGATCTGAGGTTCCTGTCACACATGCCAGCCACGTCTCCTTACTAGTTCTGACAATGAGATTCTGGCCTACGTCTCTGCTGTCCTGTCATTTTCTCAACGCCCATCCAGCCTCTACCAAGCCTCCTTCCCACTCTGAGCCTTTGGGTTCAAGATCACACACAGCTCTGGGCTTCTGGATCCCCCACTGTTGAGCTCTAACAACGGGGACACAAGGCCATTCTGACCTCACTGTAGCTGCCACCTTTTAGTAGCCTGACTACTCGCAGCTCCTACAGTCGGGTCTTATCACTCCCACCCTGGGACCAGGCCTGTGCCCCTGCCCTGATCGGCTCTGAGTGACCCAAAGGAGATGCCCGGGTGGAACCTTACCATTTGGCACGCTGACAGAGCGCTCTGGTAGGTCACTGGCATTGTCGATCACCGAGAGAGTGACCTCATAGGTGGCAACCAGCTCCCGGTTCAGCGGGGACTTCACCATTACGGACCCTGTGGGCCAGACTAGGTTCAGTCTGAGGAGAGCCCCCTAAAATCTGGGCCTCCCAGGGGCTCTCCTGGCTAGCTCTCCCAAACACACCGAGGGCAATGGTCCCCGGTAGAACCGGGACAGGCTGGTGACATCTTTGGCTGGGATGAGACCACAGCCACCTGCGACCTGGGGGCACCTCACTCAGCCCCTCACTCACTGCCTACCAGCCAGGTGAACTTGGGAAAATTATTTAACATCTCTGTACCTCGGTTTCCTCATTTATAAAATGAGGATAATTACAGTACCTACTGCATAGGGCTCTTTTGAGGATTATGGCAGTAAAGAGAGTTTCATCTGCAAAGGGTTTAGAACAGTGCTTGGCACATACGTAGTGCCATGTAATCGCTTGTTCCAAGAATGCTTACACATTCTTACACTTACACAAGAATGTGAGTATACTGAACACTATTGAACTATACCCTTAAATATGGTTAACATGGTACATTTTATGCTCTGTGCATCTCATCACGACTTAAAAATTGCTTGTATTCTAGGGAGACCAAGTATAAAAGAAGGTCAAGGCAGCTAAGAAGTCCTGAGAGTATTCCCTGGAGGGGACAGGCCAACCTCTTTGTCTTGATTAAGTGGGCATGACAGGGCCTGATGGTCGGAAAGGAGGACCATCCTGTGGTAGTACTAGCAAGGAGGTGTTCCCTTATTTCCTGCCCACTGCCTCCCACAGCCCCTGCCTGCCCCTGAATCACAGAGGAACCCAGAGGCTTGGGCTTGGACTGGACAGACCTGGCTGGGCCAATCTCAGGGCTGGCTCTGTTGGAGGGCCTGGTGGCCTGATCCTACGTGAAACTTTCTCTCTCCAGCTCCCTCTCAGAAAGTGTGGCCTCTGGGATTCCCTTCCCCCTTGGCAGATCCCCTGCTGGGCTTCTGTCTTCCTCGGGTCCCCAGCCATGGGGCGGTCACTTACCCTGGGCCGCTGCCTCCTCCTCCTCCTCCTCTTCCTACTCTCGCTCCCCGTCCCCGAGGTTGGGGAGCGAGGATGGGGAGAGGGTGGCTGCATTCAGTCTGCAAAGGCTGGGCCACGGCCTTGGCCTGGGCCCCACAGGATGGGAAGGGTGGTGGGGGTGTGGTATGAAGGAAGGCAATGGGGTGAAGCAGAGATGAAGTGGGAGTGACAGAGAAACAGAGCTCAAACCTGCAGGCCTGCCAGCCGTGAGGAAGAGAGAAGAGGGTTAACATCAGTTAGTTCAGGGTTGCAGAGGGGATGGAGTAGAGCAGGGCATGGGGAACGGTAGGATTCAGAGCAGACCAGGACAGAAGGTTTGAGAGGGAAGGGAGTGGAAGGAAAGAGGCAGGGGGAAGGAAGCCAGGAGCAAGTGGGAGCCCCATTGGATAGACACACTCAGGGGACTGGGGCTCTGGCAAGAAGAAAGGGGACGGAAGGTAAGCAGGTGAGGTAGGGAAATCATGAGGAAGAGGGGGCAGAAAAGACACTGGAAAGAAAAATAGAGAGAAGAAAATCAGTCATAGGGAGGGAGAACAGAGAAAAGTGGTAGAGGCATCAGTAGAGCATAAAGTAGAGCAGGGTGCAGAGCAGCTTTCCATGGTCCTAACCAACTACCGTGGGGGGAGTTTTGCTAACCTGGGACACGGCTAACTTATCTAAATTCTCCTAGTGCTCATGGTTTTCCTGTCTTCTTTTTATCTCTGGGCCTCAGATACATATTGAGTGAATCATACTCTTTGGTTCACTGCACCAGCCGCTCTTGTTTTATGTATGTATCTATTCCCTTTTATTCCCACACTTCTCATCCTTTTTCTCCCCTTGGTCAATCACTGTAATGGACTGAAGTATATTTTTCATTCGAAAGTGTTCCTGAAAATCACGTAATGTGTTTGTGTGTGTATTTTACATTTACACAAATGGGACTGTAGTATATATATATCCCGTTCTAAGGTCTACGCACATTTCTCTGTGAAGCTGATCTACTGCTTCTGACTGCTGCATGGTCTTCATGGTGTACACTCACCATGTTTTACTCTCCAATCTCCTAGGGATAGATGCCCAGGTGGCCTCCAACTCCCACCACCAATAACATGGCAGGAAACATGACATAGAGTCCTGTTACTGACCTGAGAGTGTCCTTGAGACATATACCCATGGAACAGAATTGCTGAATCATGGGGTATGAGAGTACTTTGTGCTAGATTGCTATCTAGATGGTGGAAGCGGTCTAGACGCCTACAGTAGTGTAGGAGTTGTTCTGATGTCCCCATATTGTCACCAATACTCAATACGGTCCAGCATCCTAATATCTGCTAATTACATATGGAAAACTGTTATCTCATTGCTGTTTTACTATGCATTTCTCTGAATAACAAAGATTTTTAGCATTCTGTCATAGCCATATTAGTTTTTCTGTCACTCTTCTGGGCCTTCCAAGAGGTGTAGCTGTCGGGGTCCCATGTCCCCTTCCTAACTCCCTGGAGTAGCAAAAACGTGAAACTTTTGGAAAAATGGTAAAACCATAAAAATTATAATAATCTGCATAGATCATGAAAGATAAACCACAGTTCTCTTTGTTTTGTGATAGTGTAAGAAAATCATCAAGGGTATATATAAAATTTACAGTGGCCTAAATGACCAGCATACATATGAAGAAAGTGTTCAACCACCTGGTTATTAAAGAGATACACATTAAAACAAGGTACAATTTTCCTATATAATTACAAATGTGAAAGCTTTATAGTATTTAGTACTGGAAAGAGAGTGGTGAGACAGGCGTTCTCATGGAACACTGGTAGAGTGAGGGAATCTGGAAGGACAGATGGAGCTGGTCCAAGGAGAAAGGAGAGGGGGAAGGAGCCAGGGAAGGGAGGAAAAGGAGAGGGAGCAATGTGGTGTTGGGGTCGGGGAAGAGAGTAGGAGAAGCAGCTGAGGGAAGGGGAAGAACAGAGAGGGAACAGAAAGAAGGGAGCATCGGGAAGAAAGTAGAGGGCAAGGAGCCGGGCGGGGAGTCAGGGGTGGGGTGGGAGGGGGGCAGGCCCTTGTACCTGTGTTGATATTCACAGCAAAGGCATCCTCCTGGTCAGGCACCAGGCGGTCGGTGTCGTCCTTGGCCACGATGCCGATGATGTGGTACTCCAGCTTTGGGTTGAGGTCCCGGTCAATGGCGGTGACGTTGGCAATGACAGTGCCTGGCTCAGCTGACTCCAGCACGCTCACCGTCTGGATGGGGTTGAGGAACTCGGGGCGGGAGTCATTGATATCGTCGATAAGGATAGTGATGATGGCCGTGCCTGAGAGAGGAATGGTGCCCCTGTCGGTGGCCACCACCGTCAGCCAGTAGTACTCCTGCTCCTCCCTGTCGATGGTGGCATTGGCGACACGGATGACCCCAGTGGCTGGGTGGATGACGAAGCGGTCCTGAGCCCCAGCTTCTATTCGGTAGATCAGCTCCCCATTGAGGCCACTGTCCCTGTCCGTGGCTGTGGCCTGAAGGACTGAGAATCCTGTGGGGGTGGGCATTGGGAGTGACTGAGCACCGTGACTTCTTCCAGAAACCTCATACTGGTTACATTTGTTGGTAGTTCTTAAGGGCCCCGTCTTGCCACGGTCTTGCCAGTATCTTTTGTATGTTTCCCATGTTTGAAACTTTGTAGGTAAATAGCATCTCATTTTATTTCATGTTCTATGATTATTTGAGAGATGGAAAACTTTGTACTGATTTAACGATTAGTTGTACCTTCTGTCAATTGTCTGCCTTTGACTGTCAATTTATATGGATTTCATAGTTATGGTAACTGGCGACAGATACCTTTTCCTCAGTTTGTTGTCTGCCTTTCAATATTGGTTGTTAATGTTTGGTGCAAAGAAATTTAATTTAAATTGTGAAACTATAACATTTTTCCTTTTAAAGATTTGTTTCTCATATGCTTAGAACCTCGTTTTCAGAAATCAGGAAACTATTTACCCAAAGTTTCTCCTTTTATTTGTAAATGTTTTCTACTCTTCTGTATTTTCTCTAGAATGTTTTTAGGTTTCATCTAGGTGTCTGATATAGGGTGAGGATCTACACTACATATTAATAGATATTTTGCACATTAAGTAGTTTTCACAACTGATTTCACTCTGCCCCCCACCCTTGTTTTAAAAGATTTGATTTTTAAGTAATCTCCACCCCCAGTGTGGGGCTCGAACTCACAGCCCTGAGATCAAGACTGAACCAGCCGGGCGCCTTTCATTGTTTCCTTTATCACGTAACATTACCTTCTTTACTTGACCAGTGTCTGTTTCTGGGTTACTCTATCCCAGAGTCTTATTTGTACTTGTATCATGGGGTTTAAAAAAATTTTTTTGTAAGTTAATTTATTTTGCGAGAGCGAGTGTGAACAGGGAAGGGGTAGAGAGAGGGAGAAAGAGAGATTCCCAGGCAGGTTCCGCACTGTCAGCACGGAGCCTGATGCGGGGCTCAAACCCACGAACCATGAGATCATGACCTGAGTGGAAATCAAGAGGCTGACGCTTAACCGACTGGGCCACCCAGGCGCCCCTCATATCGTGTGGTTTTAAATACTGCAGTTTTGTAATACGTTGTAATATCTGGTAAGGAAAATCTGTCTTATTTGTAACTCACTCTCAAAATGTTTTTATTCTTCCAGATGACCTTTAGAATCAAATATACCCCCCAAACCATAATGGATTTTGATGGGAATCACATTAATCTTATTTTGCCTTTAAAACAGTCGGTTTTGGGGGCGCCTGCGTGGCTCAGTTGGTTAAACGTCCGACTTCAGTTCAGGTCATGATCTCACAGTTTGTGAGTTTGAGCCCTGCATCGGGCTCTGTGCTGACAGCTCAGAGCCTAGAGCCTGCTTCGGATTCTGTGCTCCCCCCTCCCCTGCCCCTCCCCTGCACGCGCTTCCTTTGTCTCTCAGAAAAACAACAATTACAACAAAAAACGTTAAAAAAAAAAAAAAGTTTTTCCATCCAGGAACACAGATGGAACGTATCTTAATAATCTCATTTTACAGATAAACACCGTGGATCAGAGCAGAGAAGTGTGGGTGGCTTGGCTTTTCTGACTCCGTCTCCAGGGCTCTCTCCACCTCCCCCCACCCCCACCCCCACCCACTTTCTTCCCACTGCAGGTGAATTCTGCCTCCAGCGTGTGTGGCCCCAATCTCCAAGCACCGCCAAGCAGCCCCTGCCTGGGGCCTGGGGCCTGTCCCCTGGTTACCTGGCGGGCAGTTCTCCAGCAGGTGGACTGTGAGGGTGGGAGGGCTAAAGGTGGGCCAGTTGTCATTGTCATCCAGGATGGTGACCAGCAGGTCGGCTGTGCCGTTGAGCAGCCCAATGTCCTCGGCCAGCAGCAGCAGCTCCAGAACCGGGGGTGAGAAGGCTTCCCGGTCAATGATAACACCTGACCTCACTGTCACCACGCCTGGTGCCCGACACCCCAGCCGGGGAGACACCAAGGAAAAGGGGGACAGTGGGGAGACAGGGCAAGAGCCAACCGGGAGGGGACAGAGAAAGACAGGCACATGATAGGGGAAAGAGAGGAAAGAGAAGGCAACACAATGACTTTCTTCCCCAAAGGCTCAACAACTAGTGTTTCGGGAGGGCCCCCAGCCGCCAGTCTCCCCCAGCGGGAGATTGTCCTCGAGAGCCAGGTGCCCTCTGCACCTCTTCAGGGTCTCGCCTAGGATGAGGGCGCCAGGGAGGAGTGCTGACCTGCTCTGTTGAGACAGGTGCTGGTATATCCCTCCCTGGTCCCCTGTCTGCAAGTGGGCCTCCTGTCTAGGACCAGCCTGACCGGACGTGGTCTCTGGGGAACTTTGGGTCTGGTTTGAGGACAGACCTTTGGCTGCTTCTGGTTGATGAGGGGCCTGGGCAGATCGGGAGAAGTGGGATCGGGGGCTCTTTGTCTAGGCTGAGAGCTTATGTCCCAGCAGTTCCCTTGGGTTGTCTCCAAGCTTCCTGCTGGGTCCTCCCGCCTGGCCGCAGGTGGCTTAGGCCAGTGGCAAAATGAAGGCTGTGAGGAACGGGGTCTCCGTGGAGAGCCTGGATGTCACGGAGAAGGGAGGCCCTAGGTCCCACCCCAGCAGGAAGACGGGGAGCCAGGCTTGGGGTGCTGGGGTGGCACAGAGGCCTCACCTGTGCGGTTGTCGATGTTGAAGAGGCCGCTCTGGGAGCCCAGCAGCTGGTAGGTCACCACGGCGTAGACGTCCAGGTCCGCGTCCAGGGCCAGGATGGGCCCATTGAGCACCGTGAGGGGGGTCCCTGGGCCAGGGGGAGAGGGGTCACTACAGGGCCAATCTGGCCCCCACCCTGCCCCTCCCCCACCCGTGCCCAGGTGAGCCATGGCTGACGATGGATGAGAGGGAGGGCGGTGAGGTGGACGGGGTGGGGAGCCCTGGGCCGGGCTGCGGCAGCCTTGGCAGACTGACGCAGATGCCTGGGGAGCAGCCTCAAAGCCCTGCTGGGGAGAAAACACAAGAGCGGTGAGCAAGCCCCTCCGGCCCGCCCGGAGCGCGCCTGCCTTCCCAGCAGCCTTTGAGGGTCGCTCCATGGGAGGGTCGGGGGCTCCCAGAGTGGGTGGGCCCTGTCTAGCTATGTGCTTCCAGCCCAGTCTGTCCATACGTGTGTACAAGACGCTCCTTACGGGCGCCTGGTTGTGCCTGGCTAGGAACGTGGGACACCCACGTGTGTGCCGGACTTCATGTTCAAGGTCGTGAGCACGCACACGGGGGCACTGGCAGGCCTGGGGTCCCCCTGGTTGTGCACCTGTCTGCCTCTCAAGCGGGCACATTTTGCACTGTGTAGCCCCTACCCGCGTACCTAGGCGTGTCTGTGCAGATGAGCAAGCCCACACGTGTGCCCGGACATGGGCGTGTACTGCCACACACGTGCGAGCGCATACACCGGCAAGACTAAGAAACAGAGAGGGAAGGCCTAGCCAGAGACAAGGAACGTCTTCGCTCACCTCTTTCTGATTTAGAATCTAAGCTTTTGGGGCTGGGGAGGCTGGAGGAGGAGGAGTAAGGGACCCTCCCTGGGGACACAGTAGAAAGGAGGTTCTGTTCCTCTGAAGGGAGATGAGGCTGGTCAGTGTACTTGTGTGGGGGACAGGGCCAGGCTGGCCTACCCAGGGACCGTTGATCCCCCCTCCTCTGATTACAGGTGCTCCCTGAGCTTCTGGAAGCCTCTAAGATGCCCTGTACTCCTTGGGGTGAGGGAGCAGGGAGGGGTGAGCTAACCCCCCTCCTTCACACCTTCATTGCCCCTCTGAGGGGGCCGTAATGGGGCTGCTTTCAGACCACTTTGGGGGCCAATGGCCACACGTGTCTTTTCCAAGTAGACCTATGACCTCTTTGGTTGGTCCCCAAAAGGCGTGGCAACCCGGGGTCCACCAGCCCCTCAGAGCTGTGCCCCTTCCTCCCCCCATACACCGTGCGCCTGCTGGGTCTGTGTTCAGCCAGGTGGCGAGGCTGCCTCCCCAGCCAGGCTCCACTGGGCCCCTATCAAGGGAGGCCCTCAGGCATCTGGGGCCTGGGTGGTGCCCGGCAGCAGGAGTTCCCGGGTGGGTCTGGCACCTACCAGCGGGAGAGTTCTCCATCACCTCTGCCTGGTAGGTGCTCTCAGTAAAGAGGGGATGGTTGTCATTCTCGTCTGCCAGAAAGATCAGCAGCAAGTCAAAATCCTGAGGGAGGCACAAGGGGAGGTTAGGTTGTAGGCCATCTTTTAGCAAAGCGCTCCAGTTGGAGGAGGGCCTAGAGGTGGGGGGTCGGGGCACAGAGGTAGGTGACTAAAAAGCGTACCAGGTCCAGAGACCTGGGTTCAAGTCCTTGACGTGCTAGCGGCTCTCTTGGTGCCCCTGGGCAAATCATTTCCCCTATCTGGGCCTCAGTTATCCAATCTGGCAAACGGGAACCCTAACTCTGTCACAAAGGTATCGTGAAGGGAACAGGATGGATGCAAACAGCATTTAATCCTGCTCCACCTGCTCCAAAGAGGGACTTCAGGCAGGAAGAGGAGTCCTGGCTTTCAGACCCTGCAGGCTGGCCTGATGCCCCAGTCTGGGCTCAAAAACACTCTCACCCAGTGCTACACCTCCTGCCTTTCAAAAACCACAGGATGGTCCTTAACTCAGGACCTCCCTGTACCCCTGGATGCTATCTCCATTTCAGAGCCGAAAAAACGAAGGCCCAGAGATGGGGCGGCTATTCCAAGTCGCAGGGCAAACTAGCGGCAGAGGGGGGACCAGCCTCCCAGCTTCCCAATTCCCACCACTTGATGCTGCTTCTTCCAGGGTGATTCGACTCTCCAACAGCACAGGCAAGGGAGGGGGATGGGAGCTGGTGGAGCGGGGGGAAGAGGAGGAGGTAGGAAGTGAGAGAAGGGAGGAAGGAGAGGAACACAGGATGAGGGGCCCGTGAATTATGACCACCTCCAGCCTAACGGCTCCTGGGCTTATACAGATGGGGAACTGGAGTCCCAGAAGGAGGAGCGCCTTGGCCGAGCCAAGCAGCCAATCAGAAGCAGAGTAGACATGAGCCAGACCCAAGGACTCTTGGCCAGGGCTCTGCCCCGGACCTCACGGGCTGGGAATAGAGGGCAGGCTCCTATCCCCAAAGGGACAGCCTTGCGACACCCACCCCCTCTTAGCAAAGAGATCCAGCTTTCTTGGCTTTTGAGGGAAAGCCACTGGGAAAAGGCAACCCTTTCAGAACCCCAGAGTATGGGTTTATGAGTGTGGGCCTGGATGCACACACAACTGTGGTGTGTGCCCAAGTGTCAGTGGTTTGGGGAGAAAAGGCGACAGGTGCTGTTGAGTGTCGGCCACGCGCTGGGCACTGTACAGACGCTGGCTCCTTCAAGTCCTTTCCACAACTCTGGGGTAGGGCTGCTCTTCATTTTGCAGAAGAGAAGGAAAAGGGGGTAGGAGAGAAATCTACTTGCCAAAGCCACACACTCAATGGCAGGCGGAACAGGGATTTGAACCCGGCACTCGCTTCCTCTAAAGCCTGTGCATCGAATCCGCGGCATACTGCCTGCCACCTCCGGCGTGCAGCCCTGCTCCCCGCCCCGCGTCCTCCAGCCTCACCCTCCTGGCTATGCGTGGGTTCTCCGGGTTGTCCTTCACGGAAATGGTCAGCTTGTACTCTGGGATCCGCTCGCGGTCCAGTGGCCGGTTCACGGTGATGACCCCTGTCTGGGATGTTGGAGGGCTGGTGAGCTGAGCAGCGACCTGTCCCCCACGTTGGGCTCTGGTCCACACGTGCCCAACTGCTTCACCAGCAGCTCCAGGAATACCTGTGAATTCTCTCCCTAAATTGTGGTCTAGAAGGCCATCACGGGCTGGTAGGGTCTAGCCAGAGCAAAAGAGTGATCCACCATTGCCCAGGTCTTGCTGTCTCAAAGGGGTGGGCCCCCTGAGGGTCCTGTGGTTCTAGAAGCTGGTAATACTCAAGAGGACAATAAGGACTTGCTGGTGCATCTTGGTAATAAACCAAGTGGAACTAAGGCTTTGGTTCCATCTTTGCACATGACAAGCCTTGGGGCTGACAGGGACCCCAGAGATGGTTTAGCTGGAAATCCAAGACTCCATGCTACCCAGAGACTCCCACGTCACAGCAGAGGGCGGAAGCTTGGGGAGGAGACTGAACCAGAAGGAGCCCAGATAGCGGGGAGCCAGAAAAGCCTCTAGGGCAGGGTCCTCTTTTTCAGGAGGAACCCTGGGGGCCCCCCTACCGTGGCATTGATGGAGAAGGCCCGCTCTCGGTTGCCTGCAGTGATGTTGAAGGTGAGGAGTGCGTTGCACCCGCTGTCAGCGTCGCTGGCCAGGATGTGGGCGACGAAGCTGGAGACGGGGCTATTCTCACTGATGGTGATGTTCATGGGCAGGTTCAGCAGCACGGGGTCATTGTCGTTGATGTCCAGCACCCGGATCCCCACCAGCATCTGGGGCATGTTGGGGAAGAGGAGGAAGTGGTGCGGGATGAGGAGAAAAGGGGGCGTGGGGGAGAGGGAGGAGAGAAGGAAGAGAAGGTCACGGAAGACATGGTGGCGGAGGAGGAAGGGATGGGTGAGATGGGGCAGGAGCGTAAGGGCGAGGGCAATTGACAAAGGAAAGGTACAGGCAATCATGGAGGAGAACGAAGAGGAAGAAAATGGCAATAAAAACGGCAAGTGGATGAAAGGATAAGAAGCAAGCAGAATGGGCGAAGAGGCATGGATGGGGCCGAGGGCAGGGTGGAGACAGCAGAGTGACAGGTGCAGAGGCCTGGCTGTCTGGGTGGGCAGAGCTCTGAACGGCCGTGGCTGCCAGGCCCCAGTGAGCCCCACGAGGCACTGGCAAGTCTGGTGGGGGCCCTGAGGGTTTGGACTGGCTCCAGGTCAGCCTGTGGCCTCCCTGGGCGTAGGGTGGGCATTTACAGAAATCTCTACGGACAGTGAAGGGGTCAGTGAGGGGAAGCCAATGGAATGGAATGGGGCCCCAAGACTCACCGTGGAGCTCAGTGGAGGCACCCCTCTGTCGCGGGCACAGATGGTCAGGTTGTAAAAGGCAATGGTCTCCCGATCCAGCTCCACATCCTTCCGGACACGCAGCACCCCCTCCACAGGTGAGATCACAAACTCGCCTGGGTGGTGCCCAAGGGAGGCTGGGGTTAGCTGGGAATGGCCGAGAGCTGTGGAAAGCCCAGGCCTCTCCCCACTTCCTCTAGCGAGCCTTCCTCACTGGGGCTGTGGGATAGCTGGGCTGGGACCTCCTGTACCCCCTGCTTCAGGTCCACAGGGAACCTCACATGGGCTGGCCCGTGCGGGAGAGAGGGGGACAGAGAACTGCTAGGGGTGCAGGTGCTCAGGGGGCCGCTTATAGCCCAACGTGCCTGAGATGCCAGGGCTGGTTTCCTTCCCCGGGCCACGTTGCAGGACAGGGACTGACCCTGAGTATGGGGGTTATGTTGAAAAGGTGGGGCCCCTTTCCACACAAGCACCCTCTAACTACCACTGATCCAAATCACTACTGATCAGAAACTGATGAGCGAGGGTCTCGGGTACTTTGTAATGTGCAATTACTTCCAGATACGTCTTGGAGAACAGGATACTGGGGACGGAAGGAACGCCTTGCTAGGGGTGAGGCACCAAGGCAGGACAGAGCGGGAGTGACTGAGGGCGGCCCCCCACTGCTCTCCATACAGCCCTGGTATTGAGCCACAGGGTTCTGCCAGGTCTGGGGCCACCCCTTGGCCTCTAGTCAGACCTGACTTCTTTTCTTGGATGTTCTGGAAAACCCTGAGCTGGCCCTTTGGCTTCAGTCCTGATTTTGGCTTGGCTGACGGGGCCAGATGTATGAGAGGGTCTACAGTAAGAACCTCAGATCCTCGGGCCCATTTGGAAGGGACCTCAGAGACCATCGAGTGTCCTTTGGAAAATGAACGGAGAGTCCGGAGATGGGTGACGACTTGTCTAAGCTCCCATAGCAGTTCATGCCAGAACCAGTATTCAAATCCAGGGCTCTGGGTCTCAGCCCACTGCATCCATGGGACGGTGATCTTTCCAGACACCCCCAACAGAGCAGATCAAGGCAGGAGGTTTGGGAGGGAGGGGCAAGGACAGAGAGTGGGTGGAGGAGAAGGGCAGAGGGGAGCAGGTGGGAGCCCAGGGCAGGGAAGGCGATGGAGAAGATGGGCAGGGGCAAGCGTGGCGGGGGGGGGGGGCTGCTTCTGTGCACTCCCCCAGGAACTGGGGACAGAGAGAAAGTTACTGCCTTTACTTTCCCTTTGACACCTGGGGGAAACGGCCCAGAGCGGGGCGCTGACTTGCTCGTGCACGGCAAGGATGGAGGCCCAAACTCCCAACCATTCCCTCTGCCTGCCCTTCCTATCCAAACTCACCACCCCTGCCTCTCTGACTACAGTAGCGGCCCTCTGTGGCCCACCTGCGGCCTCAGGCTGCACCCTCCTAGAGAGATGGAAACTGCTTGGAGCAGGACTTCCTGAGCCTGATTCTCACGAGAACTGGGGATTCCCTTTCTAGGGGGTTCCCAGCGCTGTCTCAGCTCTTGACCATGTGCGTACAGATGGCCTCCTGCCCGCTCTCCGAAGCCAGCCACCCTCTTGAAGGAAGGAAAGGGATCCTGAGAATTGGGGGAGGGGCAGGCCTAAGACCCTGGGCGACGGGGCCCAGGCTAGACCCCCAGGAGATCAGCTCAAGGAATGAAGATCGGGGAGGGGGGCAGGCCAAGGGCCCTCACACTTCAAATTATCCTCAGTGGTTTGCCCCCAGGGAACTTCCTGCCATTCTACTTCTTTTTGGAGATAGGGGTTAGAAGCAGAGGCTTGCCATCTGCATCCTGACTTCACCACTTTGTGTCCTTGGGCATGTTTCCTGGGCCCTGCCTCGATGTCCTCATAAGGAAAATGGGCCACTAAAGAGTGCCACTGCAGGGTTGCGCTGGGGCACGTCATGTGTGCTGGATCCGTGGTAGGTCTTGGTATCATTAGGGGGATGTTGAAAGGGAGTCCAGGCAGTCCTCTGAAGGAAGTGGGGGCTTTCAGGGAGGAGGAGGATGGATGAGGGGTCTGAGGAGTGGCCTTAACTGGAAGGGGCCCAGCTGCAGGTCCCGAGAAGGCCAAGGTTGGAGCGAAGGGCTCAAGTGGATACAGTCTGCACCACAACAGTTCCTTGACCACGTTATCTCCCCTGCAGAGCCTAGTGGGGTTTGTAAGATCTCCGTCGCCCCTGATGTCTCCTCCCCAATGGAGCCCCTCTGGGCTCAGGCCGCAGTGCTGGGAGCTGGGTGGCCTAGAGCCTTCACCTGTGGCGTGTCCCTAAACTGGCTCTCCACAGAAGACAGCCCTGATTGGTAGCATGTCAGGTTTTCAAGTGACCAGCACGGCGTCACTGAACCTGGAGGTGGAGGGGGGGGAAGCTGTGGGGAGTGGATGCCGTGCCTTGTGGGAGCCGCCCCGCACAGCACCAGGTTGTCCCTCCCCTCCCCCGCCTCCAGCCTTCACTTGTCTATCTGGAAATGGGGCTGTGCTCTGTGATCCTGAAGTTATCTTTGGGCTCTGAACATCTACTCTTCCCTCCGGGGGGGGGGGAGGGGACCCCAAGCTTCTCTGACTCCCCTGGGGGGAGGGGTGCCTCTCAGTCTCTTGGAACGCTCCAGAAGTAGTAGTCCCTCCTTGTCTCCCACATGACCCTAAATTCCTATGGCTGACCGTGATCATGTGCGAATGTAACCAGGTTTTGCTCATGACTCCAAAGGCCCACGGCATGCAGTTTGCTGGGATCCAGGTAGGAGCCCTGTACCCCAAAGCGAGGTGCAGAGGGGCCTCTTCCTGGGAGGGGGCTCAGCTATTTGCACAGCACCGTCTCTCAGCGAATTGTTGGCAGCCTCCCAAACAGGTGCAGGGCCTTCCATGCAACCAGAAAAACCTCTGTGTTTGTGAAAACAGAGCAGGCCGGCCCTTGTTCTGCTGGTTTCGGGAGAGGAAGGCACAGTGCTTGGCCAGAGAAGGGACTTTTCAGACATCAAAGGGTGGCACGTCGGAACGGAGTGACCTCCCGGCAGGCTCGGGGTGGCAGGGGCTCTGAGTCTTGCCCTATGGGAGTGGACTTTAGCCTCCTGACTGCAAATATGGCCCACGGTCTGTGTTCTATCCTTGGACCTCTCCTCTGGCTACTTCCCCAGCGCTTGCCTCTCGTCTCGTGGTTTTCCACAGCCCTATGCTGACGCTCCCCTCTCGCGCAGACCTGTCCCCTGAGCCCCTGGCGTGTGCATCCAGCCCCCGCCCGACGTCTCAAACCTGACCTCACCTCTTCCTCCACACCTGCTCCTGCTGCAGCCTTCCCACCTGCTGAGGATGATGCCCTCCCTCCAGCTGCTCAGACCGAAACCCTGATGTCATCTTAGATTTTCTCCACGTCTAATCGGTCAGCACAGCCTGTTGGTTCCACCTTCGAGATACACCGGAGCCGTCCACCCGCCACTACTTCCGGTGCCACCTCCCCGGTCCCAGCTACACCATCTGTAGCCTGAGTGATTGCAACAGGCTCCTACAGTCTCCCTGCTCCCACTCCTTAACCTCTACGGTCTGTTGTGAGCACAGGAATTAGAGTGGTCTTGTTAAAATCGTGTCCCTCCTGTGGTCCCCGTATCACTCAGAGCAAAAGTCAAGTCCTCCTCATGGTCAGCAAAGCTCAGCAACATCTGGTGCTACTACCCCTCTGACCTCATCTCTCACTACTCTTCCCCATGCTCCACTTCATGCCACCCACAGGGCCTTTCAGTTCCTCTGCAAACATGCCAGGCATGCTCCAGCCTCAGGGCCTTTGCACTCGCTGTTCCTTCTGCCTGGGATGGCCTTCCCCAGATGTCCACATGGCCCTCTCCTTCCTCCTTCAGGTCTTTGCTCCCATGTCACCTTCTTGGACAGGTCTTCCCCGAGCACCCTATCTAAAATTGCAGCGTTCACTTGACACTCCCCATCTCCTGGCTTTATGTTTTTCTGTAACACATAGCACCTCCCAATATGCTAAGTTAGCTACCGAATCAGTGATGTTCATTGCCTGTGTCTACACATGCTCTAGAAAGGCGGGGATCTGGGTCTGTTTTCTACCGTTCTGTATCCTCAGCACCTGGCATATGATTGGATATGGTAGGTGCTCAATACATATTTGTTGAACAATCAATTAAAAATCAGGATGCTTCCCAAAGATTTGGACTTCTAGCTTTTGTTTTGCAAATGGGAAGACCTGGCCTCTCTGGGCCTGCATTTTGACATGGCCACACTGACAGGAGCTGAGTTGCGGGCTGCTACAGCCCCCACTACTCCCTACTGTCTTGCCTGGACCCCTTCTCCCCCGTATGTCCCCTGCCTGACACGGGCAGGCCTTTGAATTTGGAATTCCTACTCTATGGAAACGAGTGGAAACGACTTGAGGAACCTCTCAGCTCTTCACCTCAGGACAACCACCGAGGTAGCTGTGTAGGCTCTCAATGGTAACAAGGTGTGCAGAAAAATCTGGGTGCTGAATGCATCTGGGGGACCCTGATGGTTTTTGGGGCAAGGAAATTCATCCTCCCTCCATGCTGGAGTTTTTTTCTCTGGGTACGACACAGGGGCATTTTCTATCTGATTCTCAAAGGGGTCTCTGAGACCCAGGTTTCTGTTCCCAGGTTTCAGAATGTTCTCACATATCCTGAGGAAGAAGCAGTGGGGAGAAGAGTATTTCCATCATTTTATGGGCGGGGGAAACTGAGGCCCAGAGAGAGCAAGGCCACCGCTCCTAAGTGGGGCCCCCGCGTTGTGCTGCCCTCCATGCCCGGCTCGGGCCCCACTCACCCAGAGGGTCTCCATCCACGATGCTGTATTCCACCTGCCCGTTGGGGCCCGAGTCCTGGTCGTGGGCCAGGAAGGTCCACACTCGGGGCCCCGGCTGGCCCTCGGTGACATCAAACGGCCCCTCATAGTCTCGGGGGAAGGTGGGCACATTGTCATTGATGTCATTCACGTTCACGAGCACCTGAGGTGGTGGATAAACTTAGCTGGGGCCGCATCCCAGCCAGTATGTGCTGAGCTCAGTTCCCTCATCTGTAAAGGGGGTCTGATAACGCTGTCTCATTGGGCTGATGCAAAAATCCTAAGAGATCATGGATGCGAGAAGGCCTTTTAAGCTATGTCTGTAGATAAGTTATCATCATTGTTAAAGCCTTTTTATGGGCTTCATCATCATATTATTACTAATTATGCTACAAACTTCTATTTATTCCTGCACTGTGGTCATTTCCCATGGTCTCATTTCCTCCTACATCCTGACAGTTTTTATTATCATCTCCCTTTCATGGAGGGGGAAAGCAAAGCTCAGAGAGGTTAACTGACTTGCCCAGAGTCACACAGCTAAGAAGAGGAAGAGCAGGGATAGGAGCCAGAGTTTGTGGTCTTCCCATGAAGGGGAGGAAGGCAGGTGTCATTATCTGTCTGATCGATGCAGCCACATGGAGAAGGTCAGTGGGATCCTCAAAGTCACAGATCAAGTTTGGCTGGGTTGCCAAGGCCAGGATAGGGCTCTGGGATTTAGGTGTTTCTCCCCGACAATCTCTCTGGGCCCTGTCCTCCCCCAAGTTGAGGCTATGTCCCACCCACCCACCGTGGTGGTAGAGGTGAGGCGGTGAGATAAGATGGGGCACTGGTCCGTGGCAGTGACGATCAGAGTGTAGCGGCCATGGCTAATCTCATAGTCCAGCTCCTTGGCAGCACTGATGACGCCCTGGGGGGATAATAGAGGGGACAAGGGTGGATCAATGGGTGGTGGACCTGGGGTGCCCCGGGGATCAGCTTCTTCATGGGGTCCCCTCAGTCCACCCCAGGAGGCATGCTCTGACATCCTGGCCATGATGGGGAACGCTTGTTGCCATCCCACCCAAGCTCTCCACCCTTCTGCAGCGGATGCCCCCCACCCCACCAAGTGTCCTCCAGACTCCATCGTTGCTCCGCTCCCATCTCCCATGATGTCACTAAGGTCCCTTCCAATCCCTTCAGCCAGCTGCACCTCCTCCTAAACCCCACCATCAGCTGCTGACCGTGTGTCTGTCGATACGGAAGGTGTTGATGATGTTTCCTGTGACAATGGCGTAGTTAACTGTGCCATTGGGCCCCTCATCCAGGTCTAGTGCCTGGATGGTGATGAGGCTAGCATTGATGGTGTCCGGGCCCTCATCCAGTAAGATCTCGTAGTGTGGCTGCTGGAACACGGGTGCGTTATCATTCTCATCCACGATGGTCACGTACACGTGAGTGGTGGCCTGTGGAGAAGAGTATGGTCAGGTTCCTTGATCGGTTGGCTAGACGGTCTGACCAGTGGAGCAGCTGGATATTCTCCTAGGCTGGGGTCACCTGCCATGATCCAATACGGTGAGAGAAAGAGAGTAGGATGAGAGGGTGGGAAGTCACACGCTGGTAGAGGAGGAAATCACAGAGGCTCTACCAAAAGCCAAGCTAGGTAACTGTTTAGGTCCAAGATGGCACTTACATGACTGCTCCTTTATCTGTGCCCATGGCAGACATCACTAATCAACTGTGGCACTGCTGAGATGCAACCTCATAATCCTTGTCAGCATAGCGATCTGGTGATTAAAACTGGCATATGAGATGAATCCCAGTAACCACGTGCTAGCCCACAGCTTTGTTTGGCCCAGGGCCTCACTGACCCTGGGCTTCCTGCTAGACCACAAAATTTAAGAATATGTGATGTTCTCAGCCCAATGCAATGTTGAACTTCACCCACTGTTCATGTAAATGGAAGAGATCCCTATTTTTGGCATGTTTAAGAAGGAAGACATTGGGTTTGGGGCAATTAAATAGGCAGAATTTGTTGAACCATGAAAACTAAAGCTCACAGGACATGCCTTCACTGTCAGAACATTTTCTGCTCTCCTGTAACTGGCCATTTCTGACTGATGCTTGATCTAATAAGACCACATGAAATACCCACCCAATTGGAACTCAGCGATCAGCACCCAAGAGACCTGATTGATGTGGCACTTTACAAGCAGAGTACAAAAATGGGAGAACGAAATTAGCCACGTGCTGGTAGTCTCTGTTCCTTGCACGGCCCCCCTTCCTTTCTCTGCTTCTCCACCTGGGAGGACGTTCCCTGGGGACTGCTTCATCTGCGCCCCTTTGCCAGCTAGCTTCCAGATGGGTTTCAGAAACAGGAGGTCTTGGAAGAAGCCAGGAGGAGGGAAGAAAGAGAGGTGAGGGCATTTCTTCCACACGCCTTCCTTCCCTCACTGCAGTCCTGCCAGTGGCTGTGTTTTTCCTGCTGGGTGGCCCCTCCTTCCATGGCTCTAGCTCTCCCTGGGCTCATGTCACCTCATCTCCTCTTATTGTCCTTCTGGATGCATTTGGTAGTGGCTTCCTGCAGTTGCTAGTCTATGGTGCTTCCCCAGCCGTCTGTAAACAGTCCCCCCATTAAAATCCCTTCAAAGGAGTCCTGAGTGTGCCGTGTGTTTCCTGCCAGGACCTTGACTAATACAAACCATAATTAGTGACTAATAGAAGGTAATAAGGTTATAACAACTGCAAAAATGCCTGGGTAGAGAGACTATGACAAGGCCATTGCCAAGGCCAGAGAATAGAAAGCACGTGATACAAAAAGCTGGATGGGGCCAGCTTGTGCACATCTTTTTTCTGGGGCTTTGAAACCCACCTCGGGTGGCTCTGGAACCCGCTGTGGGGAGACAGATGGGCAGTAGACCTAGAGCCGAGAAGATTGTCACGGCCTCTGAGGAGGCAATGGGGCCACTGAGCTGCCGCTGTGGATCTGGGAGGGGTGGGGGTCACGTGGTTGCTAAAATTGTTTCCCAAGGTAGGGTTGGCAACCTTGAGATGGAGCTCTGTGACCTTGGGCATATCACATCTCCTTCCTGGACCTTTTCTGTTAATACAGAATCTGACTTTATATCTAAAGTCCCTTTCAGTTCAAGCATTCTGGGGTTCCGGTCTGCTGTCATCAGCAGTCATCCCACTATCAGGGAGGCATTCATCTGGGTCTTAGAGTCTCAATGAATCTTTTATTATTTTTTAAAATTTATTTTTGAGAGAGAGACAGACAGACAGACAGAGACAAAGCGTGAGTGGGGGAGGGGCAGAGAGAGAGGGAGACACAGAATCTGAAGCAGGCTCCAGGCTCTGAGCTGTCAGCACAGAGCCCAATGCAGGGCTTGAACTCATAAACCGCGAGATCATGAGCTGAGCTAAAGTTGGACACTTAACCAACTGAACCACCCAGGCACCCCTCTTTTCTTTTCATTATTATTATTTTTTACATTTACTTTTGAGAGAGAGAGAGAGAGAGAAAACGTGAGCAGAGGGGAGGTAGAGAGAGGGGGAGACACAGAATCTGAAGCAGGCTCTAGGTTCTGAGCTCTTGGCTTGGGGGCTGACACGGGGCTCAAACCCACCACAAGATCATGACCTGAGCAGAAGTTGGACACTCAACCAACTGATCCACCCAGGTGCCCCTCAATGAATCTTTATTAAAACAATAATCACACAGAGTGGGGAAATGCATTATTTTAACATTTCTCAAACTTTTCTACCAGAGTGGAGAGGGCACTTGCACAGACTCTGAGGTATAGTCTGAAGTGTCTGTCTTAAGAAGGAAATACCTTCAAAGGGGCGCCTGGCTGGCTCACTTGGTTAAGTGTCCGACTTGGGCTCAGGTCGTGATCTCGCGGTTCATGAGTTCGAGCCCCACGTCGGGCCCTGTGCTGGCAGCTCAGAGCCTGAAGCCTGCTTCAGATTCTTGTCTTCCTCTCTCTCTGCCCCTTCCCCGCTTACACTCTGTCTCTCTCTCTCTCAAAAAATAAAGTAAAACATTAAAAAAAATGAGATGGAAATAGCTTCACAATCTCTCATGGTATATTTGAAAGCTCATACTGATCTTACAATCTTCTCCATAATGTGTTTGTGTCGGTTTTCATTAAAAATAGTACTGGGGATTTATGTCCTCAACATTGAAATGCCCAAACATATAAAACAAATATTAACTGACAGGGAGAAATGGACAGTAATACAATACTAGCAGAAGACTTCAATACCTCACTTACATCAATGGATAGGTCATCCAGACAGAAAACCAATAAAGAAATATTGGCCTAAACAACACATTAGTCCAGATGGACTTAGTAGGTATATACAGAACATTTCATCCCCAAACTACAGAATACCATTCTTTAAAATTTTTTTTCATGTTTTATTATTTATTTTTTGAGAGAGAGAGAGAGACAGACAGAGCATGAGCAGGGGAGGGGCAGAGAGAGAGGGAGACACAGAATCTGAAGCAAGCTCTGAGCTGTCACACAGAGCTTGATGCGGGGCTCAAACCCACAAACCGTGAGATCATGACCTGAGCCGAAGTTGGATGCTCAACCAACTGAGCCACGCAGGTGCCCCAAATACCATTTTTCTAAAAGCACATGGAACATTCTCTAGGATAGATCACATGTTAGGCCACAAAACAAGTCTCAATGAATTCAAGAAGACTGAAATTATATCAAGCATCTTTTCTGACCACACTGATATGAAACTAGAAATCAATTAAAAGAAGAAAACGTTAAAAAACACAAATACATAAGGGCTAAGCAATTGTTACTAAACGACCAATGGGTTAAAAATAAATCAAGGAGAAAATAAATACCTTGAGATGAATGAAAATGGAAACACAACTTTTTAAAATCTATGGAATAAAGCACAATCAGTCCTAAGAGGAAAGTTCATAATGATACGGATGTACCTCAAAAAACAAGAAAACATCCCAAATAAACAATTTAACTTTATACCTAAAGGGACTAGAAAAAGAAGCTCAATCAAAGCCCAACTTTAGTAAAGGGAAGAAATAAAGACCAGAGTGGCAATAAACAAAATAAAGACTAAAAAAAAAAAAAATAATAACAGCAAGATCAATGAAACTAAAAACTAGAAACGGGCCACCTTTCAACATTGAATCACGAAGTAGAAAATCTGAATAGACTGATTACAAGTAATAAAAATGAATCAGTAATTTTAAAACTCCCTCCAAACAAAAGTCCAGCACCAGACAGCTTTGCAGGTGAATTCTGCCAAATATTTAAAGAAGAGTTAGTAGTTGTCCTTCTCAAATTATTCTAAAAAAAATTGAAGAGGAAGGAATGCTTCCAAGTTCATTTTTTGAGGCCAGGATTACCCTGATATCAAAACCAGGCAAAGAGACCATGAAAAAGAAAATTACAAGCCAATATATCTGATGAACATAGATGCCGAAATTCTCAATTAGCAAACCGAATTCATGAAAAGGACCATACACCACAATCAAGTGGCATTTATTCCAGGGATGTAAGAATGGTTCAACACCCACAAAGCAACCAACCTGATACACCACGTTAGCAAAATGAAGGATAAAAGTCATATGATAATCTCAATAGATGCAGAAAGAGCATCTGGTGAAATTCAACATCTATTTATGATAAAAACTCAACATGGCTTATAGAACGAACATACTTCATCATAATAAAGGCCATATATAACCCACAGCTAATATCATCAACGGTGCAAAGCTGAAGGTTTTTTTCCTCTAAGATCAGAAATAAGACAAGGATGTCCACTCTTATTGCTTTTACTCAACCTATATTGGAAGTCTTAGCCACAGCAATTAGACAAGACAAAGAAATAAAAGGCATGCAAATTGGGAATGGAAGAAGTAAAACTGTTACTATTTGCAGATGACATGATACTGTATGTAGAAAACCCTAAAGACTCTACCAAAAAAAAAAAAACTATTAGAACTGATAAATGAATTTTAAAAAGTCACAGGATACAAAATGAACATACATAAGTTGTTTTTTATATACTAATAACAAGTTATCATAAAGAGAAATTAAGAAAATAATCTCATTTACAATTACATCAAAAAGAATAAAATACATGGGAATAACTTTAACCAAAGTGAAAGACCTTTACTCTGAAAAATTTAAGACTGATGAAAGGAATTGATGATGACATGAAAAAAAAATGGAAAGATATACCATGCTCATGGATTGTAAGAATTAATACTGTTAAAATGTCCATACTACCCAAAGCAATCTACAGTTTCAATGCAATCCCTATCAAAATATCAAAGGCATTTTTCACAGAACTAGAAGAATCCTAAAAGTTGTATGAGACCACAGAGACCCCAAATAGCCAAAGCAATCTTGAGAAAAAAGAACAAAGATGGAGGTATCATGCTCCCAGGTTTCAAGCTATACTACAAAGCTATAGTAATTACAATAGTGTGGTACTGACACAAGAACAGACACAGAGATCAATAGAATAAAACAGAGTCCAGAAAAAAAAACCCCATGCATATATGGTCAATTATCTATAACAAAGGAGGCAAGAATATACAATGGAGGGGGGGGGGCAGCTGGGTGGCTCAGTTGGTTAAGTTTCCGACTTCAGGTCAGGTCATGATCTCATGGTTGGTGAGTTTAAACCTCGCATCAGGCTCTGTGATGACAGTGCAGAGCCTGCTTGGGACTCTCTCTCTCTCTCAGCCCCTCTTCCACATGCTCGCGTGCATGCTTGCTCTCTCTCTTTCTCTCTCAAAATAAATAAACTTAAAAAAAGAATATACAATGGGAAGAAATTTAAAATGGATTAAAGAGTTGAATGTAAGACCTGAAACTATAAAATTCCTAGAAGAAAACATAGACAATGAGTTCTTTGATGTAAGTCTTAGCAACATTTTTTTTTCTTTTTAAAAAATGTTTGTTTATTTTGAGAGAGAAAGACAGAGAGAACGAGAATGAGGGAGGGTTGGAGAGACAGGGAGAGAGAGAATCCCAAGTAGGCCCTGTGCTGTCAGTGTGGAGCCTGACGTGGGGCTCAATCTCATGAACAGTGAGATCATGACCTGAGCAGAAATCAAGAGGCAGCCGCTTAACTGACTGAGCCACCCAGGAGCCCCTCCCCTTCCTTTCTTTCCTTTCTTTTTCTTTCCTTCCTTACTTCCCTCATTCCTTCCTTTCTCTCTTTCCTTCCTTTCTTACTTCTCTCTCTCTTTTTTAAATGTTTACTTAGCAATTTATTTGGCTCAGTCTCCTCAAAGGCGACAAAAGCTAAAATAAACAAATGAGACTATATCAAACTAAAAAGCTTGTGCATGCAAACCATCATCAAAACAAAAAGCCAACTATCGAATGGGACAAGAGAATTACAAATCATATATCCAATAAGGGGTTAGTATCAAAAACATATAAAGAACTTACACAACTTAGCAAAGCAAATAACCTGATTAAAAAATGGGCAGAGGGTCTGAATAGACATTTCTCCAAAGAAGACATACTGATGGCCAACAGGCACATGAAAAGATGCTCAACATCACTCATCATCAGGGAAATGCAAATTGAAACCACAATGAGATATCACCTCACACCTGTCAGATTGGTTAAGATCAAAAACACAAACAGCAAGTGTTGGGAAGGAAATAGAGAAAAAGGAAAGCTTGTGCACTGTTGGGAATGTAAACTGTGGAAAACAGCATGGCGGTTCCTTTAAAAGTTAAAAATAGAACTACTGTATGATCCAGTAATTGCACTCCTGGGAATTTATCCAATACAAAAACACTAATTCAAAGGGATCCATGCATTCCTACGTTAGTAGCAGCATTATCGACAACAGCCAAATTATGGAAGCAGCCCAAGTGTCCATCGACAGATGAATGGGTAAAGAAGATGTTGTATATATACACAATGAAATATTACTCAGCCATAAAAAAAATGAAATCTTGCCATTGTGATAACCCGGATAGACCTAGAGAATATTATGCGCAGTGAAATATGACAGAGAAAAAAATACTGTAGGATTTCATTTACATGTAGAATAAAAACACACAAATGAACAAACAAAACAAAACAGAAACGGACTTATAGACACAGGAAACAAACTGCTGGTCATCAGAGCAGGGAGGGGTGGTGGGGGCAGGTGAAATAGGTGAAGGAGATGAAGGGTACAAACTTCCACTTATAAAATAAACAAGCCACGGGCATGAAAAGTACAGCACGGGGGACACAGTCAACAGTATCCTAACAACTTTGTATGGTGACAGATGGTAACTAGACTTATCATGGGGATCACTCCATACTGTATAAAATACGGAATCACTATGATAGGCGTGCGCAATGAATACAATACTGTACGTCAATCATGTCCATAAAGGGTGTGTGCCTCAAACATTTGAGAAAAGATGACCGTCTAGAAAAGCCACTGTGTTCATTTCATGGCTCTGCACGGTCCTGGACCTGCCAGGAGCCCAGCATGGAGCCAGCATCCCGGAGATGCCAGCGGGAGCCCAGGAGTGCCACCTTGCAGGGAAGGGGCTGCATTCCAGCCTCACTGATGGGGGTGGCGGAGCTGACACTTCCCACTTCCCCAGGATCCCAAAAGCAGGTTGAACTGTCACACAGGTTGCAGGGGCTGGGAGGGGGGCCCCACAGAGCCCCTTTTCTCTGTGACTGGGCCTGAACATAGGAGGGAAAGGTGGGTGAGGAGGAAGTCAGTGACCCAAAGGCCCTCTCAGCTGAGTCCTTCCTGCCCTGGCATTTCGGCAACAGTGCTTGAGGTTTCTGGACCATGCCCACACCTTGGGCAATGCCTCTGTGTCTCACTGATGCAAGCCCAGGAGGCTCACTAGTGGACCGTGTGGCAGGGAGGAAGGAAGTGGGGGACAGCACCACTGGGCCCTGCTCAGGTGTTCTAGCTCCCCGGGGGGTACGTGTGTCCCTCCCATGAATCCCAGGCTTTCTTTATCCACTTTCTAGACCCAGGGGCAGCGGGAGTCTGGTCAAGGGAGGTCTGGGTGAGGCCAGGCCAGGTGCTTTAGGTTCTCACCCTTCAGTGGCCCCACCTCACCTCTGTCAGAGGCTGGCCAGGGTGGGAAGAGGGCCCAGTATCTACCTGATTTCAATTGGCTTTCTACCTGCTATGGGGGGAAGAGCTCCCACTCTGCCAGCAGGAAAGGCCCTGGGTTGTTTCTCAAAGTGGGGTCACAAGGTCAGGATCATAAGGACCCAGTTCTGTCCTGGCAGTCTCTGGGGCTCCCATTTCAGGGGGGCCGGGGTAATGTCACTTAGTAATAAAAGCATGATGCCTGCCTTTCCTCTGTGTAGTCTTTCCACCCCAGGAGCGAGGACTCAGAGCTCCCAGAGAGCCTCCGACTAGATTCTGGCCGCCTATGGGGCACCCAGAACTCCTGGCTACTTTCCAGTTCCTCTATTCTGATTCCCAACCCAGATGGACCTTGGTTGTCCTCTGCCCTTCAGCCTGGGGGGCACATGAACTCACGACAAGACCCTTCAGCGGTCAGCCAAGCTCCTGGAAGCTTCAGCAAGGCTGGAGTACAATGGCTGTGCCCCTCCTTCCCCTGATCCCCGGCCCTACCACTGCCACCCCCAATCCTCTGTTTAGGAAGCTGCTTACGCACTTATCAGTTTGTCCATTCAGGTAAGAGCACTTTAAACACCTTATCCATGCCCACATTTGTGCCAAGGTCTCAAGACCATCAGGGGGAGGCCCTGGTCCCCCATAGCTCATAGTCTAGCTCAGGAGGGCAGATCAGCTGGTTGGCAACTGAGGTGTGATCGCTGAAAGGGGTGTAGGCAGTGAGGCCTGGAGGGGTCCCCGCCTGGGAAGTTCAGGACACTTTGTGGGACTTGAGTGGAACCCTGAGGGACAGCGGAGGAGGGAGACACCACCAGAGGCACCAGGGATGGCTGGGGTGCAAGAGCACAGGACTAGAGGTGGGGTGCCTGGCCGTCCTGTGGCTCTCTGGGGCACAGGGAGTGAGAGCGAGTACAGGGTGGAACGTGATGCTGGGGCCTGGTGGGAGAGGAGCCCTGATGATTTGCTACAGGACACACTGCCAGAGCATACAGTCATGCATCTGTGGGGACGTGCCAAGCCTGTTGTGGGCTCCCGCACCTATGTCGCATCTGTGTGTGTGTGTGTGCGCGCATGTACGCGGACAAGGATATTGCAGGCTCTGGAATCCTCAGTCAAGCCTGCTCCAACTTGCCCAGCCCTTTACAGAAGCCAGCTTTCTTTTTCTTTTTTTTTTTTTCTTTCTTCCCTCTCTTCCCTTCCTTCTCTTTCTCCCTTCCTCTCCTTTCCTTTTCTTTCTCTCTCTCCCCGTTTTTTCTCTGTCCCTCTTTTTCCTAGCAGGCCCAGGGCTGGGCTAGAGGATATTGGGGACAAAGGCTGCTGGGTGAGGTCAGACACAACCTACATGATTCGGTCGGCTGCTAAGTTAGAGGTAGCGCACTTCTCAGGCTGTGCGGCAATACCAATCCTCTCCGGAGAGAAATGGGAGAGAGCAGAAGAGGGTTTACACTGGCAGTCAGCGGCAGCCGCCTCCCCTACCTCTAGCGCCGGGTGCCCCGTGAGTCAGACAGGACGCCCCTCCCGCGGGCACCTCGGCGAGGAGGCAGTTCTCCCCCACGGCCCCCCGGGGGCGCTGCGGGGGAGGCGGGGTGGGCCCTGGAGCAGCGGCTCGCGGGCGCCCAGGGAGCTCACTCTCTCGGCACTCGCTCAACTGGAGGATTTCGGGCTGGCCGCGTCCTGCGGCTCAAGGAGCAGCAGGAGCTCCCCCTTCACGGCCCGCGGTCCCGCTCCGGCCCCGGGGCTCCAGACGCTGCCGCCCGACGGTGACATGGGCGGCCCCCTAGTCCCGGAGGCCGGCGGCCGGCGCTGGGGGCCTGTGCTCCTCGCTCTCTTCCTGGCTGCCTCCCGAGGTAAGGTCTGCAGGAGGCTGGGCACTGGGGAGGCACACTGGGAGAACAAGGGGTGGGGAAAGGGGTCGCAGGCAGCTGGGGGCGCCCCCCTCAGCCTGCCCGGCTCCTACCTGCTGGGACTGCTTGGCAGGGGCCCGCAGCTCTCTGCCAAGTGCCCTGGCTGGGGGGTGGGCACATCTGCGTGTTCTGACAGCTGCCCAAACTGCTTCTTGCCTGACCCTTCCCTGTCCAGAGGGCCCCAGGCAGGAGTAGCTGCTGCAGAACAGGAGACAGAAAAGGTGGGGACAGCCCCAGCATTTTGTAGTGGATGCCACTGGCTTTTGACACCTGCATCTCCCTGCCCCTCCAGCCTCGGCGCTCCAGGATCTCACTGGTGTGGTACTCTCTGTGCCCTGCTCCCTCGCAACACTCCTGGTTCACCCTTTGGGGGCACAGGTCCACACCCAGATGTGGGTGCCCATCTGGTCCTTGTCCTGAGGGTCTGGCTGCTGAGAGTTGAGGAGTCAGCTGATTCCTGGCATCCAGCTAAGCTGCAGCTCAGGGACTGATGTGGGGGCACTGGGGAGAACGTGGGACACGTTCCCAGCTCACCCATGAGCCCCTTCTGGGTCCTGGGATAACTTACGGCACCTTTCTGGTCTCAGTTTCCTCAGAAGCCCTGACACCAGGGCGGCACCACTTCCTTCTCCCCAAGTCCAGACTGTCGAAACTCCAAGTGGAATCTTGGCTGGGGCTCCTGGGGGCAGGGCAGAGGTTGGGATACCCACAGCCCGGCCCCTGGTTCTTGCCTGCCCAGCACTGGAGCGGCTGGATGTCAAGGGAAGAGGGGGCCAGCAAGCAGCTTGTGAACTACACTTTATGGGGTAGGTCCAGGGAAAGCTTGGAGTCAGGCAGGGAGTCAGGGAGCCTGGAGGAAGGTGAGGCACTTGGCACAGGGACCCAGTGGGCGGGTCAGAAGAAGAAAGGAGGGGGAGCACAGGGTAGGAAGGAGAGGAGAGAGTCTAGAGGACCTGGAATGTACCTCAGAAACGAATTGTGTGCCTGCAGGCCACATGTTATCAGCGTTTGGAGGCCACATGTTATCTGATTAGGAGGATGGAGCCCACACCCCACACACAGAGCTGCCTAGCCCTGGCCTGGATACTTCCAGTAGGGGGGAGGCGGTCTCAACACCAACGCCATACAAACTTCATGGCAGGACAGGCTCCAGAAGGAGCCGGGCATGGTGGCAGGCAGGAAGGCCAGCACGGAATCCCCCCAGAGAGCACTTGCCCCGCCTTTTCTCCTCAAGTGACCTCAAGATGCCCTTCTGTTTTCTCACCCCGCCCTGCCCTCCCCTGGCTGAGCTGCTCTCTGTTCAGCAGCCCCAATTTGGGAAACTGAGTTCTAGAGAACAAGGCATAGGGGCCCCACCTTGCAGAGTAGCCAGGAGTAGAAAGGCTCAGGACCCCACGCTCCATATTGTCTACATAGCCAGAAGCCTTCTCTCCTAGTGGTTCTGGCTACTCAGACAGCTTGGCACTCCAAAGGGCCATCTCTTCCTGGGTCCAGCTCAGGCTCTAAACAGCTTTCTGCCAAAAGGGGTCAGAAGCATTCTCGTAGCTTTGAACTACTCTGGGCCTCAGTAGCCTTAACTGTGATATGGGCAATGGTAAGGAATATTCACACTACCTAGTACGGTGTGCAACAGGGGAGTTACCAGACAGAAGGCCTGGACGCAGGCATGGTCAGAAGGATCTGTGAGTTGGAAAGACCTGCTCACTGGCCTGCTGAGGGGCTGGGTTGCCTTGGGTGGGATCGCTCAAGGTCAAAGTCTTCATACCTAGGAAGGTGAGATGGAGGTGGCTGGCGTAGGCCTCTTTTGGTACGCTCCTGGGGTTGGGTCAGCACCAAGGAGAATGGGGGCGGTGAGCAGGGTGCTCAGGAGCCCAGTAAGAGTTGAAGATGCCCCTGACCTGGGCCCGACTCAGAGTGAGATGGGTGGAGGGAAGAGCCAGGGCCCAGCAGACCCTAAGGGTGGCAGAGACTCTAACTCCCTTACAGGCACTCCTAGGACCCGAGGAAGTTCTTGTCCTCACCATGTCCTTATAGGCTAGCCCAGGAGGCCCAGACCCTGGGTCTAGCACATGGAAGGACAGTGAGCCTAGGGAGGGGAGACCCCCCCTTCCCTTTCATGGTAAACAGGACTGCAGGGCCTTGTTGAGTAACCTGTGGTGCAAGCCTCTGACACAGCAAAGGTCAGCTCTTAGGAAATCCACTACCTTCTGTCCAGAGGCCCTGGGGTGGCGCTTGAGGCTGGCCACTGGGCACAAGGGGGCACCTACCCAATTCTGGAGACAGCCAGCAACACCAGGGAGTCCCTTGCTGAGCTGGGCTGGTTGCTCCTGTTTGTCCCCAAGCAGAGCAAAGGCTCCCTGCTGAGGCCTGACCTCCCTGGGAGAGGGTGGCCCAAGTGGGAGGTAGAGCTGGGAGGCTGAAAGAGGCCGCCTCCCTATGTACATATACATACGGGTCTTCACCCTAGCAGATCAAGGGAAAGAAAGAAGGAAGGGCTCCTTGGTGCTTATCTGGCCTATTGGCAGTGACCCCTTCAACTAGCACTAAGCCTCACATACTGAACTTGAGGCCCCTGGGTTTAGGCCAGCTATTCATCCAGGAGAGGTCTGCCTTCACCTGGGCAGGGCGAGCCTGGGATTGGTAAGGCAGCTTCCCACGGACCCCTGGCTCCCCTCCACATCAGTGCCAGCAAGCCCAAGGCCTTCCCGATGGCACCCTGTATGGGGATGGCGAAGCAAGGGACCTGAAGTTGTGTGCCTTGCCTGCTTCCCATACAGTCCCGTCCCTTAACAGCCTGGCCTTGGGAGTCCGTCAGGACCACGTTCAAATCCCACGGTGGCCATTTACGGCTGTGACTTTGGGCAAATGACTTGGTATCTCTGAGCAGGTTCCTTCATCTCTAACCTGCGGTGGTGATAGCACCTCCCTCAGAGGGCACAAACTCAGCACAGCACCCAGCACCTGGGTAGCACGAAGCTGTTTCTTGGCTTTCCGAGGCCGCATGCCATTGGCTCTCCATCTAAGCTCCTTGCTGCCTACGGAGCCAGTAGAGAGCCCAGGGTGTGGGAGGGCATTGACCGATTTCACCAGGACGGGACTCTGAGGATCCTGGAGGTCTGAAGCATGCACAGGTCGAGCCACCTGTCGGCAGGTACAGGCGCTTAAAGTGTGAAATGTCCATGAAGGTGCCTATAGATTCTCTTAAAGTTCCCCAGAGATGGGGGGCTTTGCAGCTTTGAGGCAAGGCCAGCTCAGGGTTTGCTTGTCTCGCTGGGATCTTGCAACTGATCTTTACATTTAGCCTATTTACTTCGGCTGCCTGTCCCCGGAGAGAAAGACAGTGGCTGTCGTGCCCATCCATCATTCAGTAATGAACTTGCTGTGCTCCTGCCCAAGCAAGCCCAGTCCTTTAAATGTCCTACATAGGATGCTATTTCCCACGGGGACCTGGGTTCAAGGCCCGCCTCTTCTATTCACTGCGGGGCCACGAACTCACACTCTCTTTCCCTGAGACACGGGCAGCCTGGGTGACGTGGTTTCAGGGGGGCTGCCCACCCCCTTCTGAAGGGTAGTTCCGTGATCGTGTTTCCCGAGCTTCAGTCATCTGCTCATTACCTTTGGGATTTCTGCGGCATCCGCCTATCGTATGGACTTATTTTTCCCCCCTCAAATCAACTCATTCTTTTACTTGAGTAAACAGATTTTAAAAGGAAACTTTCTATCACTGCCACCAATGGAAAGCCAGTATCGCCATAAATAGAACAAAATCGCATACGTACATAATAAGAACACCACCTATGAGTATTAAATGCTAGTCAGAAACTATAGTCTGGGGGAGACTAAGCCTGAAACTGCTGTCCCTTGTTTAAAAAAAAAAAAAAAGTGGGGGAGGATGACCTCTCTGTGTGATTCAATGTTATGCCATAAAACTAAAAGTAAAACTGTCTGTGTTAGAGTTGCTCTTGCCCCTCCCCTTCACCACAGAAGCAAACGCGCCACTGTGAGGAGTGTTAGGTGGCGGCAGGGGACGGTTCAGCTCTCCCAGAGGAAAAGAAGGAGAACGGTACTTCCCATCCTAAGAGGTCAGGGCACGGTTGGAGGGCTTCTCTGGGCTCTTCCCAGCCCCTGTTGCCTTCCTCAAAGCAATACAGTGTCCAAATAAATACAGTAGCTCCAGCTGGGTCCTCTCTTATGCTGGGGCCAATTAGCTATCCCAATAACCCCAGCAGGGAGGGGGAGAGGGAGGGAGAGCAAGCCGAGCCCTCGCTGGCCAGGCCATCTATCCATCTGCGGGAAGGAGAGGGGGCCTCCGGTCAGTCCCCGGCCACCTCCCGTGTAAGTGCCAGCTACCGCGACCGCCACTGAGCCGCCTGCCCTGAGGACAGGGCACAGAAAGACTGGAGCCTGAACCTTAGGGAGTCTTCACAGCATAGGCTCTTGGTGGAAGCTGGTTAGCGCTGGTGGTGTAGGCTGCACACAGTCATTCTCAGGGAGGGCCTGGGCGAGACTGGGAAAGAGTCATCTGGAGAGGCATCCATTGGTGGGGCATCTGGCCAGCCGCCCAGGCCCTCTCCAGGGAGGCGTGCTGGCCAACGGCCTCCAGCCCCGGATGCATGGATGCTTTCCCAAGGTGCTGGAAGTGCGGCTTCCTCCAATACAGCCTGGCTTCCCCTTCCCAGACTCCTTGGTCTGATGTGAATGGACACTTCCTGCGGGGGCAGGTATCAATAAACACATCTGAGATGCCCTTTGTCCTTGCTGGCCACAGACCCCACGGGCTGGCCTGCGGCTCAGCCCCTTGCATGGGGGCACTTCCTCTAACTTGGCACCGGCAGACTCTGTCCTGATTGGTCCCTGACTCTGTTTCCCTCTGTGCTCCGCAGCTCGATAAAGACCGAACCGAGCCTTTCCCTACACCCTCCACAGGCTATCCTGGGGAACAGGGCCTGGCAGGGAGCTGGAGACGCGTTCCATGGCTGTCTGGTGCTCCTTCTGAGGGTGGGGACCTGGCTTTTTGCACTTAGCACAGGGCCAGCAGCAGCAGCAGATCAGTGACTGTTTACTCACAACGCGTAGCAGCGACTGGACAGAGTTCAGCTGTTTGGGCTGGGCTTCCCAGGCCTGACTAATCAAGCTGGGGCATTGCCTTGGCAACCGTGGCTAAACCCATGCCTTGTCAGGGAAAATACACAGGCCTGCCCACACCCACACACACCCATCCCGTGCACACCCACAGGGTTTCATGAGGTGCCTGCTGGGTGGAAAGAGGTGAAGTCATGAAAACTAGCATCCCGAGATGAAGCCAAACAAGAGTGCTTCTCCCCTGGACTGGAACAGAAGCTTCTACAAGAGGCTGAGGTTCCCACAGCCAGAAAGTGGCAGAAGCAAGCCTACTTTCCGGTGGACATCCCTTACGAAACTCTGCACCCCTGTGGCCTCTCTGCCTTGGGCCCGGCTCATGTTAGGACCTTGGTAAATATTTGTGGGATGATGGAATGATGTTTTCAGTTTAGGTCTGAGGCAGAGCAAGGATGACGGGTGGATGATGAGTAGGTCATCTAAGCAGCTGGAGAATGAGGTGTCGGCCCTCCCTGCTTCAGGAGTGTGGGGGCGGGGGGCCCTTCCTTCCTGCGGTGCTGGTGTGTCCAAGGTGTGGCTCTCAGCAGTGCCACACAGGGTTGGGTGGTCTTGGGTAAGTCACCTGACTTCTCGGAGTCTGCTCCCTCACCTTTATTGTTTTTTTAAAAAAATATTTATTTTTGGGAGAGCGCAAGTGGAGTCGGGGCAGAGCGAGAGGGACAGAGGATCTGGAGCAGGCTCTACGCTGACAGCGGCGAGCCCGATGTGGGGCTTGAACTCACGAACTGCGAGATCATGACCTGAGCTGAAGTCGGACGCTCAGCCGACCGAGCCACCCAAGTGCCCCTGTTTCCTCACCTTTTTAAAAATGGGATGGTAATACCCACATCAGGGTGTATTAGGAGAATTAAGTGAGATGAGTATAAAGTGCTAAGCGAGTCCAGTGTATAAGAAGTGGCACATTTCTTGCCTGTTCCTCTGCCCTAAGGAAATATATAGCCTTTTCCTCTGGCCACAGACTTTCAGAGCTGGAAAGGACTAGGAACGTGGGTGGGGAGTCTCTTGAGATGAAGAAAGGGAGGCACAGGGAGGATAGGACCCGCCCAGAGGCATACAGCAAGGACACGCTAAGTGGGGACTGGGGCCCAGGGATCTGTCAGACCAAGGTTTTAATCCTGAGACCAGGAATTTTCCAGGTTCCTAGCAATCTCCCTCTAGGCGCTTCTGCCTCCTTACCTAGTGACAGGTGGCTACCGGGGTGGGTGGGGGGGCTGGGCCCCAAGAACAGCATAATGACTGGATGGCTCCCGCCTGGGCACAGGCTCAGGGCCAGGGCCATTTTCCTGTCTCATAGGCTCCCGGCCACCCTGGAGCCAGGGGCTTTCCTCCCCACCCACTCTCCCCAGGCTCTGACAATGACCCAGGTGTCCAAAAGGATCTGCTCCTGACAATAAGCGACATCCTCCTGCCAAATAATTATAAATCCAGCTGGGCTATATATATATCCCTGATAACGTGTGCACGTGCAGTTGTGGATGGCATGGGGTGCGAGCATTATTTTCCCCAACTCTGTGCCTTTGAGCATCCTCCCAAGTACAGGCTGTCCTGGGCCTTGACCTGGCTTGAGTCTTAGACATGACAAATGTCTAAGATGTCCCACCTATTCCCCTGCCGCCTGCAGGAGAAGATCCCGTGAATCCCTAGCCCACTGCTCTCTGGCCTTCTGCTGAAACTGAAGACTGTCCCCCCTCCCCCAAACCTGAATCCTCTGTAGCTTCTCCTTTTTCTAAAAGGGGAAGAGGTCCTCTGGGGAGTGTGGGGTGTTGGGAATTGAGCAAGCTCCCCCCCACCCCCCTTTGTATTGCTTGTTCTCAACAATTCTCTGCCCTACCATGGGTTTTCAAGAAAATTGCTTCCAGTGCTGACAATCTCTCCCCAGTGCTGTCCAGGCAATTCTGTGCTCATTGCCACCACTGCTTGGTCTCTGAGAGCTGGGGCCTGATGCCCTGCTGGCAGCCCCCGGCTGGCATCCCCCTGGAGGCCCTGCTGCTTGCTCCCACCCTGCTCCACCCAACCCGCAAGCTGCCTCCAGCTTGCCCACATCTCAGCCCCACCCCATCTATACCTCTGTCCACTCCACGGCCCCCACCCCCACCCGGCTCAGCTCTGTGTGCCGCTTCCTGCCTCTGCCTCCACCTCTAGTCTGCCTGGCCCCCCGCAGCCACCCCAGACATGGGGCCCCGGCCTCTGGCCTCCGCTACTGAGCTGGCCCTGCCCACAGCCGGCAAGGTGTGTGCGCTCGTGGTGAAGGCTGCTGGATCTCGATCTGGCTCCCAGCCCTGGGTTCTCTGGGGTGGGTGCGGGGTTGTGAACAGGGAAGATGGGGCACTAGCTGGGAGGGGTGCTGTGAGGAGATGCCACCAGCTGGGGCCTGCTGGAGAAAGGGGGAGCGCAGGGCAGATGACTCTTTGGTCCGCTCTTCGAGTGGGTTTTTATTCTTCCTGGGAGTGCCTGGGAGGGTCCCTTCCTTAGCTACTCCCCGCCTCATTTACTGGCACATAGTTCTGTGGCCGCAGCCACCACACAGGCCTGTGAGGGGGAGTCTAAGTCACTTACTGTGATCTTCAGTGAATTATTTAACATCTCGGTGCCTTGAGTTTTCTCCTCCGTGAAAGAGGAATAAAAACAGCACCTACCTTTATAGGGTTGTTTACGCACATAAAGTAGTTAGCATAGCACAGGCTACATGCTGTTTCTTCTTCTAGTTCTATCTAGATCTAGCTTTACCTGAAGCTTCCCAGGCTCCAGGTTCTGAGTCCATACTCTCTGAGGCACTTCAGGCAAATTACTTTCCCCTTCTGGGCCTCTACAGTTCTGCCTGAAAAGGAGAGCAGCATCTTGCCAGGAAGTTCTGAAATCTCTGCTCGCCTTGGCAAAGGTTTTCCATAAATCTGGGCTCTCACACATGACTCCCTCTCACATGTGTATGGAGTGAGTGGGAGGATCTAGCGTGTGTCTGTCTTCCTTACTTTCTGGGGGCCTAACACTCCACCTTGCAGACGTATTTTGGGGCCATGACTTTGCTAACCCCCCCACACTCTGCTTTAAATCCTGCTGGCACTCCAGCATTGGATCACAAGCTGTTATCAATCATTCACACCTTAGTGGGAAAGAGTTTGAAGCTGGCTTCTCCATTCTCTTCTGCAGAACTATTTTCACTCCTAGGAAATGTGTCTTGACCTGCCGAAAGGAATTAGAGAGCTGCCAAGCTTCCACGTAGCAAATCGCAACTACTAGCAAGGCGCTTGCAGAGCACTTCATGTACATTATTTGTTATCCTTGCCTCGACCCTGGTAAGGTCGCTAGCGAGGACTCTGCAGCTCAGAGTCTAAGCGACCCCAGCTACCGGACTCCAGAGCAGGCTGGTCCAATTCCAAAGGCACACCAGGCCGCCCTCCTCCTGATGGGGCAAAGCTTTCAACTCTGCTGGTGGGTCCCAGGCTCTAAAGGCAGGGAAGGGGGGGTGTCGGCAGGAGGAAGTGGCATTATCTCGATTCCGGCAATGGCAATGAAAGGGACATTCCGGTCTGGATTCTGTACACGTTTCCAAACTCTCCTTCCCTGTCTGCCTGACTGACAACAGCCCCTGACGTGCCAATTAAAATTCACATATCGCTAATGTGTAATAACTAATGATTCCATGTCCACAGAGGGTATTAGAGCTCACGTGTCGTGTCCTCCTCTTTGCCTCGCTCAGGCGTCTCACAGCCACGCGATGTGGTAACTGTTTTTTTCATGGCACGCACAAGGAAGGTGGGGCTCACACAGCTAGGGGGGGCCGGACCTCCAGCCCCAGTATTCTGCTTCTAGCGGCCGGTGCTTATGGGAGTCAACGCGGTTAAATGCTGGGGGACTGGGGTAGGTAAAGAGGACCAGGGGATGGCTTCATTTGCTTATTGAAAACAAAATGAACTAGGAAATATTTCTAAGAAGACTGGGTGGCAGCAGGTACAAGGATGAAGTGACCTTTCATGATTTCCCTGTCCCTGTCCCCGAGAACTCTGGGGTTTTCCTCACCACCCGGCCCAAGGTACCCTCTCTCCTTGCTAAAGTCGTATCTGTCCATCAACACCAAAGACGCTCCCTCCTTCGAGAAGTCTCCTGACTGTCCCCAGGGCGGCTGTATCTTCCCTCCTCCAAGTGCCCTAAAGGCTGGCCCTGGTGTGCCCTTTAACCTGTGGGGTTACTTGGTCCGGAATGCGTGCTCTGTTGCACACCAAGTGAGGTCATGAGCTCCCAACGGGAGGCCACGTGCTCAGCATCTGGGTGAGACGTAGCACCCGGCACAGGCCTCACACACTAATAGGTGCTCCCTTAGTGCTCACAGATGAGATGGAAGGCGCAAAGGTGCTAATGGCCCCAGCAGGGTGGTCAAGGGCAAAGGGCTGCCATTCCCAAATGGGCTTTGTGCTCCCCATCCTGCCTCCCACCCAATAGCACTGGGCATGGAGGGTGAAAGTTGTGGGCGGAGCCGCAGTGCCTACAGTGGGGGCGGGAGGAGAGGGACACACTGGCTGGGCCCAGTCTGCTGCCTGCTCTGTCTCCTGTGCCTCATCCAGCTTCCCAGGGCTCAGGGGCGTCCCTTCCCTGGAGAAGCTCCTCCCCCTCCCACACAGCCCAGGATGGAGTCAGGTTCAAGAGCTAATGAAGAAGCTGAGGCCCAGGGAGGTCAGCTGACTTGCCGTGGCCTGTGGCCAGGGAACCCACATCTTTGGAGCCCTAGGCCGAGGCTCTTCCCCACTCTGGGGGAGCTGGGAGTGGTTCTGGCTCAGAATGTGACAGTCTCTTGTCTCTCTGAACAGGTCTGGTAGCAGCCTTCAAGGTCGCCACACCATATTCCTTGTACGTGTGTCCCGAGGGGCAGAACGTCACCCTCACCTGCAGGATCTTGGGCCCCATGGCCAAAGGGCACGACGTGACCTACTACAAGACGTGGTACCGCAGCTCACGGGGCGAAGTACAGGTCTGCTCGGAGCGCCGGCCCATCCGCAACCTCACATTCCACGACCTTCACCTGCATCACAGTGGCCACCAGGCCAACACCAGCCAGGACCTGGCCCAGCGCTATGGGCTGGAGTCGGTCTCCGACCACCATGGCAACTTTTCCATCACCATGCGTAACCTGACCTCAGTGGACAGCGGCCTCTACTGCTGCCTGGTGGTGGAGCTCAGGCACCACCACTCGGAGCAGAGGGTCCATGGTGCCATGGAGCTGCAGGTGCAGAGAGGTGAGGGTGTGCTCCGTGGGCCAGCGGGGGGTGCAGTCACCGTGGGGGTGGTGCGTGTGCCCCTCTGGAAGGGTAAGCAGGGAGGAAGGCAGAGTGACTCTGGGGGTGTGGTGCCGTGTGTCTGATGGTGTGACCGACCACATGTGATTCTGTGCCGGAGGGTGTATGATCCTATATATGGCCGGCCCTGGCACTCCAGGCGTGTGTGTGAGACAGGCTGGCTATAGTGTGTGGAGACCTGTAGAGATCTCTGGTTAGTGGGGTGTGATGGACAGGAGCGTGTATGTCGTTCTGTCTAATAAGAGAGGGTGTACAGACCTGGGCTCGGGTGTCACTGCTGGTGACAACATGGCGGTCGTGATATGTGACCTGGGGTGTGAGTTGGGGAATGGGTGTGTGTGGCCCCAGGTGAGGGTGTGAGGGGCAGTAGGCTGGATAGGTGTGTGGGTGCCGGCAGGTATCTGCATGCCTTGGGGGAGGCACGAGAGCGAGCAGGGCACACCCAGCCATGCGCTGAGAATGCGCGCGCATGCACGCGTGTGTGCGTGCACGCGCGCTGCCTGGGACAAGCCTCCTTGGCCTCAAGCCCACCTAACCAACCTTTCTCTTTGTTCCCACAGACAAAGAAGCATCACCCCAGTGCATCTTATACCCACCTTCCCCCAGGGAGAGTGAAAGTAAGGGACCACTCTTTTGGCCCTTCTGGGTTCTCTGTGCTCCTCTGTCTTCATCTTGGACCCAGGCCGCATTCTGAACTCTGACCTCATCACCCCCCAAGCCCACGGACCCCCCTCATTCTTCCTCCTCTGCCGCTGCCCCTCCCTTCTGCTTTCCCCTTCACTGAAGCCATGGGGCTGCAGTCCCCAGAAGCCACCTCTCCTTCCAAGGCTCAAAGCCCTGGGTGGGGTGTGCCCTGGCAGTGACCTCTGGCCAAGCGCCCCTGTGACAGGTGCTGGTGTCACAGGCTGTTTTCAGTGTGTGCTGCTCTTTCCCACCAGTCCTCTACCACCTGGGAAGATGAGAGGGCTGTGGGGTTCCTCTTGGCTTGCATCCACCTACTTAAAACTTCCTTGTTCTGTGCATGGGGGAGGGGGGATGGAGAGGCTCAAGAAGGGGGACAGACCTACCTTTCCTAGAGCTTTTACTCTGTGCCAGGCACCGTGCTAAGTCCTTTCAAGTACTGGTAACTCAGTGGGTTCTGAACCCTCTGAAGTAGGCGCCACCATCGTCACTTTATAAACATGGAAACAGATGCCCAGAGGAGGCCAGCTGGGCTGGGCTCACTCCACCTTCTCCCCAGCTGGGGGGATGCGTAAGGCAGTAGGTGGAGTCAGCCCCCTGGTGTTTGCCCAGAGAGGTACCCTGCAGAGGAAGGGGCACTGCTCCAAGGGATGTGGGGGGCACTCAGAGGCAGGAAAGAATGCCCAGCAGCTTCGAGACAGCAGGCAAAGGGGAGACATCTCAGGGGCAGCCCATTCTTCTCAGAGGAGGGGGGTCTTGGGAGCCTCCTATCCATCAGTATTTACTGAGCATCTACTATGGACCAGTCCCTACCCAGGCCCTGGAGACACAAAAGTACAGACCTTCCCCCTGTCCTCCAGGAGGACAAGCACAAAGACTGAAGGCAGGGACAGAACAGCTAAAACTAGAGTCCCAGCCAAAGCCCGGCTCAAGGGTCCTGGTAACTTTCTACTCACACTACTCTTTTTGGAACCAACAAGTAGCTTAGCCAGGAATTAAATTCGAACACTCATTTCGGTCTGAGCCAGACCTGCATGGAACTAAGGAACTCTTTGGTTCAAGCCCCTCTCCCCGCACACCGCAAACCTTATGTGTCGCCGCAGCACTGGGCCACTGCTGTCCTCACTTCCTCCCCTGGCAGCCTCCCAGTGAGGGTGGATGACTGTGTGTACAAGCATACAGGACGGGATGAGCCTCACCTGGAGGGGCGCGCGGGTGTTTACTTCCCCAAGGCTCCTTCCACTCTGAGCAACCCTCCAGTCCCGCTTCTTCCTCCAGGAGCCCCCAAAGCTCCCTTAGGGACCGTCACCTCTGCCACTGCCCACAGTTCACCGCCGGGGAAACCGAGGTTCAGGCCAGTGAAGGGATCGCTACCGGCCCCTCAGCCAGAGCGCTTGATTCTCAGTGCGCAAGCCCTGTCTGGGGGCCAGGCTGCCCTCCCCTCTGTCAACGCCAGTTTTCTGGAAATTAGTTGTATGAATTGAAGTCTTGGGGACACAGACAAGAAATGCCAGTGGGGACAACGAAGAAATAATCAGGTACAAAATAGAGAGGGAGCAGAGATTTGGGTCATTTTTTTTTTGATCTAGACTTAGAGAAGTAGCTGGGGGAATGAAGGAAACAGAAGTCACTTGGGAAATCCTAGGAGTCTGGCTGGTAAGAACCCAAGGGTGAGGCAGAACCCTGAACTTGATGGTCCAGAGTGGGTCAGGGCTGGGCTCCTCTGCTCTCAGGTTTTGACATTTGCCTGACTCTCCAATTCACAGGGATGTGTGGCTTCACTCTGGCCCCTGCTTCTCTGAGCTGCTGTCCACAGTGACCTGGCCCCTCCAGGACCAGAGGGAGGTGTTTATTTCTACCCTAGCTATTGAGAGCAGGGGGATGGCTTTGATGGCCTCTGCAGTCCCTTTCTGATCCCTTTCCAGACTCTTGGTTCTGGAGGTCTGGAGACTATAACTGTGGTGGAGTCTTGTCACTAAGGCAGCCATGGGGTCAGATGCAAAGAAACCCAGCTTTTGGGTGGGGTGTGCGGGGGATTTGGGCAGCGCTCCCATTCTCTAGGGATCATGTGTCCACTGAGAAATGGAAGCAAGTGTGTCCCTTTCCTACTAACAGGGAGGCAATCGGTGTTCTCCAAGGGGCTGAATCAGGGCTCAAAAACTCAAATGCCCCCTAAGCCAGGGACCTGGTGAGTAAGACAGTAGGGAGGGGTGGAGACTGCAGTGAGCACCCAGCTGCCAGCCTGTAAGTACAGTTCCAACGGCTGCATGCTCGGAGGGGGGCCTGGGACTGCCGGAGCCATTCCATTTTCAAGCACGATCAGAAGTCCAGATTTTACATATACTCTCTATTTTGTTTTTTAATGTTTATTTTTGAGGGAGAGCAAGCAGGGGAGGAGCAAGAGGTGGGGGGAGGGAGATACAGAATCTGAGGCAGGCTCCAGGCCCTGAGCTGTCAGCACAGAGCCTGATGCAGGGCTTGAACTTACGAACCGCGAGATCATGACCTGAGCCAAAGTCGGATGCTTAACCGACTGAGCCACCCAGGTGCCCCATAAACTCTCAATTTTAAAATGTTGGCAAAAAAAAAAAAAAAAAAAGTTCTGTGCTGTGTGGGCCATGACAGGATGACATGTAGATGATAACAGACAGTGGACACATTATCTGTTTTCTGATGGTTTAGAAACATTTGCCTGGTGACGCATGTGCTTAGTGGGCCTCAGGGCTGGCCGCTGGGTACTTCCCTCAGTGCTGCTTACCTTAAGAAAGACCCTAGTCCCTGCTCGTTCTAAGACCAGTGTCCCACAGCCAACCGTAGCACCTGATCAGCTAAGGATGCTTCTACCCCGGTAGTTCTGAGTTCTCCCGCTTTACCTGTAGCCCTGTCTCCTGATGTTCGTTTTGGAAAGCATGAGAGTGGCGGCCTAGGAAATCATCTGGAAGCCCAAATCAGTCTGAGGTCGGCAGAGGCAACAGGAGGGGAGAGAGGCTGAGGCAGCTGGTCCCCAAGGAACCCTGAATTGCTGAGGAGCTGTGTGGTTTTTCACTGGGCCCAGGGAAGGGGGGGCATGGACAGCCTATCTCTCTACAAAGCAACCTTCCTCTCCCCCTACACAGCAGGAAGTTTGGTTTGCTTTCATCCAGCCCCCTCCTTGGGGGACCAGGCAGCCTGACCGAACTCCCTCCTCCCGTCTCGTACCTACCCACCCACCCACAGGGTACCGGCAGGCTCTAGACAAGGAGGCACTGCTGAGCAGGTGGGGGGGGGGGCGCGGGGCTCCCATCCTAGTCTGCTACGGAAAGGCCTGGCACAATTCTCAGAGCTGGCCTGGCAGCTGCCTCTGCCAGTGCCTGAGCACCTCCCCCACGAGCCTGGCTCTGGAGGGCTACCACGCAGTACTCCCTCCTCTCCTCCCCAGGTGCTGGCCATGCTTGGGGGGAGGGATGGGGAGCTGGGGCGAGGTGGAGCAGAAGAGCCGACAGCTTCTGAGGACAGCTGGACCCACATAGCTGTCCCCAAACCCCTGCCTTCCAGTCCTGGCCTCAACTCTTAGCCCAGGCTGTAAGGAAACCAAGCCCTGATCCCCTAGAGTGGCCCAGAGGGGGATCTCTGCCTGGGGACAGGGAGCCACCATGAGGGAGCACCTGACTAACCTCATTAACTGTGGCTTAGGACACGTCTGTAGACCTGCTTTGGTGACAAGAAAAAGGGAGCTTTGTAACTCGCTTCTCAGTGCCTGTGAGAAGGTCCTATGACTGGGAGGGGGGTGGGGGGGGAGCTGGGGGTTAGAAATCCTCAAAATGTCTAAATTGTGGAACGTGTGTACTTTCAATATTCCACGGCAAAATGCAACCTTGCTAAGATCTGCAGGGAACCTGCTTTAATGCGAAGTTGAACTTGGTTTGTAATTAGCATCGCAACTGTTCCTATACGAGAGGGTATGTCTGAAGTGCCTGTAAACAGTTTGTCCTCTTCCGCGGTGTGAACAAACCCGCGGAAGGCTTATTTACACCATCAGGGTATTTAGCAATACAATGAGATAAAAACAGCCTTTATTCCCAAATAAATGGCGCAAAGGCAACAGGGAGACCACAGCCCATCCACCTTCCCAGAGCTCCCCGGGCCAAGCGGACCCTGTGACAAGGTATCCCAGCGCGTATTTTGGGAAGGGCTAAAATCAGGAAGGAAACGCGTTTACGCTGGTTGTGGTTCTGAGGGTATTCTGTCCCCGGCTAAACTCCTGGAGTCAGCAGATGGGCAGAAATAAATCAAGCCTCTCACGCTGTTGGTGGGATCGTGAAGCGCTACAACCTTTGTGGAGGGCAATTAGGCAATACCCTAAAAGAAAATGCACACACTCTTTGGCTCAGCACTTCCACTGCTGGGAGTTTATGTACAGAGGAACTTGCCCAAGTGAGCGAGGGTGCAAATACACGAGGAGTTTGCTGTTATGTTATTATGTTGAAAACTGGAAGCAATCTGCATACCTACCAATAGAGGACTGTTGCAATAAAGTCCGGGGTGAGCCCCGTGATAAAGCCCTAGGCAGAATGAGGTAGATCTCTGTGTGATACAGGGATGGCCAAGCCATGCTAAGTGGGAAATGCGATCACGCAAGGAACAAATCTAGGCTCGACGCAAGAAAAGCGTGTACTGTGACTGTCTCTTTGCAGGGGGGCCCCGGGGGGAGGAAGAGGAGGAAACTTCTGAATGTATTTTCACTTACAGTTTTTTTTTTTGTTTTTTTTTTTTTTGGTAAGCTAGGAAGTTAAACAATTTTAAATGTTGGATAAGGACTCACGGTTTTCCAGTTCTCACCCAGGTTTCCCCCTGTGACTTTCATGTGTGAGATCACTTCTGGAAGCTGTGTCTAGAGCTAAGGGGTCTCTGAGGGGATGAGTGGGGCTTTTGTTCACTTATTTATTTCTTTATAGGGTGGAACAACACATAGAACATAAAGTTTGCCATTTTAACCGCTGTTAAGTGTGGCGTTAATTATACTTACAATGTTGTGCGACCATCACTGCTACCTATTTCCAAAAGTTTTACGCCACTTGGGTTCCCTTTGACCTTGAACTTCATGGCATGGGGTCTGTGAAGGGCCTGCCATTCCTTTCCAGGGAACAGCCTGCGGCCCTGGCCAGCTGCGCTGTCCCCAGGGGGCTGGGATGAAAATCCTTCTCTCTTTTCCCCAGAGCTGATTCCACTGTGATCCCCTGGTCTCATTTTTGTGTTCCCGGGGCCCACTGGGGAAGGACGCATGGGGCTGTCTTTGAAAGGGGATCCCCAGGCCTTCTGTGCCTCTGCAGGTCACTGAGGGTCTGGCTGTGCGGCCTGGGTAGAGCTGGGTCCCCCTGCAGCCCGGCCTTCACTCGCTGGGCTTCAGTGTCCCTTCAAGAGGAACGGGGAACGGGGCCTCACCTTGGCTCTCTCTCTGCCTTTACAGGCATCACGGCTGCTGCTGTGGCTACAGGCGCTTGTATTGTGGGCATCCTCTGCCTTCCCCTCATCCTGCTCCTGGTCTACAAACAAAGGCAGGTGGCCTCCAACCGCCGTGAGTATCCCTGCCTGCCTGGGGTGGGTGAGGATATGACTGATCTGGCCCAGCCTCCCGCCCAGCTTCTACAATTAGCAAAGAGGCAGGCACATTTCCTCTCTGTTCCAGAGTTGGGAGCTGCCATAGTCCCTGCAAGGAGCTGGGCTCAGGGGTGGAGAGAGGAGGGAACCCCGGTGTGCCACCTGGGGGGCCTGAGTGCCCCCCAGCCCCGTATGGTGCTGGCTCGGCACTCACCAAGTATCTGTTGAATGAATGAATAATCACAGGGAGTAGTTCAAAGGGGTGTATAAAAATGCTGCCACTTGGTGATCCTTTGGGGACCTGCTTTACTGCATGGCTAGGCTTGTTTTGCAACTAGCATGGTAACTGTTGGGATAAAAATGACCTTCGGATTATCAGAACTAGAAGGGATCTTGGGGATAATAGTTCAGTTCTTTTATCTGATAGCTGAAAAACCTGAGCTCAGCGGGGTTAAATAATTAACCAAGTGTTGTATAAGTTACTAAGTGGCAGAGCTGGGACTCAAACCCAGAGCTTCACCTCATGCTTTTCCCAGAGAATATAATCCCACCAGATCATCAAAATGCTCATCAGCATGAGCGTCCTAGCCACCAGCTCCTACCTGGAAAGGGTGCTGTACTGCGGACCACGCCGAGTTTGTTACATACCTTCTCTCACTTATTCCTCATAACCACGCGAAGACTTGGTGTTACACTGGTTCCTACTTTACCACGGAGGAAACTGAGGCACAGAGAGGTTCAGTAACTCGCTTAAGGAACCTCACTGTGAGTAAGTGGTGGGGCCAGGCTTCAAGTCACAAACACTGCTTCACCCTCCTCTATGGTCACAGTGCCCTTGCCCTTCCTCTGACCCTGCCCATGAACCTGGGCTCGTCTGAGTCCTCTAGGAGCCGGCGGCTAGAGAGTCCTCTGCCCTGGCCCTTGCATCGCCTCCCCCACCTCTCCTCTGCCCGGCTGCAGGAAGGAGCTCACAGTGGGGCTGCTCTGCCCCCAGGTGGCTTTTGGCTCACACCTGATTTCCTTTGGCTGGACTGTAACACCGTGAGACCCCCTTGCAGTCACTCCCTCAGGGGCTGTGACCACCTTTCCTTTACTCTCATATTCCTACTTGCAAAACCCACCACAGCCTACTTCCAGAAATACCCAGGGGTAGGGGACAGGTAAAGGGGGTGGAGCAGAAGGAGGAACCCAGGGGCTCAGGCAATCACCATGGGCCTGCCATGAACTTGTGTTCATTTGTGCAGCATTTTCATGGAGGTGAGGAACGGACGGGGAGGGAGACATGCTCCGCTCCCAGATAAAGAGGTGCTTTCTGTCCCCCTTAGTTCGGACCACAACGCTGCCTCCATCAGGGAACGGGAACTGGCAAACAAATTCTGGGCGTTGGCTCAGCGTGGGCCCCAGGCCTGAACACCGTAGGGGCATCCTGAGGACACGGGAAGCCTGGAGTCAGCTCATAGTATCTCCTATTCCATGCACCGGGACACCTTGAGTCTGAGCTGAGGGCTTCCCAGAGGAAGCACCGGGATGGGGCAGATGGACCGGATGCTGAGGAGCTGCACTGAAAGAAGGGGCAGGTGGTCCCGTGGGCCGGCTAGCGCTATGCGGTGACCAGTGCCGCGCACCTCCTCTGAAACTCTAAACGGAGCGATATGCGGCCACTGATAACCCCTTATCCCCAGGTTCAATATGTGTAGTAGCAAAAAGGTGTCAATAATTTATCTTCTGATAAAAGTACTTTTGAGGCCAGTTTTCCCACCCCGTCAAAAAAAAAAAAAAAAAAAAAAGAGAAGAGAAAATGAATTGCGGGACCAGTGTTTTAGAGACAGACACAAGAGATGCCAGGAGCGAAATGGAGAGGGAGTGGAGATTGGGGTCATTTCTGCATCTGGACTCCGGAGAAGTGCGGCTGCTGGAGCCATAGGGACAGAAGTCACCGGGAGATGCCAGGGGTTGGGACACAAAGCAGAGGCTAAGCGCCCGAGAGGGGCGGCAGGTCAGGGAGGGGACAGGGAGCCTGGGTTGGTGGCTGCGGCAGCGCATGCTCAGCAGGGAGTCACGCTCAGGGAGAAACAGAGAAAGGGTTGGGAGCACCAAGGTAGGCAGCCTGCTGCGGAGGCTGATGGGTGTGGAAACCGAGGTAATATCAGATGGAGCCTGGGTCCTCCAGCTCTAACTTGGGGCCAGCAATGCCTCCCCCAGAGGGTGGAGAGGATGAGCCCAGGGAATGAGCAAAGCGTTACGTGCAGAGGCACCCCGTAAGCAGCACCCATGATTCTGAGAGCAGAGATTTTAGGAAACTTTGTGCAACTTCCCTTGTGTGTTCTGCGTACGCCCCTCCTGCCCACGTTTCCCCACAGTGGTCATGGCAAAGCTCTTACAAATGAGAAACATAGAGGAGCTGCATGGAAGAAGGAAGTTGGAGCCACTGTATCTGGTTGGTGGCCAGTGTGGGGGGTGGGGAATCCCAAGAGTGGGGCGGGGTGGCAACAGCTTGGAGGAAGAGCAGAAAGTGGCGGGATGTCTGAAACGCGATGGGGTCTCAGGCCCCTAAGGTTCCTCTAAGAGATGTCCTCCAGGGCCACCCTACAGGTAATGTGGAGGATGGGCCAGAGAGGACCAGGAATCTCCAGTTCGGAACTGACCTTACACCACTCCCACTCAGTAAATCAAGGCGAATGACCAGAATGTGGCAAAGTCCAAACAGGAAACAGCAAATTCAGGAGTCAGGCCTTTGGTTGATACTTAAATCCAGAAGGTCTCATAACCCCTAATCAAGCCATAGGAGACAGCATTGGCTGCCCTTGGCCTCCTTGTGACAAATGTCCTTTCTCCTTGTGAAATGCAGCCCAAGTTTTGTTTATCACTGGTTGAAACACACGGCTCACGGAGGCCTTGCCTGCAGGATAAACACCAGAGTAGGGGCCTCCAGAGTGAACAGAAGTGGGATCCAGGGCCGACGTGGCCCAGCCCGGTCTTGCTCCCGTTCCTCGAAGGGCAGGGAGGTTGTCTAGGGAAGCCTTTCCTTTGTGACCACCTTGTCTGTCTGTCCCTAGGTGCCCAGGAGCTGGTGCGGATGGACAGGTAAGGCCCATGGAGACCTTCCTGAGAAGACTTCCTGCACCTGCCTCGGCCCCGACTCAAAGCTTGGCAGGCTCTCTCTCCTTGCCTCTCCCCGGGCCTGTGGCTCTTTAGGGCAATGTCTACACCCAAACCATGGCTGGAGTTAATGTGGAAGGGAGAGGGGTAACTTTTAACCAGGACTGACTCCCCCCTTCACTAGGATCCTTTCCTCTCTCCTCCCTGATAACTGGTCATACCGTGAAAGGGCTCAGAACACAGACATGGCCTCCCCGGTCCTCCCTGGGCGCTGGGTCAGCTGTCGGGAAGGACAGCTGTGCAGCAGGGTCCCCGGATGGCCGTCTAGCACAGCTGCTTAAAGTGCTTCCTGCCACTGAGGCCTACACATGTGTGCCGGCTGGCAGTTTCTCCCTGCCACCCCTCACCCAGCAGGCCCAGCTCTGACACTGCTTGAATGAACCAGGCACCCACCTTTGGGCCTCAGTGTTCACTGGCCAGGGTGGGGGGGTGCGGGGGGAGCAGCGGAGCTGGGGACAGACACTGAAACATGCAGAGGAGGGCAGCACACCTGGAGCTGTGTGGTCCCTCCCTGAGGGCACTCCGAGGAGAAAGCTGTCAGGCCCCAGGGGCAGACACCGGCCAGGGGCTCGGGGTGGGGCCACAGGCTGGGCACTGAGTGGCCCAGGGCATGTGTGCTGTTGGTGTGCTCCGGGCAGGAAGGTCCTGTGGAGGCTGGCATGGAGGGTACCCCCAGGAATGAGCCGCACTCAGGAACTCAGCCCAGGTGCCTTCGCCACCACACCCGGAGCTCCTCTGGGTGTCTGAAAGGGATGATTTTCTAGACTGGTCACAGGAAGTCCTGCTAGCGATCCTGCTAGTATCTCAGAGTTGGCGGAGTGGGGGTGGGGGTGGGGAGATGTCTTTAGAGACTGTCCTATTCCCAAGCAGGAAGAGGGAAAGGGAACCCCTTGTTCAGGTTGAGACAAGCCGTGGGGACATTCAATCTTAATGCCATTAACTCTACTGACTAAAGAGAAACCTGTCCCCAGATTCCTGAATGTCCTGAAAGTGTCTCTGACCCCGGGCTTCCTAGCTGTGCCCAGGGCAAATGGTCAAATAATAGGGTTGGGCTGGGGTCAGATGCCCTCAGCTCAGGGAAGATGGGAGAGTGCAGCCCGTGGCCTTTTCACTGTGGCTTTGGACCACCCTCCTTCCTGCCAGAAGAGGGTGCTGAGGCCTGGGGTGCGAAGGCAGGTGGGGGGTGAGGAAGTGGAGAAGGGGGTACAGGCAGGAGGGCAAGGGCCCAAACCCAGGTAGTACGACTGACTGACTGAGCTCTGATTTTCTAGCAGCAGCCCTCAAGGAATTGAAAACCCCGGCTTCGAGGTCTCTCCGTCTTCCCACGGGATGCCGGAGGCCAAATCCAGGCCTCCACTGTCCTACATGGCTCAGCGGATGCCTTCGGAGTCTGGGCGGCACCTGCTCTCTGAGCCCTGCACTCCTGTGTCTCCACCAGGCCCTGGGGATGTCTTCTTCCCGACCCTCGGTGAGTGCTTCCAGAGCCTCGCAGCGCTATGGCCTGCAAGGTCATGACCTCCCCGTGGTCTGCAGGGCGCCCCCCTTACTCCCCTCCTGTGGCCTCACGGTCTCATGGTGTGGGATAAGGGGGTGGAGCAGAGAGGAGCCCCTCATTCATTCTGCTTCTTTCTTTTGCAGACCCCGTGCCGGACTCTCCGACCTCTGAGGCCATCTAGACCCCTGGGGCCAGTGGGCGATCGTGGCTGGGCCTGGGGCAGGTGCATTGGAGGCAAAGCCGGCCCTCTGAGCGGTCCCTTCGCCTTGGCCCTGGTTCCCTTCCTCCTGCTCTGAGCCCAAACTCTTTGAGATACCTCTGATGGCCAGACCCTCAACTCCTCTGGGTGCTATGTGGCGGCAGGGAGAAGGTGTTGGATCATTCAGCTCCTGTCTCAAGGATGGTGGGGTGCCGGGATCCCACCTCAGAGACCTGAAATTCACCAGCTACAAATGCCAAATGGCCTACATCCCAGAAGCCCAAGAATTTTCAGCTCTGTAGAAGCTTCCTTCCCTGGGACAGGAGCCTTGTGACCTGACAACACAGAGGGGACAAGATGGGCACTGGGCGGAACTCTCCCCTACCCAGTGCCACCCTCCCAGGCCTGAGACTCAGGACAAGATGTGGAAAGACTCCCCCCTACCGTGGTGGAGCCAGCTCCCTGATCTCGCCTCTGCTCATCTGTCAGACTTCCTCTTTGTAACCATGGGTCTCTGGGGCTGGGCATGCCTGCCTCCGGGCCACGGGCACCTTCTGCTACCAGCAGCTTCTCCCAGTAAGCTGTCAACGGGTTCAGCAAATCTGGGCTCCCATTCCATGCCCGCTGGTCCCCGGAGTTCACTGGCCAGGGTCCTTGAAACAGGAAATGCACACAGCGGCATGGTGGCCACTGTGGGCTAACTGGCATCTTGGGCAATGAAGGCCAGGCTAAAGGTTGCAATACCTGCTGCAGAAGGGGCGGGGGAGCAGGTGGAGCCTGCTGGGAAGGTGAGTGGGGAGGCTCCACCTCCCGTCCTCCCTCCTCCCTCTGAGCGCAGGGTGCTCAGTACGGAAGGTGACCGCGTACTGTCCTGTCCCAACTGTGACGCTCTGGAGTGTGAAGAGGGAGTCCTATTAAAAACGACCCGGGCAACACGTGCAAACCCTGCGAACGAACTGTAAGAGCTGGGTTTTAATCCCTGCTCTGCTTCTAGGGGTGCCCGAGGCCCAGGGAGCCCTCCTCCTCCACCCCGCCCCCGGTCTTCAGTCTTCCTTCCCATTTAATCTGCTGAGCCTTTGCCCCACCGTGGCCCCGTCAGGCGGGCGTGTAACACAGGAGAGTTTGTGGCACTCTGCTCTGGACCCTCTGCTCTGTCTCCTGCTTCCGGGCATGTCCTGGATTTGTTTTATATGCATATAGAAGGGAATCCTTTGTGGAATTTTGATTAAAGGGTTTTAAAACATGGAGAGGAGTGGGGGGGGGGCGTCTGTATACTCTGGGATGGAAATAGGAAAGGGGTGCCCACCAGGGAAGGGGCGAGTTTGAGCTGGGTGGGGGGGCACTGCACCGAGGAAGGCCTTTATCCAACCTGGTAGCCGGCAACAGCTCTGCCGAGCTGGGCCTGGGTACTGAGAGCCAGGACTTCCGAACCCTCTGGGTCGCCTGGGGAGGGGGAGACAAGAGTTGGGGGGGGTGGCAAAGGAGCTCTCCAGCAGCAGCAAGCCCCAAGGGCTGCAGCTAGAACCAGAACCCCCTAGATGCATTGCATTGCTTCCAAACTCCCCAGTCAGGCCCAAAGGGGGGGCCCAGTGTGGGTGTCCTGTGAGGCTGGGCATGGGTCTCGAGACTGCAGGGACACCTCCAGTGGCCAGAACACCAAAATCCTAGCTCCTGCTTTGTCCCTGGGGGGTCCCTCTTCTAGTCCATCGGCTGCCAGGGACAGTCAGTGCCAGTCGTCACAGAAGGAAGGTGCTGTTCTAACAGCTGGTGGGGCCCACGCAGCAGGGGTGCAGGGTGATACTTGCTCAAGGCAGAGTGGGGCTACCCCTAGGATTGAAGGATAAGCCTACAGACCAGACTCCCTGTCCCCCAGCTCCGAGAGTGCTCCTGTCCAGGGGGAGGCTGGCCTGGCTCCTGCCCCAGCTTCTGGCCTCCAGGCACGTATAATTTCTAAGAATTTGGCTACCAGACCCCAAGCCTGGCTGCTGCTGTGTGGAGGGAGGGAGGGGGACCCAGAGCAGAAAGCCACCACACTTCCTCCCCAGCTTCCTCTGGCACGGCCTCCCGCTCTACTTCTCGGGACCCTTACAAGTGAGCACATCTCAGCTTCGTGGTTTCCTGTTTTCAGTGAAATTTACTCTGAGCTCCAAGCTCCATCTGTATCCATGACCACACGCCCTACCCGACAAGGCCCTACAGCGTCCTTCCTACTGCCAGCGAGGGGAGGCAGGGCTTGGCGCTGGGGAGCCCTCCTTGCTTGCCCGGGGGTGGGTGGTGTTTCTAGAAACACCTGCCCTGGTGGCTTCCTCAGGGAGTGCTCTGCGCCGCAGGAGCACGGGGTGGGGGTGGGGCCTGCAGAGGTTGGGTCAGTCTCCCCTGCACCAGCTTGGGCACTGCCTCCTGGAAGGGGCCTTCCTGGGTGTCCGATAGAGCACTCCAAGGCTGGTGGGACTGTGTTGGGGGCTGGGCTAAGGCACAACAATGGGCAGAAAGGGAGTGGGGCTGCCAGCCAGGATGCGGGGTGCAAAGGCCTCCGAAGCAGCAGACACCCAGAGCCCAGCTGCGCGTGTGCCCAGCCCCCCCGAAGACCACTGGCCACCGAGCCCTTCCGCTGGGCATTCACCACACCCTGCTCTGCACTCTTGCTTCTCTTTCTTGCCCAGACGCTGTGTCTCCCTAACAATCCTGTGAGTTCCAAAAGGGTGGCGGTCCAGGAACAGCCTGTCCTTTGGACCCAGTTGCAGAGCTGACGACTGAAGCATAGCCACAGGGTGATGGGCTGAGCTAGGATGCCAGGGTCCTGTTCTCCGGACCACTCGCAGGGCCCCCTCCGACTTTCTGCTCGCTCTAGTTCCCAGCCGCCCTGTCTGCGCTTGATGAGATCACCCGAACAGCACAGCGAGAGGTGCCCTCAGCTTGGGCGGGCCAGGGGCAGAGGTTTCCTTTTGTTTCACAATTCTGATCTGTTGGCATGACTTCCCCGAGTATATCCTGAGGGGGATTCCAAAGTATCGATAAGGCTTCATGAGAAAACACTGACATCAGCTAGCACGGTGCCTCGGGCGCAGGACGGAGAAGTGGCCACGTACCATCTCTTTGCCTTTTCTGTTCCAACACTGCCTTGTCCGAAACACTTACACATGTGGTGTGACATTTTTGATTCCCCACTCCCCACCAGAAAACCCCGGGAGGCTTTACTGTCTGCGTTTAATGCACAAGAAAAGTGAGGCTCCAAAAGATGTATCTTGTCACCAGCGAATGTGAAACTGGGGTGAAATCTGGGTCTTCTGCTTCTCAAGCCTGTGCTCCTTCCTCTTCACTGAACCGAATGGCATTACAGGCCAGGACGTGGACTTGCGGGACATACCAGGGCCCTGGGGGATGAACCTGCACCCACAAGCCCAAGGCTCCACTCCTCCTGCCACTCCCCATTCTGCATGTCAACCCTGGAGCCATAGAACTCCTGGTAGGCATGGCAGCCGGAGCCCCCCCCACCTTGCTTACAGCAGGGGAGGGGAAGGGAGAGCCGCTCCGCTACCCGCAGAGCCCCAGGGTCTCTTGGAGGAACTGAGCAGGTTGTAGGCGCGGCATTTGAGCAGCTGCAGAATATCCTCAAGAAGCAGGGTGAGGGAAGGATGTGAATTTAATCAGGCTAGGCCGGAGGACGCTGGCTTACTTGGTGCACAGAACAAGGAAGGGGCCAGGCTGGGCTTTCCTGGGCCAGGGGAAGCAGGCCTCAACAACAACACGGTCCAAGTTTAATAAACAGAAGAGCTCTTGGCCCTAAAGACATGAGGTCAACGGCCAAGAGCAATGTCCCAGCTCACAGACTTTCACGGGGCTATTGCTGGCAACTCTTGCACCCGCAAGTGGGTAGTGGGAGACTTCTGTCCTTCTGCCTGGACAGGTGACTTCGGCAGGTCCCTACCATCTGGAGAAGCCAGAGTTTGTTATCTGGGACTGTCTAACCTGCTGGCTGTGATTCGTGTGGCAGGGAGGCCCCCATCAGGCCCTCCCTCTCTCCATCCTCCTGCCAAGGTGCCTCTGTGGCTGGGGCTCAGCTCCTGACCTCCCAGTTGCCTTCCGTCCTTCCTCCCCGGGTCCGGCCCTTCCTCTTGCAGAGGCCTCCCTGACGGCCACTTCGAGCCCTCCCCCAAGCCTGGCGTCCCTGCCTGTGGCCTGGAGCTGGCCGGAGGGCTGCGTCTGTACAATGATTTCCCCTGGCTGGGTGGCACACCATTGTGTGACAGACCTGGGCTGGCCCGGATGCCCCTTGCTGCACAGCTGTTCCCAGCTCTGGGTGATACAGGGCCGAGAGCTGGGTGGGGACAGGAATGTACAGCTCTCAGGAAACTGGGGGGAGGGGGGGGAGGGGACCCAGGGAGAAACAAAGAGATAAGAGGGCGCACACACACCATTTCTCTTGGCAGCGAATTCCCAGGCCCCTGCTAAGAGAGCCTCACTCTGAAAGTCATGGACGCAAATGACGTCCAGAAAACCTTCCCTGGGTCCTGGCTGCACATTCCTGGTACTTTATCACATCACAGAGTGGCATCTCTCTGTTACAGGTCCATTTCCCCCACTAGATTGTAAGCTCCTTGAGGGCAGGACTGTGCCCAACTCATGTCTGACTTCCTAGCTCCAAGCACAGGCCTGGCATGTATCTGGTGTTGAATGAAGGGTGTCTTGTGCCAGGGAGGGCTGGCTCGAACCAGGCAGATGACTGCAGGTAGGAACTAGAGGATGCTGTGTGGCTCTGCTGGGCAGATACGTGCAGGGGGACATCCACCCATAAAACCATGGTGAGCCTTTCCTGGAACCTTGGGATGGCTGGTCTGCTGCTGCTCATGGCCCTGGCTGGTGCAGGAAGCTTAAACAACCCTACTTCCTTGAATACTCATCTAGTGAAATCTGCCCAGTAGCAGAGAAGGGCCATCCTCTGGTCACCTCTGGCTTGGCCCTTAGTTTTGTGCTCGGTCCTGGGGGTTCACTGTCTAGGGGTGATCAGTAGAAGCACATCTTCAAGGGTCCAGGGCTCCTTGGAGGCAAATGCCAATCGTGGGCGGGCACCAGCTGCAGGGCCCTAGCTTGCGCCCTTGTGCCCCATCTGCACCCGGGCTTAGCTGAGCCAGGGAGGAGTGGAGAGGGCACCGAAGAAAGTGGTGGGATCCTCAGGGCAGGCCCCAGAGAGAATGTCACCAGGAGGATGTGCAGATTGTCAGCCCTGCTCTTGGCTCTGAAAGCCACCATGGGCCTGAACTATGTGCTCCTCAAACCCACCCCTGGGCATCATTCGCTCTTAGGCCTTTGTTCCGGCTGAACTCTGGGTCCAAGATATGCTTCGTTGTGCTAGCTATGACCGAGTGACAAGACAGCCCAGGCGTCACCTCCTCCAAGAAGCCTTCCCGAAGCCCTTGTTAGTGCTCAATGCATGCCCATCTGTACCTTGCCCCCCCCCCCATCCCCAGTCCCATGAATAGCCTCACTGCCTCCCTTACTCAGTTGAATGAACGAACAAACAGACAAATACAGTCCAGTGCTCAGTTCCCAACTATGCTCCCGGGGTCACTGCAATTCTTCCCTGCGGTGTGTCCCTTACAAAAATCAAATACCAGAGATCTTTCCTCCACCTGAAGCAGAAGAAGAAGTTGGAAGGACAGATTTCTTTTTTGACTTAAAAAGTTTCTCCTGTACATCTTTTCCCAGCTGGTATGGGGGGCGGTTTGTCGGTATCACGGGTGTCCCAGCCCGGGAGCCGTACACATATCCTCTCGGCGATGGCCTCAGGGAACCCTGTGCCTGATCCTAGTCATCTGGAAGGTACTTTCTGGGCGCAGAGCTGGTGATGACCAAAATGAGGAAGGTAGAGAAAGGCAGATTTTACTTCTCACCACCCAACTTCCCATGGTCTTACTCGGGAGCTGGTCAGGCTGAGACCCGCCTCGAGGCGAGGCCAGAATGTCAGGGACCCGTGGTCGTGGGTCTCCACTGGGCTAGGCTGGGTCTTTGCAGACAGTCTGTCAACAGATGGAAACTCTTCCTGTCCATGGGGACGGGTCCCAAGTTCTGCAGGAACTGCTTGGGTCATTAAATGTGGCTTGGGTGATTTCACATTTCCCCAATTGTCATGTCTTCGGGGGGCCCAAAGGAAGCCAGATAGTGCCTCCAGAACTCAGAGTCTTAGAACGTCATGGGTCTCACCAGCTGCCTCCCCAGGAAACTCTAGGACTATGGGGGGAGGGGGAGAGGGAGGAGGGGTTAGATCGCTGTGTTCCCCGGCCTAGGTCAAGATGGACAGCACTAGCATGGCACATGCCCTCGGTTTCCCTCCCCGGACCTATTCTCCACCCTTCCCTCACTAACAAGCCCTGCTTTGATTTGACGCATTGATATATCCGACTCCCACGTCATAAATAAGTCAATCCTGACAATTCTGTCATTTTTCCCCTCACCCTCCCTTGCAGCTAGGATGTCCTATGAACCTTTTCTGGCCACAGACAGAAGCAGATTCTGGAGGGCAGTTCTGGAAAAACTTGGCTTTCCTGATGCAGGGGCAGAAATGGCTCGCGGAGCTCTTTATCTTCTTGTCATTTCCTGCCTTGAATGCTGACACGATGGCTGGAGCTACAGCAGCCATCTAGCCGCCACGGGGGAAAGGTCACGAGGCATTAGCTCTGACATCACGGAGCACAAAGTCAACATTTGTAACTCTCTCTAGAAGTTTTTTTTATGTGAATAAAATGCATTCTGATTTATTTATGCCTCTAAAGTTTCTGTCACTTGTAGCCAAACACATCTCTAATTGGATAGACGACCAGGATGATGACTTGCCCTGAAGCCAGGTGCAATTAGGGAGGGGTTGTCAAAATGGAGCCCTTCCGTGTCACCACGATAACTGATACCCCTGCCTGTTCCCCCCTTGGGCGGTTATATGTGTCCTGCAAATGTGCCTCTGTTTGGCCCACTGCGTAGGAATGGCTTACGTGTTTCGTGGTGACATTGGCAGTTATGGAGCTGAGGATGCCTAGGGTGTGCCTACAGCCAGTGCCATTTCCTGGGCATCTCAGAATGTGGTTTCCCAAGATTGGCCAAATTCCACCATTCTCCCCAGAGACACTCTAGATAAGCAGCCCAGGCCAGCCCCGCTCTGCCCCACAGCCCATAGAGCAGCTGCCAAAGGGGAAGGGTCTGACAGAGTCACCTGCTGGGGGCAGAGGGACAGAGCTGAGGCCTCACTGGCGATCAGGTCCCTAGGGTAGACAATTACAAAAACGTCCTCAGTCCTTCACACCTCCCTTGTGTGGCAATGTGACTTTGCGGCTCATTCCTTCCAAAGACACGACTGTATTTCTCCGGACCTTGAACCTGGGCTGGCCTTGTGACTTGCTTTGCAACAGAATGTGGGAGAAGTAACCTTGGTCCGGTCCTAAGCCTGGACTCAAGGGGCCTTGCGGGTTTCTGCTGTCTTTCCTAGACCCTTTCTAAAGAATTTTTTTAATGTTTATTTATATTTCTGAGAGAGACACAGAGCGAGAGCAGGGAAGGGCAGAGAGAAGAGGGAGACAGAATGCGAAGCAGGCTCCAGGCCCTGAGCTGTCAGCGCAAAGCCCGATGCGGGGCTCAAACCCATGAACCACGAGATCATGACCTGAACCAAAGTCGGACGCTTAACCGACTGAGCCACCCCGGCGCCCCATCTCCTGCACCCCTTCTTTCCAGCTCCATGGAAAGCACGGGCTAGCCTTCTGGAAGAGATAGGTGGTCGACCCCTAAAATCATAGCCATCCAATGACACACAGCTGCCCCCCCCCCATCTTTCCCCAACACACGTGGGAGCCCAGCTAAACCAGGTCTGAGTTGCCAGCTTGCAGAACCGGCGCTAAGGCAGTGGTTGCATTCCATCCCCTGATCTGGTTTGTGGCGCAGCATTACTGCGTTACGGCATGACCTCCTCGGGGTTTACCAAGCGCTTCCACAGACGTGAGCTAAGTCACTTCCCCAGACACCACCTGAGTGGAGACATCCTCTCCCTTCACAGATGACGAGACCAACGTGCCGAGAGGCTCTGACTTGCCGGCCACTATGCAGCCAGCTCAGCTCGCAGGACCAAACTTCCCACTCTCGATGTGCAAATGGCTCCCATCCCAGCCCATCGCCCCCCGGACCATCTCGCCATCCAGCCCCATGGGGCCCACCTCCTTCTCCAACCTTGCACACTTTGCACGCTGCCTCGGGCGGAGGCTCTGCCCATTCAAGTACCAGACTGGACCAAGAACATCAGTCTCTTCCAACACGGACATACTGACGGAGGGGAAGAGAGTACCTCTTCCTGTCTGGCGCAGAGCACGGGTTAATGCAGCCTCACAGGTACACGGCTTGGCGAACGGAGTGGGGGTGGCCCGGGCCCCAAGGCACAGGCTCGATCAGTACCGTCCCACGGAACTGCCCTGTTTGAGCCGGGAGGACCGCACGGAGGCAGGAGAACTGGGACGCGCGGGCCCTGCATACACACTCATAGGCTGACCGCCGAAAGGCACCGGAACTGTCGAGGATTTACCCCACCGCCCCCTCACGGCACAGAAGACGCGGCCGCCCCCGCCGCCACTGCCATTGCTCACCGACAGGGTGGGGGTGCCTTCGTCCTCCACGGTGACTACCAGGTGGTAGAAGCTCTGGCGCTCACGGTCGGGCGGGGCGGGCCGTGTGGCGATCTCGCCACTGATCCGGTCCATGCGGAAGGTCATGTCCTCGTTGCCCTCGGTGATATAGTAGGACAGGATGCTGTTGATCCCGATGTCACGGTCGGTGGCTCTCACCTGGACCACAGCAGTACCTCCGCCCACGTTCTGCGGGGAGAGCAAGAAAGAGGTCACTCTGGATTCAAAGCGCCTGGGGCAAAGGGTAGCACCTGCTCTGGAAGCCCAGGGGCTCCACCTCGGCCGTTAGTGGCTTTGCTCTGCTGGGGAGCACCCCTGGGGATAAAGATGAAGGTGGCGAACATTCTGTGGGCACCCGCTACCTGCAGAGCTGCCTTAATTCACCGATGCTACTCTACAGCTCTAGGAGTTAGGGATGCCGTCATCCCCATTTCCAGATGAGGACACTGAGGTGCGAAGAAAGAACAAATGCAGGTCACACAGCCTGTCAGTGGCAGAGCCTGGCCTGAGACCCAGCCTTCAACGCCCTGTACTATCCTGTTTTCATGGACAGCTAACCTGGTGTGTTACCCGGCAATGCTGAGGCCAAAGTTTCCCTGAGTGACTCAGTCGCGGGACTGAGTAATAAATGTGTTGTTTTGTTTTGAAGGCAGCTCTCTACGGATGACTCTCTCAGTGCCCCGTCGGTGGTGAGAGGCCACTTTCTTCTTTCTCTCTCCTCTAGTCTCTTCTTCACACCTCCCACAAAAAGAAACGGTGCTCTGGGAGCTGGCGTGAGGGCTGGAATTGTGGGTGAGGGGGCCACGCCCCCACCTGCGAGATCCAACAGACTAGTGGGCCAGGCACACATTTAAACAGGTGCTTCCCGGTCTCTCACACCCACTGTCCATGCTGGATGGCCAGCTGCCCTCACCTCGTTCACGCTGACATTGTACCCAAAAGGGCTCTCGATCACCGGAGCATTGTCATTGACATCCAGGACGGTCACCTGCAGGATGTGGTCCTTCTTCCGTGGAGGGGTGCCACGGTCGGATGCTACAACCTGGAGGAGGGAGGTGACGGGATTCAGGGCTAAAGATAGGGGAAGGATCAGGATCACGGAGTCCGGAAGGGCAGTCTGCCTGGTAGGGAGGACTGGGAGGGTGGAGAGACTCACTGGCCCATCCCTGTCCCTGTGTGGCCTGCCAGCTCTGGGCGCTCCCCAGTATTTTGCCTTCTGCCCCCTGATGCAAACAATCCTTGCCTAATTATCATCTGGCTTGGGACCATCATTTGGAATCCAATCCTGATGTGCCTACCTCTGACTTTATTCTGGGCTGTGCCAGCTCCTGACCATGACCTGGGCCTGTGACCCAAGGATCCTGCCTGTAGCTTCTAATACCTCTGTTCTATGCACTCATATGTGAACTCTGGCAAATAGAGAGCCTCCTGTAATCTTTTCAGCAATGAGAAGGAGTTCTCCCCATAGCCCGAGCCTATCTCTGGGAGTCTAGATGCTTCCTGGATGCCTTCGGGGTAGCAGAAAGTGCTCTCTGGGCTCAGGCCCCTGCAGAAATACATCCCTGGGGTCCCCAGAGTCCTCAGGAAACATGCCAGCCACAACAATTCAGCAATCATGGTGGCCCTTGTGACTCCTCACACCAGTACTTTTTCTCACCTGAGCAGAAACAGACCACGGAGGCTTTTTCCTGCCCATCGCACAAAAGGGGAAACCAAGGCACAGAAAGAGTAAACAACTTGCCCAAAGTCCTATTGTTTGTGGAAGAGTCAGGGCTCTATGAACTCTGCCAGTCTTTCTCTCCTGGTCCTTATGGCAGGGACGGACATCTCTGTGGCTTCCTGTTCTGGGTCCACTGGGGACTAGTGACACAGGGGAGCTGCCAGGGTGTGCCCACCTCTCTTCTGGATGGTTAACAGAGACGCCGGGGAGGGGGGCGGTCCCCACCTTGAGGATGTAGTGGTCTAGCTCTTCTCTGTCCAGGGGCCTGGCCACAAACACTTCGCCAATGGAGTCATTGGTGGTGACGATGTCAAAGGCCCCAGCGACGTTGCCAGAGACCAGGGAGAAGACCACCTGTCAGGGAGGAGGGAGGGTGAAGGTGAGGGTGAGGACAGGCCACTAGGTCAGGCCAAGGGTCCCTCCCCTGCCCCTGCTCAGTAAAGGCATTTGAAAAGAGAGTATTTTGTGCAGATGTGGTTATGTCCTTCAAAATGTGTGTGGCAGACCCCTCGAGGCAGCACGAGGCCTATGGCAGGTCCCGGGGTGGGGGGAGGGGGAGGGGATGTCAGCATACTGGCCTGGGGACCAGAAAGGGGGGTGTGAGTCCCACTGTACGGATGTCTCCCAGGACACGGGTGGGGAAGAACTGACACTTCTAGAGACTCGGCCAGGAGCAGGCATGAGCCCTAGTGTGACATGGGGTCCGGTCAGAGAGAGATTCTCTCTTCAGTTTGCAGACAGGAGGCTCAGACGTGTGGAACGATGGGCCAAGATCACACAGCTTGCCAATGTCCAAGGGAACGAAGATTCGAACGCCTGTGCTTCTGAGCCCAAAGCCAGCCCCCCAGAGGTGTGATGCTGGAAAGCCCCCCAAATACACCACCCAATTCACAGGGCAGATTAAATAAAGCAGTGGAAGGACTGATGTGCTCTATCGCCCCTCCTCCTTGTGCCGTGGGGTGTTCAAACCTAGCGTGTGTGTGGAGGGAGCATTGCCTGCTGTGGGACAGAACCCCATGCCCTCCCCCCACCCCCCGCCAAAGCAGGAGGGAGGAGGCGCGTGTCCTCTCTGAGACCTGGGGCCACTCTGGGAGGGCAGGTCTGGGGCCTGGCACATGGGGCCGAGATGCCGAGTGGGGTGGACATGGTGACGGAGGAGTCACCGGGAAAGATAAGAAGCCTGCCGTGGAGGGCTGAGCTGTGGCCGGCCTTTGGGCTCCGTGTGCACTTGAGCCAGGCAGGGCCAACAGCCTGTACAGCTCTGCCTCCTTTCCTTGACCGTGGACTAGGGTGAGGGGGGCTGGGTGGAGCCCAAATGACTCTCTTCCAGCTGAGAGACTACGGCAGACTCCTACTGGCAGGGAAGATCCAGGGATTTCTCTTGGTGCCCACCTGCCCATTGCTGCCAGCGTCGGGGTCCCGGGCCTTGACGGTGGCCACGTGCTGGCCCACAGGGCAGTCCTCGGGCACGCTGACTGCGGAGTCGGAGGTGAAGTCAAACCGGGGACTGTTGTCATTCTCATCCAGCACCGTGATGTAGACCTGCGGTGAAGGCAGCCAGAGACCTAACACCTCCATCCCCTTCCTGGCTCCAAACACCAGGCTCCCACTGTGGGTCCAGTGGGGACCAGACCTCTGAGAATTCTGGAATGTCAGGTAGCATTCAGAGCCTGCCTGGGCCAATCCAGACTTTCCACGGAGATCTCGAGCACATTTTTCCCAGCGGTATGATGGGGCAGGGCTGTACACACCCCAGTGCTGGGGCCAGGACAGCAAGGAAGGCTCTGGGGGACTCAGAGGTGGTGGGGCCGAGAGCTGGAAGGTGTGGGCCTTGGCTAAAGGAGACAGAGGCTACTCAGCAAAAAAATCCACAAGGAATGCCACTTTGACCTTGGCAGAGCTTCCTGTTTTTCAAGAGGAACTAGGAATCCAGATTTTTATGAGGAATTAGGTGGTGACTAATAAAAATTAAAGGAAAAACTTATGTGCAGCCTGGCCAAAACCCATCTGGCAGCCAGATCTTGCCCGAAGGCCTCTTCACTTGGGCATCTGGGTTAGAGGGAAGGAATCAGGGCTTAAGAACAGGAAGGGGCCATGGGGTAGCTTGGTGGTCCCTGGGGGAGAGGAGAGGAATTTCCAACCGTCATATAAAAACTGGGAACAAGCAAATTACATGTAAAGAGCATGTTGTGTTAGGTCTGCAGCTTCTAGCTCACGGATGGATGGCCACAAGTGTCCTGTAGGGTCACTGATGACAGTGAGAGGTGGGGCGGGAGGAGGCTCAGGTTTTAGGGCTCCCAGGCCAGGCTTCCTCCCACTGCCCTGCCCCAGGCCAGACCTCATCCTCTCTTCCCTGGGCCTGGGGTGCAGGGGCTCCCAGGCCTGCCTGCCTATCCCCGGTGTATACAGGCCCCTGCGGGGAGCCTGCGGAACCTCGCTGCCACAGAGGAGGTCCACTTCATCCTCCCTGCCCATCAGGTCTTCCATCTTCTCCACCCTGGCCATGCCTCCGCATCTTTAGGCAGCTGTCAGAGCCGCAGGGCAGCAAGCCCAGGCTCAGGGACAACACCAGCTGTGTGACTTTGGAAAAAATTATTCAACCTCTCTGATCTTCCATTTTCTCAACTGAGAGTAGGAACAAAAACACATACAGCACCGGGATGCTTTGGGGAATGAAGGAACACATAATGAGTCGAGGGGTGGGACAAGGTGGTCCCCGTCCTGCGCCCTGCCTGGCAGACACGCGTGATCTCACTCGCCAAGGCTTTGCCCATCCGTCATGATTTTGGTCAGGGAGTTCTGTGAAGTCCCAGAGCCCCAGTCTGCTCACCTGTGAAATGGGTTCAATAATACCTGCCAGGCTGTCGGGGCAGAACTAAACAAGTCCCCTGTGCTCTGATTCATCCCAAACTCTCTGGCCAGGGTCAAGGCCTCGTTTAGGCTTCCTGTGCTCCCTTTCACCATAGGGCCTTTGCATATGCTATTCCCTCTGCCTTCACACCCTTCCTTCTTGGCTGGGTAAATGCCTATGCTTTCTGTGGCTCTCAGCTTGAGTCATTTCCTCAGGGAAGCCCTCCTCAATTTCCTTGGCATCTTATTATAGACTTTCCTGTAGCATATGTTTATTGGTGTGATTATTTATTTATAAACATTTATTTTTGACGGGGGAGGGCAGAGGATCCAAAGCGGGCTCCACGCTGACAGCAACAGCTCAATGCAGGGCTCAAACTTGAGCACCACAAGATCATGACATGAGCCAAAGTCAGACGCTTGACTGACTGAGCCACCCAGGCGTCTCACTGGTGTGGTAACTTAATCAATATCCCTCCCCCCACTGTATCTTATGTTTGTGAAGACACAGGCTACGTCTGATTTTGGTTTCCTGTTGTACCCTGAGCCGAGCCCAGAGCCTGGCACACAGTAGGTGCTTCCTCTAGGATTACCACTGTGATGTCATTTGTGAGGGGCTCCCAGCAGTGGGAGTCAGCCTCAGTGGCTGAGAACGGAGGGCAGGGGCCGAGGTCTACAGAATTAGCTCTGGGTCTGTGCTCCTACCCAGGGCCTCACGGTCCACTTCTGCTGCCCCTGGCCCCAAAGGCCCCGACAGCGTTACTCAAGGATCTGCCCCAGTCTGCCCCTTGCGGCTGCCTCCCCGGCCCTCCCAGGGCCCACGGGGGCTGCTGGGGTCAGGGAGGAGACAGATGTAGGTGAGCTGTAGTTTGGGGGTTCCGGCCTTGCAGAGGAAGTGGTGCCACCTTTAAAAGGCCCCTCCGCCTGCCTCCCCTGACCACCCCCCAGCACGTCCAGCAGCGCTTGAGGCCGACAGGGCAGGTGTATCTGAGGCAGTGGACCCTGGAGCCTGAGAGGAAGCCAGGACAGAAGCAAATGGTCTTGGCTCCTAGAAGAGCGTGACGTGACTGTAACTACAAGGGCCTGCACAGAGCTGTGTGTTCTGAAATGCCCTCGCCAGCCCATGCGGAGGAAAAAGGGGTTTGGAAGCTTAGGTGGGGGGGCATCCTGACCGTCCTGCTGCTTCTCAGGCTCCACCTGACCTCAGCTCCCAGACGCCCCGTAACACCGATGGGGGAGCTGCAACTGGGCCCAAGCTACAGATGAGGCTGCCGAGGCCCAGGGACAGGGCCCCACCTAACCAGAGTCGCAGCTCCTCCGGCTGGGGTGGCCAGGAGCCTGCTTCGTGTCTACCCCGAGGGCTCTGCTCAGGAGCTGCTCTCTGGGACCCCTAGTGGGCCAAGGAGAGCTATATGGCTCACGGCTGCTCATGGCCCCACTACCCTGAGGCGGGCCCCGTGGATGGAGGGGACTGGGGGTACCCTCAAGCACCAGTCAGGGCCACTGGAACTGAGCACCTGCAGGAAGCAACAGGGCAGAGAACCCCAAGCAGCTGCACTTGGCTCTTAACCTGGACAATAGGTTGATTTCTATCCCTCTAGGCTAATGTGACAGGGACTCAGGTGGGGGGGAGGGGGAGAGCGAAAACGTGGCTGTCACCAAGACTGCCGAGGCGCTGGATGCCTGATGTGATCTACAGATGGCCTCACCAGACTGGCGGGGACGCACGCCGAGTCAGTCGTTAATGTTCTCATCATTGCTGCGGGATGCCACCCTGGGGCCCACCCCCACGTTAACCCCCAGCCTCCCAGCCCGAGGTCCCCTGCCTGCCTCTCCCATCCTCCTAGGAACCTTGCCTGACACCTCCGACCTCAGCGGTCACACTCCCCAAAGTGCTCTGAGCATATGGTCACCCTGCCCTTAGAGTCCTTGAGGGCAGTGACGCCCCCTGTGCCCGCAGCTGCCCTTGTCCAGCACCCCGCAGGCCCCGGCGCTGTGTGCCCCCCCAGCAAGTGCACAATGATAACATGTGCTCCTTCCCCAACCCCCAAGAGAGGGCAGGTTCCTCTTTACAGATGCCACTCCCGTCATATGCTGCCTGGGTCTGGGGGCCTAGTTTACAAAGGGCTTCTTATCTGTCACCAGCGTTGGGGCTGCTGGCATGACTGGCATGATCCTCGTTTCAGACCCAAGGAAGAGAAGCACAGAGAAGTTGAGCAACTGGCCCGTGTCACCCAGCTAGTGAGGAGCAGAGCTGGGGCGAAGCCTCAGTGTTCCTTTCGTCTTGTGTTCCACCTACCACGTGCCAGTGCCCCCGCCCCGGACCCGATGCAGGAAGGGCAGAGCTGGATATGGGGAATGTGCCTGAGAGAGGCTGGGCCGCAGTGACCATCAGGGGTCTGGGCAGGAACCTGCCGCAGGCCTGTCCACGTGCCTGTCTCCAGCGGAGGCAGGAAGGTGCAGGGCCACAGGGGGACGGAGCTGGCATGGCCACAGCCAACATACGGGGGAAGCCCCGGTCCCCAGACTACTCACCTTCTGTAGGCAGAGCCGGCAGGAGGCCACGGGAGAGAAAAGGTAAGGGTGCAAACAGTTAACAGACTGCAGCGCTCCCAGCACCTGCCAACGCGCCCCCCCCCCATCTGTGGTCTCCTCCCCAGCCCCGGCTGCCCAGGAAAGTGTGGGGTGACCCGCCACGGCAGTTGGAACCCTCACCCAGTCGTTGCCTGGCCCGTGTGTGGGGTGGCTGGTGAAGATGCGGGTTTGGGGTGCCCCGGGGCAGTGATGGGCTGTATATAGCTGTCGGGCTCTCACGCGGGGGCCCACTCACCACGGTGGAGTCCACCTTGGGGCCACCGTCGTCTGCCACCACCGTCAAGGTGTAGAAGTCGCCTTTTTCCCGGTCCACCAGGCCCTTGACTGTGATCACGCCCTGTGGGGAGGGGGCCAGACCGGTGAGTGACAACGTCGTATTCACCAGGCAGAGGCCTGCCCGCCCCCAAGCAGTCCCACGCTCCAGTCAAACCGGACTCCTCGCTAATCCCAAACATTCTGCCTACTTCCCCACTTCCTTGGGGCTGCCTCTGCCCGGCAGAACCTCTCTGTGAAGCTCTGTCGGCCCAAATCCTCCTTCTTTCCCAAATCGCACTCAGATGCCGCCCCTTCCAGGTAGGCTGCCGGCTTCCCCAGCCGGGTAAGATCCCTCTCGCTCGGCCTCAGGCAGCTCCATCACACCCGTGTTGTAGTTCTTTTTACATCTTCCCTCGTGGTGCTCTGATGTGCATCCTTGATTGCTCCCTCTTCTCCTCCCAGTCTAAGAACTCTCTGAAGGCTGGGAACTCTGGTTCATCTTTGCGAACCAATATTCCCTACGACAAGCACTGGGCCCTGCACACTTGCCTATTTTCAAAGAAGGGAGACCGATAAAAGACACACTAAAGCAAAGATGGAAGAGTAAGATCCAGAGAGTAGATAAGAGACTAGCTGCTACCTAGCTAAGCCTAGTGATTGTAACGAAGCACTTTATATCTGAGCTCCCTAACAGCCAAGGTAAAAAGAGAAACGTGATGACTTGCCTAGCTGTCATTGTCTAGTAACAAGAAGGTTACCAGGCCGCCTAGGTATAAACTTTATCTTACCCCTGAACATGGAGAGGAATGTACTCTAGGGATATTTATCTCAAAGACACTTCATGACAAAGGGGAGATTGCCATGCATATAGATGGAGCTCAATAAATGTTGCTTGGCTGTAAAAGGATCGAGCTTCCTGCCCCTTAGAGCCCTTGCTGTGCCTGCTCCCAGTCTCCCTCACCGTGATGGAGTCTATCTTGAAGAGGGCTTTGGCCTGGGCACTGGTATAGGCGTCGAAGCGGTAGGTGATCTGATTGAGGTTGTCGATGGAGTAGGCCTGGACGCGCACGATCTCGGTGCCCAGGGCCAGGTTCTCCAAGATGGCAGCCTCGTAGGAGGCGTTGGAGAACTGCACGGCCTCGTCCAGCTCGTTGAGCAGAGTGATGTAGACGCTGCAGAAGCCCTGGTGGAAGGGCGGTGCCTGGTCGGTGGCAGACACGTTCATCAGGTAGCTGGTTTTGGTCTCATAGTCCAGGTAATCCACGGTGATGATGAGCCCCGTGCCCTCGTCAATCTCAAACTTCCCCTCCGCGCCGGACAGAATGCGGTAATTCACCAGGCCGCCGTCCCCTGCGGGAGGACACGAGGGGTCGTGCAGTCCCAGACTGGCGTGGGGCTGCCCTGGGGCTTCCCCAGCGCACCTGCTGCTGACCCTGAGGGTCGGGGGAGGGGCCTTGGCTGGCCTACCCAGTGTGCACTGCCCCCCACCCCTGTGGGCCGGGCCGTCCCAGGAGAAGTGGCAGAGGATGGGGTCAAGGTCTGTGTGGACAGCAAGGCCCAGCACACACAACCCCTCGGGGGCTTGGCTTTGGCATGAGAGATATACTGGCGGGATTTGGTTCGGCTTCTGGAGTCTCCAAATTCAAGTTCAAGTACCTCCCCTGGGTATTTGCACAAGGAGTGGTGGGGAAATTAGGGGTCCCTTGTAGGGGGAGCTTTCATCTAGAGAGTGTCACACAGGGGCAGCATTCTCAGAAGTGGCCAAGACTCCATGTGGCCCTTTCAGCCAAGGGGTCCCAGTACCCGGGACACCTTCCCCTCCTCCTCCTCACTCCTCCACCTCAAATCCCTCGGCCTCAGCGGGCTCTTCGCCAGGAGTTCGGGTTGGGATTCCTTAGCTGAAGTCCACAGACATTGAGGGGAACGGCCAGAAAATATGCAGGAATTCCCAGACTTCCTTGCATCAGTTGCAAACCTCAGAACGGATATATATTTTTCTGGGATTTTTCTAGGGAGGACACAGGGCTCTAATCTCCCAAAAGGATTCATGACCCAGAAAAGGCCATGAGCCAGCGGGTGACAGTGATATGGGTGACCTGACTTGTATGAAAGTGCGCTTATATGGCACGGCAACCTACCTAAGAGTTTTTAGACCTATTTCTCCCGCCACCCCATCCTGTGCCCCAGTGGGACTGGGGGTGCCCAGAGGGGCTGACAGGAGGTGGTGCTGGGGGGCCGGGAGCAGCTCGGGGAGCCTCTCCAGGGTGGCAGTGGCCCCCCAGGAAAGAGCCCCTCTCTGGCTGCATCGCTGGCTGGGGGCAGGGGCTCAGTAGCTGGGCCCATGAGGACGGCCACAGTGACCTGGCCACGTTCTCCTTTGCTGTGCACTGCCACCTGTGGCCATCTATGGGGTCCAGGGTCCTTGGCGAGGTCTGGGCTGCTTTAAGAGCATTGCAGAACCCTGCCCCTTGTGAAGCCCGTGCGTGTCAGGCCCCGAGCCGGGCCTATAGGACACGGAATTGCTTCTGGCTGGAGGAGCAGGCCTCAGCCTGCTGTGTGACAATTTACCTCTACCTCCCCGAGCACTGCCAGACCCTCGGCCAAAGGCTAGCCAGGAGCTGGTGGGTCCCCCCGCCATGAGAAACCTAGACTTTCCAAGCTTGGGACCTACCCTCTCTCCATCCAGAGACTGGGACAACTCCCTGACTTCAGTCCTTCTAGGCCTGGGCCTCTGGTGGGACGCTACCAGGACTGTCCCCGGAGCCCCTCCCCAGCCTGGGAGCTGCTGGATGGGGCAGCCTAAGCCATCCCAAGGAGGACAGGCTCCACAGGAGCACGAGGGATGAGCTGGGGAGGGCCACTCTCGGGAGCCGGCCTCACCAGTGTCTCGATCTGTGGCTCGGACGACGATGACCGACGTGCCGATGCCCGCAGTCTCTCGAAGCCCCAGGCGGCTGTACTGCTGCTGTGTGAACACGGGGGCCTCGTCATTGACGTCCTCCACGTACACTATCACCTGCAGGAGCCAGACCAGGGGTGGAAGGTCAAGGTTGGGTGGCGACCCGAGAAGTCCAGGGCAGGGCCCACCTGGGCCTGCATGTGGGGTCACTGCCCTCCTGGGCCTGCGGTGAGCTCTCTGGGGCTGTCTGGTCGGTCACCGTGTCCCCCGATCTTGCACAGTGCCGGGCACGGGGCAGCTTCTCGAACATCGTTTTATTGTACTCTCTGCATTGCTGCTAACCCTGTGGGGACCCGTGACTCTTTCCAGCTGTCGAGTTTCTTAGCTACGAAACAGATCGGCGTCCTAATTCACGCTCTGTGCCATTTCTAGGGTTGCTATGAAGACAAAACCAGCCAGGCCTTGCAAAAGTACTTAAAAAGTTTAAAGTGACCCCATTGGAACATCAAAGTATATCTGGGAGAATAGACCTTCAAAGTGTTAATTATGAAGGCAGCAGAGGATGCTGGGGCTCAGACCCCTTAAGATTCTCAGGCACCTTCTCTGAATGCTCTTGCTGTCTGTGGCCAGGAACGGTGGCTGAGGGGGGAGGGGACGGGGACTAACCATAGCCCACCCAGGCTGCTGAACACACACGCCCAGAGAGGCAGAAGCACCTGGGAATTCCGTCCCCTGGGGCGGCCCTTAACCAGTGGCTGATGGGCGTGGAGGGTAAATACTCTGCCTTCCTCAGCCCTGATTGCGTGGTTGGAGTGATTCTCTCCAGAGCTCTCTGTGGGACTGAGTCAAAGTTCCCAGGGCGGCCTTTCCTTCCTGGTCCCATGCCCCTTCTGGCAAATTCTCCTGGGGACACTTTCTCCTTATCACCTTCATATCAATTCTTTTTCTGGATTTGCTTCTGAGGACCCTGGCCAAGAGAGCGGCTATATCCGAATTATAGAATTATGCATAAGTTTTCATCACGGCCTATGCGTACTTTCTAATTGCTCTTTAAAGAACATGTGTCTTTGCAGAACAGAAGGAAAACAGTTTCAAAGCTGTTTCTGGAGAGAGAGAATTTATGGCTAGAGATCAGGGCCATGGCTCTTCTTTTTGCCACACTACATGCCCGGCCCATCACATACACCCAGGAGCACAGGGAGGGTCTGGCCCAGGGATGGGCAGGACCAGGACCGTATCCAGCAGGAGCAGCGTGGTAGGGGAGGGGAGTGCGTCACCGAGCTTGGTGCTTAAGGAGACACAGGGAGGCCCAGGGCCCTTGCCTCTTCTCCCAGATGGCGGGGGGTGGGGGGGAGGGAGGACTGAGACTCAGGGAGGGGGCGGGACTCACCCAAGGTTCCCAGTCTACCAACCCCTCCTCCTCTTTGCTCTATTTTGGGGACATGCTGGCCTCAGAATAGGAGACGACTTCCTTCCAGCCTGACTGAACCAGGCTCGGCAGGGGCTCGCCGACAGGGCAGAGGAAGAGCGAATGGGGCATGGGCATTGGTGTGCAACACACATTTCACACATGCTCACCAGTGCTTATGGCAGGACCATGGCACAGGGAATCTGAGGGCACTCACACTGGGCTGGGTTTCTGATTCGTCACTGCCTTGGGGATCAGTTCTGACTTCTTTAATTATTATGGTTAAATATATTTTGAGAGAGAGAGAGAGAGAGAGAGAGAGAGAGAGAGAGAATGCCAGTGTGAGAGAGCAGGAGCAGGGGACAAGGAGAGAGAGAGAGAGAGAATCCCAAAAAGGCTCTGCACTGACAGTGTGGGGCTTGATCCTACGAACCATGAGATCATGACCTGAGCTGAAGCCAAGAGGTGGATGCTTTACTGACCGAGCCAGCCTTGCACCCCTACCCTGGCTTCTCTTTTGGGCTTAGTTGCTGAGTTGCTGAGAAGTAAAGGGGCTTCTGTTAGCACAAGCAGAAATGATGGCCTGACGGGTGGAGAAAACTTTAGGGTGGCTGGTAGCAGAGGTAGGGGGCGGACAGGCATATGGGGGTCAAGGTTTCTCGACTTCCCTGCTCTCGGGGTTCCTGAGCCCTGCTGTGTCATCACATTTTCATGTCCAGACACCCAGAACCCACTATGCAAACTACAGTGCCCGCCCCGGAGTGCAGCTGCTTACAAGCCGAACCTTCTAAGTTTGGCTGCACCAAGAACTTGGCTGGGAAGATCCTGGGTGGGGTGGGTGTGGGGGGGAATTTGCATGGACGAATTTCGGGAACTCTCTTTCTGTAAACAGAAACTAACCATCCATCTTTCAAAACCGTGAGCCTTCCCCTTCCCGAGTCTGCTTGTCCACATGGCCTTTCCTCCAAGGGTCGTGGGGACAAAACCAGGGCCAGTCGGCCAGGACGATACAGAGGACGGAGGTGGCACGGAGCCCGGGTGTAGCCCGTTCTCCATGGAGCTGGCTCCAGGCCTCTAGTCTCTTGTTGGTTTCAGCCTTGTTTTTAGCAGCAGAGACAGGAGGCAAAATGGTGTGTGGTTTACAAACCTGAGAGACACAGATGTACAGGAAATGCACGGGCCTGCCAAATTCTTGTGAAAACGAGGGCTCAGCTACCGAGCTACCAGACTCCCTGGAGAATCAGCCCCACTGTCCAGCAAAGCTGGAGTCCCCACACTAGCTTCAGGGAAGCCCCCAGCTTTCCTGGGGCTCAGAGGTGTGGGGGCTGTGTTTCACAAGGGCATTCAACTCCCTGGCCCTGGGTGCCAGTTCCTAAATTCCCACCTTAAAGTGACTCAGGGTTTTGGGCAGCGGTCTCTGTGCTCTGAAGGGCCTGGAGGGCAGCACAGTGTAGTGACTGACAGCTCAGACCTCCCTGGACTGCGGGGTGTGAAGCCCAGCTCTACCCTTACTGCTATGGGACCCTAAACGTGCTGGCCAATCCCCCTTTGCCTCAGTCTCCTTCTCTGCACAATGGGTATAAGAACGAGGCCTCCCTCGTAGGGCTGTTATGAGGTTTAAAAGAGCTCAAGGACAAGAGCACCTGGGTGGATCAGTCCACTAAACGTCCTACTCTTGATTTCGGCTCAGGTTCATGATCTCACGTTTGTGAGATCGAATGCTGCGTCGGGCTCTGTGCCGACAGTATAGACCCGGCTTGGGATTCTCTCTCTCTCTGCCCCTCCCCACCCCTTAAAAGAAACAAAAAACATTAAAAAAAAAAAAAAGACGAAAGAGTTCAAGGACGGAAAGCACTTAGTGCCTGGCACAGAGTTAGTGTCATGTGGGGGTTTGCTCTTCCTCAGGGCCCGTGGCGGGGGGAGGACAGAAAGGAGCGTGGCCAAGCAGGTGTGCCTCTCGGTGTCCCATCCCTGCACTGACCCTCACGGCCTGGCTTCGATCTACATACCCTGGGGCACTGCACACCATTTTGTTTTAAAAGGTCTGTGACTAAAGACAGTTTGCAGTCACAAGGCCAAGGCTGACAGGAGCAGGCCCTGGAGAGGTGACCACCTGCTCCCCGGAGGGTGGGGAGTGAGGGGCCACAAGGAGGGCCGTGATCAGGAAGCTGAAAGTCCACGGAGCCAACCCAAGCCACACTGACATCAGTCACTCTGTGGCCTGAAGCGGGCTCCACAAATAGCAAGCTGTGACGTGAGTGCTCATTGGCATGCGAGCAACCAATTCACAGTCGTGCAGGTAAGCGCGGCTGTGGGGGAATGCCCTGGTGCACGCGGTGTGACCTGCAGTCACGGGGCCCTGGCATCATTCCGAGCAGCCCCAAGGTGTAAGAGCCCAAGGAATCTGACTCCCTGAGCCATCTGCACCTGGGCAGATCTCACTCGGAGGGGCAGCTGTGTAAGGACCCAGGTTTGTCTTTCCATCTGTCCCTGGGGCAAAGCTGCGGGGGGGGGGGGGGGAGGGGCATCAGCCCATGGGCCAAGGCTGAGTCACCGACTCTCCAGGCCTCTGTTCATTGTTTCCAGCCTGGGGAAACAGCGGGTAGAGATGGGGCTGATAAGAAGCTCATACTCCGTCCTGGGTAAAAGCCCCGGCCTGCTCCCCACCACGGCTTTTCCCATCTTCCTCCTACTCTTTCACCTTTGGGGTCTGACTCACTTTCCACCTGGTTCTGGGGAAGGGGCTGTGAGCTGCTGAGTGTGCACTGGGGGTGGGGTGGCCTTGAGAGGTCATGTCATTTACCTCAGCCATCCCTCTGCCACAGGGCAGAGCAGTGCATAAACCGGCCCAGCCACTAGGAGCACCTATGTGTCTGTGTTCAACCACTCAGGAAGATTAAGGTCAATTGGATTTCAGCCACACAGAGCAGAGGCTCAAGGTGAGGGAGGGTGGGTGGAAAAGAATATGTTTGTTGGGGCAGCCGGGAGCAGTAACTGGAATATGTTGGGGGACACTGTCAGTGGGAAGTGCACGGAGCCTGGGCTCAGAAGTCCTGGCTCAAGTCCTGGCCTAGCACTAGCGACTCCTCTGTGCCTCAGTTTCCTCATGTGCAAACCGAAGTTGGCAACGTCTCTACCTCCAAGACCATAACTGTGAGCTTTCCTTGGTTCATCCTGGTGAGCTGTGTGGATGTGGGGGTTAGCAGGGACGGACACCTCTCCCATCCCTCAGGACAGACATCAGTTTCGCCGGCCCCCTCCCCCATTTGGAGGCTCAGAACAAAAGGACACTTCCAAGATCCCAGGCTGGGCTGTGGCACCCCCGACCACACACCTAGCCCCAGGTCATCCAGCAACTAAACCAGTGGTAGCCTGCTGAGTGGCGGCCCGAGTGGTGGCCATCTCTGGTCCAGCTGTGGTTTTGGCCCCGCTCTGAGGCCACTGCTGGAGGGATGCAGGGCTTCATAACCTGCTGAGCGACCATGTGCAACCCCCACCCCCACCCCCTTACCCTGACGGAGCTCCGCATGGGGCCCAGGTCATGGTTGTAAGCCTCCACTATCAGCACGTGGGATGAGTTCCGTTCTCGGTCCAGGGGCCGGGGCCCTCGCATCAGGAGCCCATTGCTGACGTGGATCCGGAAGTTGTTGCCATGGTTACCTGCGTCGAAGGCCAGAGGAGATGCATGGGCTCTGGCCTGGAGCAGGACAGGGGATGCTCATAGCATAGTGGTGGGGAAAATCTGGGGCCCAGACCCCCAGAATGCTGACCCTGCACAGAGGTCTTGGAAGCCTGGATGAAGCCCACAGTGGCAAGAAGGCCTCTGCCTTGTGCTGCCTTGGCCTGGCAGGACTTGAGGAAGAGGGCAGGAACCCATCTTGTACCCTCCTTATGGGAAGGTCGGGGGTCCCGAGACCCCCATAAGACGTGTCAGGATTCAAATGTTCAGAAGGATCTGGGACCATACAAAAAGAGACACCAAAACCAAATTCTCTGTGGGTCATTGAAACGAGGATTTTGTGTACACCTTTGGGCTCGTCAGGTACCCCTTCCCCCATCCTAGGGTAAGAGCATGCTGGTTCTCCTCGGGGGATTCACCCTCCTCCACTATCAGTCCATGCGCTTCGCGTAGGAGTGATTTTATGCCTGATTCCACGAGCGGGCAGATCAGCACGTTTTAATCTCTGGCCAATCGTAATTAGGCCAGGGATGGTCACATGATTCCAGCTGGGCCAACGAGACTCCTGGCCAGCTCGCTGAGGGCACCGTCCCAGTGTCTAAGGCCACAGTGATTTTACAGGGATGGGTACATGACAGATGTTGGGTCAATGACAATGTCTGAGAGGCTCACTGCTGGGGGCCGCCCTACCCCAAGGCCCCCTCTGTCAGGGTGATATCCCACATAAGTCACTTCAGGAGCAGAGCAATCAAATGCAGCACACTCACTTAAAAGACACCCAACTTGGTGCAAATGATCTGAGGATGTCCGTTTTCCCCCCTCTGCCCACCATGTATGTGGTACTTAAGGCTTCTTTGGCCTCACTTCCCAGACTCCTGGCAGTCTAGAAGAGCTTTGCCCTCCTAAGGGCGGAAGGGCAGCCCACTCACCATGAAGGATGCGGTACCACACGCGCCCAAACTCGCCCTCGTCTGCATCCGTGGCTTTGAGCTGAAGGAGAATGAGACATGTGGTCATTCCCTGAGCCACCCCACGGGGAGAGAAGACGTCGGTGAAACCCCTCTCCCGCCCTCCGCACCACCCCCAGCCCATCCTGGACAACCTGTGGCTTCCCACAGACGCTGGGAGAACGTCCGAGAAGGACACATTTGTCTCATCCCCCCACGAGGACACCTGTCGATGGCTCTCTGCTGCCCTGTCGTGGCAGGGGACCTGTCAGCTCTGCTCCTTGATCCTCCACCGGGGTCTGGGGGTGGGTGGGGGAGAGGGTGGATGATGGCATTGTGGCTCTCTGCGTTTAGGCTTGACTAGGTCGGCCCACAGGAGCCTGCTTTCCGCCTTCCGCCTTGTGAGATCCCAGGAGCCTCATCTTGGGGCAGGGGCGCTGGATGTGCGGCTGCATCTCGCCCACATCTTTCTTGGTCAGAAGCCATTCTGGCCACACGGAGGCCCCCAGCTGGGCACTGTGTACTGTGACGGCCACTTTGTGGAAACCCAGAAATGCCACCTCCCGCTAGGTCGCTCCGTACTCAATCACCCATGTGTTCGCTCCAGTCTGAGGCTCATGCATGGTCTCCGGTGGGACCTGGGGTGTGCTGTTCTCACTCAGAGACCCCACCCACTGTCTATCCGTTTTCAGAGAGAGTCACTGCCAGCCCCAAGGTGAGTCCTGTCAAACCAAGAACTGAACACCTACTCTACCTGCTACACTCCTGAAGTGAGTAGAGAGACTGCTCGCCTGCAAGGTGACCCAGGAAGAGACCTGACAGCATGGCCGGGAAGACCCGGGGCCTCGGTATGCTGTCTCAAGCTGTGGCAAATTGCTCTCTGATGCCCGGACCTCTCACCGCAGCCCTGAGGCTGCTGTGTCCTTATTGACCATGGCTGGCGGTGACTGGTCATGAAAACTGGGTCAGTCTCATCCTTCAGTGAGATTTTGGACCTTGGGCCCAGAGAAATGAGCGAGTCCACCTTCCTACTGGTGAGAAGTGGGGTATCTGAGCTCATTTTCCTCTACTCCCTCCTCACCGGCTCTGCCCCAGCCACATGGATCTCCTTGCTAGTCCGTGAATGCCAAGTGCATGCTGTTTCCTCCACAGGCCAGCTCTCCCTCCAGATTTTTGTTATGCTCGCGCTGTCATCTCCTTCAGGTCTCTGCTCAAATGTCGTCTGCTCACCCGGCCTTCCCTGACCACTGTACGTGGAATTGCAGCCCCCGCTCTGATACCCAGGCCGTCCCCACCCCCAGCAGCTTCTGATAGATTATGTCCTTGCTTATTCTCTATAGTCCCTCGGAGAGAAGGGGCTTTGTCCACTGCTGTATCCTCAGTCTCTAGAACAACAGCCCTGGAAGCCTGGGGGGTCCTCGATGGGGAAGCTGCTCAAGACTTAGGCTCCTTTGCAGGCAGCTGGCTGCTGGGGAGGCTCTGGCTTCCGGGAAGAAAGGGAAGAAAGAAGGCTGGGGAGGGGCGTGTGTGTGTGTGTGTGTGTGGTGCAGGAGAGCCACCACTTGGAGGGTGTGTGTGTGTGTGTGTGTGTGTGTGTGTGTGTGTGGTGCAGGAGAGCCACCACTTGGAGGGTCTCCAAGTGCCCACCCGAACTCTAAGGAACATAGCCATGGCTGGCCCTCAATCCTGTGCTTTCTGCCCTAAGATCTCTTTGACCTTTGAAAACGGCTCTCACTACCCCCTCCCTTCTGCAGCCAGACACCTTCAAAGGGCAGGTGCTCTTTCTGGGAAGCTGAGTGGTAAGCCTAGGAGGTGAGGGGCGCAGGGGTGCAGGGGCGCAGGAGGGGAAGTGGGGAGGAGGGGCCCGGGAGCTGCCAGGGCCTATCACCCTGCCCCTGGGCTGTAGCCCCTCTCCTCTCTCCCGGGTAACCTGGAGGCTGGCAGGCACTGAATAGCAACCCCGCTGGCTGCCGACCATACCATTTGAACACCCGATGGGGGAAGGTGAGAGCTGCTGCGGAGGCAGCGAAACCCTGCCCGCTTCTCCCCCAGGCCTCCACCCTGCTCGCTGAGAGGGTTCCAAGGAGACAGGCTGGCGTGAGGCCCCAGGAGGGCTTGGGGAGCAACTGAGCTCCTCTGCATGGCTCCCCTCTCCCGCTGCCCAGTCCAGTTGCCATCCCTACCCTCTTGGCTGTCCCCTCCCCCAAGGCAGAGCCCAAACTCTTCCAGACAAAGCCAGGGCTAGCTGGAGAGTGAGTGAAGACAGCCTGCTCTGCCCAGCCCGGCTGACTGAGGGGCACAGGGCACAGCAGAGTCCGGGACAGGCTGGGGGTCACGGGTGGCACCCGGTGCTCCTTGGGCATCCCTTGGACAGCTGAGAAGACCTTTCTACCCAGCTTGGGACAGCTGAGCGCTGGCTCTGAGGTCAGTGTTCAAGGTTGGGGTTCTGCAGGAGAAGGCGTGGTGAGGAAAGCAGGGCCAGACCCTTGCTGGGGGACTCTGGGGGAGGGTGTGCACAGACCTGGGGAGTCCTTCTGCTTTCTGCAGACTGGAAACAATGCCCAGTGAAGGACAGTGGCTGATCCAAGGCCACACAGCAAGAATGTAGTCTGCGGTTAGTTCCTCTGCTCCAGCAGGTGCTGCTCTATGGGCCTCCGAGGGGAAAAAAAGAAGGCTCTAGACTGAGCTTGCAGAGATCTGTCTAAAGCAGGGGCCTGCGAGTGTGCCTTGGGCTTGCAGGCAGGGATAAGCTTCAACTGCGCTTGAGATTCTTCCTAGCCTGGGTCTGCTGGAGGCCTCTTTGCCCTGCAACCAGCTGACCCTTGGGGGATCGGAGGGGGCTGCGAAAGGACCTGGGAGCTGTGTGTTCCAGGGACTGGCTGGATGTTTTCAAGCACTTTAGAATCTCTTGCTTCCAAGAAAACTACTAAGATGCTAATTATAGCCTCACTTACCTTTTTATTACAGTGCTTCCCCCAAGGACCAAAGCCTGGCCCAGCTTTGCTGGCCTGATAGGGTCTCCAGATTCATGTGATGGTCTTGAAATACTATCAGGACTAGTAGAATTGAGACTTCTCCCACTTCAGACTGCCCTGGGTAGGACAGGGGGCCAGTTTTCTCAGTTGTGTCTCAAGGAAGGGCCAACCACAGACAGCTGCCCAGCCGGAGTGCTTTCTAGGCCCAATGCCTGAAAGGCAGAGGCCCTGGGCAGCTAGACGGGCATCAAAGTTTCCAGCTGGGATCTGGGAGGGGTCGTGTTCTGTCTGGAAATGCGGGAAGGAGTGGTAGCAGGGAACGGGTGGGAGGTGGGGTGTGCTGGATGCCCTCAGTTGGCTGGGTGCAGGGTGAGGCTGCGAGCAGGAAGGAGGCTGGGCGCTGGGAGCCGGGAGTTAGGTCCTGCCGCTGTTGGTGAGTGCCCGGGGTAGGGACGGGGGCTCCGGAGGGTGGGGGCGGGGGGGCTCTCTCCACTCCCCACCGCCTGCTGAACCAGACTCTCGGCAGCCCACATACAGAGCCTTGGCACCACTCTGCGGAGGGTCATGCTAGAAACTCAACCGTAAGTTTGTGCTAAGCTGCGAGCTGGGAGAAGGAGGGAAACCTGCTATCCGCGTCACACAAGAGTCCCCAAGGTCAAAGAGAAATAAATGATCATTTTTTATCAGGCCCTCTTTTGGCCTTCCTGTCCTGCGTTCATAGAAACCAAAGATCATCAGTGCCGGCCTGTGAGCGGGCGGTGGCCTGCTTGCATGTTTGGTTTGGCCCATATAGAGTTCTAAATATTTGAAAATTCATTGCACATTTTTTTTGGAGTCAACTTTGTTTAGCTTTTGCAGCATATCCCCCACCCTCCATGCCCCTCTTTTGATTTAACCAAATTTGAATTAGTTGCCAACATTTAAACGTCAGGAACAGTTGCCTGAAAAATCCAGATTTCTGGCTTCTCTTGGGAAACCGAGAAGAGCCAACCACACCGGGCCCACATTCCATCAGCCTGGCCGATGCACCCCCACCTGCTTGAGGGTCCTTTCCAGGTCCACCTGCCCACCAGGCCCCTGGGGTCACATGTTACCAACTGACCATGCACTCTAAGTATTTTTATTTGCAACCCCAGACATTCAACCAGATGCTCAGCCTGATTTTCCATCTACAATGATTATTTGCTAAGCTCTCGTGAGCGGGGTGGCCATGAGTGATAACGGGTACCTGGGGCCTGGGTGGGCATTTTGAGCCCCACCTTGTCAACTGTGTAGCTCTTTGTGGGTCCTCACCTGTTCTCAGAGCTGCTCAGTAATCTCAGAGGATTGGGGGCCATAGGGGCAGGAGTCAGGGAACCCAGTTCTGGCCTTTGCTTGGCCACTGGCTCACAGTATGTACGGGCTTGGCCTTCCCTTGGTGGGGCCTCAGTTTCTTTCTTGTCATGGGAGCAGGTTGGGTCAAATTGGGAAGCACCATCAGGAATGCCCATGGGGCGAGGTGGGTGAAATAAGGTATATAGTGGGCCTGTGGGGGAGTGCGGGGATCTGGGGGCCAGAGACCTCTCTAAAGGGGACAAAGCCTTCTCAGTCTCAGCTACCGAGTGCCAGGCAGTAACTGGTTGCCAGTGTTGCAATTCTGAAATTTCAAGAGGAGCCAGACATTCAGATATCCATGTGAAATCCCTTCACTCTTGCTGTGACTTTAAAAATATTCGTAATTAATTGACATTTACAAAAACACTATAAGGACCGCAGGCCTCCAGGTTGCAGCCCCAACATTAGATAGATAATTGCTAGAGCCCTTGCTAGCAATTGATGACTTGTTCCTGGTCACAGAGCAAGCTATTGATGGAGTTGGGCTTACAGCCCAGGTCTTCAGGTATAAGACTATTGTAATTCATGAGAATTGATTTTAAAAAGCCAGAAGGCATCACCCTGCTGTCTTCTCTGTAGCAAGTGGGCAGGGGATAGAGCAGAAAGGGGACCTGAGTTCAGGCCCAGCTCTATCACTTTCTGCTGTGTGACCTGAGACTTGTCACCTCTCTGGTCCTCACTGTTCTAACCTGTAAAATAGCCTGATGCTGTCTGCTGCTAGTTTAGCACCCCCCCAGCCCCCATCAATGTTCCCCTTCCTGTTGCAGGAGCCATGAGCACACGGGGTCCCAGCCCCCTGGCCTTCCTCACAGCCCCTGTCACTCCAGGCAGCGCCACCGAGGCAGCTGACCCCCTCCCCGTGCTCGTCGCCCTGGCCTGCATCTTCCTCCTGCTGGCCAGCTGTCTGCTCTTCATGACCCTCTGCAAACCGGCTGCGCTGGACCCGAGCCGCCGGCGGGCTCGGGAGTGCATGCCCCACCACCCCGGGAGCCCCAGCGAGCCCCAGCTCAGGCTCTGGAAGCGTCTGGGCTCTCTGCGCCGCTCCCTGCACAGCTTCCGCAGAGGGAGGCCTGCTCCCAGACGCCCCCTGCCGGGCTGCGATGACAACCTCGACTGTGACTGCACGGAATCGACCAAGATGTGATGGGCTGGTCTCGCTACCCAGGACCCACCCGAGGATCCTCCTGCCTCCGACACAGCCTGGAACCTGGGACTGCAGAAGGACCTGGGCCACACGCTCAGCCCCCGTGGTCCCAGGCCTGTGGCCTTTCCCAGAGACAGCCCCTGGAGGAATGTGTTCCTCTTGGCAGACCCTCCAAGTGCTGCCTGCTGAAAGGCTGCTGGGCCAAGTGTGGGGCCCTGACGCTTGGTCCCAGACTCCAGAGGGCACAACCTGGGAATTCCAGCACTCTTCTCTGGCAACCAGGCACCAAACACCTCCAGGGAGCAGTGCCCCTGCTTCCCAACAGAAGTCCTGCCCACCCTCCAGGTGCCACAGTCCAGTGTGGATTCCAGTTTGAGTTGCCCGATGGCCAAAGGTTCCCTTCAGCCAAGTGAAATACTTGGCCCACACGGAGGGCAAGGAACTGTCTTGCCCTCTGTGCCAATGCAGTGCCAGAGGCAAGAGGAAAGCCAGGGGCTTCTCTCCTTAAAATCTTGGGACCTAGCAGCATTCACCTAATAATCCCTGAGAACAGCCAGCACCCTTGTGGGTCAGATGCCAACGTGCGTGCTGGGAGGAGGGCGAGCAGGAGGCTCTCAACGCTGCCCCGCCAGTCACCATCCTGGCAGCCATCTTGGTGGCCCCCCTTCAAGGCGCCCACGTCACAATGGACCAGGAAAGGGGCTGAGAACGGGTAAGGAGCTCCTTGCGAGGCCAGGACCTGTGCCGTGTCAAAGTGGCAGGAGGCATTGCCAGAAGCTAGAGGTGATACTACATGGGCTCTGAGGACACGTCACAGTGCTCCTGCCTCGCCCGGGGCAGGGGGCATCCTCCTTTTCCGGTAGGAGGGTCCAGACCTATCCAGGACGGCTGTGGGACCTCAGGACTGGACCACACTGGGCATGCTACCTGAGTTTTTGGCAATTGTGTCATTGACTCGCTACCTGTCAAAGCAATCCTACCCTAGAGTGGGCTTCTCGGAAGTCCAAACCCCGCCCCCCGAAAGTTCCCCACAGGACGGTGGCTGTGCACTCTGGGTCCCAAATTTGGAGAGAGACAGAGGGGGTCTCGGCTGCCTAGTTCCTGCCACCTGTGTCCTGTTACAGGGCTGCCCCCACCCACCTTGCTATGACTGCCAATGCAGCCAGCCAGGTCTTCTCAAAAAGTGAGCTCCTGTTTTGCCACTCCCCCGCTCCAAAACCATCATCGGTTCCCAACTGCTGGCTAGATAAAGCCAGGGCTCCTTAGTCCTCTGGGAGCTGGCTTCAAACTATCTTTCTAGCCTCATCTCGACCCAAGACTCCAGACAAACTGAACCACCTTGTCCCCAGGCTGTGGCTTATGCTTCCCAAGGCACCCCCTCCGGGAAGCCCTCTTTGCTCTCCAGCTGAGAGCCACTCCTACTCTTCACATCTCTCAGAGAATGGATCACTTCCTCCTGACATTGTGGGTGACCCATGTCTATGCCTCCTTCCTACAAGCCTGAAAGCTTGCAGAGAGCGAGACCACATCCAACCCTTCATGCTGCTTCGCCAGCTCCAGGCACAGAAGTAGGACCCCTCTGTTTCCTGAGTGAAGAATGGTCCCATCTGGGTGTGTCCCCACCCCCGAAAGTTTAAGGAGTCCTGGCGGGGGGGGGGGGCCCATCTTCTTCTCTCACATGCCCTGAGACAGAAGCTTTCTCTCCAAGCATGTTGGTAAGGCCCACTGTACCTCCCTTCCAGGTCAAAGAGTGAGGCCACTTTGGCCAGAAACTTCCAGGGCCTTGGAGAAGTCACTAATGCCTGAATTTCTCCCTGAGAAACAGGGTGAATCAGGGCTGCCCTGTATTACTCACGGGCTCTAGAATTTCAGGCTGTGCAGTGTTGTGTAAATAGAAACCGATTCTTCAGGTTTTAGAAAGTGGGGCAGGGTTCCTCCCACATGGCTCTCTCCCTTCCAGCTTGTGAACCTCTTCCTGGCTCCCTTCCCAGGGCCTCCCTGAGACATCCCAGGATGCACTCGGCCTACAGTCACTGGTGTCATCCCCAGGCCAGCGTCCTGCTTGGTCCTGGGTGTTCTCTTCCTGGAGACTAGGGGTGGGGGTAAGGCTGCCCTGAGGCCTGAGAAGGAATAGCTGGAGATGGAGAGGTTGGGGGGGGGGCCCTCAAAGCTCTGGCCATACCTCCAGGCATGTCCCCAGTTTGGTCCAGTGAGTGGGGTGGCAGGTATGAGGCTACAGGGGAAGCTATGGCCCAGAGGAAGAGAACCGCCCCGTTCCTCCTTCTGGAACCATCCCCAGACTCTTGCAAATCCCTGTGGCTTCCTCGACTCTCCATTCCTCTAGGAGTCAGCACCCTGCTCCCAGCCCATTTCCTGCCTTCCTCCTGGCCCCACCGATGCCGATGCGGGAGGTAGATACACTTCCAGCCCCTCCGGATGCTGGGAGTCTGCCCCGGCGGACAGGCCCAGATTTGCTGTGTTTGGCTCAGCCTCACCCCCGCCGCTGGTAAAGAGCGTAATTCATTCCTGGCCTCCTACCCCATCCAGCAGCGGAGGCCTCCAGGGTGAGGTGGGGGAGGGTACCCCGAGCCTCATTTCCAGGGCCTCCCCTTTCTCCCTCTGAGCCTCAGAGCTGTCCTGCTCCCTGGGCAAAGGAACTCTTTCTTCTTGTGCCTGTTTACTTCCCAAGAGGGGAGCTTTGGCCAAGGGCCCCCATGAAAGCCGCTCTGTTCTGGGCCTCGCTGGGCCCTGGCTCTTTCCGCTCACCTCCTTTCCGGGAAAATGTGACAACTCCAGCCCCTTGCTGCTCTGAAAAGCGCTCTGGGTGGGGTGAGGGAGGCGGAGAGGGCTGTGAGGGAAGGGGGAGGTAAGCCTTCCTTCTGTTTTGCAGGAAGCCAGGGTGCTGTCTCAGGCCACTGGAACTAAAGGCCTACAATCCCTGGGAGGAAGGAGGGTGCCTGGGTCCCTTTCCCCACTGCCGACTGGCTACTTCCGGAGCAGCAGTGGGCCCCTCTCCTGTTTCCATCCCTCCACGTGGCAGCCATGCCTGCCCCTGGCCCGCCAACAGCCCCGAGGCACCACGGCCACCTGCCTGCACGATGCTGTGTCCCTCAGGGATGTCCTCGGGGACGCTGGCCTCGTAGCTGCTCTGCAGAAAGATGGGCCGGTTGTCGTTCACGTCCAGGACGGTGACAAACACGGTGGCCGTCCCCGTGCGCCGCTTACCTACGGGGCCGTTGTCTGTGGGAGTTGAAGGAAGATGGGCTGTGAGTAGCTGCCCGAGGCACACATTCCCTGGGCACGCGTCCCGTTTATCCCACCCACTCTGGCCTTCGCCAGGGGTGGGTTTTTTTTCCCCTTTCTTAGATTAAGAATAACGCTAACACTATCTAATGTGTCCCAGATGCTATTCTAACTCATTCAGTCCTCAGGAGAAGCATGTGAAGTAGGTGCTGTTATTATTAATATCCCCATTTCACAGAGGAGGTAATGGAGGCACCAAGTGTTTCAGTGGTGCCCTCGGAAGACCTACCCGCGTCAGATCCCTGGGAACTGGGGAATGTCAACTTATTAGGAAACAGTGTCTTTGAAGATGTAATTAAGAATCTTGAGGTGAGGTCCCCTGGACTGCCTGGGTGGGCCACGGGCCCGATGACAAAGGTTCTCAAAAGAAAAGGCAGAGGAAGACTTGAAAAGGAGAGAAAGACAGGTTAAGTCAGAGGCAGAGACCGGAGTTTTGCAGCCACGAACCAAGGAATATTTAGAGCCACCAGAAACTGCTAGAGTCAAGGAAGGATTCCCCTCTAGAGCCTTCAGAAGGGAATGCAGGCCTGCTGACACCTGAATTTTGAACTTCTGGCCTCCAGCGCCGTGAGAAAATAAATCTCTACTCTTTTAAGCTACTTGGTTTGTGGTAATTTGTTACAGCAGCCCTCGGGGACAGATCCAGGAGCTGAGCTCACAAGCCTGCTGCTGTCAGAGCCAGGTGGGCGAGAGCCACGGGCACACACGTGGGAGGGCAGACCCTGATGGGCAGCTCTTCTCCGAGCCGGTCCACAGGGGACAGGCAGAATGTGGGCCTCATGACACCAGGTCTTCTCCAGAGACACTGAACACCTGAGCTTTTAAGGAAAATATCCTGGTTTTTAAATGTTCACAACTAACTGTCATTCCGTATGAAACAAGAGACAGGTCACGCATGCCTACAGGACAGATTTGGCCTCTGGACCCTCTGCATTCAGGGGTACAGGCCCATCTCAATTTCTGAGCCTGAAGTGTCCAGGGTCTCTGCCCCCTCAGTTCTCTGCAGGATCCTCCCAGGGCTGGGGAAGCAGCGCAGCCCCAGGACAGCTGTCCCGTTGCCGTCCCCAGGGGAAGGAACTTGCGCCCCGTGCTACACGTCCAGGCGAGGGTAGTCACTCTAGGGTGGGGTACAGGCAGCTGGAACTGGCTAAGGGCCAGGGGTGACTCAGTCCTTCTTCCCGAGGCCCGCTGACCACATGCCGGGGCACAACTGTCCAACCCGGGGTAGGTGATCTTGCATTTCGAAGTTCCTCTCCAAGCCCAGCCCCCCACTGCCCTGGAGGTCCTGCTTACTTGGCCCAGCTAGACACAGCACGAGCTGCCAGGCCCCATCAGAGGCCTGATCCCGAGCCCTCTCCTCCTGCCAGACGGCGCTGGGCGCAGGGGGAATGAGGGGTCTCCGGAGGGGGGAAGGAGAGCAGGCCTGAGGGCAGCCGCATCTGGGCACGGGTGGGCTGGGGAGGGGCTGCTGGCTGGAAGGAGGAAAGGGTGAGGCACAGAACACTCACACCCTCTCACCCACAGCTTACTGTAGATTTGGACCAGATGCTCCTGGGAGGATGCAGGCTACCTGGGTGGTGGGGGGAGGGGCGGGGACATGCTTCATCACACCCTTCTTCCCATCTAGAGCCCTCGTGGGCTCCCTACTACCTGGAGACCAAAGGCCAAATTTCTGACCCAACGTTAAAGCCTCTATAAGCTGGCTACGTGACTGCAGCCTCCCTCTCCCCCGTTTACATCACACCGTAAGCCAGCTGCACGCGCGCACACACACACGCACACGCACACACACAGACACAGCTCTTTCCCACAACCAGGCCTCTGCCTGAGCCGGTTCCTCTGCCTGAAATGCTCTCCCTGCTTCTCGATTACTGAAATTTTACTTGGCCTTGCAAGGTGATGATCACTCAGCGTTCAAGGTGTCTGCCCAGGCACACCACGCTGCCCTCGCAGGCAAGTCCATATCCTGGGGGTCCCTCTGAGAACCCCACCTTCCTGACTCTGAGGCCTGCGGTTCTGGGCACCTGGGAGGGGCATGTGATTTAGGCCTAACTAGCATCTCTCTCCTCCCTCAGCCACGACGAGGGATTCAGGGACAGGCACGGGGGCAGATGGGACTAACCAGGCTTCAGCTGGGGGGAGACTAGGGAAGAGATGAGTGCTGTCTCCCCAGTGCAGCACTTGAACCCAAAAGGACTAAGGCCAGGCCTGCAGCCACAGCTGGTCACCACACCAGCCAGACAAGAGACGGGAGGCAGAGTTAGCCAATGCAGAGACACTGAAGCCTGGTGGCATCACCTAAGCCCCAAATCCAGTCACACCTGAAGCTCCATCCCCCTAGGGACTGGTTTTGTGAGCCCATACTGCTGAAGTGAATTTTAAAACTTGCAACCGAGACACTGATCCAAAGACACTTCCTCTAAGAAGACTTCCTTGATCACACCCTTCCCCCAAACATGCTTCCACCTCCCTTTGCACCCGATACTGTTGGCTCCTCCCTTCCCCCTCTCGGCTTCCTCTGGCCTGGTTTTGCAGTGATTTGTCCACACGGTGGTCACCCACTTGGCTCGTCTGTGGCTCCCACCCCACCAGTCAAGTGTTGCACTCAGCACTGTGAGCTGAGCCTCATGGCCGCCAGTGCTCAGGAATAGGCCGTCTGTCTGGCTGCCCTTTCTCCACCGATGTCAAGACACAGACTTCGGCTCAAGGCCTGGCTCCCAGGCTCCGGCCCGCCTGGCCCTCCAAGGGCACCCCACTGAACTGTACCCAGGACCGTGCTGGCGGTGTGCAGGTAAGGCCGGTGCGTACCGATGGCCTCCAGGACGAGTGCGTATGCGGCTGTGGTCTCCCGGTCCAGGCTTACTACCGTCCTTACCACGGCATCCCGGTAGCCCACGCTGAACTTCCCATCCACATTTCCACCTGTGGGCCAAAGACAACGGGGCCTCTGTCAGGAACCAGGGCTCCTGCCCAGGAAAGGGCGGTGGCACCTCAGCTCTGCCTCGGAGCCAGAACATTCCAGGGGTAGCCTGGGCGGAAAAGGCCATGCTGCCTATTGAGCCCTGCCTGAGAACAGGGTTCTAGCGCTGGATCGGGGGGCTCTGAAGAGGGTGTGGCCCGTGTGGGCTCAGGCGGGGGTGCCAAATGCCTGAAATCATAAGGGTTGAATATTCACTGAGCACCTACTACGTACCTGGGACTTCATGTGGACTAATTCATTTCATTTGTACTATCACAAGCCCATTTCAGAATGGGGAAAAGGTCCCTTCGTGAAGATATGCGTGTTGCCCGGGGTTATGGTCACCTGTTTTGGGTGTAAGGCTCCAGCTCAGCATTCTGATTCCTGAGCCTGTGTCCTTCACCATTCTGCCACCGGCCTGTCTGGTAAAAGTGTCTGAGCAGTTAGCCTGGGTTGAGGCTTTTCTATGTGGCCAGGGACTCTGGGGTCAGCCAAGATTTTTCCAGGTCCCTAATCTTGGACTGAGTGGGGACTCGTGGAGGCTCGACCGAGTGAAGAGAAGGCACAGGTGGATGGGGTAGGAAGTGTGAGGGTCTCCTCTCCAAGGTGGACAGGAAAGGACTCCCTCCATCGGAACAGTGTGAAGACCCCTCCCCTGCCAGCTGGCAGGCAGTGTGGTATTTTGGGCAGCAGAGGGCACCCTGGCACCGGGTTTGGACCCAGACCACGCGAGGCAACTTGCAGAATGGGCAAATTAAAATCTGAGAATCCCACCCGGGAAAGCACTCAGCAGCTCAGCAGGAACTGGCCACACTGGGTGCTGAGGAATCATCCTGGGAGCCATCAGGTGCTCCCTGGTCCTTACACGGTTGGCCCCTGGGGAAAACTCTGGACATCCTTGTGGATGGTCTGAAGCACCAGTCACATGGGACAAAGTCTGGGTTCTAGGGGGCAGGGAAGAAACTGAGATGCAAGTCCACGGTGACGGGGAGCGGGGGAGTCCTGATAACTAAGATTTCCTTGGAGCAGTTTGGAGGACTAGACTGTGAGAAGCTGTCCTGAGGGTGCTAGGTCCCTACAGGGAGGGGCGGGAGAAAATTCTGGAAAGGAGAGGCTGAGGGCTGGGAGGTCCGCTTGGCTGCGGCAAGCAAGGATGGGCTGTGAACCTGGGATTCCTTGCTCTCGGGGCAGAGGCATCAGGGAGACCAGTGTGTCTGTGTGTGTGCTGAATGCATGTGCACACACATGCACGCACGTGAGCTCATGAGTAATGTGGCTGCGGGCAGGCCATGGACAGAGAGAGGACGTAGCCAGTAAAATGGCCAAGGGACAGCTAAGGAATGTGAAAGAACTGCCCCGTGCCATCCCGGCCCGTCTTGGCTGTGTCAGGGACTGAAGAATGCTGGGCGACTGTTCTAATCCAGGCATGACTAATACATGGCACGTTCCCCACCACCTAAGTCTCCTGTCATGGCAGACATCACTAATGGATCATGACTCCCTTTCTCCTGTTGAGCCAGGGCATGGCCTCCTACCGCTTCTCCACAGCTCTCTGCTTGGTATATTTTTGAGCTGAAACCATTTTATTTAGAAAGATCTAAACCATTTGTCTCTAAACAGACGGGAATTCTCATGAATGAAGGGCCCCTGGGGAAGGACAAGGCCACAGTCTTCCAGTCTCGGCTTCATCACCTTAAAGTGGGGGTGGAGTGGGGGCAGGGCTCCTCCCCAGGACTCACGGGCTCTACCTCCCTCCAGACTGAACCTCGGTAAGTTCCCCCAATCTCTCAACAGGTTCAGGAGGCCCCCAGAGAGCCAGACCACAGGCCCCCAGTTACAAAGCCGTTGGGAAAAACCTCAGGGGGGCTCACGCAGGGGCTAAAGCCTGACGGCTGATGGCTGACTCGGGCCCCGTTCCCCACTCTGGCCCCACCGAGGCGGGTCGCACCTGTGATGAAGTAGCTGAGCTCGGCATTGAGGCCCATGTCATTGTCAGTGCAGTTCAGCCAGACCACCCGGAACTCCCGAGGCACATCCTCAGACACGGAGACGTTGTACACAGCCGGGAAGAAGGTGGGCGTCTCGTCGTTCACGTCCAGCACTGTGGACAGAGTCCGCACACAGGGCTAGGCCTGCCTTCTGCTCGGGACAGCCCAGCTCCACAGCTGTAGACAGTGGGTGTCTACAGCTCTCGGTCATGGGCCGAGGGCCCTCGTGCCTGCCAGGGTCAGGGCCACGCTGACCAGAGTGCCTCAGCCCCCCACAGTCCTGTGCCCCTGGCGGTTATTGCTGCGGCTGGCATCCAAGGCCACAGAGAAAACCGCAGGGCCTGTCTCTAGTATGCGCCTCACCACCACGGCGGTTCTGATGGCGGCGAGGACGGTGACATCTCAGCTCCTGCCACGCGTCAGGCCTGTGCTAAGTGCTTCCCGGACAGCACCCCAGGAGCCCCACGCAACACCCGCCTGAGGGAGCCATTGTTAGACACGCCAGATAGAGGAGGGGACCAGAGCGCAGAGCAGCTGAGTCACTTGTCTGAAGTCACAGAGCAAGAGAGTGGCAGGGCGGGGGTCTTGGGGAGGCCTGCCCCTGGTTTGCAATGGGGTCCCAGGAAAACAGCTGGCCGTGAGGATTCCCCCTCCCAGAAAAGTCTTAAAGATTTGTTTTCTCAGCTGATGGGGCTGGGGACGGGCTTCACCGTGACCTGACCCCATCCCCCCACTTTGGCTCCTCTCTGTCACAGCACCGGGAGAAATGACGGGCTCGTTTGAGGACATGGCTCTGCTGAGCCCTAGAGAAAAATCCTCTGGGACCATCCCTGAGACAACTCAGAGCCCTCTCTGTCAGAAGTGGGTCCCCAAATTGGCACCAGGAACCCGCAAGGCAAGTATGGGACCAACAGATGAGAGACTGCCTAGTCTCAGGCTGTGACTAAGGAGGGTATTGGTACGGACCCTCCCCCCCTCCCCCACCTGCACCAACCCCCTGGAGGCTGGTGGGAGGCAGGTTGTGCTAGAGAACAGGGCACATCTTGCCTGTTACACTCTGTATTCACTTCCGGGGTTAGTTTGGGCCCTCTGGGAACAGCTCATGTCAATGGCCCTGTTTTGCCCCAAGAATGAAAGATACGACCAGGATGGAGGAGAAATGATAACTGGCCTTGGCCCTGCCCGGACAGGGGGTGCAGGGCTCTGCAACCTCCCCTTCCTGCTGGTGACCCCGAGGGCCCCGACCCTGTGCAAGTCCTCTCTGCTCTTTGCTGGGCTCGAAGAGGCTAGGAGGGTAGGGGACCCTGGCAGCAGGTCCAGGCCCCTGGAGGTACAGTGGTCCTGGGGTGGGGGTGGAGAGAGAAGACTCTGCTGGAGTTTTTGACTTGGTGGCGATGGGGAAGACTGTGTTGAATGGCGTGGTTGAGGAGGGCGCCCCATTAGCAAGGCATCCTGTGCCCACATGGACAGGGACAGCAGCGGTGTTCGTGGGCTCCCCACTCTGCCTGGCACTGCCTCAGGGCCCACCTGCTCAAAACACGTTAGGAGGCACCCCTGCTCTCACCTCGGATGCCCCTCACCTCGGATGGTAAGCGTGCTGGTGGAGCTCTTGGTGGGTGTGCCTGCATCAGTGGCCACCACGCGCAGCTGGTACTCGGCAATGCGCTCGCGGTCCAGCTCGGCGGTGGTGACCACCACGCCGCTGCTGCTGTTGATGAGGAAGTCCATGCGGGGCATGCCCACCTGCATGCGGTAGGACACCAGCCCATTTGGGCCCTCGTCCAGGTCGATGGCCACCACCTGAGAGGAAGCGGGGGCCGTGTGAGGGGTGGGGACACGAGACCTTCTTCCCTGAGAAGTGCCCCCTCCTTCCCACCGCCCCGTGCTCAGCTCTAGCCAGACACACCTGCTTCCCCCAGGGCCTCAGGCCACGCCACTGTTCCCAGTACTCCTTCCCAGATGCTACAAGGGCAGCGTGGCACAGCTGGGCACCCAGATCCACGGAGCGGGGCCGGGGGTGGGGTGGGGAAGGCACTTCTTAGGACAAGAGTCCAGGTGGCCACAGCCTTCCTCTCCAAAACCCTGTCTCCTCCTTGCAAGCCCCCCAGATGGGCCCTGGCCGGCTCGGGGCCTCCCAAGGCCATCGGGTCACAGGCTGCAAGCAACAGTCAGGGCTCCCAGAGCCCTTCAACCATGGGCTCCTCGACTACATAAAACAATCCCCAGTGCTCTCCCCGCTGCTCCGATGGACAACAAGATGCTAGAAAGGGGCAGTGATTTATTGTCTCAAAAAAGTCATTTAGGGCCCTGTGTAGGCAGGCATCCTCCCTAGTCCCTACACTGTTCCCACTTGCACCTCTAGTCCTGAAGAGAGTTTTCCCGACTCAAGACCCTGATCTACTCAAAGTTTCACAGAAGAGGATTCGAGACCTTTGAGGAAATTAGGAATGATAGTTAAAATAAAAGCTTTGGATTAAGCCAAGACTTTCAAGGTTGCGAAATGACATCAAGATCATCTGGTCTAATTTGCATCCAACAAGCTGGACGAGAGGGTGTCCAGATGCCACTTGAATGCTTCCCAGGATGGGGGGCTCACTACTTCTCTGCACCCACCCAGCAGAAATCACTTTCAGTCCAGGTTGTAGAGGGGGCTGGGAACACACAGCTCGGGTCGGAAACCTTTCTGTACCTGAGGACAGTTCCCAAGCTAAACATTCCGGCTCCTTCAGCCATCCTTTCATGCCTGAGCCAGCTCCTCTGTGAACTCAGAAGCTGTGCTGTATGCACCGTGAGCCCCCCGAGAATGGGCCTTCTTTGCCCTCCTCCAGCCTCCTATTTGGGGGCTCCACCTCCTCAGGGACGGGCTGCTGCTCCCTGGATCACAGCTCCCCCTGCTGGGCGTTTGGGAGAATGTCCTGCTGGAGAGATTGCTCCCTGGGACCCTGAAAGAACGCTACTCATCTCCTTTCACAGGTGACGAAACTGAGGCACAGCAGTTTGGCACATCACCAAAGTTACCCACGGTGACATCCTGACAAACGATCCCGGGCTCTTCGAGTGGGATCAGGCTAGCCCTCTGCCGCTGGACCCCGCCGTGTCTCGGGTATAAACCTCCGAAAGACACGTTAACGATGAGCACATCAGCCACTGTGTCTCTCCGGCAGTCCAGGTGCCAGGCTGCTTCCCACGTGTGTCTGACCGCACCCCGCAGCACAGCCAGGAAGGTACGATTATGATCCCCATTTCGCAGGTGAGAAGACGGAGGCCCAGGGAGGTTGTTTGCTCTAGATCACACAGCGCGCACGAATGGAGGAGTTGGGCTCTATGCTCATCTTGGTTGTCCTCCGAAGCCCATGCTCTTAACCACGAGGGAGGGCCTTCGCCTGTTCTCAAAAGGGCATCGTTCTCCCTGGACGAACGCCTTCAGGGCCTCTTTGCCAGAGGGTGATGGAGCAGGAGGCAGAAGGTCAAGATCAGGCCGTACCTCTCGGCCACAGGGACATAAGCAAGTCTCTTTCAGTCTCCTGCAAAGTGGGGAGAGCACCCCGCCCCCACTCTGTGTGGAGCTGCTTTGGGGCTTATGGGAGAGTGGCCTGCCCACGGAGGCAGGGTGCCTGGGCTACACCCATCAACCTTCTTTGTATTCTAGAACGAGCGACAGGCTTGGTGTAGACCTCCACACTCAGGCCCTAGCTTGACTTAGCTTCCCAGAATTCTATCATCTCCCTTGGTATCTTCCTTCCACCTCTCCAAATCTACCTGTCCTTTGAGACCCAGCTCAAGCCCCTCCTCCTCCAGGAAGCCTTCCATTACATCTCTCAGAGCATTGGCTCTCCAAGCCTGGCACACACTGTCCTGTCTGGTGGTCTCGGCAGGGCTGGCATCCCCTGCCCATCCACCCACTGGGAAGCATTCAGCACGAGGCTAGGTGCCCACCCACTGGGCACCCTCTGCCTGCTTGTTGTCTGGGTGAGACTAGGTGAGGGAGGCAGACCAGGAGCTCAGGCCAGGAAAGGGAAACTCACCTGGTAGACAGAGACCCCCGCCGGGGTGCCTTCCAGCACGTCAGCCACGAAAGGCAGGTTCTGAAACGTGGGGTCATTGTCATTGAGGTCCAAGAGGTTCACAAACACGGTGGCACTGCTGGTGGCTCTCAAAGGGGGCTTTCCGCCTGGGGGTGCCGGGGAGAGGGAAGGAGGGGTACAAAAGAGAAAGGGACAGGGAGAACGGGGAGTGGGGAGAGGAAGGCAGGCTCAGTGACTTTCCATCCCAGCGGTCCCTCAGGGAGCAGCCCTTAGCCACCTCCACTCCCCGAGGCTACTCCGGGGGCTCACAACTGGCAAGTGGGTGTTCCTCCATTATTAGTGATGACACAGCCCTCCTGTACCCAGGCCTCAGGACCCATGGAGGACGAGTCACTGGGAGAGGTCCCCGGGTCCCTGAGAGTCAGGGACCACAGCCACGCTGTATGGGGCTGCAAGGGACACCTACAGTCAGTGACGGAGATGATAATCTTGCGCATCAGCTCCGCCTCGTGGGGGTCGGGGTTCTCCCGATCCAGCATGACGTGGGTGGTGCGGATCTTGCCCGTGCTGCTGTTGAGGCTGTAGAACTTGTTGGGTGGCTGGATGCTGTACACCAGGGTGCCGTTCTCTCCCAGGTCTGGGTCCACGGCCACCACCTGCTCGGGAAGAAACGGACCCTCCGTGGAGCCGAGCCTCAGTCTCTGGGCCCCAGCCTGCCTTCCCTGGGGTGTCTGGCCTCCCATGCCGTCGCTCCCTCCCAGTTCCTCCCTCCGGGCTCCCCGGGGGTTCTGATGGGGGACGGAAGGCAGGAGGTCCACAAGGTGCATCAGCAGTGGAAGTCTTGCGCTCTCTGGCTTCTTCAGCCCCTCGGGTTTGCCCTTAGGCCAGTCCCTGTCCCCACGTAAGCCCCCAGCCTTCTGATTTGTAGAAGCAACACTGGGCACACACCAGTCTCTAGGAAGCTCTCAGTATCTCAGAAAGGCTGGGCCCTCAGCAAGAGCCACGTCCACAGCGTGGAGGGGGAGATCTAGAACTATGTGCCTTCCACAGGTCTCCCAAGGTCCCCCAGTCAGAGGCGGCCCTGGGTCCCTCTGGCGCCTGTGTCAGTGGCCAGCAGCCAGCACCGCCAGCACATTGGTGTTGCTCCTTCCCAGACACAGGGGGCAGCACGTTCATGGGCTTCTGGGGGAGCCCGGCAGGCCATGATCATGGAATTCTTTGGGGACTAGGAATTCTTTGGGAGGCTGAGAACTTTTCAGAAGCATCTGAGACCCTGGATTAGGGGAACTGAATCCTCCTCATTAAATCTTCTCTTCCTTCAGACTTTAATTTTTAAAAAATGTTTATGAGAGGGAGAGAGAGAGAACACAAGTGTGCGTGAGGGACGGTTAGAGAGAGAGGGAGACAGAGAATCCCAAGCAGGCTCCATGTCGTCAGCACAGAGCTTGATACGGGGCTCGATCCCACACACTGAGATCATGACCTGAGCCAAAATCAAGAGTTGGACCCTTAACCAGAAAATTGAAAAGAATTAGGCTTCTGGGACACCAGGAATGACAGGGCAGGGGAAGAAGTCATGGATAAGCCACCCTCTTGAGAGGGTGGGTCCCAGCGAGTTGGGGCTGCTGTGGGGCAGGGGGAGGGGGAGGCTGGAGGAGAGAGGGGGCTGAGTCTCCCACCTGAGAAGGGGGAGGGCCCCAGGACAGAGACCCCTTTACCTCTCCAGCCCCCCCCCCCACACTTGGTTCCCCATTTGTAAGCCTGACCCCACGAAAGGATCGAGCTGAGTGCACCCCTCACCCGGGGCAACCCCACAAGCCATTTTCTCCCTATCCCCGTGCCTGCCAACCTCCTGCTCTGTAGGAAACTTCTCTAGCATCTACCTCTCCCAAGGGGAAAGGAGAAGTCTGAGAGGCACGGGCAAGACTCAAGGTCACACAGCACCAGCCCTGGGGGTGACCCAGCTCCTACCCTCGAGGCCTCCTAGGGTCCCAGGACATCAGTGGTCCCCAGCCCTGAGCTCACCCCCTGCCCTGTGCTGCAGAGGTCACTGTGGTACCAGACATGGACAAGATCAATGGTGGGGGGGGGAGTGGTGACCACAGTCCCCAGGGCCACATCAGGACAGTGTCATTCTTAACTCCAAGACACTCAGCGATGACAGCCTAGCCTCGTCAGCTTACTTGATGTGGGGCCTTTTGTGCTTTGGCAGCAGAATCTGTCCCTCCTCTGGCTTAATCCCCAGCCAGAGGCATCTCTGGGGCCACCAGACCAGAACAGACAGATGGGCTGCCCTGGCCGCGGGCCCCCATCTTGCCCCTGGGCCCAGGAGTGGTCAGGGAGAGAGGCCAGAGCTGGCGCTGAGCCCTGAGCCCTGCCGACCCTCCTTCTGCTAGCGCACCGGATCCCCTCTGGGCCTGACTGCATCAGGGGGCGGGGGGCAGGGGCCGGGGGAGGGCCCCAGCCTTCCAGGCCTGAGGGACCCTCGCTGTGCCACAGGGCACGTCACCTCAGTTTCCCCAGCCCAAACACAGTGCTTCTCTCCAGAGGAGGAGGGTTTTTATCCCCATTTCTCTGGATGGGGAAACTGAGGTACAGAGCAGTTCAACCACCTGTTCCAGCCTAGCAGCCTGTTGCTGAATGTGCGGAGATCGATTTTACTTGGGGTGGGGGTGGGGGCTTCTCGTGTTCTCTCCCTGCCTGGAGAGCCAGAGGTGGGCTCAGACTTCCGGCCTCCCGGCCCACTCCCTGGTCTTTGGGCCGGGCTGGGAGCACAGGGGAGGGCCGCCGGCTGTGACCCCTCCCACAGGCTCCCTGCTGGTCACTGTGTAGAGTCTCCCCACTTTCCCTCTTCATTTCCCATTTCACGCCGTCATTTTTCTCCTGGCCTGACGGGGAATAATTCTCTCTCTCTCCCCTCTCTTATTTTGCTGGAGGGCTTTGAAAGGCTCTAAATCAATGCCCATCAGCCAGGTCCTTGAAGGAGCCTGCAGGAGCAAGGAGGGAGGCTGGGCCCCACTCTCACTTGCAAACCGAGAGGGGCCGCGCGGCGGGCTCCCACCGGAGCAGGTGCACGCCCTGGGTGCGCAGACGTGCACACAGACGTGCACACAGACGTGCACACCCGGACAACCGCCGGCGCGCCAGGATGCAGGCACACACTTGCCCACACACAGCGCTGAGAAGTCACTGGCCTTTGGGAGAGTTCTGGGCCACACACCCTCATCTCCCTCTGACCTAGAAGAACTGGGGGGCCAGGTGAGGTGGCAGACAGAGAGGGAAGACACAGAATCCGAAGCAGGCTCCAGGCTCTGAGCTGTCAGCACAGAGCCCGACGCGGGGCTCCCACCCACAAACCGCGAGATCATGACCTGAGCCGAAGGACACTTAACTGACTGAGCCACCCAGGCGCCCCCAGTTTTTGAATTCCTATGACGCACCTGGCACTGTGCAAGGCACTGGGGTTCAACAGCAAACAAGACAGGTATGATCCCAGCAGGGGAGGCATGGTGATGACAGCTATCATTTCCCTGTCACTCACCGTGTGGCTCATTAAGTACAAACCACAACTCTATCCGGTGGGGACTCTGACTGTCCCCATTTTCTAGATAAGACCATTGGAGCACAGAAAGGCAAGGTCATTTGCCTAAGGTCACGCAGCTGGTAAGGGATAATAAATAAATGAATAATAAGTAAATGAACACAGATGTGGGATCAGCTCTAGAAGAAACGGTGTAGAGAGGGGGCAGAGCTACTTGAGGCAGGGTCATCAGGGAGGGCCTCTCTGAGGAAGTGGCATTTTCAGCTGTGGAGGAGAATGAGGCAGCCATGGGAAACGCAGGGGTGAGGCGTAGAGGGAGAGGCCTGCTCTGCGGGGGGCGGAAGGCTCTGAGGGGGAGGAAGAGTTTAGTGGATTGGGGAAACGGAGGGGCCAGTGTGGGGGGCGGGGTGGAAGGACATGTGTCCGGTGGGCAGCCCCTATGCAAACATGGCCTCCTCTCTGATGTCACCTCCGGGTCAGCCGTCCCCTCCCCGCCCCCAGGTCCCTTTCTCACATCTCAGCCACAGCCCCCGCCTCACCCAGGGCTACTGTGCAGCCTTAGAAGGCCTCGGGGAGCCCCCAACAGGATTACAGTGTACCCACACATAAATGCCTAGACACCGTAAGATTTAACAGAATTTCATGACTATTCCTTTTGAAATTATTTTGCTATGACAAATTTGACTAACGCATGAGCTTCTTGATTTCTGGTCTCCTGGCAACCATCACAGATACCCGGGGATTCCAGAGAATTCTGAAAATTCTCAAGAATTACAGAAAAATCTAACCAACAATTTATCCTTAAGGGCAATGAAAGTTTTTCAGACGCTAAATTTCATAATTGCTGAAGCTGTTGTAATATATTCGGTTAGACGTTTGATCTAACAAGCTTTAATTCTGACTTTGCCCTCTTCCGTTGGAACTTCTGAGTCATGACATTTTGTAGGGGGGCGTCTCAAACACAGGCAGGGGGCACTGAAACGCTGGAGTCCCTACCCTGTGGGAGGACTGCCATGCCAAGCCCCTCCTGAGGGGTGGGTCCACATGTCCGACTCCCCCCGGGGATACAGGTGGGGCAGGTCTGTCCGCTAAGAACTCTGGCTTTTGCACAGGGTGAGATGGGAACCAGTGGTGGGTTCAAGCAGAAAAGTGACATGAAGCTCCCTGAAAAGAGAGGGGAACGTTGTCGCTTTCTGTACTTTCAAGGCTGATGGGCACAGGGCCTGGGACACGGCGGGTGAAGGTCTGCCGAGGTTCCCGGGGAGTGAGAAGACACCTGGCAGCAGGCCACCAGCCCGCTGTCCACACCTACTCATAGCTCCCAAGGCTGTGAGGAAGGCCAAAGTCCCAGTCAGCGCCACGGCGGACCAGGTCTAGGAAATGCCCAAGGCCAAGTGCAGTGTCCCAGCCCAGCAAACCTTCTCCTTGTCTGGTTGGTGACCTCTTCAAGAATAGTACCTCTGGCTAGTGTCCCATGCAGCCACTTTCTCCCAGGAACACCTATCTCACGTGCCTCCCAATGCCCTCTGGGAAGATTTTCTCAGAAACGTAAAGCAAAGGTAAGAGTTGATCAGACAGGTGTTCTGAGGTGGGCTCTCTTGGGGCCCCAGGCTGGGGTGGTCTTGGGCTGGAGCCCAAGTGCCCACGAGATGGCAGCAGAGAGTGCCCACCAGGTCTAGAGTCCTAAAGAGAGTGCCCACCAGGTCTAGAGTCCTAAAGAGAGCCAAGGAAAGGGCCCAAGGTAGCAGTTCCCAAACCCGGCCCTAGGTTCCAAGGAATCCTCCCGCTGGGGCTTTGAAAAACTAGATCCCAGATACCTGACCCAGACCCTACTGGAATGTCTGGGAGGGGGATCCAGCCACCAGTTGAGAGCCATTCAGATCTTGAACACACGGAAAGGAGGCCAGGAGACTCCCTTCCCGGCTGACATCCTTACCAGTCTAGACCCATCGCTGCTGGTTGTGGCTCGTGAGGGGCGGGGTGGGGAGGCTAAGCCTCAAAACGAGTTGGGCAGCCTTCCTGGAGAGCTGGGTGTGACACTTGCCTTCCTTCTCCCATCCCACCCACGTTCTCCAGTTTCTCAGGACCTGGCCCACCAGCCGGGGCACCCAGAGCCAGCAGGGAGGTAGGGCTGGACCAGGTAGTTTCCAAATCAGACAGAGCTGGGTTCAAGTCCTGATATAACCTCTTACTAGCTCTGGGACCCTGGGCAAACCCCTCGAACTCCAAGTCTTGGTTTCCTCCATAGTATGATGGGAGCAATGAGTCCGCCGGCCCCATTATGAGGGTGAGAGAGAAATCATGAGAAGCCCTCAGGCAGCGCCTGGCATATTGCAGACATTCAACACGCGGGGTTATCAGGAACTACCAGGTTCGTGGCTCGTCACAGCTGGCTGAGTGGCCACGGGGCTGGACGCTGGGCATATGCCACCTCAAATGAGGCCAAATGGTACACAAGGGTGAAAGGAGGAGACGGCCTCACAAAGGTGAACCCCAGAGCAGACCACGTGGGACATGCAACCCTGACTTTCCTCAACTTCCCCAGGAGGCTGGCTCATTCCGGACTCCTGAGGCTTTGGCCATGCCTCCCCCACTCCCCACTCCGAGTCTCATCCCTGCACGCAGCATGCACAGGGGCCTGAGCAAACCTGGAATATTCCAGGCCAGAAAAATTCCTGGGTTAGCTACAAACGCCCCACTGGGGCAGCCCTGGCGCCTGCCAGTGGGGGAGCTGACCAGGCTCACGCTGCAGTGACCGAAGCAGTGAAGGAAAGGTGGGGGGCAGAGTCTATGCTGTAGGACTTGAGGATGCCTACGCCTCTCCAGGGGAGGATGGCGCTGAGGCCTGGGGTCTCCGGCAAGTGTGGTCACTAGCTGAACTGGCCCTAGCTGCCTTGTCACTGTCCCTGGGCTGCCTGTGCTCCCTTGACAAAGCCCAAAGTCTCTGAGGACTGGATGAGGGCTCTCCCCTGACCTCTGACTACCTTTCACCATGCAAGAGAGCTTCTGGAAGTCTGCTCCGTGGGCTGGCTCAGAGGGCTCATGGAGTCTATCGGTTCCCCACGGACCAGCCCACGGGGCTCATGTGGGAGCGGCAGACACCCTCAGGAGGGCAGCCTGGCAGCTCGGCTGTCCCACCACCACTTACCGTGGTCACGTCAGAGTCTGGCGGGGTCATCTCCACCAGGTTGATGTAGTAGGGGGCGTCCTTCCAGGTGGGGTGGTTGTCATTGATGTCCAAGAGGGTGATGTTCACCTGCGAAGCCACAGGGGGCGGTGGGGGAGACACCTGGCTGAGTTGGCAGGGGCAGGGCCCGTGAGGGGGATACTCTCAGCTGCCTGTGCGGGCATCTCTGCTTTAATTCCACTGGTTCCACCCACTTTGGGGGCTTCGGCGCAGGGCCTGGGCTTTCAAGGAGGGAGCCAGGTCCCTTCAGGAGACAGCTTAGGCGTGATCCCATCAGGAAGCAGAGGAATGAATGAGGTGACCGCTGAAATTCTCCCTGTAACCCGGGCCTCCTTTCTCCTGCCCCCATCTTGGCAGAAGGTGACTGACGGGGTGGGGGGACCTGGTAGAATCCCCTGAGATTCCGTCAGTCTCAGCTACCGGCCAAGCAATTTCCCTGCAACCCAGGTAAATTATTTATAGGGCTCAGAATCCTATTAGCAGGGGCCTCCCATGACTTAATGGGGTACTGGGGATTCTGCTGCCCAGTTGTTGGCCAAGAAATACTGACGCCAGCCCCTCTGGCCGGGCAACGATGGGGGGCAGCTGCGGTGGGTAGGGTCAGGCCACGCAGAGCCGTCAGGGAGCCGTCCTGAGAGGCAGCCAGAGAAAGCAAGGGGAGGGTCATGGAAGGGAGTGGCTGAGTGGTCAGCGGGTCTCACTGTCCCCCATCTCTTTTGCAGCCCAGAGCTCGGTCAGGACCCTCAGATGTCCCTTTCTAGCTTCCTATGTCTGAGGCTCCTGGGTAGAATGACAAGGCCTTGGATGGGGCCTTTATGGGTCCCCCTTACTCATGGTAGAAACCTAGGCATCGTCTTTCAGCACCAAGGTCAGGGGTGGTCAGGGTTAGGCCTCCTGTTCTGAGCCACTCTTTCCAGCAGGAATACACGCTCCTTGTAGGAGTCCCTAGGGAGGGGCCCACGGAGCTCACGCTTTCTGCTTCTTGCCCCACTGGTCTTTGGGGGACATTTGCTCCTCTGGAGTGCCACCACGTCCCAGGTGGGATGTCTTTCTTCCCCACGGCTGCAGCAGCCCCAGGGCTGACAGTGCCTTGGCAACTGCCACCCTCACCCCACCCCCACGTGCCTCATGCTGCATCAGGACACAGGTGCGCCCTGAAGGTGGGCTGGGGAGTGGGGGTCACGGTGGGGGGTGGGCACTCACGGTGGCAATGCCGGTTTTCTGGTTGTGGCCCACGCCCCCATCCACAGCCCGTACAATGAGGATGTATTCAGACTTGGTCTCACGGTCAAGCAGGGAGGTGGTGGTAATTTCTCCTGCAGGAGAGAGGGTTTGGGTGGGCCAGGGAGAGAGCAGGGAAGGAGGGAGAGAGGGGAGGGAAAGAGGGAGTGAAGCCGTCTGCACAAGCTGACAGCGTGTGTGTGCACGTGTGTGCATGTGCTGGGGTGTGAGGTGACGCTCATGAAGGGAGAGGGATGGCACCCATGCCTTGGGAACCCAAAGCCAGAGGTGGCAACATGACCCTCTGGTAAGAAAGTCATTTTGAATGTGGGAAAATGTAGGCCGATTATGGGGTTAGGGGATGGAGAATATGGCAGGTCACAAAAGACCTTGTTTTTAGATTTTTGACATTATTGTAGTAGCCCTATCACTTGAGACTTGTTACCTAATTCCTTTGTGCCTCAGTTTCCTTATTTGGTCAAAAGGGAAAAGTAATAGGAGCCACCTCATAGGGCTGTTGCAGGATTAATTCAGTTGACAGCACAGAAGGCTTAGAACAGTGCCCGGTGCTGTTTATTACAGGACAGCACTGAAATGTATGACATGTGTCACACATGTTCACCCTGGTGACTCATTACTGGACAAGTAACCTACAGGGCACTGAGAACAGTTATAAAAGAATTTCCTTAATTATCTTGTAACACGATTATATTGCCTTGAGGTTTTTGTGTTTTTTTTCAGTGTATAAACAAGTTATTCCATGAAATACAAGCAATAATAATTGACCACTGGGGTGCCTGGGTGGCTCAGTCGGTTAAGCGTCTGACTCGTGATTTCATCTCAGTCATGATCTCACAGTTTGTGAGTTCGAGCCCCACATCAGGCTCACAGTCTGCTTTGGATCCTTTGTCTCCCTCACTCCCTCCCCCACTTGTGCTTGCTCTCTCAAAAATAAATGTTAAAAAAAAATTTTTTTTTAAATCGATCATTTATCTGCCTGTTTTTGGCTTTTCTTTGTATTTTGGTATAACTGAAACATGGAGGTCACACCTTGGGTGGCATGCTCGTGTTTGACCACTGCCTCCCTAAAACAAACAAAAAAGGCATTTGCTGATTTTCACGTTGTAATGTTCCCACCAGGGCCACTGTAAGCTACTGACTTGGTGGCATTGAACAGGAGTGGAGGAGATGCTTGAACCTGGCTCTCAGGAGCAGGGGTGAGGCGTGCCAGCCTCAGCACATCACGGTTTGCAGGCCATTTGCCATTGCACAGGGGCTATGGGAAAGAGCGATGCTTTGAGGACAGTGAGGCCCAGATCTGAATTCTTAGTATGGCCCTTTCTACACGTTCAGCCTTGGAAAAGTTAATTTCTTTGGGCCTCGGTATTCTCATCTGTAAAATAGATATTAGTATGCCTTCAACTCAGAGCTGCTGTGAGGATTAAGTAACTACAGGTCAAGCTCCCAACACTCAGCAAAGGCTTATTGCCTTTCAACAGACCGTGAGAATACCCCAAGGTAGAGACTGTATGTCTTTATGTCTTTTTTTTTTTTTTTAATTCCTCTTACCTGACCTGTGTGACCTGTGGCAAGTTACTCGACTTCTCTGTGCTTGGCTTATTCTACCATCAAATAAAGGAGGTGGACCAGATGTCTCACATTTCCCTCGCCACCACAGTGGCAGGTCCTCTGGCTTATGCAGGGCTGAGAGGGGAGCTGAGGATGGGGACAGGGCAGTGAAGGTGCTAAGGCCAAAAACAAAAGGCCGGCAGAGGTCTGCCCCACCAAGCCATGCTCCTTGCTGGGGTGGTGTCGATTAATTGGCAGGGGAAGGAAGAAATGAATCTCTAAAAAGTTTTAAACACGAACTTGTTGGCATGATAGATGGCTACCCCTGTCTGGGAAATTAGATCCAATTAAGGCCACCTTTGTGGAGCAGACCCGGCTAATTTGGCCGAGGAGCTCCGAGGAAAACACTTACACCTTCATAGTGGAAGGAACTGTGTTACGGGAGCAAGAAAATGTCCATGTCATTATTAAAGGCCTTGGGGTGGAGAGACGGTCCCCGGCTGGGAAGGCAGGCGGTGCTGAAAGGTCAGTGCGCCCATCACTGTATGTGGGTGGTGGCATGTGGCTCTAATGTGGCTTATATCATGTAGTATTTGGAGTGTGGGCTTCGGAGTCAGAAGCTCAGGCTCTCCAAGTCCACGGTCAAGTTACTTGACCTCTGCTCTGCTCCCGTTTTGCCATCTGGAGGAGACGGATGCCGCTAGTAGGCGGCTCAGAGTGGTGAGGGGAGGTGAACTGGCCTGATGCTGGGCTGAGCACCCGGGTAATGTTAATGAACCGTATTATTCTGAGCCCCCTGGAAGTGTGGGCTTGCTGAGGGCGGACGCTCCTGAGAGCAGGGAGGAAGGCCCTCATTTTGCCAGAGGTGGCATGGAGGCTCGGTATGGCCCTGGCCAGATTTAGCGTTCATACATGTCAGTATGACCTGTTCCCCTAGCTTCCAGAAAAAGGGTGTCAAAGAAAGCCCGAAGGCAGACTTTGTGGGTAACAGGAGGACTTAATGCCTCCCTGGGCTGCCTGTAGCAGAGGTGGCCGGTGTCCACCAGATTCCTGCTCTCCTTCCCAGGCTAGCATGACTGCCTGAGAGAGGCTGGCCGGCCAGAAACCACCTCCTGAGGCCTCCTTCATGTAGGCAGGGCCATTGCCTGGTTCTGGCCAATAGGATGTGGGCAGAAGTGACATCTGTCACCTCCAGGCCTGGCCCATAAACATCTCCTTAGATAGCACTCCAGGCTCCTCTCCCTTTTGCAGTGACCTTGGAGCCACAACGTGGAAGGCGCCTGGATCCCAGAACCGCCATGCAGAAGGCTGTCCACTGGACGCGGCACTAGACTGCTGTGTGAGTTAGAATCTCTGCTGTGCTAAGCCACTGAGATTTCAGGGTTGGCCTACTTGGCATCGGCAGTGCCCTTACAATACAGGATCGGGTGCTTCGAAGTGGGGGGTCTTGCACGTCCACTAAATGGCCCAGGAGCCCCGTGGGGGCAGGTCATGTCTAATTCCATCATATGATTGAATGTCCAAGGGCCTCATATCCCTTCCCAGCTTCTGATCTGGGGTCTCTTGCTTTTCCCCTCCCCTTTCCCCCCCCCCCCAGCTTCAAGGGAGAGAGATCCGGAGGGAGGCATATGGGGAGAGAGGGAAGAAAGGTGAGGGCTCCATGGGCTGAGCAGGGAGCCGGGGATGGGAGCCCCTGGGTGAAAAGACCGAAGACAGTGATGATGAAGACGTGATTTTGTTAGCACTTACCATGTGCCAGGGACTACTCTGAGTGCTCCCTGTAACAGCTCACGTGAGCCACACTACACCCCCAACGGGACCAGCCTCATTCTGCCCGGGGGGAAACCAAGGCTCACACAGTGTTAAGAGGAGCCAGAGTTCAAGAAATAGGTCAACAGCTGAGGGAGGAGGACACGTAGGTTTGAGGAAAGAGAGCCCCCAAAGTGTGGCCTGTTGGCCAGCTGTTTGTAAAATGAACACATTTTAAACATACCAGGGCTCTTCACCATTGAAAGATATCCTATGGTGGAAACGTTCAAGTTCCAAGTTTTCAGGGGGCGTGTAAGGTTAATATTTCAGGGAGAAAACCAGGCGCTCAAAGCCAGCATGCTCCAAATGAGGGCTTCCTGTGAAAGGGGCAGGTCCCCGGCTGGGGGTGGGGAGCCCGGCTGAGGTAAGGAGGACAGGGACCATTGGTGGGGGTGGGGGGGCTCACCTGAGCGGGCGTTGATCCGAAACTGGGAGGAGCCCTCCAAGGAGTAGATAATGGACTCCTGACCGTACTCCCGGGAGCGGTCCAGGTCCGTGGCATTCAGGAACAGCACTGTGGCCCCTTCCGGGAGACAAAGCGGGGAACGCTCACCCCGGGTGCGCAGTCCCAGGCCCTCGGAGCAGGACGCAGGACCTCCTGGGGACCAGCCTTCAGGAGGCAGGAAACCTGCCGCTGGGGCACCCGGGGATGAGAGGGGGCTCAACCGCCAGAGCTTCCTGGGCTGCGTGGGGACAAGGCTCCACGGAAGGGGGTCCCGGAGCCCGAGGAGGCAGGCCCACCACTGCTATCCACCTCCCTCTGGCTGCTCGCCATGTGAAATACACTCAGATTGACCAGCTTTGACTTTGAGTCAAAAAGAAATGAGGCCCCATATTAAATTATTCCACATTTATTGTATTCAATTTTGCTCTTATTTCATCTTGTTCACAAGGGGGAATTTATAAGGTTTTTATTTTCCCTCTAACATCTAGTTAGGGCCCTCACCTTCATTTCCATCTCTGTGAAATCCTGGGTCAGGGGATCAGCCTTTCCCAGCTGCGCTCTCCAGCCCCTCGTCCGCTGGGTTTGGGGCTCCAGCCCCCTGCTGTCCCCACGGCTACCCAACTGGCCCCCCGAGGAGGTTCAGTGTGTGGACTTCTAGAGTCATGGCACCCAGGTGGGAACCCCCGGGGGCCCTCTGGCAACTGTCTGAGCCTCAGCTGCTTCCTCTGTAAAATGGGTCTACCTAGAAAGCCAACTTGTGGAATTGTTGGTGAGGATGGGGGAGGGGAAAGCATGCACAGGCCCACATAGCGCTGTCTGAGCCACAGGCTGGTCTTACTACTGTGCGGACGAATCAGCAGTCCCTGGGGGTCTAAGGGGCCAGGCAGGTCATTCTGGTCCCTTCCAGGGAGTGGGAAGCCTCTAATCCGACTCTGGGTCTTCCCCTGAGCAGGAGGACAGGTATCCGGGCCCTGACACCCCCTTTATGCAAGCACAAGGTGGAAGAGGGTTAAGTGCCATGGTGAAGGCCTCTCCCAAGCAGAGGCTGTGGGGATGCTGGGGAGCCCAGGGGGTTGCTTTAGCAGTGATGTTCTCCAGGGGAGGCCTGACTGGGACACACAAGGGGGGGCTGGGCACAGCCTGGCACCCACCCAGAAAATCATCAGACACCAGGAAGGTACCTGGTGACGCTCTAGAGAAGGCCGCATGGTGCCATGGGAGGTCGCCCCTGACACTTCTAGATGCTACAGCAATTCCTGATTGCTAGGGGCGGTTCTTCCCCCTAGAACAGTCCGCCCTGGGTGTAAGGGTGAAGCTGTCAGCAAGGACAGAGCAGGTTCTCCAGAACCTGAATGTGGAGCTGGTGGCCTTGGGTCTGCAAGCTGGGCCCTGCCACCACAGACACAGCTGAGATGAGTGGCCCATTCTTGTTCTCATGTAGGAACACATATCACTCTTTCTGGCCACCCCTCCGGGCACCCCAGCCCTGGGACCTGCCTCACAGCGATATAATTCAGGACTCTGCATACACACACTCAATCAAGGTTGTTGGGTTACTGGTGGGTGACCATTCTCTTCCCCGCGAGGCTATAGCAGCAGGAGAATGGGGACCAGAATGGGGACCCAGCTGAGCGCCTGCACACAGTAGGTGCTCGTGCTCTGTAAACAGCTGTTGGCTGGCAGATGATGGGACCCCTCCAAAGGCTCCCCTCACTCATCATGCGTGTGTCTGCTGGCTTACTGCCTTCACACCCTCCCCGGACCGAGCCTATACCTGCCATGATGTTCTCCACCACAGAGACGAAGTAGGCAGGCTTGCTGAAGGTGGGTGGGTTGTCGTTCTCATCCTGGAAGGAAAACAGACAGGTTGGAGGAGACAGGGAGGCCTCCAGGGCTGCTCTGTGGTCCCAGGGGAGGCTAGGTGTGGCTGGCACTGGGGGGCTTTGGCCTTGACATACAGCCAGAGCCAGGTGGGGTGTCATGAAGGGGCCAGGTGCTCCCCTGCTGGGCTATAGTTCAGGGATGGAGGCCAGGTTTTGGGGAGACATGTGAGGGCCAGGAAGATGGAGAATGAGGGCAGCAGGAAGTAGCAGACACCCTGCTCTCCCATTGGTCCTTCAGGGCAGCTCCAGGCTTACTCCTGTTCTCCATGCTGGGGGTGCCTGCTCGAAACTTCCCTCCCAGCCGTGCCAGGATGACCGTGGAAGGTTCCAGAACCCTGCCCGCCCCCAGAAATGAAGGGAGCAAGGAGCGCTCCAGCCCAGAAAATGCTCAAGTGCGCAGTGACCAGCAGGCAGGGGCAGGCGGCTCCCCAGAGCCCGAATTCCAGACCCCTCTCTGCACACAAGAACAGTTTGCCCCCTGGGCAAACCCTGGCCCAGAGCCCACCTCCTCTGGTTCTCGAGCAGTCCCTCATCTGGCCCAGCCTTCACCAGCCAGCAGGTCAGAGGGCCAGTGGTCAGGGCCGGCGGGGGGCCGAGGGACTTCTGCCTTCTCTGTCTCCCTCTTCCATAGCTGGGGGGGGGGCTCCCCCACCCTTGAAGACACTGGTCCTCACCCAGGGCTTTTTGTAATTAGTCAATGCGAATTTCTTCCCGTTCGCCTCTTGGAGAAAGCACCACCAGCTCACATGACTCAGAGCCTTCTCCCCTTTCCCTGGTGCCCTGGGTGAGGGGTACTGGGGTGGTGGCCTCCAGGGGTCCGCAGTGATCAGGGCACATGCCCCCAGGGCCTCATTCCCCAAGGACCTGGGAGCTCTTTGAGGGAGAGCTCCTTTTCCTGGAGTCACTTAGAGCTGAGCAGCAATGAAAGAGAGAGAGAGAGAGAGAGAGAGAGAGACACACACACACACACACACACACACACACACACACCACAGCTGCTGTCCACCCCTTGGGACTTTAGGGAATCCCATCCTTCCAGACCGTGGGTGCCCAGAAAACAATGTTGCTCTTCCTCTTCCCCAGCCTGTCCCCAGGCTCTGGGCTGTGCAGCAGCTCCCCCCGCCTCAGAGGACCCGTGGTGTGAGGACTCGCCTGACGTCCAGTGCCCCAACAGCATGGCCGGGCATCCCTCTGGTCCAAGCGCGGATGCCCCCCATACGGATAGATCTAAGCCTTCTGCTTGGCTGCACGAGACGGCGTCGAGAATGTCAGTGACAGAGCATGAGGCAGAAACTTATTAGCGGTGATATTTCCCCGGATCCTGGCACTGCATTCGCTATTAGTTCTAATTCAGCGGCTCCCTCTACAAAAGCTTATTGTCCCCTAATGGGAAATCTACAAACTGAGTTTGACTTCTTTATTAAAAACCAACAAGCAGTGGGTGCAAAGGAATCACCTGGCCCCTCTCGCCCACCCCTTTCCCCTCAGGAGCCCTGTCGCCCTGATCTGCCTCTCTCACCCCCAACCTGTGCAGTGAGTGCTGCCATGAGCTACTGCTCATCTTCACTGGGTTTTTCTCCCCCCTCAGGTGAGAGAAAATCCCTTTGGTGGATGGAGGCGGCAGCTTAGCCTAGTGACAGCTACTTAAAAATCACCCACATGCAGAATCAACCCAAAGGCGGTGACCTTTTCGAGTGTGGTCCTTAGACACAAGTGACTCGATCATCCCAAAGCCCTGCCTGAGAGAGGATGTTCACTCACGGCCCAGGTGGCACCTGTCTTTTTTACCAGACCCCCCCTGCTGCCAGGTCTCAGGGCGGGAGGCCACTCTTTGATTCCCAGGGAATGAAAGGTTAGTTTGGTCCCTTGGCTGCCCTCTTTCTGCTTACCCTGGCTCCACTGGAGAAACTGAGGCAAAAGGAGAAAGAGGCCCTTTCTGGGCTCCTCAATCGAGTCACAGGTTGGGCAGCTGGGGTCTGGGGTAGTCCCTGGGTTTCAAGATCTCATCAGGGCAGAGCTTGGAAGGCCTTGCTACTCAAAGTGTGGTCCCCCAGAAGCATCAACATTGCCCGGAGGCTGTTAGGCATGCAGAGCCTCAGCCCTTCCTTAGACTCACTAAATAAGACCTTGCATTTTAAGAAAAGCTCCAGGAAATATACACGAACCTAGAGGGGGCACTGGTCTCAATCACACACAGGGGGCTTCAGGCCTGGGAGTGCAGTGGGACGAATGTGAACTCAGGAGTCAGGTCAGGGTTCAAATCCTAGCTTACTAGGACTGGAAGCAAATCCAAATGCCACTTACTAGCCAGAAAGTGAGGAAGGCACTGGTGATCTGGGACCTGCTATATGCCCCTACTGAGCCTCAGCTGCCTCATCTGCAAAATGGGATTAAGAGAGATTGTGTAATATGAAAGCACCTGACATATGATTGGAGCTCCAGAAGTTTTCATTTCCATTTGGCCAATTCTGCCTGCCCTTCCCTGGACTGGTGTAGAACCACCTCAACTTACTTCTCCAAACCTCCCCTATTCTCACCCTCTACCTCATCCGCCTTCTCCGAACTTAGAGGGGGTTCTTCTCTGGCTGGCTGAGTTCTCTGGAATTCCCATTTGTACCAGAGATAGTCTGTATGCACGTCTGTCTTATCAGCCGTGATGACAGCCGATATCACGGGTGCCAAGTGCCACCTGCACGATCTCATTTAATCCTTGTGACAAGGCCATGAGGAAGTACCATGATTATCCCTATTTTTCAGATGAAGAAACTGAGCCTCAGAGAGCGGTAAGGACCCAGGTCACACAGCTAGAGGGTGGCAGAGCCGGGTTTCAAAACCATACACCACCACAGCTAAGTTCCTCCCTCCCTCCACAGCGCCCCCTTGAGGGAGGAACCGGTTTCGTAGGCACACGCGCAGACCGGCTACTGCAAGTTGCACACGTGGGGGGGGGCTCAGGGGGAGGGGAGGGAAGTCGTTGCTTGCCTGAGCAGGAGAATACCAGCTGATTGAAAATGATGGGTGGGTCGGTCAAGGGTTAGGAGTGTGACCAGGACTGGGGGGGGGGGCTCTGGGGGCTGTGTTTAATCAAGACTGGGAAACGAGGGTCAGGGGCACGTGGGTTAGAATACCAAGACGTCCTGGTTGGAAGCGAATGCATTCTGGAAGGCACCCACCCCCTGCTCAGGGGGGAGCGGCGCTGCAGGTCCAAGGCAAGCAGTGAGTGTTTAGGCTTCTGGGAATCTCTTTTTCAGCCACACCCCCCTCTACCCTCCCCTGCATCCCCAGGGCCTCCTGCCACTCCCTGACGCAGGGCCTCAGACTCTCTGCCCTTCCCTTTGCTGGTTCTGCACAGCCTTACCCTCTGATGCCACCCCTGAATCCTGCTCCCGCATGCCTACCTGCAGGGCTCCCCACAAGGCCTCACCCCTGACCTCATCACTGCCAGCCCATCCTATGCAGCAGGCAAGTAGGAGTCCCTGCCCAGACAAGGACCTTCCTACTCAGGAGCTGGCCCGGAAGCCTCTGTCTTGGGTTGAGAAGACAAGGCTTCCTTAAGCCAGGTGTGGAGCACGCCAGAGGCTACTGGCAAGCCGGCTGGGACAGGAAGGTCATCTAGCATGCCTACTCTGGAAGAGATTTCCCCAAGCATATGTCAGATCACAGCGCATCTCCTAACCTGACAATCTGATCGAATCCTCTTGGAGCCGGCAATGCACTAACTCTTCCATCAACACGCGTTCACCCTCTCCTGCAGGCAGTAGCCTTTATGAGATGAGGGGTGGGTGGGGGCGGGGGCGTGCTTGCACGGCCACCGTGAGGAGGTCTCTGGTGGGGGGAAAGGCCCACTGGTGCCCTGTCAGACGAGGATCTGCATCCCTGGGATCGCCGGGGGAGCAGCACGGGGCAAATGAACCAGAGTGGAGATGGATTCAGTGACTGATAATTTCAGACATGGAAAGCACTAACGTGTGTTTGATATTCATGTCAGATAAGCTGTGGCTTGGTTTCAGGCCCTTTTAGATCTTCAGAGGAGCAGAAAAAGGAAAGAAAAAAGGAAGAGGAGGAGATGTATAGAGAGAGACAGAAAAGAGAAGATGACCTTCCAGTAATTCCCTTGAACCTCACAAAGTATGGCTCTAAACGAGGGAATCCTGCAACACTTCCTCCTGCTTGAGCATCAGCTCCTGTTCCCCACCAGCGGGTGCCCTGAGGTCCCCTAATGGACTCAGAGTGGGACAGTCAGGCTCATCTTGCATTCCAGGGCCCGGGCCTTCCTGGCTGAGCGAGGAGGCAGCTGGGGTGCCGCAGCATGACAGAGGTTTGCTGGGGGCAGCCTCTGGGGCGGTCTGCTGGGTGACTCCCAGAGCTGTGGGGACACGGTCGGACACCACTGGGTTCAGGCAGGGCCCCCAACACTCTGGGAAGCACTCGCCACTCCTCACCCTGAAAGGGCAGGACAGGCACCCCTGGATACTTACAAACACCTCGATGGTGACAGGGACAGTGCTGTTCAGAGGGGGGTTGCCAGCGTCCTTGGCCATGACTGTCAGATAAATCAGCCCGTTGGGGATCTGTTCATAATCCAGGGGACGGCTTACGCTGATCACTGAAATGACAGGAACAGGGCCCCAGGCCCTCTCTAAGCAGCTTTTTTTTTTTTTTTCAACTTTTTAAAGTTTATTCATTTTGACAGAGACAGAGCGAGTGTTGGAGGGGCAGAGAGAGAGGGAGAGAGAATCCCAAGCAGGCTTGGCACTGTCGGTGTGGAGCCTGATAAGCAGACTTTAGAGGCTCATCCAGCCAGGGGTCTCCTTGCGGCAGGAAGGATGTGCTTGGCACAGGCTGGCCAGCCCTGCCTCATTTCCCCTGCCTTCCCCTGAACTCCTGGGGCCTCGTGGTCTTGACTTAGGTTTACTGACTGCCTGATACATGTGAGGCACGGTGCTGAGCACACCCGATGTGGACTATTTTGGTGGTTATGTAAGCACCGCTGTACAGATGAGGAAACCAAGCTCAGAGAGGTTCAGTAACTTGCCCAATGTCACACAGCTGGCAACTTGACAGAGGCAGGACTTGAGCCTAGGTTTGTCTGACTCCAGAGCCCAGGCTCTTCCCCAGTGGGTGCGACTGGCTGCTCATCTGTCTGTCTGTCTCACCTACTTATCTGGCACTCTCCACGAGTCTGGGGGCTGCTCAGAGGACAGGGTCATGCCTCAGTCTCTCTAGTTCGGTCTCTTACCACTTCTCCCTCCAAATAAGCACAGAGTTCACCCACTTACTGCCCAGCCTCAGGGCTACTGGGGGTGATGCCGACGGCGGGGTGCAGGCCCTCCATCTCCTATGGCCCTGCCTGTTCCCTCCCGTGGCCTTTCTCCTCTCTTCTTCCCTCCCTCATCTCCTCCATTTACCCCGTGGGTTCTCCATGCCCATCCAGTGGCCTGCTCTGGGCACTGCTTAGACCCCCTGGGGGGTTACTCAGGGCATGGGGTTCTAGACTTCACTCTCAGTAGAACTCTGCTTGAAGGTGGTAAAGACGCCCCCCTCCCCAAGCCAGAGGCAGGCAGAGTGGAATGGCAGGATTTGAGGGAGCTGAGATGCTCCCCTGCAATTCTCCCACCCCCCACCCCCCAACACGTGCCTGAACTCTCCCACGTGTGCTCTTCCATCTGGGGAGGGAAGGCACATTGGCTCGGGCGTGGGGGTCACTGGTGGTCTGCAAGCCCTGACAACAATACAAAGTCACCACTTCCCATGTGGAAAATGGGAGCAAAATCATTGCCTTAGTAATATTAAAACCTAAGGGAGGGTCACGAAGAGGCTGGGGTGTGCAAGTGGCAGGGACATGGAACTTAAACAGGGGACACGGATTTTAGAGGAACCATCAGGCTGCAGCACCTGTGGCCAGGACCACAGTTTCTGCAGCCACACTTCTCTGACCCGACTGTGGGGTGCACGAGGGGTGAGTGCTGGGACTCGGAGTCACCCAGAGCACATCTGTTCTGCCTTGGGGGCACCTAACTCATCTTGAAGCATTCGGGAAGCTTCCCAGAGGAGGGGATGTCCACGTGAGCCCTTAAAGCCGGCCGGAGGTTATGCGCTTAATGGCTGAAGGGAGGCAGAGCAAAGAGACAGGGAGGAAGGGTTTTCCTGGCAGAAGGAACGGAATCTGCACAGACATGGAGGTAGCCACTGAGAGAGTGGCAAGCGGTTCAGAGAGGCTGCGTTCTGGTGTGGACAGAGAGACAGTGAAAGAAGAGGCTGGACAGGCAACCAGGAGCCAGATCACATGAGTCTCCTTGGACACCTTTGCCGCATGACCTTGGGCAAGTCCCTCCCTGTTCTCGGGAACTTTGGCGCCCCTCATCTGCAAACCAAGGTGGTCTCAAGACCTTGGAGCCCGAGGCTGCTGCCGCTATCCCCTGCCTGGCTTCTAGGCACCAGCGGGGCAGGCGGGGCGAGGTCCAGAGCATGGGACTGTGCCTGAACCCAGCAGGGAGTGGCCACAGCCCGGGGGGCAGCTGCAGCACGCCCAAAGGATGGGAGAGTGGGGGACAGGCCTCTATGGACCTGCCCAGGCAGGCTTGGCAAGAAACAGGCGCCCTGCAGACTGTGGTAACATCAGACGCTGGGCTGAGCACGGCCTTCGACCCACAGAAGGATGTAGCTGATCAGAGACCCAGACCCTGATCCTACAGGAGGGTGCTCCCTGGCTTGTGTCGCTCCAGCCGATGGGCTACGGGACAGCCTCCTGGGTCATCCAGGGTGTCTGGGAAGCAGACGGCCAACCCCATCCCGAGAGAGGCGTGAGTGTGCGGCCTTGCTCTGGCCTGCAGGCCCTCTTCCCTGCGCAGGGCGCTCAGTCCCACCGCATGCCTACCTCCATAGCCCTCATACATGCTGATGTCGAAGTAGCTGCCAAAGGCGGAGGCGTTGACGATGCTGTAGGTGATCTGGTTGTTGGGAGGCGAGTCTTCATCTGTTGCCTGGAAGAGTGCAGACAGGGCGCGTGAGGCCTCAGGGGCCAGCGCTGGAGGACGGCGGGCCCCCCAGGGTCCCCTGCTTCAGGGGATCCAGGCCCTCCTTGTCCCTCAGCGGGAGGCTGACTCCCATGTTGGGACATGGAGCTGGCATGGGCATCTAGAAGGTCAGCTGGAGGCTTAGGGAAAAGGACAGGCCGGGGCTCACCCCGAGGATGGAGAGGCTCACCACCAGACCCGGTGGGACCACCTCATGGACCCTTCAGTCTCGTTTGAACAGCCACCCACAGAGGCCCTCCCTGACCTCTGCACCAGGCAGGCCCTGTGCTGTGCCCCCCGTTAGTCCCTCTACACCCAACCACAGCTTCTTACTCAGTTTCTGCCAGCCTCACCTGCAGTGTCAGCTCCGTGACGACAGAAACCTTACATTTCCTTTTTAATGTTTGCTTATTTTTGAAAGAGAGAGCGTGAGGAGGGGAGACGCACAGAGAGAGGGAAAGGCAGAATCTGAAGCAGGCTTTGGGCTCTGAGCTGTCAGCACAGAGCCTGACGCGGGGCTTGAACTCATAAACCTTGAGATCATGACCTGAACCGGTCTGATGCTTAACTGACTGAACCACCCAGACATCCCAGAAACCTTACATTTCTTGATTGCTGCCGTGTACCTACAGTCCAGCACACAGTGGGTGTCACTGCATACGGCCTGAATGCAAGGTGGAGAGAGAATGTACTGGAATGAGGTCAGAGATCCTCTTCCCCTTGACTGTCTTCTGGAGCAACTGTATTAACTGGCTTCTTTTCAGGTGTCTCTGATCCTAGAGGCCCCCAAGGGCATCCCACCAGCCTGGGTGTACCAGGAGCTGAGTGGGGAGGGCGGGCATGGTGGGTGGGTCCTGCCTTCTCCGCACCCTCCCGTGCCTGCCCCTGCTACCCAGCCCTCATCCCTGCCTGCTTCAGAGACCCATTCTAAATGGAGGCTCTGGGTCCTGTCACTCCGGGTGGGCACAGTGGGGAAGGGGAGTGAGGACAGTAAGAAGTCTCTGGCCAGAGTTGTGATGTGTGGGGGATCCCACTTGCAGGAGGACATTGGGAGTGTGGGGTCCTGAGCTCTGGTCCTGGCTTTACTACTCTACTATCTCTGGGGACTGCGTCTCCCCTCCTGTGTCCCCATCTGTGAAATGGGTGGTGCCCCATGGTCTCTGGTTCCATCCAGCTGTGACAGTTCCAGATTCCAAGAAGCCACCAAGGGGCCTAGATGGGGGTCCTTATGTGACATCCTGCTTGCCACTTACCAAGGGAGATGGGGAGGACATCGCTTTGGCGAAGGGGGACCTGACATTTAAGCTGATACAGACACTTGGACCACTCGGTTACCAGGGACGGGAGGGAAAGCTTAGAGGCCTGACCGATCTGGGGATGGCAGGTTGGCGGCTCTGTGACAAGGGCACAGAGGGATGGAGGGAGGAGGGCTGGCCCGCAGGAGGCCTTGGGCTCTCTCTTACCCGGAGCCGCACCAGCTGTGTGACGGAAGGCTCATTCTCTCTCAGGGCCCCCACGTAGGCGTCCTTCTGGAAGGTGGGCACGTTGTCATTGACGTCCAACACGTTGATTCTGACCCGGCCTGTGGTTTCCTCACCACCCCCATCCCGGGCGATGACGGTCAAGGTGAAGCGCTGGATGAGCTCATAGTCCAGTCGGGCAATCAGCATGATGAGTCCTGTGTCCTTGTCCAGAGAGAACCTGTGTCAGGCAGGACAGAGGAAGAGAAAGGGACCCTGGTGTAAAGTACCTTGGAGGTAAGGCCTGTATTTACCAGCCTGTCCTTGCCCGAGGTGATAAGCACAAATGAATGAAGTCCGAAATCTGCCCTAAATAAGAAAAGCCCCATTATTTCTCATGCAGAGTGGGGTGGGAGGTGGTGGGCGGGGATCAGGACCACACGGGGCAGGACACGGGGGCGGGAGGGGGGGCAAGAGTCAGGTGCGGAAAGGGAAGGAGCAGGGATGTCTGCCTAGTGCAGATACTCAGATGCCGGAGAACTGTGATGGTCAGAGGTTCTGCCGTTCCAGATGGTTTGGCACCAGAATGTCTTAAGTGGGTGGCAAAGTATCCAGCTGGGGGTGGGGGGCGTGGCTGGTCATCTCTTGGGGAATACCCCTGGCCTTCTGCTCAAGGGATGAGCCTTGAGCAAGAGCCTGGGAAGGAGCAAGGTGCAGGAAAACCATCCCTCTAACTGCCTCCTCTCAACATCCCCTCGGGAGCCTCCCTTGAGTTGTCAGTTGGCATCTGCATGCCCACACCTGGTCCGCAGCTGCCAGCCACCGAGCCCGGAGGTCCTGGCTCCAAGCCCAGGAAAAGAGATGGGAAGAGATCAGGAAATCCAAGGTGATCAGGACCAGGCACCTGGAGGTGCCCTGAGGGACAGGGGTGCCCTGTGCACTCCTCCTGCTGCTAGTCCCTTCCTCCCATTTTGAGGCTCCGTCCCGAGTGGCAGACAACGGCCAGATGCCCCTAACGGTCACTCTCTCTTCCTGCTCATTCACACAGATAGTCAGGGCCAGTAATCCAAGCTGACGGCCACTGTCTTACTCCTGTGGAACCTCCCGATGCATCAGACACTTCGTTTTTAGAAGCAGACCTGCTCTCGGACTTCAACTTGGCTTTTGGTCACATTAAAAATGGGAGGGCTTCCCTTTCAGCTTAACTGCAGACGTGGGAAAGAGAGGCCCAGACGTGTGGAGGGTGACAGGGCAGGGCTGGCACAGGTCAGATGGTGAGGTATGCCACCCACCTAATGGCTGAAGGCACGTGGAGGGCCCCCTCCTGCTGGAGGCTGTGCAGCCTGGTGGCGAAGACCACATACAGAGGCCTGGCCCTCGAGCTCACCAGCTGTGTGACTTTGGTCAAGAGACTCAGCCTCTCAGGATTTCCTCATCTGTAAAGTGCGGATGGTAATAGTGCCCAGCGCGGAGTTCCTCTGGCTCTTGTGGGGATTATATCAGACAATGCGTGTAAAGCGCTGGGCAGAAAGCCTGACACACGGTCGGGGTTCCTAAGCGCTAGCTGCTGCTCTGACCATCGCTTGCTGGGCCGTCGCTAGCGTTTCAAAGCTTCTCCATTCCCAAAGCTCAAGGCTGTCTTTTGAACGTCAGAGACACTAGGCCCCAAGAGAGATTAGAGGACTTGACCGAGATTGTGCCATAGCCAGGGCCAAACCAGCAGCGGTGCCCACGGGTTCTGAGTCCCGGCTCAGCGCTCTAGCCACGGGGGCCACGGCACCCTCCCTGGGCACTGAGAAGTCTTCCGAACCTTGTGAGTAGCAAAGGGGCTACTGAGTGAGTGGTGAGGGGCCAGGGCTGGGTCTCACCGGTCAGGGTCATCGCTGAAGAAGTAGTTGACTTCCCCGAAGGTGCCCACGTCGTGGTCTGTTGCCTGCAAAGGTGAGAACAGGAAGTCGTTACCGCCAGACCCGGGGGACCGCGTGATCTCACCAGGACATGTCCACGGCAAACCCATGGTCCGCCCCACACAACTCCTCTGGCTGCATTTTCTAGAGGTGCGCTGTTCAGTGAGGTTGCCACCGGTCACCAACGGCGATTGAAATTGACCCTGGAGAGCACGGTTCTGGGGGAGGGGCAAGTGGTCTGAGCGGAGCTGCCTGCTCTGCCATGGCCACGGGCACTGGGCTGGGAGAGGCCCTTGACCGCAGCGGGGGCCTAATCAGGATCCTTCTCCGGGATTCTTCTTGCTGTTGCTGGGGCTGAAAGCTTCCTTCCGGGAACAACACAGACTGGGAGCTGCCGGACGTGTAGGGGTGAAGGTGCCCCCAGAGGAGAGCTAGGAGGAGAGAGGCAGAAGCTTATACGTTCTAGAGTCCTGACCCCGACATCCCCTCCACCCTCAGTTTGTTTTGTGAGTCCAACCAGACCTCTTTCACGCGGTCCGGTCCAACTCGCCTTCTGCCACTTGCCGTCGGAAGAGACCGGAGGGGGAGAGGCCTGCCTTATGCTGATGACGGTGGCAGTGATGGTGACCACTGCCAGCCTGTCCTATCATCACACCTTTTCCATCTTCAAAGACCACCCTCATTTATTAGGACCTCATTTTATCCTCACCACTGTCCCACATGATGAGGAAGACAGGTTTCTACCCATTTCACAGATCACAAAACTGAGGCCCAGTCCCCAGCGAGGCCCTGTGTGTTCCTGTCACCCGTCTAGGTCACGAGCAGATAATAAGAAAGTGGGGCAGAAACAGGGATCCTTACTCCCAGCCTGAGGTTCCTTTCTTTAGGCCACCTCGGTGGGGCCCCTCTCCATCTCTTCCCTTCTCCAGATGACAGCACTTCTAGCAGAGGTTTGGTTTTTGTGGCTGGGACTTCTGGCTCCTGCACCGTCCCTGGCATGGTTACCGTCCACAGTACAGGTTAAAATGACACCATTCACCCATTCATTCATTCATTCCTTATTAAGCATGTACCTTGTGCCAGGCACTGTGACTCTGCTTGGAGTCACTCAGGCCACTCACTGCCCTGGAGCTGGGCGGTCTGCTGCCTGCCGCCAGATGCCAGGAGGGAAAGGCCCTGGGCTAACCCTGAGGGCCTGTGCTTTTTACTCTCAGGGCCATGATTGGATAGAATTTCCACTAATCAAAACTTTTGTTTCAATTCTTTTATTTTTCGGCTTCGCCGAGGTATAATTGACAAACAAAATGGTAATATATTTGACGTGAACAGCGTGATGATTTGATATACGTGTACATTGGAAAAGGATGCCCCCACTGAGTTAATTAACACATCCATCACCTCACTTATACAGCTTTTAAAAACGTTTTTGGCAAGAACACTAAAGCTCTGCTCTAGGCAAATTTCAAGTCTACACTGCAGCCTTATAAACTATAATCACCATGCTGTTATACATTAGATCCTTGGACCTCATTCATCTTATAGCTGAAAGTTTGTACCCTTTTACCACCCTCTATTCCCCCCACCCTCAATATCTTTGTACTAAGTATTTTTTTGAGGGTATTTTCAAGTTCTTACGCTCTTGGGGCACCTCGGTGACTCGGTTGGTTAAGCGTCTGACTCTTGATTTCAGCTCAGGTTAGGATCTCACGGTTCGTGGGTTCGAGCCCTCCATCAGGCTCTGCACTGACAATGTGGAGCCGGCTTGGGATTCTCTCTCTCCCCCTGCCATTCTCTCTGCCCCTCTTCTGTTTACTCATTCTCTTTCTTAAAAAATAAATAAACCTTAAAAAATATAAAGTTTCTAGATTCTGTGAAATCTATTAAATTCCATGTTCTTTATGATAACGCTGATTTCTTGAGAAAGATTTGTGTTTAGTATACTTAGTTCAGGAAGGCAGATAAGTGAATAGTATATTTCTATACCGAATGACTCAAGTGAAAAAAATGTTTGTACCCGAGGGGGTCAGATCTTAGTTAACCCCCAAAAACTTGGTTCTACAGAACGAAGCCATTTCTGGGACTGTGCAGAGCCTGCTTTTACAGGACTACCTCTTGTGCTCAAACTCCCGTTCAGTGTCCCCACCACTTGTGTTCCAGCAGACTGTGTGCGGACTTCCACTGGGCCAGGCTCCGAGGACACCACAGCTTCTTAGGGATGCAGGTCGGATAGGTGACCAGGAAGACGCTGAGCGAGGTAACCCACCCTCCTACATGGGACTGATTCCCTGGCAGACCCTCCCCGGAGCCCTGAGCCACTCCTCGCAGCTGCCATGGACTGAGCACCTCGCGCTTGTCACGGGTTTTATCTTCACCACAATTTGCAGACAAGGACATTTGCATCCAAGGCACAGAGAGGGGAAAGAGCTCACCCAAGGCTGCACAGGGATTTGAACCCATGCAGTACTGCCATGCCCTTGGCCTCCTTGTGTTACTACTTCTCAACCAAGAGGAGAGCTTGCTCTCAGAACCTGCACCTGGTGGGTCCAGGGGCGAGGAGACAAAGCTCCTCAGAATTAGCCCGACTCTCTCCTCCCCACCCCAGGGGCCAGAAGAGAAGGGGGGAGGAGCCCCTAAGTTCCTTTTTGTGTCACTAACTGCTCAACTATGGTAAGTGCAGCTTGGTCTGGGGGAGAACAGCCTAGATGCCATCAAACCCCTTGGTGAGGGGTCAGTGTGGTGGAGAGACCCCAGTTCTAGGCCAGGGTCAACAGTCCAGGCCACTGTATGACCAAACATCACCCCCCCTCAGGCCTCAGCACTCTCATATGTCAAAGGAAAGGGTTTGGGGGAACAATACAGGCAGAGCTGCGTGTCCGGGGCTCACCTCCCAGCACAGACAGGGCTTGGCACACAGCAGGTGCTTGATAAACAGGTGGCAATGAATGGACAATTTCCAGTAAGAAGGGGGAGGGAAACAAGGGAGGGGGAGGAGAGATGGAGCAAAGCCAAGGAGGAGAGAGGATTCAAAGGGGGAGGGAAGAAAAACGGCCGAGAGAAAGGTACAGGGACCAGAGAGAGCAGTTAGGAGGTGTGGAGGAGATCAGGAGGGGAGGAAGAAAGGGCTGGGCCCTGCAGGAAGTGAGGGGCCCAATCAAACCATGGGAGGGGCTCCCGGCCCTGGCAACAAAGCCCTTCATATGTGGGTGTACTAGGGAATTGCATTCAGACTGTCAGGCAGGAAGGACCCCTGAGGTCCCCTTGTCCAGGCCTTTTCGCCCTGGGGCCCAGAGCAGCTGAGACCCAGGGAAATTAGGTAACAAGATGGGATGGTCTTTTCTCCCCAGGCAGACACTGGCCTCCAACCTCCCACCCCAAGTCCCCACTTCCTCCCCTGGGGGGCTGGGCTCAGCCATGGCTCCCACAGTGACCCCTTTCCCCCCAGGGCCTCTCGCTGCCTGCCCAAGCTGCTGATGCTGACCAGGGAAGATTTGTGAGTCCTTTAGTGCCACCGTCTAATGACCGTATGAAATATGCATGCCCGGTGAAGAGAAGAGAGAGAACTTTCATTTTTCAAATGCATGAAGCAGAATAAGGAGATGAAAAGCTCCCTCTGTGCCCCTGCCAGGGTGGGGGCAGCTGGCACCCAGAGAGTGGGCCTCGCGGTGCACGCGGGCCAGGGCCAGCCGCGGGGTGGGGGGGCAGGGGCAAGGGCTCTGTGCCTGGGCAGAGGCAGCCAATCCGATCGCTTGGTGGCTCTGCTGAGGGCCCTCCTGGAGGCCCTCCTGGGTTCCTCGGTGGCCCTACCCTTTGGCCTCTGCAGCTCTGGGCCAGACTGGTGCAGCCCATCTGCTCCCTTCACCTGGACCCTTTCCTTCCTCTCCTGCCTGGCTCACCCACCTCTGTCCTCCTTGGCTGCCCAAGGCTGGGTTAGGGCTCGGCCCTTCGGGACACACATCAAAGCTCTGGAGGTGCTTCGGAGAGGAGGCCGCCAGCTAGCGTGCTCCCTCCCACCAGGCTGCCGCTCCCCGAGGACCGGTGGGGTCACGGGGCCGGGACAGGAGGGCTCAGGATCTCTGTCACCTACGGCAACATCTGCATCCACACCTCCACAATACGCATTCGCACACACGTGCTTCATTCTGGCCGCAGCCCAGGAGCCAGGGACAACCCACTGCTCCCTGCCTTTACCGAACGAGGAAGCAGGCAGGATTCCCAGCGGGTGACTTGCCCAAGATCTCCCAGCTGGTAAGCGACAGGGCTGGCCTCCGAATCCCTGTGTGTTTCAACCCGTTACCGCCTTGATGGATGGGTAAGCCCCCGTCCTGCGGAAGCCAGGGAGCGGCTCTGCCATGCGGGCCGGCGCAGTGGAGGGCGCTGCTGGGGCTGCACCCGCCCGCCCCGCATCCCGCCCCCCGCTGCTCCTCCTGCCCTTCTCAAACAACCTCCTCCCCAAGTCCTGCTTCATGCCCGAGCATCTGGAAGGTCAACAGATGAATCCAGTGCCAAACAGACAGTGACTCTTGAGCCCGCCTTAGGAACGAGTGGTTGGGGAGTGACCAGGGTCTGTGCACAGAGGACACATGCCCTCCTCCTGCGGCCAACACCCTCCCACCTGCCATGTTCTAGGAATGCGCACGTCCATGTTCCTGCAGGCTGATGGCGAGGGTCTCACAGGCCAGTGAGACGGCTGCAGGGATGGGGAGGGGATGGCCCAGCTGGCCACGCTGGGTGGCTCTCAGTCTGTCCCTGGCCATTCTAAGAAGTGCCAAACCGGCGTTCCAGGCGAGCCCTTCAACTGTGCTGCAGGCCTCCCCTCGGGTGCCTCCGTGTACCCACTACTGTCCCCCAGGAGTCTTACCCATAGATACACACTTAGCTTAGCAAGACTGTCAGAAGAGGCCCAGGGGCAAGAAGTCAAAAACAATGGCGAAAATGATTTTCTTCCGCTCAAAAACCTTCGATGGCTCCCTACTGCTGCTGAAACACATCCAGACCAGCCCCCTGGGGTCAAGCCTTGGCTGGCTTTGGCTGCCTTGTATCCACCTCTCCACGATGCATCCAGACACTTCTCTTACTGCCTTCTTTCTGTAACTGCCTTCCAAACCCCAGCCCATCCCTCAGGACCAACCCCAAATACCCCCTCACTTATGCAGCTCCCCAACTGCTCAAGAGCCCTTGGCTACACCTGTTTGGGAATATGGGGTGCAATCTGCCATTTTTGAAAAATACCTGTGTCTGCCCCACTTCCACCCCTTGACACAGACGTCTGTATCTAACTCGTTTTTGTATCCTCAGTTGTGTCCAGCAGAGGATCCAGATCTTTGCCAAAGTTAGTAAAACCTGGGACTTCCACTGCCAACCACTGAGGGCTGGCATGACCTTCCTTCTGGGGGTGGGGGGGGTAATGCCCTCCACCAGCAGATACCACGGGGGGTTGCCCAGGGCGTGCAGCTGGAGTTTCTAAAGCCTCTCCAACGAGTCCTTCGAGCTCTGATGTCTGGCCTGAGCTCTGCAGACTGAGTAGGGGGCTCACCAAACGGCGCATGGAGTCAGCCTGCCAGGGCATGTGCAGAGCAGGTGGGAAAGAGCCCTGTGGGTCCAGAGGGACAGACAGAGGACACCTGGCACACCACGGAAAGAACGCTGGTGAAGACAGTGACCAGACACTCTCAGTCATGTAGTCACCAAATGTTTTCTGGGTTGTTCCAACGTGCCAGCTACTGGACCAGGCTCTGGAGTCACAGCTAAACGTATGCCAACCCCCTTGCTGGCATGTGACGCACAGTCGGGAAGGGGAGAAGGCAACAATGCAGGGGAGAAATAACTGAGGAATATAATTTCGGACAGTGGTCACGACTGTGAGGAAAATAGAGCAGCACAGGGTCTAGCGGGTGATGGGGTTGCTGTTTTAGACTGAGGAGTCCTGGGGCGCCTGGGTGGCTCAGTTGCTTAAGCGGCCGACTTCAGCTCAGGTCATGATCTCATGGTTTGTGGGTTCAAGCCCCGCGTCAGGCTCTGTGCGGACAGCTCAGAGCCTGGAGCCTGCTTCTGATTCTGTGTCTCCCTCTCTCTCTGATCCTCCCCCGCCCATACTCTGTGTCTCTCTCTCTCAAAAATAAATAAACGTTAAAAAAAAAAAATTAGACTGAGGAGTCCTGGGAGAGACCTCCTTGGCCAGGTGTATTTGGGTCTACGGGACAGCCACTGGCTGGACACTGGGAAGCCCAGGGAGCTTCTGGGGAAGGGCCCTACCACGGGCCCCCAGCTCGGAGGCGGCTCACAGCACCAGCCTCGTCTAGTGCAAGCGTGTGCAGCCCAGGAACAGGGGCCCACAGGCCAGCAGCTGTCCCTGCCGGCGACACAACGGGGAGAGGGTGCGGCTGGGACCGGCTGCTGTCCGGACCCTGACTGATAAGGCGTCTCCTCTGAATCTCCCCAACACTGGCATTACCAGCAAAACTAATTCCCTCATTTGGGCCTTTATAATTGCATCGCGAGTGCTTATTTCCGTGATGGACAATGCCGGCAGAAGTGTAATTTTCTTCTGCTGACCAAAAGGAAAAAAAATAAATACGCACGGTGGGGGAAATTCCAAAGGTTAGGACGAGGTGAGCCTGCGGTGGGGGGAACCAGACTGGCCAGGTGTGAGCCACAAATGCCCATCTTTGCCCCTGGCTACGGGGCAGGGGGAGGGTAAGATGGTACCCCTTGCCCCTTGCTCCCTTCCGGCACATGCTACGTGCTATGCACTGTGGCCAGCATTTCCCACACCTTATTTCATTTCGTCTTCCCGATAGCTCCACCCTGGCGGTGGTGGGACCAGCACCAGCATTATCCCCATTTTACAGACGGAACTGAGGCTCAGAGAGGTCAGTCGACTTGCTCAAGGTCAAATGGCCACAGTACAAGATAGGATCTCACCTGTGCTCTTGTGTGCTATTAACCACTCCCCTCCTCTGCTGCCCCTGCTGATGGGAGTGGGGGAGAGGGGTCTTCTTGTAGTTCGAGGCTTTGCCATAGGATTCAGAGTGCTCCTACCAGGTCACTGTCCTCGCCCCCTAGAAGCTGGATGAGTCCCCACGGCAGTCTCCTTCTTGCCTTAACACGCCTATCCCAGTCTCTGCCTAGAAGGGGTAGGTTCCGGAGTCTCTGGCCATGCCCATCATGGATCAGGGGTTTCCGGCTGCAGTTTCCCAGGATGCAGGCCCTCAGCCAAGGCCCCTGGCCCTCAAATAAGAACCCCCATTTCTGCCTAAATGTGGTCTTGGTATTTGCAGGTAGCTTAGGACCTGGATCCAGAGAGGCCGTCACCCACTGAAGCCCAGGGCAGCCTGATTGGCCCAACCCAGGCAGGGCTCTCCACCAGGCACCCTCTGGATACAGTGCTACCTTCAACTTATATGCCAGCTGTATGCCTTCAACCCTGCCCAGCCCGGTCCATCACATTTCACAGCCACTCTCAGCACCCACTACTTTACAAGTGGTCAGGTCCTCCCCTCTCCCACCCCCCCTCCCCAAGGGCCTCCTGGTGACCCACCCTATTTTCACGGTGAGTAGTCACCATCTCCCACCCTCTTCCATTCATTTGCTCTGGACCAAGGGCCTCCCTTGCCGTCACACTCTCCCCCTATATCCCTGCACCTCACTGTGGTCCCTCTTACTAGCCTTGCAGAGACCCATCACTACGCTGGGCTTCGTGCCCTGCGCAGGCAGGCCTTTCCCAGGGTCTTCCTCTGAACTGCCACCCACTGGGTACCGCTGCGCTCTGACAGTGCTGATCCCTCCCTGGGGACAGACACCCTCGTCTCTCACAGTTTCGAACGGCCACTGCTTTTCTCTACAGCCTCAAAGTCCTGTCCTTGTATCTTCTCTCCTTCTGTGTCCTCACTCTTCCCTCCCTCTCCATCTTCTCTCTCTCTCTTTTTCCTCTCTCTGTGGCTCAGGCAGCCGCTAGTACATTCTGGTACTGCCTCCCACAGAAATCGTCTCTGTCTGGCTCAGGTAGACCCCACCCCACTACACATATACACACACTCGCACTCACTTTCAGTCACAGGCCCCACCCCACCCAGGCTGCAGCCCCTCTGGCCCCTCCACACCCCTTCCCATCCACCTGTGTGCCCTTCCCTGCAGGCTGGCAGCTGGCGGGCACTCACTCAATCATTCCCCACCGGCGCCCGCACCCCCGTCACGCATGCGTGCCCAGACACCCCGTGCGGAGCTTCTGCTCTGAAGCAAGGCGGGCCCAGCTGCCTCCCCAGCAGCCCTGGGTCCCGGCAATGGTGGCAGGCAGCGGGTGCCAGCGAGCAGTTCTGCTCCCGTGCACAAATCTGCAGAGAAGGGCACACGGTACAATTTGTTCAGGAAACAAAAGCAATGTTTGACATGTCATAAGGATTGATGGAGCAGAAATTTACATGGGAGAATGCATTTTTAAACAGCTCCACGGAGCCCCGGTGCTTTGCTGGTAATGCTTTCCACATTCATCATTCGCTGAGCCTCTCTGAGTAACTCCTTAAACTATGGGAGATTAACTGCACTCTCGCAAGCGCGGAGAGGCTGGTGTGGCCGGTGAGAGGCAGGAGGGACTCCACGGGAGGAAGCCGGTAGCCGAGAGGCGGAGTGACCTCCACTCGGCCGGATCAGGCCCACGAGGCCTGGTCCTCTCCCGTTGTTCCCACACTCCCTCCCGTGGTGCTCTGCGAGAGGATTTCTGCTTCTTTCTAGGACACGACGCAGAAGCCAACGGCCTGGAAATACTCAGTTGGCCCCAGACTTCCGGGGAAAGGCTGGGTGTGTCAGTTGTCCTCATCATTGATGGGTGGGTGCGTGGCGGGTGTCAGGTGGGCATAAGGGTTTGTCTGGCAGGTGCTGCTCGAGCACCTTCACGGGGGTCCTGGCCAGGGGAGTGGACGCACTCCTGGGAGGAGGGGAAACGGTAGTAGCTGTAAGGAAAATGGGGTCTAGGGGATAAGAAGGGAGTGTTCCAGAGGGGCAGCGGCCCCAGGGAGTGAATGATTGGGTGCAGGAGAGATCATGGGGACACTGTGGATCCTAAGAAAAATATATTCAGGAAAGCTCCTGGGTCCTGCTCTTGGCGTTCGGGGCATGTAGGAGACCTTAGGACAAGAGGGTGCTGCTGGGGAGGCTGGGGCTAGGAACAGGGGCTCAGAGCCCATGGGAGGGTGGAGTCACGGAGCTGGGGGAAGCAATTGTAAAAGGGTGGGGACCCAGCTTGTGGTAGGGCTGCAGAGAAAGGGAAGGGGGCCTTTCCTCCCTCATGTCCCGTTATGGATCAGGGATGGACAGCCACCCCTCCGTCACCCATGGCAGACTAAATCGTCATGGTGCTGAGTGCAGAGAAGTCCTCAGGATCTCTCAGCCCTGTCTTCCCCACAGCCACCGACAACCAATTGTTGTGCAAGTTGTGTTGAAGCCTCTTTGCTAAGGACTCTCTGCTCCTTGAGGGTCTGAATGCCCTTCTCCTTGGGACTGGGGCGCACAGTACAAGACCAGGCACCGAGGGCTTCTGAAAGGACTTGGGTGAAGCGTGGGATGGTGAAAATGCCAACAGAATGGCAGAGGGCCCTGACCACCCAGCTGGGGGACCTGAGAAAGACACTGGGCTTCAGCCTGTGTGCTACACACAGCCTCCTTACCCATCGGCCCGCTTCTGGTCTGGTGTCAGCAGCCCGGCCTCCATCAGAGGCAGACTGGTGACATGAGACCCCACTGGCCAGCTCCGAAGGCTCCCTGAGCATTTAAGACCCAAACTGCCTGCCATGAGCCCTGAGGCGGGCCCGCCTCCGCGGCCTCTGACCTCTCTTGAACCATCCTTGGGTCACTCCGCTCTTGCCACTCGGCCCTCGGGCTCCTGAGGCACAGGCCTGCTCCTGCCTCACAAGCCTTGCGTTGCAGTTCCCTGGGCCAACAGCGCTGCTTCTCACCGCCGGGGGCTCAGCTCGCAGGACCCACGAGGTTTGTAAAGGCCCCCTCGGCTGCCCGCTGGCTGCTGCGTGGGCTGGGAGCCGCGGTGGCCACAGCGGTCAGTAGTGGTGAGAGGCAATGGGCTTGGACCAGGCCGGTCAGGGCTGTGCTGGGAACTGACTGGACTCCACGGGAGCCGACAGGCCTTGCCGGTGGCTGGACGTGGTGGGGAGAGGGCCTGGAACATCTGGGTGAGCATTCACGGGCTACCTCCTCCCACAGACTGCAAGCTTTGTGAGGGCAGGAACTGTCTCGTTCCCCACGAATCACCAGCACCAGTGGAACGCACACAGCAGACCCTCCACAAACAGTAGCTGAATGAATGAATGAATGAAAAGATTCTATTGGATGACTCATGAGGTCCTTCCTACCAGTGACAAGCCAGGAGTCCCCAGTCCTGAGTAGACGGATTTCGGAGGAGGCAAGGACACCAGAAGGATATGATGGGTGGGAGGAAAGGGGACAGGGAGCAGGGAGAAGGGGGGAGAGGAGAGGACGGCCACAGTAACTTCTACTCTAAGCCTCATCTGTGATATGGGGCTGATAATAGCACCTGCCTCATGGGGCTGTTACGGGGATTAAAGGCGTGACATGTACGGTGCTTCGGATCAGTGCCCCGCGGTGAGGACAGCACCGAGTGGAGCAAGTAGCAGTTTTCCCACCGCCACCCCCAGTTCTAACTGCTCTGGGCCAGCTGCAGCCCTGGTGTGGGTGGAGGGGATGGGCGCTGCGCCCTGCGGGAGCCAGGTCCACACCCTGGGAATGAAGGGGTCCATCCTGTGTGGCGGGAGGAGGAGGGATGAGAATCGGGCTGACTGGCGCTCTCAGGGTGCATGGGGACCCCAGCGTGTTATTGCAGACACACTGTTGTTCTTGGGCTCCCCCACCCCCTTCTCTACTTCTCTTTATTTTAAAACCTGGAAATAAAAACTGATGGGGAGCAAATTGCTCTGGCCAGCAGCTCTGCGCTTAAAGGAGTCTTCCCGGGAAAGCAATTACTGGATGTCAAAGGCTGTCAGGGTGGTAAGTGGCCGCCAGCCCGCAGGGCCTGGCCACGCCTGGGGGTCCCCAGGAGGACGCAGGAGCCGGTGCCCGGAGGAGGGGTGTGAGGGCTCCCCTCTGAGGCATAGGGAGAACTGAGACCCCCACCCTGCTGAGCATCACCTGTGGGCCTAGCATCGCGGGAGGAACTTGACACGATTTGTCCCTAATCCTTAAAGCAACCAGCAAGATGGAGACCACAGTCCCATTCTACGGATGAAGTAGCCCTAGCAGATGCTAACTGGGACGGCAGTAACAGCAGCTCCCCCTTGTTCGGTCCCAACTGGGCTCCAGGCATTATTCTAAGAAGTCGGTGTACTGACACATTCCATTTCCATTCCCATCCTGGGACAGGGGTACCATACCTCCCTCGCCTTCCGGATGCGGGAAGCGCCCAACTGGCAGAAGCAGTTGGGGCTACGCAAAACCCCTTGGTGCCCACCTCCACCCCGCAAGGGCTGTTTTACTCAGAGCGCCTGGGCCGCTCTTGGCCTGCAGGCTTTCTTCTCAAGGAAGCCATCGGCATGAGAGGGTATCCCGGAAGCTGCCCTCCGTCAATGGGGGCTGGAGTCAATGGATCAATACCCCAGCCGCCTTGCCCTGAGGCGGAATGGCTCATCTCACCCCTCAGATTTCCCAGGGGACAGAGCTCCAATAGCCCCCCATGGTAAGTGGCTTCACAACGCCCCCTTCGGTGACCATATCTCACTTCCCAGTCCTGGGTTACCCGGGGCCATGTCCTGGGTAAAAGGCCTGCCCGCAAGTCCCGTCTCAGGGTCTGCTTCTCGGGGAAGCCAGGGCTCAGACACGGGCTGCAGGCTGGGCACTGGGCACACGGTGAGCTAGACTGCATGTCCCTGTCCTCACAGCTGCAAGCGGCATAGGGTCCCGCAGCCGGTCACCGGCAGAGCTGGGATTTGAACCCCAGTCTCTCTGACAGTCATACACACAAAATGAAAAGGAAAAAAATTCTGGTTCCTAACCCTTGTACACACACTGTCCATTCCCTTATGCCTTGGGTTTGAGGAGGACTCAACTGAGTGACTTTAAAAAAAAAAATCACATCTTACCATCAAACAAAGAAAATTGGGATACAGAAAGCCATTTTCCAGGGATGCAGGAGGGAGGTAGCTGGCTGCCTGGGGGTAAGTGAGACATTTACAATCAGAAGGGACGCGGGGCCTCTCGGAGGCCAGTTATCAAGCTGGGATTATGTGGTGGAGGATGAGAAGGGGAGGGTGCCAGAGAGATGTTCGGCCAGACACTGGGGCTGAGGCTCAGTTAAGTGAGACCTTACGTGCAGAGGAGACAGAAGGAGGACGAAAAGACAGTCTAATCAACCCCCTGGGGGTAAGTTAAACCATGGCTCTCCCATTACTGGATCTCACCATACACCCCTGCCCTGACTCTGACCCCTTCCCTCTCTTCCTCTGCCCCTGCGGGATGCAACAGGCGGTTCCAGGCCTAGTGAGAAGGTGGAGAGAGGTACCCGGGCTGGGGCTGGCCCCACATGCGCGCCAGAAGGTGTCCTCATCCCAAGGTGACCTACAGCCCGGGTGGCACGCCCCCCATGCCTGCTGCCATTGGCGGGCACTGATTGGGCCAGCACGTGCTGCTCGCTAATGAACCGTATTGATTCCACATCCTCTTGTTGTCTCCCTAAATGGCAAGCCACACATCTGATAGATTAAATACCCACATGATTGCCCGCCTGACATCTCCATCACTCCGCCTGCGGGTCCCTAATGAATTTTACAGCCCCGCAACGACAGAAGAAATTAAGGTCAAAGTCCGACGCAGGAACTATAAATCACCCGTGATCTCGGAGACCAGCGGAGGGCTGCAGCCCTAGCCCTCACTCACCTGGGCCAGTTCAGCCCAGGGCTTGATGGCAAGACAGTCACATTCTGAGTGTGAGTGCGGGGTGGGGAGGGCGTGCTGGAGCACTCGAGCCTGAGAAGCAGCCCCCAGTCACAGACTTTGTGTTTCCTCACTCCTCTGCCCGCCCCACCTGCAACAGTCAGAAGGTTCTAACACAGGGAAGCTCACGGATAGGAAAGCAATGTATCTCCTTTAAAAAGCCTTGTGTCCCAAGGAGATCAAACGTGCGGGTCACACTGTTCACGATGTCCCCAGAACAGGGAGAGGGGAAGAGCAGCTTTCCACCCATTTTTGCAGATGGAGAAACTCAGTTTGCACAGAAAAGGGGCTTGCCCAGGGTCATTCGACAGCTTCAAGGGGCCTTCTGTCCAGGTCCAGTTTCTCCTCCAGGTAGGGGGTACCTGCTGCAGGTGGCTGAGCAGGAAGAGTCCGCTCTGGCCTTGGATTCACCTTGGACATCGGCCAGTCAAGTTCAGTGTGCGTCTTGCCGTACCTCTTGGTCCTGCGGTCTCACCGCACTCTCAGGGAGGGATTCAGTCTCCATGAGGAGGCCGTGCTACCTCGCAGTGAAGGGAAAGGACTTGGGCGTTCTAGAAACAAGAGCTCACGCCTCAGCTCTGCCCCTTCCACAGGTGTGACCTCAGGCAAACACCTAACTTCTCTGAATCTAAACGCTCTCGTTTATAAAACGGGGAGGTTCATTTTACCCTCACCGGCTTGTCGTGGAGGTTCAATGACATAACACACATCGGTGCTGAGCTTGGCGCCAAGTACTTCATATTAGTACTTATCACTTAACACCTACTCTGTGTCAGGCACTGTGCTAAGTTCTTTACATGTAGTATCTCTTTGAAGCCCCACAACAAATCCATAAAGGAACGAATCTCATCACCATTTTCCAGAAGAGGAAACTGAGGCACACAAAGGTTATTTGGCAGACTAAACATCCGCGCTCTCTTTTTCAAACGAACAAAAATGTATTTTTAAGTGGTACAACACTATATGCCTAAATACTGTTTGTCAGCTTCCATTGTAGATAAGCAGAACCATGGGACTAAGTTCGGGCTAATGAGATGAACACAGAAATTTGCAAGACATTTCTAGGAAGTCTTCTTAAAAGGGAGGGAGAGTACCCTTCTTCATTTCCTCCATTCTGCCGCTTACAATATGGATGTGATGGCTGGAGTTCTAGCAGCCACCTTGGATCACGAAGGGGACTAGAAATGGGGTGGAGAAGAGAGCCTGAAGGAGCCGGCTGAGGCTGCTCACCTGTAAACTGCTTTCACATGGAGAGAAATACACTTCAGTCTTGTTTAAGAAACGATTTGGGGGGTTTCTGTGACTGGTAGCTATCCTGGATCACTGCTGTTACAAGTAACCTAGTCATATGGCCCAGATAGCTGTGTCAGGATCAACTTGGGTGGTGCAAGTCTGGAGCCCGGGGTCTTTACCACTCTGCCTCCCATAGCGAGCACTTGAGGAGCATGAGATGATATTATCGCCACCATCATCCTCATCTTTGCATAGGAAACTAGAGGCGGCTGCTTCTAGAGATGTTCAGTGTAGCTTACCGGACTTTAGTTGGTCCTGAAATCAGTTCAGAGGGTCAGGACTAGCATTTTAAAAAATGAAATCTAGTAGGGTTGCCTGGGTGGCTTAGTCGGTTGAGTGCCCGCCTTCAGCTGGGGTCATGATCTCGCGATTTGTGGGTTGGAGCCTCATGTTGGGCTCTGTGCTGACAGCTTAGAGCCTGGAGCCTGCTTCAGATTCTGTGTCTCCCTCTCTCTCTGCCCCTCCACTGCTCACACTCTGTCTCTCTCTCAAAAATAAACATCAAAAAAAAATGAAATCTAGTAGAATAAAATAGAATATACCAAGGTGAAAACATAAGACATTATGAAAGAAATTGAAGATGACACAGATAAACAGGAAGATATTCCATGCTTATACACTGGAAGAATGAATACTGTTCAAATGCCCATACTACCCAAAGCAATCTATAGATTCAAGGTAATCCCTATCAAAATTCCAATGGCAGTTTTTCCCCATTGGAATAGAATAAACAATCCTAAGACTTGTATGGAATCACAAAAGACCCCAAAGAGTCCAAGCAATCTTGACAAAAAAGAACAAAGCTGGAGGCATCACGTGTCCTGATTTCAAACTGCATAATAAAGCTACTGTAATCCAAACAGTATGATATCAGCATAAAAGCAGCAGTAGCCACAGAAACCAATGGCACAGAATAGAGAGCCCAGAAATAAACCCACGCATACACGGTCAACTAATGTTTGACGAGAGAGCCGAGAATACTCAATGGAGAAAAGCCCATCTCTTCAGTAAATCATATTGGAAAACTTGGACAGCCACATGCAAAAGAATGAAACTAAACCAACGTCTCACACCATACACAAAAATTAACTACAAATTGATGAAAGACTTGAATGTAAGACCTAAACCTGTAAAATTCCAAGAAGAAAACATAGGCAGTAGGCTCTTTGACATCAGGCCTGGTGATGATTTTTTGGATCGGACTCCAAAAGGAAAGGCAACAAAAGCTAAAATATATTAGTGGGACAACATCAAATTAAAAAGCTTCTGCAGAGTGGGGCGCCTGGGTGGCGCCGACTTCGGCTCAGGTCATGATCTCATGGTTCATGGGTTCGAGGCCCGCATGGAGTTTTGTGCTGATGGCTCAGAGCCTGGAGGCTGCTTCAGATTCTGTGTCTCCCTCTCTGCCCTGCTTGAGCTCTGCCTCTATCTCTCTCTCTCTCAAAAATAAATAAACTTTAAAAAAATTAAACTTTGAAAGAACAAAAGCTTCTGTAGAGCAAAGGAAGCCATCAACAAATGGAAAGGCAACCTACTGAATGGGAGAAAATATCTGATCAGGGCTAAATATCCAAAATATATAAAGAACTCCTACAACTCAATAGCAGAAAAAGATCTGAATAAAAAAGTGCACAGAGGTTCTGCATAAACATTTTCCCAAAGACAACAGACAGCCAACATGAAAAGGCATTCAACATCACTGATCTTCAGGGAAATGCAGATTAAAACCACAATGAGATATATGGATCAGGAGAAACTTAACAGAAGACCATGGGGAAGGGGAAGGGGGAAAAATAGTTACAGAGAGGGAGGGAGGCAAACCATTAGAGACTCTTAAATACTAAGAACACACTGAGGGTTGATGGGGGATGGGGGAGAGGGGAAAAGGGTGATGGGCATGGAGGAGGGCACTTGTTGGGATGAGCACTGGGTGTTATATGGAAACCAACTGGACAATAAACTATATTAAAACAAAACAAAAACAAAAAAAGAAAACCACAGTGAGATATTGTCTCACACCTGTCAGAATGGCTATCATCATAAAGACAAGAAATATCAAGCACTGGCGAGGATACGGAGAAAGGGAAGCCCTGTGCACTGTTGGTGAGAATGTAAATTGGTGCAGCCACTATGGAAAACAGTATGGAGAGTCTCTCCCCCAAAATTAAAAATAGAAATACCATAGGGGCACCTGGGTGGCTCATTCAGCTGAGTGTCCAACTTCAGGTCAGGTCATGATCTCACAGCCTGTGAGTTCAAGCCCCACATTGGGCTCGGTGCTGATGCTTAGGGCCTGGAGCCTGCTTCAGATTTTGTGTCTCCCTCTCTCTCTGCCCCTCCCCTACACACACTCTGTGTTTCTCTCTCTCTCAAAAATAAATAAACATTAAAAAAATTTTTTTAAAGGAAATTCCATGTGATCCAGCAATCTCACTTCAGTGTATTTATCTCAAAAATAAATGGAGACACTAACTAGAAAAGATATCTGCACTGCCATGTTCCTGCAGCATTATTCATAAGAGCCAACAGAGAGAAGCAGCGCAAATGTCCATCAACTGATGAACAAATAAAGAAAATGTAGTGTAGATTTACAACGGAATATTATTCAGCCATAAAAAAGGAAAGAAACCTTGCCATTAGTGACAACATGGATGGACCTTGGGGGCATTACACTAAATGAAATAATCCAGAGAAAGACAAATTCTATATAATCTCACTTACAGGTGGAACCTTAAAAAGCAAACACCCGGCTCACAGAAGAGAACAGATTGGTGCGGCGGGGGGTGGGAAGAGGGCAAGATGGGTGAAGGGGTTCAAAATGTACAAACTTGCAATTATGAAATAAATGGTTCATGAAGGTGTAAGTGTAAATGGTGATTACAGTTAATAACGCTGCATGGTATATTTGAAAGTTGCTAAGAGAGTAGATCTTAAAAGTTCTCATAAAAAACCCATAATCTAGTAGAATAAAATGCTAGGGCAATCCTTATCAAAGTAACACCAGCATTCTTCACAGAGCTAGAACAAACAATTCTAAAATTTGTATGGAACCTGAAAAGACCCCAAAGAGGCAAAGCAATCCTGAAAAAGAAAACCGAAGCTGGAGGCAGCACAATCCCGGACTGCAAGCTGTATTACAAAGCTGTAATCATCCAGACAGTATGACATTGGCACAAAAAAAGATACTCAGATCAATGGAACAGAACAGAAAACCCAGAAATGGACCCACAAACATATGGCCAACTAATCTTTGACAAAGCAGGAAAGAATATCCAATGGAATAAAGACAGTCTCTTCAGCAAATGGTGCTGGGAAAACTGGACAGCGACATGCAGAAAAATGAACCTAGACTACATTCTTACATCATACACAAAAAGAAACTCAAAATGGATGAAAGACCTAAACATAAGACAGGAAGCCATCACAATCCTAGAGGCGAAAGCAGGCAAAAATCTCTTTGACCTCAAGGAAGAGCAATTTCTTACTTGCCATGTTCCTGGAGGCAAGGGAAACAAAAGCAAAAACGAACTCTTAGGACCTCATCCAAAGAAAAAGCTTCTGCATAGTGAAGGAGACAATCAGCAAAACTAAAAGGCAACCGAAGGAATGGGAAAAGATATTTGCAAATGACATATCAGAGAAAGAGTTATATCCAAAATCTATAAAGAACTTATCAAACTCAACACTCAAAAAAC
>CM053561.1:29695511-29819065 GCA_028646485.1 Cryptoprocta ferox | reverse complement strand
GAGGATGCAGAGAAAGAGGATCTCTTTTGCACTGCTGGTGGGAATGCAAACTGGTGCAGCCACTCGGGAGAACCATATGGAGGTTCCTCAAAAAATTAAAAATAGAACCACCCTATGACCCAGCAACTGCACTACTAGGTATTTATCCAAGGGATACAGGTGTGCTGTTTCAAAGCGGCACATGCACCCCAATGTTTATAGCAGCAATATTGACAATAACTAAAGTATGGAAAGAGTCCAGATGTCTATCGATGGATGAGTGGATAAAGAAGATGTGGTGTATATATATAATGGAGTATTACTCAGCAATCAAAAAGAATGAAATCTTGCCATTTGCAACTACATGAATGGAACTCGAAGGTATTATGCTAAGTGAAATTAAGAGAAAGACAAATATCATATGACTTCACTCATGAGGAATTTAAGATACAAAACACATGAACAAAAGGGAAGGGAAGCAAAAATAATATAAAAACAGGGAGGGGGACAAAACATAAGAGACTCTTAAATATGGAGAACAAACAGAGAGTAACTGGTGGGGTTGTGGGGGGGGGATGGGCTAAATGGGTGAGGGGCATTAAGGAATCTACTCCTGAAATCATTGTTGTGCTATACGCTAACTTGGATGTAAATTAAAAAATAAATTTAAAAAGAGAAAAAATATAAAATGCTAGAATGTATCATTACATGTGGTAAGGAATATTGTTTATATTCTAGGTATGGATGTGTGTGTGTGTCCTGGGTCATGAAGTTACATGCAGTTGTTATTAGGGATTATAGTAAAAAAGAAAAGTTTGGAAAAGACTAAACCAATGGGCACAGGGACTTTGAGCCACTCCAGAAAGAAGCTGGCAGGAACCACAGCTGCCATTGCCTCCCACAGGGACTGTGCAGCACGGCGAAGTCACCCCAAAAGCACAGGCCCAGCTCGACCTCTTCCTGAACCTCTGTGGGCCCCCTCCTCCCTCCGCCTTCCTCCCCATTGCTCCCTGGACAAACTGTGAGGCCGAGGCGCTGGGGGCTGCCCCAAGCCCATCCTGCCCGTTGTCCCATCCCAGCGCCCATGACCTTCCCGGCACAGGGCCCAGGTGGATTTTGTGCAGGCATTTGGTTGACTGCATTTATGAACTCATTCTGCTTCTGCCTTGGCCACTCTTATGGCTTCCTATTGTCCCCTCGCCCAGGGGGCCCATTTTCTCTGCTCTGGTGTCCTTTGAGCAACTGCCTGAGCAGGAACAATCAGCAGCTACCCTACTGAAGGGGGGCCTCTGACAGGCAGAGCGCAGGCAGCCACAGGCTCTCAGCACAGGCTGGTGGGGGGGGGGCTCTCCGGGGGCAGGGAGTCACACACTGTTAGCACGGGGGCCTCAGAGAGCGTCCAGCACAACCCCTTCATTTTACAGATGAGGACACCAAGGTCCCGGAAACCAGGGACCTGCCCAAGGTCACCCGGTGACTGAGCAGCTCTTGTATCCGAGGCCCGTGCTCCGCCCATCTCCCTGGACTTGCGAGTTGGAGGTTCCAACAAGAGGCCCAGTGTGGGACGGCACTTGATGGTGACCAGCAAGCAGGAGGGGGGTCCGGGGGTTTTGGAGTCAGACAGACCCAGGTTTGAATCCTGGCTCTTGGACACGCACCAGCGGGCTGACGCTGGATAGGTTACTAACCTCTCCAGGCGTCCGCTGCCAGAGACTCACACGCTGCAAAGGGGTTATCATCTGCTAAGCTTGCAAGGCCTGTCCTTTCTGTTGTTTGGTAAAAGGGCAAAGGTCAGTGACAGAGCTGCTCTGGTCAAGGATGGAGGATTCTGGAGACACCGGTGACGGAGGGTTCTAGAACTTGAGACGCAATGGGGCTTTCCAGCAGTTTGCCAAAAATCATGTAGCTGCGTGAAATGACCGAAAATGACCAGACCTTACACAAGGTCCAGGGCCATCGCCTTCGGGGCAGAGGTGGGGGCGGGAAGCTCTCCATCCTCACGCAGGCCCTGCCAGAGCTCCTTCCAGAAGCCTGGGGTGGCTGTGGGCAGACGGCAGCCAGCTGTGTTCTCCGTCTCTCCTTAGTGCCCATCCTACCTCTCATCCCATCCCATTTCAGTTTTACGGATTGATATTTAGATTAGAGAGATACACACAGCCCAGGAGCACTGAGGCCTGACAGACAGACGAACTTGACCCGTCAATCACCGGCCACCGGCCTCACTTCCTCCGGCACCTGGCAGGCTCTGCACCCGGCCCCTCCGACTGGAGATGCACCCAGGAGTAGATTAGAGGGGTCCGGAAGTACAGCCTGGACATGCCCCAAATGGGGGAGGGTGTGTCTACAAGGGCCTTCCAGTCCAGCCTGGGAGCGGGGCTGGGGTGACTGTGTATGTGTGTGCATGTGCGCGCGCGTGTGTGTGTGTGTGTGTGTCTTCCACTTCCCTCTCCCCCTCCCCAGGCTGCAGATATTCAATTTTCTTTTAAACGGTGGGGAAATTGGAAGAGATTTTGTTCTGTTTAAGCACAGCTGGAGTCTCTGGTCTCAAGGGAAGGGAGAACAATGAGATCAATTAAGATGCCTGCAGTGAAGGGTGTCAGGAGGGGGTGGGGAGGGAGAGCACCAGGTAGGGGGGCCAGGAGGCCCTTCTCAGGAAGGGGAAGGTGGAAGAGGTGGCCCAGGCCTGTGCTGGAAGTCCAGCTTTGGCTCTTCCCTGCTTTGACCTGCCTGTCTCTATCGGGTTTTGCTGAAGTCTCTAGATGTTCATCATCTCATCAGCTCATGTTATCTCCCAGACTTACTAATAATTCATGTTAGCAATTTCTGTGGCCAGCTTTCTACAAGGGTAGAAGCGAGTGGAACCAATGCTGTCAGAAGCAGGGAGGGGCCACTTTTCTAGAACGTTACAGAGAGCCCCGGACACGTGGCATGCAGCAGGTGTTGGTAGCACTATCAAAGACCCCAGACTACAACCTTTCCACACGTCGCTCACAGCACTACTGAGATGGGAATTAGCCTCCCCTTTTTACAGAGGAGGAAACTGAAACCCAGGGAAAGGAAATTACAAGCCCAAGGCCAACCTGCTGATAAGAAGCCTGAGGCAGGACCCCTAGCCAGGGTCTGCCCACTTTTGTGTTTGCAAAGGCGCAGGGCCCACCTGGAAGTCAGGTGGGGATGAAGAGGGATGTGCCCTGCTGGGCCTGCGGAGAATGGCAAAGCCATTGCCATGAGCAACGGGCATGAGCACTAGCACCTGTGTGAGAGGAGCCATCATCTCTCACCTGGGCTCCCGACTTCCACCCTGGTGCTCTCATGCCCTCATTCTCCCCCCCCTCACCCCCCACCCAGCCTTTTCCCCACACAGTGACCCGCCAGATCTCCCTGTCCTCGCCAGTCACCTCCTGACCACCTCTCCTCCACCTCCACCCCCAGGCTCTGGTCTCAGTCCTTCACCTGCAGCCCCCTCGGCGTGGGGCAGCTCTTTCCCAGGCTCCTCCCTCGTTTCCTTCAGGCCTCTATTCACCGTCCCCTTCTCGGAGAGGTCCGTCTTCCCTGACCCCTGGAGAGAATGTAGTGACACTGCCACCCCTGTTGCTCCCCACCCGCCCTGCTGGAATTCACCCCAGGACCCTTATCCCCGTCTGACATACCCTGGGCTTGTTCACCATCTGTCTCCTGCCCCCGGAACATACAGGGATGTCTGTCTGTCTTATTCGCTGCCGTCATTTTAGGCTCTCGATAAACAGCCACTGAATGGAGTGTGGTACTTGTCTTTGGGGGCCCCTTCTGCCTTGGAGAGTATGGAGTCCTGCTCTGGGAGGGGACAGCAGATAAGGCTTCCTGCAGCAGAGACACTGGGGCTCACAGAGGGCACCCAGCTCTACCCAGCGGTGGCCAAGGGAGTAGGGTCTCAGCTCCTGCCCACCTGTCCAAAGAGCCAGACTGAGGGGCTGGGTGCATGTGAGCCTAGACCTTGCGATCGCATGCCTTGATTAGGACCTGGAGGCCCAGCCGATCCTGGAATCTGGAGGCCATTGCGCCTCTCAGCCCCCTTGCCTTTGTTCCTGGGCTGGGGTCTGCCTCCTCAGACTCATCTTGCCCTAGCGACATGTCTAGTGCAGTGGGGAGGAAAGGACACTGGCCACGAAATCCCTGAGCCGGGAGCACAGCCAGGGAAGACAAGGTGCAGGGTACACAGGGGAGCTGGGGAGAAGGGGGACGGCCAGTTATCAGGGGGAGGGCTTCTTGTGGAAGCTAGCAACTGGGCTGGCTCTTGGGTTAAGGGGACTTTTGATGGTCTCAGACAGGAGGGAGGAAGGGTTAGATGGGGGAGAAGTGTGAGAATGTGTGGGTGATGTCAAGGGGAGTGGGACAATCTGGTCAGCAGGAGAGGAGCGTGAGGGGTGTAGTGGGGTGGAGGGCTGGAAACAGCTCAGGGCTGGGGTGTGGAGGCCTTGAATGCCAACCCAGGCTTAGGGTACTGGAACTGTACTGGCCAGGGGATCCCTGGGGGCAGCCAGGGATTACCCTCTTTTCCTTCCTCCTCCCTCCCCTCTGCTATTCTTGGAGAGCTCTGGGGTTAACACGGGATTTGACGGGTTTCCGCTTCGGCTGGCTTTTGCACGGTATCTGGGAGAAAGAGATGGCACTTGCTGTCTCATGGCCTCATGTTCACGTAGGCCATCTCAGTAAAGGGGTACTGGCTTGGAGTGAGCTCTAAGTGGCTCCAAGATCTCTACGTTTGTGTGAATGCTTTGACATTCCTTCCATTGAGAATGGGAAGGGGGTGTCTACACCCCCTCCCCTTGAATGTGAAATTGCTTTGGTGACTCCCTAATAACTAACAGAATTCAGCATAAATGTGTGAATTCGAGGCGAGGTCAGAAATGGCCACACAGCCCCCACCTGGTTCTCTCGGGACACTCTGTCTCCAGAGGCCCCCTCCAAGGTGCTCCTGCCCAGACCCTGTGTGTGAGAAGTATGTACTGTGGGAGGAGGCCACGTGGGGTGCTCACGACAGTCAGATCAACTCAGACCTTGAGTGGGCCCAGCCTAGATAGCTGGCACGGGAGGGACGAGCCTCCAGCTGCTGGAGTCACCCCCACACCTGGAGGGGCAAAGAAGGGAGCCCCTGCTGAACCCCTTCCATACTCCTGACCTACCCAATCCATCCGTGAGGGGAAGAAAACGGCTGTTGTGTTACGTAGCCAAGTTTGGGTGGTTTCTTACATAAGAGGAACGTGTGCTGAGGGTCCCTGTCCAGAGCGTGCGGAGTGTGGGAACGCATGAAAACGGTGGAGAACGTGTATAAAGCTCCTATAGCCAGCACAAGCTGCCTAATTCGCAGGGCCCAGTGCAGAGGGAATGCATGGGGCCCCCTGTTCAAAAATTAAGAATCTCAAGACACTGACAGCAGTACATCAGCCCAAGCGTGGGGCCTTTTGAGTCCAGGTCCCTGAGCACATGCCCAGGCCACCCACCCAGGAAGCCAGCCCTCCCGTCACATCTGCCGTTTGCCTTCCTCTGAGTACACGCTGCTGGCCAGGCTTGGTGCTGAGCGCCCTCCCAGGCTGTCCCGTTCTGTTCTCACAACAGCCCTCCTGGATGGAACCTCTCCGCACGCCTCCCGGGTCGGAGCGGACGACAGCTGCCTGTCAAGGGCCCATCTCGGCAGAGCAGGGCTTGCACGTAGGCTGAAGGGGAGCAGGCCAGCCAGAGCAGGGTCCTTTAAGGCCACGAATAATAAAAACCACTCCAGATGATTACTTACACCCACGTCACCAAGCTGGGGTCTCCCCGCAACCCAGCATGTGAGCCGGGCGGGTGCTGCTTTCCCACCGGGTGGCAGGCCGCAGCAGAACAGGACCCTTGCTCCGGCCCAAGACATTATCAGCCTCGCAGGGACTGGCTGGGAAGATGGGGAGGGAGGAAGGAGGAGCCGTGCTATCGGACCCTACAAGGCCACCTTAGAGCTGAGGGGTAACACTCTGGCCCTGGGCTGAGGGAACTGTGAGCTGCTCCTGGGACCCCACACCCGCTCAGGCAGGGCTCTTATGCGTCTCTCCTTCCTGCTTTGATCTCGATGCCCAGAGAAGAACGCTGTCTTGTCGGACTGTCCATCTTCTGCCCATTCCTGCTATGCCCGATCTCCCTGGAACAGGGACAGGAGGCCCTGGAGGGCAGGAAGATCTGCCCCAGGAGTAACCTCCATCCTGGTTGCGGGTCCTTCTCAGCATCCCTCTTTCACTGCCCAGGGACACGGAGCTGATAAATCTGGGAACATGAGCACCCTACTGTGGGAGGCCAGGCTGGGTCATTGCACATCCCAGGTACCACCTCTGTCAGCTGTCTCCCAAATGCCTGCCACAGGCCACCAGGAAGGAATAGGTAAGAGAATGAGGAGGCTTTGATACAGGACTTCTCCACTATTAGAACAGCGGCCCATGGTTATATTTGGGGTGGATGATAGTTCAGGAAAAAGAGAAAGAGCTGAGCCCTGTCCATGTCCTAAGAATGTAAGTCCACCTCCCTACACAGCACATTCCCCTCACTAGATTTCAGTCCCAGGACCTTTGCACACGCTATTCCCTCTTTGTCCAATGGGCTTCCCTCCCCTCACTCACCTACTAATGCCTACTCAGTTGCCACTTCCTTAGGGAAGCTTTCCCTGACTTCAGTCAAGGCCAGGTGTCTTGGTATAGATTTTCACAGTTCCCTGATCTCTCCCTCATAGCAAGGAATAATTAAAGATTCATTACTTAGTATGAACATTAGGCTTTCCCAGGAGACTGTAAACTTCACGAGGGCAAGACTCACATCATCACTGTCCTCGGGGTCACGTGCCTGGCACATACTAGGTATTCAAAAAACATCTGTTGAATGAACGAATGGTTGGATTGCTTTCCTACTGTCCAGGAAACCTGCTAGGTGCCAGGTACCAACTGGTCGGGCTGCAGGGCTGCCCCAGGCCCAGCAGAATCCCAGAAAGACAGCCCACAGCCTTCCCACCCAGCTCTTGCTGTCAGGTCAGGGGGTGGGATTGGAAGGCGGGAATCAGAGTGGCTTGGGGATACGAGACCGAACAAGCCGCACCAGCTAGAGGACGGGGAGCCACCAACATGATACACATGCTGATGAACACAAACACATGTTGTTATACACACACGCCTCTGAGCACACGTAGCTGCATACACACGTGCGCGTACAGACACAAGAGCATGCCTGTGTGGCGAATGCACACCCCCCCCCAGCGTACCTCACGTGCACCCCCCCAAACATATGTGGGTACATGTGCCCCTGCACCCCTCCCCTGCATGGCAGCCCTTCGGAGGACCGGTTCTGGCTGCCATGGACATCCTCCCTCCTGCCAGGAAGCCTTTCCTAATCAAGACCGCTCCGGGCTGCCCTGGGGTTCCCGCCTCCCGGGGCTAAGCTCTCCGGTCTCCCTGACTGGGTCTTCCCGTCAGTCAAAGTACTGGGTCTTCCCGTCAGTCACAGTAGCTCACGCAGCTCTGACCCTTGAGCAGCTCGGGTCCTACGGAGCCTGACATTCACCTGACGGTGCAGAGGCTCTGGAAGGGCTCAAGGGTCACCCAGAGACACAATGCCTGGAGCAACCCTGTGGCCTGGCCTCCTGGGTCCTGCAGAGGACACTCCCTGGCTCCTCTCTTCACCCTCAGCTCTGAACATTACTGAAAGAACAGGCTCCGTGGTTCAACACAGAACCTTCTGGATGGGCAGCCCACTGGTTAAGGGCCTGTGGCTTGGGGCCAGGCCGTCTTTTTGTGAACTTCAGCTCCATCACTTACTAGCACCTGGGGCCTCGAGCAAGTTCTAAGTTACTTAACCTAAGCCTCCTTCTCCTCACCTGTGAAATGAGAATGGCAGTGTGTACTTGGGTTAGAGACAACGCACGTAAAGTGCATGTTTCCAGCTAGGGCTCAACAGTGACGGCTGCTGAAATGTTACTGCAGTAGCAACGCTAACAGTGGTAGCCGCCCTCGGAGGTCAGCTCGGCCACCCCCCTTTCCCCTGGGCATGATGGCCCCAGGCACTAGGTCTGGAAGGGACCATGGACAGATTTTAGTCCATCTTGCTCATTTTACACAGGAGGTACAAGAAGAGAGGCAGCCCTAGGCATCCAAGGAGTCGGCCGGGAGCAGAGTCGGTGCTCAAGGTCAAGTCTTTGCGCTCTGGGCGCCCACGGTTTCCCCTCCGCCAGTGGAAACTCACTTTGCTGTAATTGGGGGCTAGAAGGGCCTCAAAATCTAGGCTGGGGGAGGTCCAGGGAGCGGAGAGGTACAGGGGTCCAGACCTTCCACCCTGGCCAGAGACTAGGCTGGAGGGGACAGACCCTCCCCTTCCAGCTGCCCCTCCCCAAGGTCAAATTTCGGCCTCTCCACTGCCCCAGGGCAGGTGATAAGCCTTGGAAGCTGCTGGCCAGTGCCAGGGTGGGGGTGGGGGTGGGGAGGCCCCTCACAGCAGGCTCTTCCCCAGCCCTCCTCAATGCAAATTAAAACATTTTCCTTTTCTTCATAATTTTTTTCTGACACAACTGCCCATGAAACATTTTAATAACATCCCAGAAAAGGTCATGGAGAAGGAATTTCACAGTCCCTGAGCAGGCAGCTATAACTTCAGCTCCTCCTGCAGCAAAGGAGGTGGAAAGATCAGACTGACCCCAGGAAATGGCAGCGTCGGGGAGGCCAGGCCAGGCCTGGGTGGGTGGGTGGGTGGGTGGGTGGCCGGCGGGGGGGGTGGCCACAAAACTCACTACCTGCTAGGAGCTGTGGAAACACCCTGAGGGAGACCGGGAGAGGATGGTGGGTCGGGGTTGCCCATGGAACCCTTTCACACCTAACAATCACACTCCTCGAAGACAGCCTTGGGAGGCCTCACACCCATGCTGCAGATGAGGAAATGAAGGCTCTCAGAGGTGATGCGGATAGACTAACACACAGCAAAGGCAAGGAAAGCAGGGCCCACGCAGTTTCACTGGCGGTCAGAGCTCCTGCAGGCACACCGCCCTGGAACTAGAGCTTATCACTGGGTGAAAGAGCCCCTTCGTACTGGCACAACTCCACAACCCTGGAGCCGGGGGGTGAGGGGGAGGTGAGAAGGAGGTGGGCAAGGCTCAGACTCAGGCACTGGAGGCTGCCCAGACGAGCCAGCCCTGGCCAGAGACACTCAGAAGAGGCCGAATGCATCCGTGGAATGTTCAGAAAGCAACTGGAGATGAGGTTTGTGGGCACCGGGCCGGGGTCCACGCAGGCCCAGGAACTGCTCTGGCGCTTGAGAAAACCCAGGGGAGGACCTCCTCTCTGGTGGCAGCCCCGGAGGAGACTGGGCCTAACACACTACCCTTGCTACCAGCCAAGAGGTGTGCCCTCTGCCCCTTCACACCCCAGCCCTGCTCCCTAGGTGCGGCACCCTTCTCCAGGGCTGTGGGAACTTGTGAGTACACAGTGAGACCTCCGTCCCCAGCAAGAATGCCAGGAAGGAGTTCCTGGACACCCCCCCAAGCCTGACACCTGAATTCTCTGCCATGTGGTCCCAGGCCTGGTGGGGTAGGGCCCTAAAGCACAGGCTGCTTGGGGGTCCTTCACCCTGATATCTGAAGATGGCTGGGGGTGGGGTGGGGGGCTGAAGGCTCTCTTTGGGTCCAGAAGGTCAAAGCCTCTGGCACTTGGTCTCTGGCTGCAAGAGGACCCTTGGGGCCTCAGGCACCAGGTGACTGATTGCAAGGAGCACCTTGGTGAAAGCCAGCGGGGCCACGGGCTGGGGAAGCAGGCGGGGAGGGAGGCAGCCCTGGCAGACTTACTGTTTATGTCTGACGGCCCGCCAAGTTAACATCTGTTTGAAATATTAATAACTGTCAGATGGGAAGGGCCTGGGGGCTCGATACAGTTTCATACCATCTGTTGGTAGAGTAAACACACTTCGGAGTAGGGGGACCACGATCAGCAGGCAAGGTCTTGGCTTGGAGTAAGGCTGGAGCAAGGAATGGAAGTGAGGCCCCTGAGGCCCTCGGAGCGGGCAGGGAAGGGCAGCAGTGAGCCGAACTGCATCACATTTATTGAGCACCTACTATGGGTAAGCGCTGAGCTTGCGTACCATACATCTGCCACTTTGATCTGCTCAGCCACCAACCCCCCTTGTTCTGATAACAGGAGCCCCTCTGGCATACCCCCCGTCCCGTTTTCAGCCTATAATTTGGATGCAGCGGCCCCAACCCCTGGCCACGCTAGGAGGCGCGTGACCCATCTCTGGTATTTCGGGATCGTGATGATTAGTTCCAGGATGGCCCAGCAAGGAGAATCAGCTCTGGGACTTGTGCTGGAACTACTCAAAAAGAAGATTGTTTTCCCACCAGGGGTGATAAATTGGTAAGAAGCAAGCCTGGGGGTGCTGGTGTTCCTCTCTGCCCATGTAAAAAAGCGGCACCTTGGTGCTAAAGGCGGATTCCTGCTATATGGACACCTGGATACAGCCATACCTAAAATCACTTACACTTTGAATTACATGAGCTGATCCTTTTTTTTACTTGAACCACTTAAGGGTTTGTGTCCCTTGCCATCAAGAATACGGACTGATACACATGGACACTGGGAGAGGCCTCTTGTCAAAGTCCCAGCCAAGGGCAACTGGGGATGGCTAGGTACCCTCGAGGAGCCCATTCTTCCCTGGTGCCTGAGTTCAAAGAGCGAGGCTGGCCCCTATCTCCGTTAGAGGGTACTTCCAGGGCTCCTGGCCTAGGCAGGCTCAGTGCCTCTCAGGGACAAGGCAGAAAACCAGTGTCCTTGGCCCAATCCCATCCTCCCCCAGGTTGGCACTCTTTCCAAAATGCTGCTGTGACCACGAGAGCCCCATCATAGAGTCCAGATGCATTAATACGCAAACACCACAGTCTCTGGGGGCTCAGGGGGCACCCCTTCCCTGACTGCCCAGGTTTCTTGGGCAGATCCCTCTGGCTGCCTCCCCATGGTCTTCTCCAGAGCTCGACGGTCCCGTAGAAGAGCGAGACTCACCAGGACTGTCAGCACAGAGGTCCCCACGGTGACGTTCTCGTACAAGCTGACATTGTACAGTGGCTGGCTGAAGATGGGCCGATTGTCATTCTCATTGATGAGGGTGATCTTCACCTTGGCATAGCCCACGTGGTCAGGCACACTCTCATTGGCAAAGAGCTGGATGTGCAGAGCAGGGGTTTGGGTAAGCTCTCACATGCTCCCGGAACCTTCTTCCCCAAAAGTCCCTGAGTTCCTGTCTGAGTCCCTGCCCATCCCAGGTGTGTGCTGCTGTGAGTCCCACCCACCCCCCAGCAGTGTTCAGAGGGCCAGGGCAGTTACTGATTCTGCTGGGGGCTGGGCTGGCAGGGGCTGAGGCAGTGAGGCAGAGGCTGGGGCAATGAGGCTTCTGAGGCTGTGCCCATGCCTTGTAAAATTCTGCCCCATTCCCAGACATTTCCTTGTGCTCCTTAAAAATGGCGGGGGGGGGGTGCTCAGCATGCTTCTCAGAGTCAGATCCACAGGGCAAGAATGGGGAGAGGTGGAAGGGGAGGTTTAAGGAGACATTATCCCCTCCCCTGATAGCTTCTACCTGGCAAAGAAAAAGTTGGGGGGGGTGGCTTACGTCAAAGTCGTAGCGGTCCACAGTCTCATAGTCCAGGGGGACGGCCACCCGGATGCGAATGTCCGCTTTCCCTTGGACAGAGGTGGGGGAGATGATGAAGTGCTGGGAGTTGTTCCCCACCAGATACACCTCGAACATGCTGTTCAGGCCCTGGGGCAAAATGGAGAGAAAGCTGTCAGCGAGGGCTCAGGAGGCCAAGGTCAGGAGCAGAGGGGCTTTGTTGGAGGTGGATGAGGTGCCCATGGTGGGGCTTACCTGCCCCCCACCCAAAAGTGGTCTGGCCTCCTCTGGGTGACCCTGGCCCAGCTCTCTGACCCTGCCCCTGTCCCCTGTCTGGGGCCTCTGGAAGTCTCCACCAGTTCTTTTTTTTGCCTTCGTTATCCCTTCGGATGCCTAAAGTATCCCCTCCAGATGGTTTGGTTTGTTTCATTTCCCCCCTCCTGCTCCCCTCCTCAGTCCCCGTGACCCCAACTGGGGACGATCCGCAGTTGCAGGACCCAGAGGGAGACAGAGGAAAGAGGGTCAGAAGGGAATGGAAGGGAGAGAAGCAAGGAAGTGTCCTCGGTAGCCTTGGGCAGAAGACATGAGGGACAGCAGGACCCAACTTCTTCCCCTTCCTCCCTCTGGATGTGTCAATCAGGGAGAACGCTGGCTTCCTCACACATGGGACGGGATCACCCACACAGCTGAATGCAGAGTGAACCCCGGTGTACCCCGCACTGTGGCCAGCTGGTGGTGGCCTGGAGGACACTGGATCCCAGGTAGCTCAGAGCGCCCATGTCCTTCACAAGCTCTGCTGTGGCCCAGCAGCTGAAGTTCTTAGTTTCAGGTGTGTGTGTGGGGGTGGGGTGGGGGGGGGTGTCTTTCACTCTAAATCAGGTGTTTCTGATCATTTTAACAGCCCCTGGGCTCACAGAGCCCTCAGATACCGCTTGGCTCGTTCTGACACAAAGGGGGCGAGGTCTCTATGCTACCCAAGACCCCAGATCAAAAGAGCCAGTGGAGAAGGTGGGAGATGTGACTTACTGACTCCCCAGAGTCTGACCTGCTCAGAAACGGATTCAACCTTCATGGGGAGACATTACCCCCAAATAAGCCTCCTTCAACCTAGGCAGACGGCTTATGCTTTATAACCAATCAGTGGAGAGCGTCTCCCGACCCTTATTTCAGATGCTCAGGAGGTTCTGGACCTGGGCTGTCAGCGCCAGGAGGAAATGTCCCCGCCGCTGATCCTGCGTTACCCACCCCTGGGCTGGTGCCCAGCCCACCCCTATGTGTACAGGTCTGTATGGCAAAGAAAGCAGGCCTCTCTAACTGGCTGTGCAGGGATCCCTTCCAGAACCTGTTCCTGCTGTGGGGGGCGGGGGGCAGCCAGGCCACCTGTTCTTTCCGTGGTCAGAGGGGGATGGACCCAGCCAGGCTGGAAAGAATGCCCTCAGTGAAGCCTGATAGTTCACGAGATTCTTATGGCCCTGGACCTGTCTCACAAATACATTTGTGGAGTGAAAGCATGTAATATGTACCCATCAGCCTCTGGGGTTTTTTTCTATTTGCAATTATAAATTGGCAAAATAGCATTGCCAATCTTGGGGTGCAGACAAGCAGCAGGGCGTCCAGAACCACCCCCCACCCCCTGCAAAGTGACTCCAGCCCACTGTACAGGCGACGCTCCTTTGGCCCCGTCAGGCTGTGGAGTCCTCAGTTCTCCCTGGTGTGGAATCCATCCGTCAGGTGGAGGGGATCAATTAAATGCCCGAAGGGGCACTAATAGCCAAAAGCGGCAGAGTGTGACAGCTCTGAGCAGGTGACACCAGCACCTCTCCCTCCACCGTAGGACCTGGGGGCCCAAGAAGGTGGGGGCAGGCTGAGCTACTACGCCTGGGCAGGTGGAGCAACACCCCCTTTGAAGCCCCATCCCCGTGATGCCCACCATCCTCCCCCAGCCCCTGCCCTTCCCAGGCTCACTTACCAAGTTCTGTCAGTGGGAGTCGGTCAGTCAAAAGGTATGGAGACAGAGAAGGAGCCGGAAAGGTACGGAGAGGAGGAAGGAACCAGAGAGAAAAGATGGTGAGATCCGAGGTCAGGGTGAGGGAGAGGGGCCGAGTGGACCCCAGGAGCATACCCCGCTCCCAAGGAATAGCCCCCTTCGTAATGATGGGCCATAGCCTCTGGGAGTGCAGGGGGGGGTGGGGAGGTCTGTGCAGCCCCACACCCAGAAGAGGGAGAGGGAAGCTGAGGCAGAGAGGGCCTAGGGTGCGAACAGTGAGGGGAGAGCAGGGCTCCTGAGCTCACCTGGTCCTCCCCAGAGGGAGGAGCACTGGTGGGAGGATGGGCCGTGTCACTATGTCCTGCTCCCGGGAGCCTGGACCAAACCCCTCCCAAAAACGACCCCAAGCACTGTCAGGTTTTAATTTTCCTAACACAGAAAACGTTAAGACACGACAAATGCCAACATGGACAATTTGCATGTAGTTCAAACGTGTACGGGCACTGGGGAGGCTCAGTCCATTAAGCATCTGACTCTTGACTGTGGCCCGGGTCACGATCTCACGATCCGTGAGTTCGAGCCCCGCCCTGGGCTCTGGCTTACTTGGGATGCCCCTCTCCCCTCCCCAAAATAAATAAACTTTATAAAAAACAGTGAAAAGGGCACACTTCGGGCTCCCTGTCCCCACTGGCCCAGCCACTGGAGAGCCTTTTCCTGAGGCAACCATCATACGCAGTCCACGGCTCTCGTCCCCGGCAAACCCATGCAAATCCGAGGAGCACTATTGTATCTAGGCCCCCCTCTCTGAGGCAAACAGCAGCGCGCTACTCACATTGCTCTGGGTGGGGTTTTGTCACTTAAAACTAGGTCTTGGAGACTGTTCCAGAACTGTATAAACAGGTGCCGATATTAACAACACAGCACACATTTACGGACACCTACTCTTTGCCAGACACTGTTCAGAGTAACTACAGAATAACCCTCTGTGGCGACTGCGGAATGGTGGGAGCCCGTGACGCCACGCACGGACTGTGCCTCGGGCAGCGTAAACCCCATGAGAGCAGGGACACAGCAGGTGCTCAAGAAGCCATTGGGTTCCAGCACTTTCTCCTCACCAGTTACTCGGTGCATCCTCTCCCCACGGGCCATAGGGCAGAGCTGAAGGAACACCGGAGCTTGGAGAGCCCTCCAGAGAAAATGGGAGTTCAGAGAGGCTGAGTGAGCTGCCCAGGGTCGCACACGTTGTTGGACGCACAGTGAGGATAAAAGCCCAGGCCCAGCTTCCAGGCCGGGGTGCCCTCCAAGCCGAGGGAAGTGGGGTCAGGGCATCCCCCATTAGTAGCTCCAGTGCAGTCTGAGTCCCCAGAGCGAACAGAGATGGTAAAGCTGAGCACCCCAGGCTAGAATCTCAGCAGGTGCCAACTGATGAAGCCAAGCAGGGAAGGCCGCCCAGAGAAGGGCAGTTTCAAACTGCCTTTAGGAACGAAGGGAAGATGCGTTAGAAGAGGAGGGATCAGAATCACCTGGAGGCCTTGTTAAGCTACCGACTGCTGTCCACCCGCAGGAACACCTGATTGAGTAGTTTGGGGCCTGTGAAGGTCCACTTCTAACAGGTTTCAGGGGCCACCTGCCAGGCCGCCACAGGTCTGAGACTACCCTTTGAGAACCACTGGCCTAAGCAAAGGCGTGGCGCAGGAGTGAAGGATTCGAGACGAGGCAGAAGGGCTGAGTTGATTTACAAAGGGTGCCCGTAGGCAAGTTGGCCGGATTGCTGGGAGAGCAGGAGGCTGGGGGACAGTCCCACGGCAGGCAGCGTCTGGAGGGCTCTGGCACTGCCTTCTTGAGCAATGGGGAGCCCTCTAAGCTCTGAAGTGGATGAATGCTGGTTAAAACGAGAAAGGTAAGCTTGGCAGTGAGTGCAGGGCACAGTGGGGCAGCCTTTCTCACTTGGCCACACCTCGGAACTACCAGGAAAGCTCTAAAAACCAGGCCCCCAGATGCCCTCGGCCACTAAGTCAGAATCTTCGGGATGGGGCCCCGGGAGCCTCGCTGCACAGCCAAGGTTGAGGAGACAGCAGCAGGGGCAGGCCGGGGCTTGGTGGCACTCCTAGGGATCCACAGGGGTGAACAGGGGAGAGGCGGAGAGGGAGTGCTCCATCAGACCATCCCTCAAAATCACCTGGGGATCTTTAAAATATCCCCACGCCTAGGCCACGCCCGAGACTGAGCACATCAGCTGTGGGTGGGCTGGGGGAGACCAGACCTCAGAACCTTGCAACGCTCTCCACCTTATTCTATTCGTTTCAGTGTGCATCGAAAAGTGGGGGCCTCCAGGGCAGAGCAGTGGTTCTGCGAGTGTGGTACAGGGACCGGAGGCTCGGCATTACCTAAAACCTTGTCAGAAACGCACGTTTTGGGCCTCGCCCGGATCTACCCACGGGAAACTTGGTGCCATCAGCTCCAGCAGTGGAGCCAGCCCCCTCCCCGTGTGCTGATGCCCCTGGTGTTTGAGAACCGCAGGGATGGAGCAAGGCAAGGTAGGGGGTGATTCTGAGAACAGGGAAGAAGACGGACCGGTGAGCTGTGCCGAATGGGCAGCTGGACAGAGAAAGTGGAGTACATTCCTCACGGGGTATGTGGGCGGGGGCTGGAGTGGCCATGGTGGCACGGGACGGGGCAGCAGCGTGCGGCACTGAGGAGGTGCCTGAGCTCAGTGGATTCAGCCTACGTGCCTGGCCGGGCAGGGCTGTGGCCAGGACCCCTGAGAGCCCAGGCCAACCTCCTGGCTAAGTGCCATCAAATACTCAGCCTGCCGCCTTCAGAACCTGCCCAGAAGGCCACGTCTTGTTGGGACTCTTGGCTTGTGACTGTCAGCCCCTCGGGATGGGACACGTGTGTCACATTCACCCAGTTCACAGAAGCCGTGCACAGCCCCTATTTAACTGCAGCCCTCCGGACAGACAGCTTCTGCGTATCAAGCCCCAACAGCATGCTTCAGGCGACATAACCAGACTCTTCACGGACGTCAGCGTCCATCTACCCCTTTTATGGAGAAGGAAAGCGAGGCCGCCCAGCTCTGGAGAGCCCCCTCCTACTACAGACGTTGGTCCCAACGCAAGAACTGGCCCCGGAGGACACCGGCGGGCCTCCGAGAGGCAGGGGGGAGGTCCAGGGGAAGGCTCCTCTGCCAAGCTCAGGGGGCCCAGGCTGGTGGAGGGGTGCGAGCCCGCCCCTCGCTCACTGCCAGGCCCAACAGAGGGCGGTTCACTGGGGCTGGGAGGGAGAGAGCAGGGCGGGGGAGCGGCAGGAGGCCCTCTTGGAGCTGTCGAGGGGCAATTTTGTTGGGAAGGGAGATAAAGAGGAACATCAAAAGGAGTCCCAGTGTGTGTGGAGAGGAGGCCGGTGGATTAAATTCTCTTCCAGCTGGGAGAGGCGATGAGAAGGCTGATAGCCGGCAGCCTCCGTCCCGGAGCAGCGAGCTCTCCCCGCACCGGGCTGGGGCGCCAGCGGCTGCCTGCGGGGCTGCGACAGCTCGGCTTTATTTGTTTAGTGGAAGGGGGAAGGACAGGAGATCACTCCTTGCTCCCCGCTGTCCCCACCCCGTGCAGCCAGCCCTGCTTTGCTCCCGGTGACTGAAGGCTTGCCACCCCGCCCCGCAGAGGACAGCAAGCCATCCAGATCCCGCCCTCCTTATCAGCCGCTGCCAGAAGGGGCTGCCCCCACCTCGGCTTCCCCCAAACCTCGCCGCCCCCCCGCCACCTCCCACTCCTTGCAGGCCTTGCCTCCTAGTAGTACCCGGCTCCTAGTCTCTTTGCAGCTCCTTCAGCCAGCGGACCCACATCCAGTCCCAGTGGTCACCTGACTCCACGAAGTGGCCCGGTGCTGCTTTCCTGACTAGTCACTGAGTTTAGTAGGTGCGGGGCCCCCTTAGGGCAGCAGCTCCCAGAATGCTCACAACCCTGGGAGGGCCCAGAGTGGGGATACATTAGCAACAGCTGCACGTGCAGGGCCTTTCCCTCCTCGAGGATGCAGATGGAGGTAGAGCCCTGCCCCGGGCTTGCATGGGGGTGGCCTGGCTTCTCTGAGAGTCTGCACCTGAGTCCTGAATACGGCTTCCCTTGGTCGTCACCTGCAGGTTCTAGACACTGGCCCGTCCCTCGCAGATGACGTGGTCCCCAAAGGGAGGAAGGCCTGGCTCGGCCCCCAGACTCCTTTCCTGCACTCGAGGACCGCGGATGCCTCCTTCACAGCTCTTGCTTGGTCCTCTGCCCCCCTCGGGCACCTCCCTGCCAGTCGCCCCTTGGGGAGGTTCCTCTCTGCTCTAGGTCAGGGGAGTCGCTGTGTGGTGACCAATGATGGGATGCAGTAGAGTCAGGTTCAGATTGGGGAAGAGACTCTGTCGCTTTCCAGCTGTGACCTTGGGCAACTAACTCACTCTCACTCCTGAGCCTCAGCTGGTTCATCTGCGAAGTGGGGAGGATAAGGCTATACCCACAGGATTAAGCAGCAGCGTTGTCTCTTTGCCCTGTCTTGCTTTGGTGGCGACACGAGTTGTGTTTTCCAGCCTAAGACAGGAGGCTCTCCTATAAGTAGCTTTATGTGCTTTTTTCCTTTGTACCCCAAATGCTATGGGTACCTCACCTTACCCTGTGCACTACCCTATACCCTAGTAGGGACCTTAATTCCTTTCTGCAAAAGAGGAAGGTCCAGGGTCACATAGATGTATGATGGGCCAGGGCAGGCCAGCAGGGGCCAAGGTCTTTATGTTGGGGGTGGTGGGCAGTGTTGTGAAGCAGGACAGAGAAGAGCCAGGCAGCTCTGGGGGCTCATGAGACACCCTGAGCCTAAGCTGGGAATGGGGCTGGGGCCTGGGGTGCCCAGATGCGCCCAAAGCGTTAGCGCCACCCTCTCGGGAGCCGTGGCCAGGACTCAGACCTGCCAGGGAAGTGTCCTGTGACCGGTGACTCCAGGGTGGGGAGCCCTCAGCTTCAGTGGGGGCTGAAAGCACAGCTTCTGGGGGGGCTGGATCTGACTCCAGATCGAGGCACTGCCCTTTCCAGCGGTGTGACTTTGCATGACAGATCTTACCCTGCTGAGCCTCAAGTGCCTAATCTGCAAAATGGAAACATGAGGGGCACCTGGAAGCACTCTTGTTGGGTGAGCTGCAAAATCCTGGTAAAGTGCCCGGGACTGAGGGAGTGCTTAGTAAGTAAGGGTGGTTATTCTTGTTCTGGAAGGGAGTGGGGGAGGGGAGGAGGTGGCCCTGGGGAAGAGCTGATTTCTAGGCATTAGCCAGGAATGAGACGGGCAGGCAGAGAAGGGCAAAGGCTTGGATGTGTGCAGGGGTGAGTGGCTGCCCCCCCCCCCACATACCTGGGCAGGGGGTGTTAGTCTTCTCTTTCCCCTGTGCTCTGTTGGCCTAATCCATGCTATCGAGCGGCAGGAAATCAAAGTCCACTGAAAGATGGATTCTTTATCCCTCCTTTGTCCAGCCTTTCACTTAATTAACCCCAATCAGACATGCGAATGCGAACCTTGGCAGGGCAGGCCTCTCAGCACCCCTTCCCATCACTGCTTCTCCCGACGGTCCCCTACATCTAATGGGGGTACCGTGCTCCTCTGGCCCTGCCTGCTGCCCCAGGGCAGCATCCTATGTCCAGCACACCAGGCTGCCCACTGAAGTCGGAGGCCAGGGGGCAATGGGAAGGAGCCCTGCGGTGGCCACTGCCTCCATCCCCTAAGTCGGCCTCCACGTTTCAGAGTCCGGGAGAACGATGCTGGCGGCACCTCCTTGCAATTCCTATGTACAGGACCCCCCTCTGTCTCCTCACTAAGGGCCCCAGCTAAGACCACGGCACACGCTCGGTAGCTCCGCCTTGCCTCTCTCTCTCTCCTGCATCCCAGGCTTGTCCAGCCCAGAGCCTCAGTTTCTCTGCCCTGGGATTGGGCTGCCTCTCAGGCCCACATCAGGTGAAGGACACTGCCCCAGTTTCAGACACTCAGCCTACCCAGACCCTCCCTCCCAAGCTCCCCTGTGGATTGGGCCCTTGAGCAGTGTGGACGGGAACCGTTTTCCCTGGCTCGGCCCTTCGTCACTGTGTGACTGTGGCAAGCCCTTCGTTGTCCCTGGGCCTCAGTTTCCAGATCTGCAAGCCGGGAGGATTCTCTAAGGGCCGTTCGTGCCTGTTGTGCTTCCTCAGATTGCTTTCCACTCCTGCCGCTGAAGGCCTCTCTCCGCTTTCTCCTCTGTTCTTGCCTTCTCTGCCCTTCCTTCCTCTTCTTCACCTTTTCCTCCTTTGCTCTCCTCTCTTCCCTTCTAGCCCTCTTCTCCTGGCTCTCCACCCCCCAACCTTTCTCTTTTCCAGTTCTCCTTTTCTCCCTCCTCCTTGACCCCTCCTATTTCCCCCTCCCTCCTCTCCCCAGGTTATCTGCTGAATTCCACACACGCCTGCACAGACGGGATCAATCCAAGGCTGCCTTGCCTTCAGCTTATCTCTGCTCCAAATGATTGATTTTCCCTCTTTAAGAGTAATTTGCTGGTGAATTCCATGTATTGCAAAAACCCCTGTGAAATCTAATTCAATCCGATCGGCAGCTGGCACTTTCGGGAAAGAATACTAGAGAGCTGTCAATTTCATCGCGTGGACGTGTGTATTATTTTGCTCACAGACGAGGGCACGAGGCAGGCAGGTGCTCCTCACCTGCACGTGCACACATCTCCCCCTCCCCGCCCCGCCCCACTCCCTCCGGAGGGATCTCGTCGTCGCTGGCCCTGCAGCCGGCCTCCGCTCTTCTGGGAAGTGAATTACAACGTGCACTGGGTACTTGGCATTAAGGTAAATGAGGGGCAGGTGTTTTCAGTTTTCCGACTTTGCAGCCCCCCCGCCCTGGTGCAGTGTGGGAATCTCACACCTCCAGAGCCCAGCTATACCTGACCACCTGTCTCTCTTCGGCATCCCAGGCTTGTCTGGCTCAGGGCCTCAGTTTCTCAACCTTGGGGGTGGGCCACCTCTCAGGCCTGCCCCTAGGCGATCAGCTGTCCCTGTGTGCCTGGGACTGTGAGGGCTCCCAGGATGTGCGTGGGGCTCAAAGTGCTAAAAGCCAGGCACTCTCAAGCAAACCAGGAGAGCTGGTGCCCAACTCCACGAGGCATGTCTGAGAGCCCAGCAGGATAGGCTGTCCCCGCTGTCAGGTGTGGAGGTCGTGCACTTGGTATGGAAAACAAGGCTCTGAGCATCTGACACACCAGCTCCCGTGTCCTGTGCTCCCAAAGGCTGCTCCAGTGCCCATGCCGCTGACACCCAGGAGCGGGTCCTCTGCCCTCGAGAATGGCTGCACGGCCGACCAAGGGCTCTTGCTTAGCCCTGGTGACCTTTGCTTGGGGAGGGTCCCATCTTGGAGGCGTCCCAGGTGCTCCCTGCGTCCACTGGGTAACTGTCCCTACCCCCCGAGTTGGAACCGGCCGCTCTGGCTTCATAGCTACGCTCCAGGTAAACAGGCATTTCTGGCGGAATCGAAATCTTTGGGCTGTACTGGACATCTAGGTGTCACAGCAATCAGCCCAGGGAGCCCTAAGAGAAATGGAGTGGCTTTGGAGGGACTGGCCAGGAGGGCTAGGCTCACCTGAATAGTGCTTGTGGGCATGGCCGAAGGCAAGCTTTATGTGGAAGGCCCAGGGGATCACAGGGACCCTTCCAGCCACTTGGAAAGTCATGTGCACAGAACAGGGGGCCACGTAGGATTTACGAGGCCCGGGCTCTGAGCTCTTCATTTCAGGATGACATGTTCCATCCCCAAGCCCCCAGATCCCAAGGATCCCCCAGGCCATGCACCCCTCCTCCTTCCTTCCCTCCCTCCTCCCTCCTCCGAGGGACCCTGTTTGAAAGACACATGCCCCAAGTGGAAAGCTCCACAGGGCCTCCTTTCCGCCCTTGCCTGCCCCCCAGGCATGCCTCCCAGCACAGGGGCCACACGGTTCACTTCAAGGGCTCCAACTCTGATCAGAATCTGCCAACTTGGACCTCACCCCCATACCTGGCTTCAATTCCTGCCCTCCCTCATTCCACTGCACGGGAATTTTGGCTGGAACTGAGGCAGGGGGCTGAAGTGGGGGGGGGGGTGGTGAGCATTCTCAGATGTGCAGGAAGGAGGGTCCAAAATGGAGGGGCGGGGAGAGTGTGCATCCCAGTCTGCCCCAAGCCCAGAACCATCTCTCTGGGGACTTTAGGGGCAGGGCCGCTGTGGGAGGCGGATGAGGGGGCATCTGGCCCTCAAGGGACAAGGAGCAGGGAGGGGTCTGTGCGGAGCTGGGAGCTGGGCTTTGCACTCAGCAGCTGCCTGGCGCTGTCTATTTACCATGCTAAAACTATTTCCCTGTTCCCACAGAGAGAGAAATGTGTGGCAAGGCAAAGAAATCTAAATGCCTTATGGAAATCGGGAGGGCACACTGCCTGCCTCTAATCACACCACTTTGTATTCCTCTGCCTCTCCAACTGCGAGTCCACCTCCCCGGAGGGCCGTGGGGCGGGGGAGGGGCTGAGCGGGTGGGGACAAGCGGGGGAGGGGAGCCCCTGGAGCTGACAAGCTCTGTGACCTCAGGCAAACTGCCCTTTCTGGGCTGCCTTTCAAAATAAGGGATCCCATCGCCTCAGGGGCCCCTAAAGGGGCAGAGCTCAAGACGTGTAGAGGCTGGTGCACCTGGTGTCAGGGACCTGGGAGCCAAAAGGGAGAGAGATTTCATCTCCCCATCCTAGCCCTCTGCCTGGGAGGTCCGACCAGCTTTGCATCCCCTTCCCGTGAACAAAACATCACAAATGCCCTAAGGGATGGGTCCTGGGCTGGGACAGGGTGCTGGACTTCAGGCACCAGGGGGATCATGCGTGGTGACAGCGCCGCGTGTCACTCTCAGCAGCCGCGGGGCATCCCAGAAGTCTGACTCTGGCACAACCGCCCAGGCTGCGAAGAGCCCCTCCTACTGGACACAGTCCACACTCGGTCAGGCACGAAACAACTACATTGAATGGACAAAGGACTCGATGCAAGAATCAATGGGCTGCATGTGTGTTTATCTGTGAATGTGGGGGGTGAGGAAAAAACCAGAAGACTGAGATGGGAGGAAGGCTGGGAAGGGTGGGGGGCAAGAGAGGATAACAGATTCAAAGACAAACAGAGACAGAGATGGATGTGTAGGCAATGGTGGATGGAGGGTGCTCACATGAGGAATGAAGCCGAGGTAAAGAGACCAGGAAAGCCTGGGCACCGCCCAGCAGACTGGTGGCAGACGATGGTCGCTTCCTGTCCCTGGGATTCCAACCCCTAGCTGCATTCCAGCCCCTGCCTCTCCCACAGACCTCGTATCCAGTCCCTGCCCGCCCTGCAGTCTGCCATCATCCTTTGTTGCCGTCTTCACTCTCCTGGTGTCCAGATTAATCAACCTAAAACACCGCTCTGAGGATACCACTCATGCTCAAGAACCATCGGTGGCTCCCGATGGTTCAGCTTGCCTGCTGAATAGGTTCAAACTCATCTTGGCATTCAAGGCCCTCTAGTCTCCCTTTCTGGCTTTACAGGGGGTGCGCGTGACATATGAGCTGAATGAAATGACAGTGGAGAGAAGGATGGCGTGGAGTCTAAAAGCTCACCAGTGGTGCTATTTAGGCTGCTACCTTTCACTTCATCTTTTTTGGGGGAGGGGGTAGAGGTAGGGGGAGGAGAGGTCAATAATTTATAATTTTTATAATTAACGGGCAGTGACACGGACATTTTGGGGTACTGAGTTTTATGAATTAAAAAAATTTTTAACATTTATTTATTTTTGAGAGACACGGCGTGAGCGGGGGAGGGGCAGAGAGACAGAGGCAGAATCGGAAGCAGGCTCCAGGCTGTGAGCTGTCAGCACAGAGCCCGATGCTGGGCCGGTACCCACGAACCCCGAGATCGTGACCTGAGCCGAAGTCGGATGCTTAACTGAGCCACCCAGGCGGCCCTTCAGTTTTGTGAATTTTAACACACGTATAGATTTGTGTTGCCCCATCACAACCAGGGTACAGAGCGGTGCCGCCCGCCGTCCCCCTCCCCTAAACTCCCTTGCACTTATCTTTACGGTCAACCCCTCTCCTACCCCCAACCCCTGGCAACCGCTGATCGGTTCTCTGTCACCACAGTTTTGTCCTTGTGAGAGTGTCAAAGAATCATGCAGGCTGTAGCCTTTGAGACCGGCTGCTTTCACTTCCTACACTACCTTCGAGATCACTGAGTCTCACTTTCCCCCAGAGGTCTGTTTAGTTCAGCACAGCTCTATCCCCAGAGGACTGGGTGGACACCTGAGCTGGGGGCGGGGGGGGGGGGCATCAAGTGTGCCCGGGGAGGGCTCTGAAGGCAGGGGAGAGGAGGGTCAAGTGGATTAAAAAAGAAAAAGAAGACCTGATTGGCCTGCTCTGTAGACGTTGGCGGATTTGGACATTCTCTAATGAGGGCAATTAAGAGTCATTACGCTGAAAACAGAAAAGTAAACACAGATCCATATGCTAATTGGCAAATATTGCTGCTTGTTAGGGCTGGCTGGCTCTTCCCTCTCCTGAGCCCTGCTCCTCTCTCCCTGCTGATAGCACCTGCCCACCCCCTCCCCACCCCTTCCTCGGGGCCCCAGTCCCGCAATGCTCCCTCCTGATCCTCCTCCTCCTCCCTCGGCGTCCCTCCTCCTCAGTCCCCTAGCTCCCCTAACGTGAACGCTGGGGCACCCCCTTCTCCTCTCCTAATACTCACACCCCTTGTCTCCGTGAGCCCAGCTTAGACCTGCGGCTCTAAATATAATCCGGATGCTGGCAAAGCTCACGTGTCCCTCTCCATTCTGGGTCCACGTCGTGGGCTCCAGGGAGCCGCGTGCTAGGTGTTCAGGATCTCCGTGAGCCAGCTCTCCTCGTGCTGGTGGCTCGGGGTAGGCATGGGATTTACACCATAGAGACCACTGAGTGCTACAGAGGAGGGGCCCCCACCCTAGACATTTATCAGCACACCCCCTCTGCCTTCTCGATGTTTCCATATGGATGTCTAACAAGCCCGTCAAACATAATGTGTCGAAAGCTAGCCTACAGACTCCACCTTCCCCTCACTAAACCAGGAAGGAAGGACTCCATGTTTCTAACTGCTCGGGTCAAAGGTCAACACACACACACACACACACACACACACACCCACCCACCAGCGAATCCTGACTCTTCAAAACCGGTCCAGGAGCTGACCACTTCTCACCCCTCGGCCACAGTACCTCCAATTATTGTCCTTCCCTCCCAGGGACGGCCCTGCCCTGGGTCGTCTGTTCCCCCCGGGGCAGTCAGAACCTCCTTTAAAATAATTTTTTTGATTGAGATAAAATTCACCATTTTAACATCACAAGGTGTACAACGCGGTGGTTTTCAGTATATCCGCCATGCTGTGCAGCCACCGCTCTTTCCGGTTCTAAAACATGCCCGTCGAACCGAAAGGAAACCTCCCACCCGTGCGCTATCATGCCACGTCCCCCTCCCCCGCCCAGCCCCTGCAGCCACGAATCCGCGCGCTGTCCCTATGGATTTGCCTGTTCCAGACATTTCATACAAATGGAATCAATCATACACTCCGTGGCCTCTTGCGTCTGGCGTCTTTCCCTAGCATAAGGGTCTCCACGTTCATCCACGCAGCAGCAGACGTTGATGCTTCCTCACCTTCATGGCTGAGCTTTTGTGTCTGCACTCAGGGGCCGATGGGCACCTGGGTCGTTTGCACAGACCGTCCTGATACTTCAATCCGTAAGTGCCTGGCTCCCTGCCCACTACCCTCAGGTGGCTTCCTGCCCCCTTCCGGTGCGAGATGAGCCTTGACAGCACGGCTGCCTATCTGACCTCCCCTGCCGGCCACGAGCCTCCCAGTCCCTCTGCCACCCATGTGCGGGGCATCCTCCTGCCTAGAGCCCTGGGCCTGCTGCGCCCTGTGTCTGGAATGCTCTTCCTCCAAGTACCCCTGTGGCTCACCCTCTCTTCACTGAGGTCTCTCCTAAATGTCACCTCATCAGAGAGGCCTCTGTCCCCGCGGGCCTCCCTTAAACCCCTCACCCGGCTATGTCTTTCTCTATGGCTCTCATTGACGTGTGCGTGTATTTACTGGTTTCTCTAATCTTCCACCGCCAGAACGTAGGCTGCCCGAGGGCTGGACTTCGGCTGTTGTGTTCATTTGAGAACGGTACCTAGAACAGCATCTGGCATGCAGCAGGTGCTCAACAAGTGCTTGTCCCCACCCACCTCCCCACTCAATGCAAACGTCCTTCTAGGGCTTCTCTTACTCCTTCCTGCCCCAGGCCTCTGGATGCGCGTTACCCTGCCCTCCAGCGGCTGCTGTGGTGTATCTTTTGTGTGGCTCTGACCTTCGTGGACAGTTTCCTCGGAGGCCAGTTTTGCCCATGGGAGAGAAGCAGAGATACCACCTGCCCGTTGACCCTAGACTCGGGCACATGTCAGGACCAAGGAGAGAAACAGCTGCACCTTTTAGCCTGGGATAGAAATGTAGGACAACCTTGATGCTGGGAATTTCTTCCCACTCCCAATTCCTTGGAGGGCGAGAAGGGAGGGAGCGCCTACCCTGTGCCTACAACAGAGCCACGAAATTTCTCCTGCCCCCACCCCAGCCACCCCTGCACCATTCCCCTCTTTTGGGGGACGGAGTCAGCAGGCCCAGGCTGGCAGCCAGCTCTGGGGACGAGGCTTCGTGCCCCGCTTGGTGGCCCATGCTCACCACCACTGCCCAGCGGGGCTCTGCAGTCCCCAACCCATCAGCACAGTGGTGCGGTGAGACACGCAGGGACCACTCCCAGCTGGTTGTGTTACCCCTACTCCTCGAGAAAGGGGGATAAACAAGACACACCATCTACTGCTGTCAGGGGCATGACAGGGGTGGCAAATGGGGCAGGTGGGGGAGTATGGGAGGAAGAAAACAGGTGCCCATAGTCAAAGGGGCACCAGAGTGGGCACGAAGTGGCCAGGAGGTAATGAAGAGGAAGAGGACGGAGGATGGAGTGCGTTAGTTCTGCTTCTGATCCCCGTGGGGGTGTTCAGGAAGACCAGACTCTGCATTTAGGGAGCCTGACTTCAAAGACAAAATGACTCCCACAACTTCCCATTGTGAGCGTGGGGTGTAGTGGGCGTGGGGAAGGGGAGAGCTGCCAGGGAGGTGGGTAAAAGGGGTGCAGTCCCCCCCCCCCCCCCGCTTCCGAGATGAAAGCCCACCTCTAGCCGTTGGAGGGGACTTGGCCCGGCTGGGGAGCAGGCACTGGGGAGGGGAGAGGTGAGGAAAGGGGCTGCCTGCTTCACACCCCCACCAGGGCTCCTGGGCCTGGTGTAAATAGCACGCTAATTAGATTTACGGATGAGACTAAATTAGGAGGTGTCAGAATCACACCGAGGACACCCTCTGGTCCTCAGGGAAGCTGGAGCTTAGCATGCTGGGAGGAATCACACCACGGGATGCAGCCATGCACAGAAAAATCCTAATAATCACCATCGTCACAATACAAGCCTCAGCGAAGGCAACTGGGGAGAAATTAATAGGAAAAAGAGCAGATGGGGCCACCCCGCTCCCCCTGGCTTCCCTTCCAGAATGGCTTTGCTTTGAAGTCAACAGATATTTTCCTGGAGAATTTAAATCTTGGGAGAAGAACCCTAGAAACGTGAGCTGAAGCTGTGACACATCGGAGGTCCTACAAACAGCCCCCTGCCCGCTGCCGGGCAGACACACGTGCAGAACGACGCTCGTCCAGGCAGCATGGATTCTAGGTACCGGCTGTGTGGACATCGCTTTGGGTGGATGCTTAACCCTGCTCTGCAACCAAATCGCCAGAGAACCTTTTAGAAATAGGAGCAGCCAGGATGGGCACCGTGGTCTGGGGACTGGGGACTGGGGGAAGGGCAGCGCTGACCTTTACATATGTACCTCATTTTGGTTGCTCCCTGGACCAGAGCCCTCCCTCCCTACTTCCTTTTAGCTTTGCTTCACTGATGAAATCATAAGCTGGGTGAGAGGTCCAGAATGTTTGAGGCATTCTATCTACTTCCTTTATACCACCCAGGGGATTCAGTGGGAGGTGGGTGATTTCCAGCCAGATCCCCCCCTTATCTCCTTAATAGAGGGAAAAAAAGGGTCTGGATAACTGGAGAGTCATACATCCACAGAAAGCATAAAAACTTCCACCTGCTTACATGGACGCTGGCAGCCTGCCCCTCCCCCTCTTCCCTGTCCCTTCACTGCTTCTAGAGTTTGGTTTCTCGTTGAAATTGCTTTGGAAAATAGGAAAGTGGAGGTCCATGCTCCGGGTCACATCAGCAGGCAGGGAGAGTTTAGGGCAAGGGGATGTGTATTTCCTGTGTTTCCACTGCGAAGCAGATCCTGGTAGATAGCTATATGGGGCCAGTTGAACAGTGGCCTGGGGTATCCACAGCTGAAAAACGGACCCTCGGCTGAACGTGTGACACGGAGCCTCCCTGCTCCTACCTCATCCAAATGGATGTGTGGCTCAGGACACCTGCTCCGAGAACGAGGGGAATGTCAGCCTTACGGCAGAAGCCCAAGGAGGGAGCTGGGCTAAAAGGTGGTATTCATGAGCATAGGGATTAAGGAGGGTTTTTTTTTTTCATCGCGTGTGTGTGTGTGTGTGTGTGTGTGTGTGTGTGTGTAGCACCCCTCTGACAGTCCTGAAGCCCAGGGACCCTCTTCCTAGAATAACATTTTTAATTACAAAAAAATAAAACACATGGGACCACAAAGTCAACTTGCTATTTTGAGATATAGTTACCAGGTATTTTAAAAGGATGTTAAAGAAGAATTATGTGCTTCTTCATGCCGTAAACAATAATATTTGGCAGGGGGTCACATCTACTGTAATTTTAAAGTAGTGATAACTGTAAGTGATACATTGAGATCCCTATGACACCTGAAATGTGCCACGAAAATGTCTGAGGTTTCTCTTGGGGTTAAAGTCCCAGCTACTACCAATACCACTGTTGTTTCTTTTAAAAATCTTTTTTTAAGTTTATTTATTTATGTTTGAGAGAGAGCGAGAGAGAGCAAGAGAGCGCACACAAGTTGGGGAGGGACAGAGAGAAGGAGAGACAGAATCCCAAGCCGGTGCAGAGCCGGATGTGGGGCTCGAACTCATGAACTGCAAGATCATGACCTGAGCTGAAACCAAGAGTCGGACGCTCAACTGACGGCACCACCCAGGCACCCCTTGTTTCTATTTTCATAATTAAAGGGAGTGCTAAAGGTCACTTATAAGTTAGTGAAAATAAAGATAACAGGGTTTTTTCCATCTGGGGTCCTGGAAGTCTTAGGGCATCAGTGGACCCCTCACTTTTGGGTTAGGAACCTCTGGACTGAAAGGAAGCCTGGCAGAGGCCCTTGGAGCCCCCTGGAGCCCCGCGGCCACAACCTCACAGAGTCGTGTGGGAAGAGGGGCCAGAGAAATGCACGCTGGACAGACTGCCAAAGAAGAACACACGAAAAATAAATTTAAATAAATACAAGGTTGCGGGCTGGGCTCCCTGACAGGGCTGGAACACATGTGGAATGGAAAATGAGGGTGATGGATAAAAATAAAGGCCAAGCTTAGCAGGCCAAGAACAATCTCCCCTTCTCCCTGCTCCCCCCACTCCCCGCCGCCCCGTCCCTACAAGTAAACCCAGTATTCCGGAATACGGCTCCCCCCCACCCCCGGTTATTTGCTTGCTTTTATTTATTTATTTGGTGATCTTTTCTCCTTGGGGAGGTGGGTAATTCTCTCATTTTTTTCCCCTATGCCCCTCAAACAAATGAATCGTGTCATCTCCTGCCTGAAATAGGAATTAGCTCCTGCCAGATGTGTCCCCATTCACCTCTGCGGAGCAGATGCCCCCCTTGTCTTACTTCCCCCCTCGCCCTCCCCCCAGCCTTGCTGGATGTGGAGGACCCACCTGCTTGGGTGGGACCAAACCTCTGAGAACAGGGGGGCTCCCCAGTGCATGCAAGAATCACAGGCTAGAGAGTTCAAGGCCAAGCTCTGTGGCCTGCTGGCTGTGTGACCTTGGGAAGCCTCTTAACCTCTCTGAGCCTCGATTCCCTCCTCTCTGAGGACACACGATAATATAGCCATCGCTCTCAGGGTTGGGGTAATAAAAATAGTTAAAACTTAAAGAGCGCTTTTTATGGCCCAGGCCCTGTTTCAAATACACATACTCACTCACTGAATCCGCACAGCTTTGTGAGGTAGGTACTACTGTTGTCGCCATTGTGCAGGGAGGGTAAGTTAAGGCCCCTCAGGTTACACAGATCAAAGGTAGCAGAGCAGGATTTGAACCGAGGCAGTCTGGCTTCAAAGCCCTTACTTTTCACCGGTCCAGCTGCCTCTGTCTCCCTCCCCAGAGGAAGGATGCTCCAGGTAATAGCAAATAAACAAGCACGCGGGCAGGCTGGGAGGGGGGTGCCCCCCCTGCTGGGGTATGAGATCCTCTGCCCAAAGCTGGGAGCAAGGCAGCTGGAGCACGTTCAGGGAAGGGAGGATGGGCGCAGGGGTGAAGTAGGAAGCTCAGGTGGCACCCTCCCCTTCCTGCCGAAGTCTCCTTGGACCAAAAGGTGATAGAGTCTTAATGGAGACTGACCGGCCCAACCCACAGCTTTCCGGAGGTGGACACTGAGGCACAGCATGGGGACATGCCTTGCTTGGAATCAGTGAGTGAGAAACAGAATGGGGGCTGGGCTTCGCTTTAGGCTTTTCTCTACCACCTTCCCTGGGCAGTTGGGGTAGAGGTCTGGTAGCAGAATGCCTCGGCCAGGGGTCTGAATCCTGGGATTTTAACTTGGGAGAGCCTCTGTCACAGAGGCCAAAGGTGGCCACTCACACCGTCCTCCCGGGCGGGGTCCTGAAGGCGGTTTCTGTTGGACTTTTCTGGTTTCATAATAAGGGGCCTGGGGTTCTCTGGCTTCTGGCCACCCTAATAGGAAAACAGCCAAACTGCAAGAGAGCCTCCAGTTAGATGCTGGAAAGAAAGGACATGCTGGGTGGGACAGGTGGCTGGGGGCTTGGGGGGGGGGTTCCGGGCCACTTTGCTCTATTTCTCTGCTTCTACCCTTGGACCCTGCAAGTCCATTTTCAACACAGCAATCAGAGGGCTCCTTAAGAAAGGTGACTCAGAGCATGTCAGCCCCCTGGCTCCCCACTGGGCTCCCAGGAACAGAAAAAACGCCTTCCCCCGGAGCTGCAAGGCTTGGCTCTTGCCCATGCTGCACCCTCCCCTCCTACAGTCTCTCTAGTGCCCCCTGAGCAGTCTCGTTTCTGCTCCTTAAAAACGCCCAGCCGTTTCCCTTTCCGAGGACCTCTGCCCTTGGAGGGGAACACCTGCTGCCAGAACGTCCTCCCTCTGCAACTCCGTGGGGCTGCCTCCTCTATATCCCCTTAACCTCAGTTCTTAACCGCACCTCTCTGGAAGGCCTTCCGGAACACGGAGTCAAAAATAGCCCCCTCCTGCACTCCATCACTTACCCTGTTTATTGATTTCTTGACATTCATTTCCACCTACAATGATGTTGGTGCCTATTCCTCTAGCTTCCCCACTGGGATGAAATAGAAGCTCCTGGAAGGGCAGGGGCCACAGCTTTAGCACTAACTCCCCAGTGGCGGGCACATAGTAGGTGCACAATAATGTTTGCTGAGTGAATGAATACATAATCCTTCATCTACGTGAATTTCAACCTAGGCCCTCGGAAAGGCCAGGAGGCCAGCAAATTAATAAAGTCTGAAGGCCATTCTGAGATGATTCTAATTCCCGCAAACAGCCAGAACCAGGCAATAGAGGCCTCTCTGGGGGGGCTCTGGTGTCCCACTCCCCACTCCAACCCCACTCCTCTGCAAAAATGTCTGAAGGACAGCAGGAAATAAGTTCTGAGAAGCTGGGGTCAGAAATGAGACAGAAATGAAGTGGATCAAAGGCTTCCAACTCCTGAGAAGAAAAGTACAGGGCAGGTGAGAAGTACTACCAATTTTCGGCTATCCAAAATCTGCGGGGAGGGGCCGTGCCCAGTGCCAAACGGCACTTAAAAACAAAGCCCTTTGCTGGAATCTGTAAGGCAGCCAGAGGCACAGATGATCTCCTACGCTCACTGCCACCCCGCTGAGGCAGGACACAGGACACAGAACGCCGAGAGTCTACTTGGTTCTAAGGAGAAGAGTGGAATTTAGGACAATGGAACAGAAAATTCCAACCATCCTAATAACCTCGCCCTGTGCAGATGGGACCACATGGCAGGCTGGCTCAGCTGTGGCCAGGACGGGGTGGGGAGGGCTGCAGGCTGGATCAGGAGAGGAAAAGTTGACCAAACTGGAGAAAACACAAAGAACATGTTGTGGCCAAGGGGGTGGGTGAGGATACGGTAGGAATCCAAGTGGGTGAGTGTGCTGCTAATTTCCTGTGGGTTTCCAGAACACCAAGGAAGACACAAGAGACCGCCCAGTAGCCAGGAGCAGGGGAATGAGGCTGCCACAGCCTTTAATTTGAAACTCAGAGATGAGCTCCACACCAAGGCTGACTCCTGGGGCCTTTGCCTTGAGAGTTGTTTTGTTTTGTTTTGTTTTTTTGTGATTTGCATTACAACCATCTATTTGCATCTCAACTGTCATGCAGTGCAAACGGGTCTTTAGTGATTTCAGCCCACCCTATCCCTTCCTCCTCTGGCTTCTGTGAGTTGTCTACAGCTGGGCAAAAGAGAAGAAATTACTCAGTGGGACTTTGACACTGAGGATGGAGCCCTTGGGAGACAGAAAGGGCTTCTTTAAAGCACCTTTGTGGTCTTGAATTTTCCTGCAGAGCCTGAGATTCAGCAAGAAACGGAGCAGAATCTTCCATCTGGAGAGGATGGCTGGCATCATCTAGTCTTTGTAAATTAGATTAGCATCCTTATTCGGAATGACTGCCACAAAGTGCTAACTGAGAGGTTAAACTGCTTCCTCCTTCCCTTTCTGTTTTCCATCAGCACCCTCTACTGCCCCAAGGTCCCTAGAGGTCACCTTCTTACAGAAACTCAGCAGGAATTGAGTTTTAGCACAGAGGCACTGACCGATGATTTAGTTTGGATAAAGCCACCTCACTGCTACTTTTATCATCTAATCATGCTTTAATTGAACCAGTACATATTTTTGCAGTGCCTCCCAGTGCTGGGTACACTGCTGAGTAAAAGCAGACCTGCCCCTGCCTGTAAATCACGCAGTCTTAATCGGGGCGACAGACAGTATTGAGATGATCACACTAATAACCACAAAACCACACCGAGGGTGGGTGCCAGGGAGAATCACGCGGTTCTTTAGACTCTCTGACAAAGGGGTTTCACCTCTCCTCCTGTTCCTCTCCCTCCTCCAAGTCTGCTGGATGAACACATTTTTCTGCCACCCCAGCAAATCCAGGCACCTTCACCCCAGACACAAGTCCCAACAGATGTATTCTCCGCACCCCCCCCCACAAGAGAACTGGAAGAAATGACACCTTTTAAAAATCTCTTTTATAAAAGATGCCTGATTTCTCTTTGAGGTTCCCTGATTTTCCTCAGATTCTGGACCTTTGGGCAGTGCTCGAGTGCCGGTGGCCGCTGTCTTCTGTTCCTTGTTGCCAACGTGGCTAAAGGCTCCGCCCTGGGAACCCGGGGCCCGACCCTCAGCACCCAAGACTGGGCCTCGGGAGCATTTACCCCATCCAGACCTGGATCCCTCCAGAATTCTGGAGAGTGGAGAAGAGAAGGGTGATACAAATGAACAGGGCGATTTAGAAAGCAATTTAGTCTCCCCTTTTATTTAGGAATCGGTCCAGGACCATGTCTGGGATGGTCTGGGTGTAGCTCTCCAGGGAAGGCTGGACAGTGACCCAGAAGACGGGAGGATGGGGAGTCTGGGCTCCCGAGATGCCCTTCTTCCTCGGTGGTTCTCTCTCTGCATCTCACTGTGCCCTGGAGAGGTGGGGCCCTTTAGGGGGAGGCCAGCCCTTTCCTGTCAGACACTGGTCAGTTCCCCAGGGCAAGGTGCAAAATGGTCCCTGGTAGTGTTGGGCACCCTGTCCACAGCGGGCATGCTGCTGCCCGTGCTTGGGTGGGGAGTGGCCCCTAGAGGCCACACCCCCTTCAGCACTCCTGCAGATGCTTGGGATAAGGCTTCCTGCAAAGCAGGGTTCAGCTAAACCCCAGGGGTCATGGTGACCTTGAAATCCCCCAACCAGGCATGGTGCAAGGGCCCTGGGGTTTCTGGCCCTGCTGGTGGCAATGCTCCCTGGACCCATCTGGTTGACATCTGGGTGTGTGGCAGGTACTGGGCTAAGTCCTATAGATTAACGGTCTGATCTCCTATCTCTGTCCCTTGTTGGCATTCTCTGTGGCAGACGCGAACATGTGGCAGCTTCGCCAGTTCTCCAGCCCTCTGGCAATGAGGTGGGGCCCATCCCTAGTACTGGGCAGAAGTCACAGGATGATGCCCAGAAGAGCTGGCGCTTCCTCCCTTAGCTGTCCCTTCCCTCCTGCAGTGACCCATGTGACTGCAGAGCTTTTACCTGAGTGACGATGCAGAGCAGGGTCTCCCTGCCCACCTGTGCCGGATGGGTAGTAATAAATCCCCGGCGGGGGCGGGGGAGAAACAACCCTGTTTCAGCGTTAATTTGTTACTGCGATAGAGACAGATACATTTTCACACAGATGAGCAAAGTGACACTTAGAGAGGGTCGGTGACTCACCCAAGGTCACAGAGCTAGCAAATGGCAAGGCTGAACTTGAACACAGGCCCTGACTCCAGAGCCTGGGTCATCAACCACTACACAAGCTGCCTCCTCTCTGGGTTGCCTCCAGAAGTAAGCCCCAGTTTCTTGGCTTGGCATTCAAGGCCCTAAAAAAGCCTGTGTCCTGGCTCACCTTCCCACCAGTCCACTACACAAACCCTCGTGCAGGGTCCTTCCTCCGGGCCTCTCTGTGGGCCACTGCCCACCCCACCGGCCCTCCTGGCTGCCTTTTCCCATCTGATTTGTGTCCCAAGGCTCAGCCCTGGTCCCCCTTTCACCACAGAGCCTTTGCTGGTCCTCTGGTCCCTTCTTCCCCCTTCCTCAGTTGAGCTCTGGAGCCCTCACTGCCTTCTGTCACTGGCCCGCACACTGGCACCAGTGTCTCTGTTCTCTTGGACATGAGTGATAGCCGGAAACCAGAGATGGGACTTTGCCCGAGGCTCTCACTCACACAGCGGTGTCTAAACGGGGTGCCGCACTCTGGGGGGATAAAAGAGAACCCACGGGGCGTGAGAAAATGTTGGAACTTGTTTTTATACCTGTTTATCTCCTCCTTTTAAACTTTTGACATTTTCGCATATGTTTTAAAAATGACATATTATACTTGTATAAACACACATGGCCCTTCAGGACAATGACCATGGGCTACGGTCCCTCAAGGGACCAAATATAGCTCCTTGTAAACAGTAGGTGCTCAGTACATACTTTAGTTATCTCAGAGAGCTAGGTATGGGATGACCTAGCAAGAGATGGAAGGATGTGGCGTGCACGTGCGTGCACACACACTGGGACTGACATCTTCATGGCCCTGTCCTTGGCAGGGCAGGGACGAGGGCGGGAACGGGGGGCGAGCCATTGCCGGGATGAGGAGCGGGGGATTAGGGCAGGAGGGGGAGGACCCTGTCCGGTGGAGAGAAGCTGACAGGAGAGTGGTGGATCGTGTGAGGACGGGCCCCTGGGCAGGTGTGCTGGTTTGTTGAGCAGGGAGAGTGGAGAGGGGCAAAAGGAGCAAGCAGGAAGCCAGGCCTGGAGCAAGGCCAGTGCGGGAGCCCCCGCGTTGTGAGGAGTAATTGCAGAGAAGCCCCTCAGGCTGGAAAACCTAATGGAATTCCTGAGCAGAATGGGCCAGGGAGCAGCAGTAATAAATAGAAGTGCCATTAACGATTGTGGCTGCTGACAGGCAGGGGGGACCTGGTGCTTGAGAGGGTCAGGGAAGGGACAGGCTGAGAGGGTCCTCAGCAGCACAGAAGCCTGTCCCATCCAGGCCTGGAGAGGCACGGGCCCCATCCCGAAGTCTCCCTCGTCCTGTCCTTCCCAAGCTCTCCCTTACTCGCAGCCCATGCCCCCTCCTCGTAACGACCGGCCTCGGCCTGGCAGGTCCTGCCACGGGCCGCAGGCTTCCCGGACCTCTGGTCTCCTGTGGCCTGGGGTCCCCTTGAAAGCACTCATGCTCCTCACGCAGAAGAGGAGGAGTCATTACCACACCAAAAGCAGAAATCAGACTTTTTCCCAAGGACATAGTTCACCCACAAGAGCCTCCAACATCAAAAATTCCGATTTTTCGGTGTATGTTTTATAAGGTGCATACGAGATTAGTAAGATGGGCATCTATTTCTAAATACGTTACTAAATAAATGACTAAATGAAGAACTACACATTGGAAGTGGCGCTCAAATAGCTTTTGCAGCGGTGGGGGGTAGGTCGCAGATTAGAGATTGCTGAGTTTTGCCGGGGCGGAGGAGGTAGCAGTGTTTGTTCCTATTTTTTTTTTTTTTTTAGCTGGGGACTCGGAAGCCTAGAAATACCTGGCATCCTTCCCAGGGTTGCAAAGCCCAGGAAGGGCGGGGGTCTGGGCGGGCCACGCATTCTCGGGACTCACCTCGTCCTTGTCCACCACCTGGATGAAGAGGGGTAGGGCAAAGCCCACCTGCGCCAGCTCGGTGATGGCCACGCTGTATTCAGAGCTGTTGAACTCCGGGGCATTGTCATTGATGTCAATAACCAGGATGTTGAAGCTTGTGGTGACTGTGGCATCGGACGGGGTGCGGTCATCGTTCAGCTCTGTGCCCTGCGGGTACAGGACAAACAGGACAAACGTGCCAGAGACGAAGGTGTCATAATCCCAACATCATCATTTACGAAGGCTTTCTCAGTGCTACCTCCTGTCCTTTCTGTGAATTATCCTGTCCCCTCACCACAACCCCAGGAGGAAGATTCTGTCGTTAGCACCCCTATTTTACTGTAGACGAAACTGAGGCTCAGAGAGGTTAAGTAACTTGCATAAGGACAGTCAGAGTAGGTGGCAAACCGAGGCAGGGGGATTCCAGAACCAAGGGGACGAGGTGACGTGGTGATGACAAGACAGATTTCGGGGCTCATCAAGGGGCAAAGGGAGACTATTCAATTAGGCAGATGATAAAACCGAGGCCAAGCATTTTATGCTAGCAGGTAATCAAGACTTAATTTGGCATCTACTACGGCCCAAACGCTGTGCCAGGTGCCGTGAGGGTCTGGGTCGGGCTCAGGAAAGATGGGCTCAAATCCCTGGGTGCCTGGTCTCTGGAGCAGAGCCCCCAGGCTCCCAAATACCCATTTCCAGTTTCCTGTCCAGTCTTCTGGACCCGAATCTCTGGAGGGGAGGCCCAGGATTAAGTATCTTTCGCCAGTTCCCCGGGAGATTTGGGTTCACATCCAAGTTTGGGAACTCACCCTCACATTTTATATAAAGATGGGAAAACTGAGCTCAGGGTCCCACAGTGAGCTGGTGGTGGCGCTGGGGCCAGGGTATAGCTCTCTCCACCTGGGACTGCGTGCATCCACAGGAAGCAGGCAGAGAGGAGGGGAGGCGGAGAGGGGCTCATGGCTTGATGCGGGGTGTTAGCCCACCTCCCCCTACTGGCCCCCACGTGCACACTGGGTGGAGACAGAGGAGCCGGCTGGCCGGGGAGGGCTCGTCACTTGCCGCTGCTGCGGCCCTCCCAAGGTCAAGGAGAGCACTCAAGGGCGAGGCTGGGCTGCCTTATTCTCCTCAGGATGGAAGGGCCTCCTTCCCCAAGCCCCTCTCCTCAGTCCTTGTAGCCTCCCCTGCCTCAACCGATGGGTAGGGCTGGGGAGGGGCCCTGTGGACCCTACATCGGTTTCCCAGGCAATGGCTCTGCAAAGCACAGATTTTAATTAAAACCGGGTCTGGGTGGCAGGGGGCTGCAGAAGCCTGGGGTTGTGGCTCCACCACACCTCCAAGGGAAAGATTCCGGCAGTTTCCACCTCTCTCCGCTGTGCTGCTGCTTCCTAACCAGGGAATAGTCCCAGGGAAGCTAGAAATGGGACACACCCCAGAAACGGGATAAATGTAAGAATCTGAAGTGGCCACAATGGAGAATGGGGAATCACCAGTACCAGAAGGGACCATGGATGAGATGAGCACCTACTATGTGTCCCCTCACTCATAAAATGGGGATAAAAGTCCCAATCCTATGTGATTTTTGGCAACGGCTGTGAGGCGCCCAGCAAGGTCCCCGATGTGGCCTATGCTTGGTCAGGGTTGTTGGTTCCCGACAGTGGCCCTGGGCACGAGGCCCAGGAGTCCCCCGGGGGGGGGGGGGAGGCCAGGAGTGCCACCCTCCTGGAGCTTCACTGGGGCCACTGCTGGAGGCTGGCACCGCAAGGGGACAGCCCTCCACAAGGGCTGCAAGTGCCCGCTACCTGGCTCTCACCTTCACGGTCAGGATGAAGCCGTGGCTGTACAGGGGGTTCTCGCGGTCCAGCAGGCCGTTCAAGGTCAGCGCTCCACTGATGTAGTCCAGGGCGAAGATGCTGTTGGTGTTCCCTGCAGGACAGAGTAACATTCCAGTATGCCCGGGGCCCCGGGGCAGGGAGACGTGGGCTGCGGTGACGGCTCCTCTCTGCGCGCGGTAAGGACACACCAGTAACTTAACAAGGGCGCTGGCTCAAGGAGTAATGGGAAGTGTTCTGGAACACGCCGCCCAGGCATAGGCGGCCGGGATCCACGGAGGGACGACTTCCTGTTCTTCAGTCTTCCCCCATCTCTCCGACTGTGTCAAGGAAAACGTCTTGGTTTTGGTGCTAGTATGTCTCTGGCATCTAACACTTGCTTGTTTTCCTTTTTTAACAGAGAGGGCGGGCTTCAGGCTGGGAGCCTTCCGAAGGGCGCAGGACTCAGCCACTGCTGGGGTCTGAATGCTTGCTCCGCCCTGCTCCCCAGAATGCACATGGTGACCTCCGAAGCCCTAACACAACAGTATGAGTAGGTGGACCTTTGGGAGGTGCCTGGGTGGTGAGGCGGAACCTTCATGAGTGGAATGAGTCTCATAAAAGAGACCCCAAGAGATCCCACACCCCTTCCACCATGTGAGGACGGAGTGAGGAGGCGCTGGCAACGAACCAGGAAGAGGGCCCTCCCCTGACCATGCTGGCGCTCTGATCCTGGGGTTCCCAGCCTCCAGAAGAGAAATACGTGTTGTTCATCAGCCACACGGCCCCTGGTGTTTTGTGCTAGAGCCCGAGTGGATGGAAGCAGAAGCCCAGTTTCGTTGATTATTTTTATGCTCCTTTTCTATTCTAGCCCATTCTATCCTATTCTGATTTTCTACATAGTGGTGGTACAATTAACTCCCTTGTGCAACAGATATAGGTTAAAAACCTAATTCGATTTTAAGAGGAACATTTATTTTAAATAATGATTAAACCTTGAAGTACAGGGGCGCCTGGGTGGCTCGGTCGGTTAAGCGTCCGACTCTTGATTTGAGCTCAGGTCATGATCTCGCCGTCTCGTGAGTTCGAGCCCCGCACTGGGCTCCGTGCTGAGCTTGCTTGGGATTCTCTCTCTCTCTGCCCCTCCTGCCTCATATTCACGTGCTCCCTCTCTCTCTCTCTCTCTCAAAATAAATAAACTTAAAAACACCTTGAAGTACATATTTAAAGTACTGGCAAAAATCATACACAGGTGACACTGGAGCAGACAGAGGCCTCTGTGTCCACCCCTCTCTCCCCCACCGACTTCATTTTATGCTTCCCCCTACAGGCACCCGTGTCCCCCCAGGGGCCTCCCCATGTCCATTCCTGCCTCCTCTTGTCTCCGTGTCCACCTTCCTCTCTCGGCCGCACCTCCTATCCTCCCACACAGGGCCACCCCTCCTCCTCCTCCTCCAGGAAGGAGGCCCTGCTTCTTTGGCTGACCCTCCGTGCTCACGGGCAGTCGCCACCGCTCTATTTGCTCTCCCACTGCCCCCTGTGTGTTCATGCGGTCTTCCTGGCCAGCCTGAAGAGGGGGGCCGTTCATGACTGTCCCTCAAGGAGCCTGGCCAGTGCTGGGCACCCAGTGGCAAACATGGTTCCTAAAGAATCGCTGCCCCCAGCCCACTGGGGCCCCCCACACTTGTCCTAGTGCCTTTCCCACCAGGCCGCGAATTCACTCGGGCAGATCCCAATTCCACTCTTCTCTAGTCCTCGTTAATCAGTTTGTTGGCTCATTCACACGCGCACACACTGCCATTCATTCACAGCCTCAGCGATCTCCAGGGCAAGCATCCTGTGGCCAGGCCCCACGCTTGGTGCTGTGCGAGATGCGAGGGTCAGCCTGTCGGGATTCCTGATGCTGAGGCACTTGCAGCCTGGTAACGGGGCTTTCACATGTAGGAGAATCAGCACCTCTGAGTTCACAGCAGGAGAGACTGTTCACACAGAGGAAGGCTCAAGGAAAGAAAGCTTCGTGGAGGAGGTGGCATTAATTCCCTGCACCACCATGCAGCAGCTGTGTGACCGTGGGCAACTCACCTAACCCCTTTGTGTCTTGGTCTCCTCATTTGTAAAATGGGGATAATAATAGATTTAGCTCATAAGGTCATGACAATTAAATGAGTGTGAAAAAATATACATATGCAGGCTTGGAAGAGTTCCCGGACAAAGTACTCACTTAGTATGGCTTGAGCTGGGCCCTGGACCATCGGTGGGCAGGACTGGGGAAGGGATGGATGGACACTGTTATTCCATAGGTGTGAACTAATCCTCAGGCCTTCAACACACACAGGTAGAAACTCCCACCATCTCCTCGCTCGCCCCTTGCCCGTCTCTAAAGGGATCTGTGCACAGTTAGGGGCTCATTTCATCTCTTTGATCAACCAAGGAAAGCACAAAGCAGACAATTTCCTCTTCTAACTTTAGACTTTGGGACAGGGACTGCTCTCGGCCAACCCTCTGCTGGTTGGCAAGGCATCCCACGTCTACCAGGCTGGTGGCTAGAGGCTGTCCTCCGCTGCCTTCCCAGCTGCAGGGGTTGGCTGAGGCAGGGGAGAGACAGCTGATGACTGCGGAGTCCGTGCAGGTCTCATGTCACTCTCAGGCTGTGGGCTTTGGGGACTCTGATGTGGAGCCTGGCCAGGGAATGGATGTCACTGCAGCCTCCCCCTTGTCTAGAGCGTCTTCCTGTAGCCACAGAGAGACCTGGGTACCTTCCTGCTGAGTGTGTGGAGTGGGGAGGACGGGGCTGCAAGGAGTCATAGACATGCATGAATGTAAGGGCTTTTTCTTTAGCCAGGACTTCTGCTGCTGGGGAAACAAGGGGATACCTGCTTTCATCTGTTTGTCATTAGCTAATCCATTCAACAATTACTGAGCTCCTGTGATGTGCCAGGGACACATTCTAGCAGGGGATGCAGCCCTCACCACGTATTCCCATCACAGGGGGATCAGTGTTGAGGTGGGGTGAAGCATGGATGGCGCAGGTGGGGGCTGGGTCCTCTGAGCCCCTAATACTGAGCCGAAGGGCTGCCCTGGGGCAACACCTCAGACCCTCTTGCCACCCATCAACACCCCCCCCCCAACATGGGCCCCACCTCCCCAGCTCCCAGGGCTAGCATCCCATCATTCCGAATTTCCATATAAATTTATTCTTCCCAATAAAGGAACCTATCAAATGTTTAACTAAATGTGATTCAATTTTTATCTTTGCAAGATTTTCCCTATAAATCATTCACAAACCAGAAGCCCCTTGTTGAAGGATGTGCTTTGGTTTTTGGTTTGAAAAATGGGGTTTTCAACCCTGGAGCACTCAGTTGGGCTGCCCCACTGAGACCTTTGCCCCAATCATGGCCACACTGCCCATCCCCGACCTGAAATCTGTCTCCAGCACATAAAATATCCCCTCCCCCAACCCTGGCATCTTCTCCAACAAACCAGCAGGCAAATACTCTCCAGCTGGTACACATTCAAGCTCGGGGACCGTCCCCCAACACACACACACACACACACACACACACACCCTTTTCCCCCATATCTACCTCACCCTCCTGCCAAGTATGAATCACTAACTCCCAGGACGGGTTATACCCAGGGAGCTGACAGGGCCACCTGAGTGAGCCACTGGCTCTGATGGTCTCCTGTCACCATCGATGGCAATAGCAGGACTCCCTGGGATGCTGGTTCAGGCATAGACGGGAGGCGAGCCCTGTGCCCCAAGCAGTGGGGGCCAAGGGCAGGGCTCATTCAAAGACTGATGGATTGATTAGATCACTCATTCGATCGAGTTCATCTTGAGCCCCCACTGTGTGCAATGTGCTAGAGAATCCACAGAGAAAAGCAGGCGAGGTCCATGCCTTCAGCCTCACAGCAAAGATCGACAGTGATGATATAATCATGCTATTGAACGTGTAACTGAGTACCTGCTGAGCTCAGGCCCCCGAAAAAAAGCAACACGGCAACATGGCGTAGAGACGTGGTTAAGATTATGCTCTCGGGAGGCAGACCGTATGGGCTCGGACAGCTCTGCTGTTTGCTAGCTGGGTGACCTTGGTCAAGTTACTTAACGTATTTGGATGATCTTGGTTTCCTAGTCTGTAAATTGGGGGTAATAACAGTACCCACCCCAGAGTGTTGTTGCAAGGACTAAATGAGTGGATACAGTGTCTGGCGCAGAGGAGGTTCTCGACATGGGTTGGCCACCTGTACTTGCCCAAGGTGACACCACCATGGATCCCTTGCTCCACTCCCAGCCTCATCCCATGAGCCTGTGCCTAGAGCTGTTTGCCCAGCAGGAGCACTGAGCCAAGCCTGTCCTCTTGCCAGGAGGGCCTCACAATGAAAAGCTCCTGTGTACAAGCTGGCAGCCCTGAGGCCAAGGCCATGGTCCACAGGGCATCTCACCAGGGCTCTGGTCTCAGGGTGGGTCACCACTTCCTTACTCCTCTCCCTTAGCTCCCCTCCCACCATCCTCCCTTCCCCAGGGGGCTGTGGGCTTGGCAGCCACACAAACAGGTTTCTCTGCTGCCCTGGAAGCTGATACCACCCCATCAGCCCTCTGGTCTCCCAGACTTTCTTTATCCAAGTCCCATGGGGACTGGGGGGCCAGGGGAGGCTTCCCGGGAACGCCTTTCACCTGTTCAGCCCACGCTGCTGAGCAGAAGGGCAGCGGTTTCCCCTGGGTCGACAGGTGCTGTCCATGGTGCCTGTGCATAGACCTGGTTGGGGGGGGGGTGGTTCTGGGATGCAGTGGGGCCTGCACGCACCTCAGCACCCTAAGGGTTCTGGGAACTGGTGATTCAAGGCATTCATAAAAGAGAAGAAGCAGGTCATTACCACCCTGCCAGTTCTCTTGGGGGGCAGCCACCTCCTCTAATAGCTCCAGGTACCAAGACCTCTTCAGATTCCCAAAAGGAAAGCTGGGGCGGGTGTGGGGGAATGTGAATAGAGTCTGCTAAAGCGTGAAAGGCTGCCGAGGGGAGAGTCCCAGCCTTCTTTCCCCTATTCATTAAAAACAGTAGCTAGTACTTACTGAGCAGTTCCATATGCCAGGCACCGGGGCTCGGCCGTTTGCACAAGCATATTACTTACTCCTCACCATAACTTAGTAAGAACATAGCCCATGTCGCATGTGAAGACGCAGGCTCAGACATTAATAGCTTGTCCAAGGTCACATGGCTGCTAAACGGCCTGCATGAAAGTACATTTATGTCTCTCTTCCTTGCCCCGCAGGCATTGGCCCTGCACCACACTGGCACCCACTCTACACCTGGCCCTGTGCTAAGTGATACACAAGAGATCATCATCCTACATAGAAAGGGTGGTAACAAAGTTGCTTTTTTCCCCTCAGCAGGGAGTCCTAGGTAAAAACAGTGTACGTTTCCCAAGTTCTAGATCAATTCCTCCAGGGCAGATTTATGTAGCAGCAGAATGCCCACATGTAGATGTCCCCCCCCCCCCCGCCCTGTGGTGGCCAGGAGGGCCTACGGCGGGGACCAGTGGGAAGGCAGGGCTGCAGGCAGGAGCTGTCGGCACCAAGGTGGTGACACACAAACGGCACTGGCAAGGCTACCTTTAGGGCAGACCTAAAGGTCCAGCGAGGATGAGCAGGAGAATTTAGATAGGTGGCAGCCGGGAAATTGTATAGCACCAGGTGCCCGGGGGCACGAGAGGAGGAGGTTCTGAGAAAGAGATGGTCAGTAGGGACAAGCAGTGCCGAGAGAGGCCAGGGAGAAGGAAGATCCCAGCACAGGCCACGGGATGGATCTTCAGATGCCCCCAGAGGTCAGACTGTGAGACTCTGCGGGAAGGTGGGGCACAGATGTGGGGACAGTGAGTGCAGGTGCCGATGCACAGGGACTGAAATAACTAGGAGAGAAATGGCAGCTAGAGGGCGCAGCTGAGTCAGGCAAAGGGCTTCTGTGTTTCATAGCAGGGCAAAGGCAGGAGGTGGTGGTGGGAGAGGGAAGCGGGATGGAAGGAGGAGGGAGAGGGAGGAGGTCAGATGTGGGGAGTAGAAGGCGCAGCTCTCTCTTTGGGCCGCGGGGGGGGCTCACCCGCCCACATCCCTGTTTCCCCGAGGCTGGCAGCCTCTCCCCTCCCCCAGGCGCCCCTGCTCCAAGGCCCTGCCACCTCTTGTCCCCTTGTTATCTCCCTGGCAGCATCCTGACCCACAGCGAGCCAGGTCTGGGAGGAAGGCAGTTTAGCGAGTGGCTGATGGCGCGTGTGGGAACACAGGCGTGACTTTCAATCGCTTTGTCTGCTCCGCTGGGCTAACAGCAAACGGGCCTGCTGGCCTCCGAGTTAAAGGAAAACCGATGGCTTCCACCCTGGCCCTTCTTGTTCTTAAGATCCACCTCTAAGGTCACAGGCCTCAGGAAGCCAATCCTGGGGGCTGTACCCCCTCACACTCGCTGAGCCCCAGCACTGGGCTAGCACCCTGGGCACTATCCTGAGCTGTGGGGAGTCCCTGGTTCTCACGGCAAGAGTCAGTGTGGCTGAGGATAAGGGCCACGGTCTCTCACTTCTGTCCCCCACGGCATGATGCTCGTTACATATTTGTTGGAGGCCTGGTGTTTCGCTCCCCACTCTGCGGCGACTGGGAAGGGTCAGTGAGCACACACACTAGGCCGGGGCATGCTTCAGGCCTGGCCTTGCGCTGGGGCCATGGAGGGAAGAAAAGAAAAAGGCCCTGCTTATGAGGAGCTCAAGAGCTGGCTGGACTTCCGGGCATGAACATCCATCCACTCAAATGCCGGTGTCTGAATGGAGGAAGGAGGCCCATGGGATGCTGATCCCTCACCTGGCCTCTGGGCTGGTCCCCTCACCCTCCTCAGGTCCCGGGGCAGGAACCCTTCGCAGGGAAGAGAGCAGATCGGGGATTTGCAGCCCCTTCTCTCCGGGGGTGGGGGGGTCTCTCTTGTAGTCCCGGTCTCTGCCTGGAGCCTATTACATCAACACCCAAGTGAAGAGACCACCTACCGTGCACAGCATGAAAAAAGACCTAGGTGCCGGCAACAGATCTGCCACTTACCAGCTGGGAGACCTCCTGCACACTGCTAATTCCTCTGAGCCAAACTCCTCATCTGCAACATGTGTAGATAACAGCCCCCCCCCCCCAACCAGGCTGTGCGAGGATCAGGCGTGATCCTGTGTATAAAGCACCCGTTGTGGGGCCCGGCACATAGTAGGTGCACGCTTTGGTTCCCGCTCCTCCGTTCCCTGCTGTGCCTGCCTCTTGAACGGAAGAAACAAACCAGGTCATTCCCAACCCTGTGGCCCACCTCGCCCAGGAGGAGTTGTGAGTGGTTCTCTGTAACGGCCAACACGTACTGCGCCTGGTACCGCGCACTGTTTTTGCGTGCATTATCTTTTTCACATTTTCACATCCCCCCTGCCCGTGAGATAGATATCTTCATCCCCATTTTACAGCTAAGGAGCCTGAGGCACAGAGCAGTTAAAAATAGCCGGCCCCTCAGGTAGTGGGGGGGAGGGGAGAGGGAGCAGAGTTAAACTCCGCTCTCAGGAGGCTAAAGAGTTCACGTCTCACAGGCCCTGGATTTCCCCTCCTCCAGTGCTCGGGGTAGCCCATGAAACAGCCCCATGTGCCCAGTGGGGCAGGCTGGCCCCCGGCCCCACCACCGGCCGGTCTGACTGTATTGCCATACACTGAAAACCGGGAGTCAATCCGAGATGTGGGTTTGGGCAAGATGCCTTATGAATTAAAAATTGTTCCTTAGCTGCCTGCTGACAAAAGGGGCCGGCGTCCTGGGGGGCACGGGGGCCGGGCTGCATTCAACGGCTCCACGATCAGCATATGGCCACCAGCGGTGTGGGTTACTTCTGCTCTCAACCAGGGGAGGGGACACAGGCTGAGAGCTTGCTGCCCCGCTGAAGGACCCTGGAGGAGGTGGGGGCGGGGAACGAGGCTGGCCTCCTTCTCCAAAGCTTCTGCTGAAGCCCCTGCGGGCCTCTCCCTGCAGACCCCCCAGGGTGCGTGATCCACATTCGGGCCTCAGCTCCAGTGTCACCTCCTCGGAGGAGCCCTCCCTCTTCCCTGCGCCAGCCCCTCCCACCCCTTCCTTCTCCACTCTGTTAGCCTGTTTTATTGCCTTCAGGACACTTCTACTTTCCGAACCTCTCTTTTCATCATTTATGTGTTTGCTTATTGTCTGTGTCTCCTCACTGCAACATAAGCCCCAGGAGAGGAAGGACCGGTTTCCCCAAGTGACCAGCTCATGGGTCGTAGGTGCTCAGTAAATGTTTGAGCGAACGAATGGACTGACATAGGAATGTCCGGGGGCCATGCTGAGGCTAGTGTAAAAGGTGGGGCAGAACGGTACTGGCGTGACTTGTTTAATGTTTTTTAACGCTTATTTATTTTTCAGAGAGAGAGAGAGAGAGAGAGAGAGAGAGAGAGAGCGTGAGCTGGGGAGGGGCAGAGAGAGGGAGACACAGAGTCTCAAGCAGGCTCCAGGCTCCGAGCTGTCAGCCCGGAGCCCGACGCAGGGCTCGAACTCATGAACCGTGAGATCATGACCTGAGCCGAAGTCGGACGCTTCACCGACTGAGCCACCCAGGTGGCCCGGCACTGGCGTGACTTGTAACGTCAGGTGTCACGGAGGCCATAATGCTCCGGGGCTCTGCGGAGGGATCAGCCGGTTAGCGGTTTCAATGGGGGCTGTCGTCGGCTCCTGATGCAGCCATCATGGCATGTTTGCTCGAGCTGAGTGCATCTCAGCTAATTGCAGCTACTGCCGTCCAGTCAGGAAAGACAAGCCTCAGTCCCTCAGGGAGGTGCGAACAGCAGTCGCCTTGTTTCGCGGGCATTTCACAGAACGACGGTTGTCATCAAGCTCACTTAAACCAACAAATGATTACCTCTCCTAATAAGACCACAAACTGGACTCTGATTAATTTGCTAATAACTGGCTCCCATGTAGGAAACATTAACCCGAGTAGTCAAGGGTAGTAAAACTTATTACGCAGGGTTGCTGGGGTTCAAACGATGGGCCTCTCACCCACGGCAAGCAGTGCACGGCTCCCTGCAAAACAGGTGCTTCCGGCAGGCGGGCTCCGGGCCTCTGCGGGCACTTCAATGGGGATCGGTAAAACATCGCCAGGGGTTATGGCTGGGATCAGAATCTCCCCATTTCCTGCACAACCTTTTCTCTTCAACCCCATGTGCCTATGTTGTGCAGCCACCAGGATGTTCACCAAGGTGCCTGCTTCATAAAGAAAATTAGCAACAACTCCATGTCCAGGAATAGGATGAAATAAGTTAGTATATGAAATTCGGTCAGCCACTAAAAATCGTGCTGCAGAAGAGAAGTTTGTGACTTGGAAAGATGGACGTTTAAGACATGTTTGTTTTTAATCTTTATAAATAATTTCTGAGAGAGAGAGAGAGACAGAGACAGAGCATGAGCAGGGGAGGGGCAGAGAGAGAGAGAGGGAGACACAGAATCGGAAGACAGGCTCCAGGCTCCGAGCTGTCAGCACAGAGCCCGACGCGGGGCTCCAACCCACGAATGGTGAGATTGTGACCTGAGCTGAAGTTGGACGCTTAACCAAATGAGCCACCCAGGTGCCCCAAGACATGTTTGTTTTTTAAAAAAGAGTCACAAAATAGCATAGTTCAGTAAGACACTGGTGATTTGTCGTTGCGGGTACTGCTCTATGTGCCGCAGGATATTTAGCGGCGTCGCTGACCTCTCGGGTACCAGTAACACCCCGTCCCCAAGTCGAAACAACCAACATGTCTTCAGACATTGCCAAATGTCCCCAGGAAGGCAGGGGGAGTGGGTAAGTGTGTGGCTATCACTCCCGGATGAGAACCGTTGCTCTAGAATTGTGTCAATGTTTTCCTCTTGACTTACTTGAATTACATGCGTTAAAAAAACAAAGTTAATACAAGTTCCTTTAAAGAATAATCCCCAAACTTCTAGACCGAGATGACGGCTGTACAACACTGTGAAGCGTCTTAATGCCACCGAATTGGACACTTTAAAATGGTGATTTTTAGGGGCGCCTAGCTGGCTCAGTCGGTTGAACGTCCGACTTTGGCTCAGGTCATGATCTCGCAGTTCGTGGGTTCAAGCCCCGCATCGGGCTCTGTGCTGACCGCTCAGAGCTTGGAGCCTGCTTGGGATTCTGTCTCTCTGTCTCTCTTTGCCCCTCCCCCTCCTCTGCTCGTGCTCTCTCCCCCTCCCCCCCTCAAAAATAAATGAACATTAAAAAAATAAACACAATGGTGACTTTTAGGTTATGTATATTTGAGCACACACAAAAAACTCCCAGGGTTTGCTGACATGCGTCTATGTGTTCTAAGTTGGTGCCAGTTGTGGGCTCATTTGTAAATGGATCTGCCTTAATGAGGAACTCTTCAACCTGTGTGACTGGCGTTCGGACAATCTGCTGAACTTAATCTCCCCGTGGACCGGGGCGTCTCCTGCCTTGGTTGCTGGGGCACCAGCCATGGCGAAGAACAGCATTTGCTCAGAGGAGTTTGCAAGGCTCTGGAGAGGCCGAGCAAGTGCTGGATGGCGTCTCTGTTCCCAAGTGGCATCCAGTCTAGATGAGAAAATGGGACCCGTGCCCCAATGGTGCCCAGCCCTGATGAGGGCAGCTCATGGGGGCTGGTGTGGGAAGAGCTCTTTCACTGGGCCTTGGAGGGTGGATCTGGGTAAGCACGGAGGGGAGAAGGCCTTCCTGTTTGGGGTCTAGCAAGCAGAAGCGGGGGGGGGGGGGGACAGAGTAATCCTTTCACGGTGGGGGGAACAGCTGGAGGAGCAGGGCTCACACGCAGTGGTGTTAGGAGCAGCTGACCTCAGGAGGTGGGAGCCTTGAACGCCAGGTAAGCAGTTTGGACTTGCATCCTACGGGGAGTTTCTGGAGGCAGGAAGGCCTGTTGCTGATGGGGGCATGGAATGGGTGATGGCAGCGACAAAAGGAGTGACGACAAGGGCCATCTATGGTGTGCCAGGCCAGGTTCTAAGCACTTTGCATGTATCTGTCCATTAAGCTTCATGGAAATTCCACATGTAAGTCATCATCCTCCTCATCATTCCCACTGTTAGCATTCTCCCCATTTTACAGGTGAGGAAACCAAGGCACATAGAGACTACGTGAATTGCCTGAAGTCACACAGCCCATAAGTGGCAGAGCCAGGGTTGGAGGCCAGGCAGACTGACTCCAGGCCCTGTAAGCCTTAGTGCACAGGCCAGGCTGCCCGCAAGAGATGGGGGAGATACGTGCCTCCGCCCACTGGCCGGGTGCTTGGCCTGTCGGTTCACACGTGCCAGCTCACTGGATTCTCACAGTGCTTTCTGAGACTCTGTTATCTGCTCTCCCAATGATCAGATGAGGGGACTGAGGCTCGGTCAGGGAGGTGACATATTCAAGGACTCATGGTTACTCAGAGACCATGCTGGGATTAGAACAGGGTGATTCGGGTCTCAAATGTCCCTCGTGGCTGCTGTGGCCTCTCCTGTGTGGGTCTGAGGACTGGCTGGCAACGATCAAGGAGAGAAGGAGAGAGCAGGGCTCCAGATGCCCCAGGAACCCGCCTGCTCGCTTGCCTTGAGCCTGGCTGCTTCCACGGCCTCCGGCAGGTGGCCTGGAACATCCAGTCCTACCCTCAACTGGAGGCCCTCCCCAGCCAAGACTGGGCGCCAAGCTGCACCGGGTCGCTCGGCTGTGTTCCCCGGGGGGCCGCCTGTGCTGCCCGAGGCTGGGCCCGGCCCACATAACTCACCTGAGGCTTGGCACTCAGGAGGGCGTCAGGGCTCTGGGAGATTTACGGGCTCCGATAAAGCCATCTCAGCCCTCGCATAAGAAGCGTGTGATATTTGATGATCTGAAAGGCCTTGTCCCGGAGCGGGAGTGTGTGGTGGGGGGAGGAGGGGAGACACTTAAGAAAACAAAGAGGACAGTGATCAGATGCCCAAGGAGATGGAAGCCGGGGGGCGTGTGCGCGGTCAGCCCGCGGGCCGCCATCCCCTCCTCCAGCACCTCTGTGCTGAGCCAGCAGCGGGACGGGGTAAAGACAGGTGCAGGGGAAGGGGTATCTTGGGCAGTGGGGGCCCCACAGACCACCTACCACACCACTGAGCCCCTAGGTGCCGAGCACAGGTTGGGGGCAGGGGTAATCCCCCCAGGTGCCCACATTCTAATGAGGAAGACTGGTCACCTCCAGGAGAAGGACAAAACCTATACCTGATGACTGAAGACGCGACATGAAGTTAGGAGACTGGATTCATACTTGTGGGCCTCTCTGAGCCTCGGTTTCCTCATCGTGGGTGAGAATACCTGCCCTGTTTGCAGGCCTGTTTGGAGGTTCAATGACATAAGGGATCTGAAAACGCTTTACAAGCGGTAAGGTACTGAACCCATGTCAGGGTGGTGTCAAGGATGGCGACGCAAGCATCTAGGGGCAGGTGCGACTAAGCGGTGCCTGGAACTGGATGGCGTCAGGCAGAAAAGACCTCGGGAAGGGGACAGGGTGGGGCTCCAGACCAGTCGCAGGTGCGCGCCCAAGCCTGCGGAACGAGGAGGCTTGGCGACAGGAACCTCCCCTCCGATCCTATTTCCCGGGGTCTAACCTTGTCCTCTAAATGCCACTTGCTCCGTGTTCTTGCCTTGCTGTCGCCATGATCTCGTGGGAGAACCGGCATCAGAGAGCCCCGAGTGGGAATCCCGGCTCCACTACTTCCAGCCATGTGACTTTGGGCAAATGACTTCGCCTGTCTGAGCCTCAGTTTCCTCACCTGCCGACCAGAGATAAGGCTAGAATTTGCCTCCTGGGGTTGCTGGGAGGATTTAGGGAGCCCACGAGCACGAAGCCGGCTCACAGCAGTCCTCCTCGAGAGTGGCTGAGTCCTCCCATCTCCCCCGCCACCTCCCCTCCGCGACTGCTGATCTTGACACTCCCACAGCTGCCCCCCCTCCATCCCCAAGTACTGCAAGTTCTGGAGTGAATGACTTTCAAATCTGGGAAGGAGAGCCCATCACACACACCTTGAGCTGGGTAATTTATGAATCAAATTGTGCTCCGTCAGGGCTCCGCGGCCCAGAAATAGATGTGGTCGGACGAGGTTCAGGGAGCCAGCCTCAGACACAGTTATCTTCATAGAAACTGGCCACCAGCGGGCAGAACCGGCCTGGACGACTGACCTTGAGGGGCTCCCTGGGGGACTGCGAAGCCCCCATCAGCCTGGCCCCTGTTCTGAGTCCTGAAGAGAGGACAGAGACCTGCCTGACGCTCGGGAGGACAGCTGGTGACCCTGGGCAAGTTACTCAACCTCTCTGGGCTTCAGGGTCCTCCCTCGTTTCAAACGGATAGGCTTCCCTTCGGCGATGGTTTTTCAAATGTCTTTGTTTTGGTCCAGACAAAATCTCGCACAGAACCCCAGGATATAAAACCGTCAAGGACAGAGCTGACTGCCCTGGCTGAGGCAGATGACGGGGAGACGTGTCCCTCCTGAGCACCCTCCTCGCCCACAGAGGGGGCCCCAAGGGATGGGGCTAGAGGCTGGGGGCTCAGGGAACTTGGAAGTCCCCATGGACTCTCTGAGTTTTAAGATTCCATGACTGTCTACGCGTGTATCCGCGGGGATGCACGGGGCCTGACATCACGCCCTGTAGGTCATCCTAGGTCATCCGAGGACCAAGAGACATGGAAGACCAGACAGGTGTCGTTCTTGAGGTTCGGAGGATTCATGTCTTCATCTGGATCTGACCTTTTCGAAAGGGGCACAGGTTGCAGTGCCTAAGACCAGGGTTAAAATATCAGCCCCGCTGCTCACAAGCTGTGTGACTATGGGCAAGTTAACTACACTCTCTGGGCTTAAGCTCCCTTGGCCGTAAGAGAGGAGGGATAATACTTATCTCGCAGAGCCAGTATGAATGCAAAAGCTGGTAGGGCCTCTATTTAGTCCTGCACAGTGGCCAGCACGTAGCAAGTACTCAATAAATATTAGCCGTGGCTGTAAGTTGTTCTAGAAAAAGGACACTTAGCACTTGGTGCATCCTATGCTGCTTCATCCTCATGGGGACCCCACTGATGAGTAACTGATGTGGGAGGCTGATTTGTCCCCAGTCCTGTGGCTGGTAAGTGACTGAACTGAAATGTGAACCCACAGCCTTTAATGCCAAAGCCCGTGTTCTTTCTCCTCCTCCTCCCCAGACACCCGGCTTCTAGAAGGCCCCAGCAGGAAAGCCCCAGACTGTGCCAGGCATAGTTTCCCAATGTTGGAGGGTTTTCCGGCATCTGGTCAGTGACTCAGATTGTAACATCAAAGCAGATATTTCTGGTCAGGGAAAGTCTAGGGGAAATAACTACCAATTTAGAGCAGTATAAAACCCACCCATCAGTGTGGAAAACATAAAAAAAAAAAATCTTGTGTTCTACTGAAAATGGGTCAGAAATCATTATGTCCCCAAGAAAAGAAGGCACATTTGTCCTCTTGGGTAGGAGCCCCTAATCTGAAAACAAGAAGGTCAGGTTTTCCTACAGGGTATCTCCGGGAACTCTGAGGCACGGGATAGAGGAAAAGCCAACTTTGTAAAAGTTCTGAGATCAAAAAAAGTTTGGAAACACTGAACAGATATCTTCACCGCAGGACTTGTCAGAGCCTTTCATGTGCCAACGTGCACTGTGATTTGCCAGGACAAGGATGTTGTGATACAATGTCTCTCTAACTTATTTGGCCAGAGAGCCTTTTTTCTAGACGCTCTCTTGAGAGGTGGTAGGGGAAACCCGCTGAGGTAACTGAAGGTGTAAAAAGGGCTGTTCCCGCACTTACCCTCTAGCGGGGTCTCTGAGCACTCAGGTTAGATGCATACTGCGTCAGAGACGCAAGACGGTTGGGGGCGTAAAAGCTCATCCGGTTCAAACTGCTCCATCTCCCCTGGGGAACCGAGGGCCAGGAATGGGGAGAAGCCTGGCCAACATCACACGGCGTGTAAGAGGCGGAGCTGGGTCTGACGGGTCAACCTCCAGTCTGGTTCAAGTCTGGGCCCACGGTCGGATGTGGGTCCCAGGCCAGTGGTGGGTCTCCCGGCAGCTGTGGGGACCACACTTTTAAGAAGGAAAGCGTGTTCACCGTGGACAACTTCGAACATACTCAAATGTGGAGACGAGCACAACGGAAGCCCTCTGTACCCATTACCCAGATTCGACCACCATCAGCATCGTGTCAATCATTTACAAAACTCCCCCCCCCCCACCGCCATCGATTTCTAGAGTTATGACAGCAAATTCGGCTCATCCTTAAATACCGTATACGTCTCTGATAAGGGCTTCTTTAGTCATTATCACACGGACCAAAACGAACGATTCCTGGTGGCACTTGAGACACAGTCCATATTCAAGCAGGGACCCCAATTTTGAAGCCACGATAGGATTAGAGGCTTTAACCCTTTGTCCTCAGTCCTCGGGGCCCAAGCCTCTGAGATGACTGAAAAATGAGAGAAACCTCGTAAAGTTCCATTTCCTAACCGCGAACCAAAGCGAGGGCAAAAAAGATCAGGAACAAATGGGGCAAAACGTCATCTGGGTGGGGGAACACAAAAGGGCGTGTTGTATCAGGTTCTGGACTTTTCTCGACATGTACTATTTCACATTTGCCAGTGATCCTGGCCCTGCTTCTCTGACGAAGGCCAGGGGTCCCGGACAGGGTCGTGGCGGGTGAGGGGACAGCCCGAGGGTCAGGCCTACACGTCACATTGTGTGCCCAGGTCCCGGCCCAGCGCCCCGCGCCGAGTGGGTGCTCAGCACGCTTGATGAGTGAGCCCAGCTGGACAGGGAGGGGTGTCCCGAGATGTTCCCATCCCCTTGGCTCGCACAGGCAGGAGCTTCTGCTGAGCAAGCAGGAAACAGGAGAGACGTCCTTGCCTTTTTTGGCCAAGGAGGGTCAGCAACCAAAATCTCTGCAAAGACTCTGACCATGCAGGGTTGAGAGAGAGAGAGAGAGACAGCCACAGGTCAGGGGTCTGGGTCCTTCTCGCGGGGCCGCCCTCAGGCGATGTGGCTGGGGTCCTCTCAATGACAAGGGCTGCTCTGGGCCGCAGACCCACTCCCTTGGCAGAGGGAGGTTTCTCTGGGAAGCATCCCAGCACTGCTAAGGGGATGGGCACCCTCCGGCGCCCCCCACTCCAAGCTCTGTGAACACCCCAGACACTTCCGGAGGGGGAAGGGGAGCGTAGAATCTCGCTGCAGGCAGATGGCGTTTTTGGGGGGGGGGTGTTTGCAAGCCTGAGACCCAGGGCCCACGGGAAAGAGGAACGGAGTCCTTCGTGGAGGAAGCCCCTGGCCCTGTCCTTGGCACCAAGCAGAGACTCAGAGCCCTAACGCCACCTCCGTCAGAGCCAGAAGGGAGGGCAGTCTCTGATCTTCAACCCCCCAACCTCTGCCCAGATGTCCTGCCCACTCCCCCTCCCAGCACTCAGCCCTGAGCCGTGCCAGCTGTGAGCCCCAGCCTGCGGCTCCCCTGACGGAAGGTGACTTATGGCTTTAATTAACCAGTGCCGGGTGTGAGCCTCAGGAAGGAGCCAGCCCACCAGGCTCGGTGCCTGTCGGACACGGGGGTGCCAAGCTGGCGAGGAAGGTCCCGCATGCTTCCGCGCTATCCCGGGCTCTCTCCGGGCGAGCCCCAAGCTCTCCCTTCACTTCTGGGGTGCCCACGGCCTGGGCCCCTGCTCTCGAGGGCGGGGTGAGATGAACTGGGGGTGTGGATGAGGCAGGGTGCGAGGGAGGAACGGTGTGAGGCTGGCCCCCCACAGAGCTTTGTCTCGAGCTGCCAGAGAGGCGGGGGGGGGGGGGTGGTGGTGAGGAACGGTTGTGAGTGGCTGGGCGGACAAAGGGACAGAGCCTGGGACAGCTGACACGAACACTCCAGATTCTCTCTCACCTCGTCACCACAGTGGCCTTCCAGCTGGCCTCCCCGCTTTCTCCTCTTGACCCTCTCCAGCCCAGGCTCCGCCATTCTCTGATCTTTTAAAGACCTGACCACAGATCAAGTTACTCCACTGCGATGTCTTCCCAGCGCAAATGGAATGAATCTCACCGCCTCATCCGGGTCTGTAAGACCCTAAATGATCCATCCCTGTCCAGCTCTCTGAATTTCCTACACCCAATCCTCTATTCCCCACCACACCCTACCCTCGTCCAACCTCTCTGGTGTCCTGTTTCTTAAGACACACCCAGCTCATTCTTACCCCAGGGCCTTTGCATATGCGGTGTCCTCTGCCTGGAACTCTTTTCCCCCTCAGTTCTACATGGCTGCCTCCTCCACTGTTGCTCAGGGCTCTCTTAATGTCACCATATCAAGGAGGTTTGCCCCAACCACACCGCCAAGTCGTCCCAGCTCGGTCACTCGCCAATCTGTCCCCAACCCACCAGTGTTTTATTTTCTTGCAAGGACCTATCAACTCTCTAAAATCATCTCATGCATTGATCGGTTGGCTTACTTTCCACTTTCTGTTTTCCTTATTAAACTGTAAGTTCCACGAGGGCAACAGCTTTATCCGTCTTCTTCGTATTATATCCCCAAAGGCTGGCACAGGAGAGGCCCTGATAAATATTTGTGAGTAATCAACTTAGCTCAAAGTCTGGGACAAGCTCCCCAAATGGCCCAGCAAGCTCGAGGCAGAGCCAAATAGACCAGAAGCGACTACCATGACCTCCAGGACCATGTCCGCCCCCCCCCTTCCCCTCTGTGCATGGCAGGGGAGCTGCCAAACCCCCTACTCCCTTCCCCCCCATAAAAGCCCCCTTGGGAGGCAGGCTCTGAGGACTCCCGCTGGGGGCTTTGAGGAGGACTCTGACTTCCGGGCAGAGCAGGGGAGTGGGGCTGGGGGAGAAGTAACCGTGGGGAGGGTGGGGCAGAGTGGCTGAGAGAGCTGGCCTGGGAGACAGGCCCTCCCCTCACTGCTCTGGGCCTTGCTTTTCCCATTTGTGACTCAGAAGGGTGAGACTGGGTGCCACGTGGGTCCCTGTGGCCCGTGGCAGGTGAGCCCCAGGGAAGCTGGGCCCCCAGTGTTGGGAGAAGGACCTGGATGGGCAAGGGGACAGGAGGTAGCACCGTCCCCGTCCCCGTTCTGCTCCCCTCCCCGCCTGACCGTAGCGCCACCGCGGGTTCTCGGCCTGGGTGCTCAATCTCCCTCCACCTGGAGAACTCCCCTAAATGAAATTCCTACTGGCGCGGGGCCCGGATATAACCAGTCACTCGCTTTGCCTAGGAAGTGAAAGATGGTAAGGCAGACTTCCGGGGACAGAGGCGAGCTCCATAAATCTGCCGCAGTGTTTCGGGGATTACTTTGTGGGATTAATTATCTGTCCTTCAGACAAGACTTGACCTCAGCGGCCTGGGTGTCCCCACCCTACAGGGGAGGGAGCCCCGGGCCTGGGTTGGGCTGTGCAGGCAGACACTGTAAGACACCAGGTGAGCGCTTGCCCTGCTGGACCCTAAATAGGCCCCTCCTGCCCAACACATCAAGTCTGCCTGGCTTCCAGCACTTTCCGCCACTTGGCACCTCCTTGACCCCTCCAACAGCCACGCCTCCCAGGACGACCCTACCCAGTTACGCTGCTGTGGCCCAGGCTTGGGTATGGATGAAAAAGTTCTGTGTACAACGGACAGAATAAAGCCTGGATCGGGAGCCAGTGCCGACCATACAACCTGGAGTTTCTTGAGCTCTCGGACTCTCAATTTACCCACCTGTGAAAAGGGAGCAGCGTAGGCAGGGTCTGTACCTAACAGGCATTGTCACGACAATCCAGTGAGGCAGGTAGTCTTATGGAAAGCACGTGGACTTCAGTCTCACTTAGACCTGCCATTTCTTTTTCTTTAAAATTTTTTAATGATTATTTATTTTTGAAGGAGAGAGAGAGAGAGAGAGACAGAGCACGAGCAGCGGAGGGGCAGAGAGGGAGGGAGGCACAGAATCCAAAGCAGGCCCCAGGCTCTGAGGGGTCAGCACAGAGCCCGACGTGGGGCTCGATCTCACAAACCATGAGATCATGACCTGAGCTGAAGTCGGACGCTTAACCGACTGAGCCACCCAGGCGCCCCTTAGACCTGCCGCTTTTTGACCTGGCAAGACCCTACATGTCACCTAACCTTTCTAGTCTTGTTTTCTCATCTGTGACATGGGGACAGCGCTCGTGCTTATGGTAAGCATACGATGCAGCCTCTGTAGAGGGTTTTGTGTGACGTCCTTGGGTGGGATTCCACCGGCACCCTAATTACAGCCCCAAGAGAAGTGGGCTCACTTCTGTTTTCCGCTGTCCTCCTAGGCCAGTCCCTTTTCCCTGCTGAACCCACGCCGTGTGCAAATCTTCCCCTGCCCCTCAGTGGAGCCAAACACAAGGCACCGCTCTTGGAACCAGGGAAAATCGCTGCTAACCACAGGAGGGCTGCCCAGAGCCAGCTCACAGCTAGCCAAGCCCCAGTTAGCTGTTCTGAGTCACAAGGGCCATGGAGGAGAGACGGTTGGCACAGCCTTCGGTTCCTTGGAGAAACAGGAAGGGGAGTGAATTTCGCAGTAGAAACGTGGGTGTTAGATGGTCTGCTCTGGGCAGAGGTAGCTGGGAAGTGACGGAAAGGTCCTGGATGTGGGATGCGGATGGCTCAGGGCCAAGTGCTATGACCTGGGCACTCCCAGCAGGCCACACTGGCTCGGCCTCCATATTCCCAGAGGTGAAGTGGGAAGGCCAGCCTTCCCTTGCAGGGTCATCCTGAGGATCGATACCTTAGGCAAAGTCCCCTGGAGCCGCTCAGGCCCACATGAGCCCCTCCGGAAAGCATGGCTTCTTTCTGGGTTCTCAGGGCAACGTGGCTGGGGCCCCACTGGGGCCTCAGTGGCTCACATCCTCGGGGCCTGATGGGCATGTGAATTCCAGGGGATTCCAGGATCCCCATGATGGAGAGGGAGAGAATGAGGCAAAGGAGGCAGAGCCTTGTAACTTCCTGAGCCCAGCAGAGGTGACATGGTGCTGGGTACGCAGTGGGAGGTGATGGGTCAGAGAGAAAAATGGGAGCTAAGCTGGTCGGAGGGCATGAGCATCTGATGACCAACCTACTTCCATCAACTAGCCAGACCGTGCAAGCTGGGCGGTCAGGAGGCAGTGAGCGGGAAGATCAGGTTTAAAGCAGGGGAAGAAAGGAGACAGATGAGTAAGGGAGGGACAGACTTAGTAGGTAGACAGGCTGACGCAGGCTCCCGTCCACTCTTCTTGACTGTCCTTCTGTCAAGAACACGCAATGGGAAGCGGTCACTTCCCCTAGATGAAGTCAACGAACTTGGGAATAATAATAATTAAGCGTTTACTATATGCCAGGCACTGTTAAGCCCTGTTCTGTCTGAAGCGAGTACTTTAACCTCAATTTACAGAAGTGATTTGCCGAAGTCCCACAGGCTGTGGCACTGGTAAGCCAGGATTTGAGCCCAGACTTGTCTGATCCAAAGTTGCTACCTCAGCACATCAAAGCCGGAGCCATTTCTCAGGGAGCGTCCGGTTGGTCATTTCATCCTGTGGGTGGCACATCCCCATCACCCAAGGTGGGGTCAAGGTAGGGACAGCATCCATACCTCCTAACTCTTTGGCCCTTTGCCTGTAGGATGGCCAGCCGCTAAGGTGGGTGCTCTGAACTGTGCAGAAGCGAGAAAGAAATAGCAGCGGTTTGCTGGGCACAGAACAGGCTGGGTTTGAGGTAAGAGGGTGAGGCCAGAGCTGTGGGGCGCACCTAACATCCCTTTGAGTTTCACCCAGCTTTCTTGACTTCAGATCTGATCCGAAATGGGAGCCCCAAGTGCCTGCGTCCAATCCTGGCTCCAATGTTGACAAACTGAGTGGCCTTGGGCAAATTACTTAACCTCTCTGAGCTCTGTTTCCTCATCTGTGATGGACCAGTAATAGCACCTTCTTCACCGGGGTGCTCTGGGGAGCAAAAGAATGAAGCCACGTACGCTGCTTAAAGCAGGACACATGGCCATCACCCAATAAATGGTGATTAGCGTTATCACCGTTGGGTTTTCCTCTTTAGCCCTCATTCTGCCACTTCCTTCTCCCAAAGTCAAAGTTCGAGCTCCAGGTGCTTTGCTGAAACGTCTCTGCACATGCATGCAGTATTGTTAAATATCTACTGTTGCTATTGACTTTTTTTAAACTTACATATGTGGTATTATGCTATTCCTTTACTTCTTTTACTGCTCGACACTCGGTTGTAAAGATTTATCTCTTCTGCTGTCTGTACATCTATTGAGCTGAGCCATATGAAATTGCTGACATTTCACCACTTTCGACCCGCAGAAATAGTGATTTCATGTGATTTAACCTTCTGGTTTGTGGCTTCTGATACAGAGCACCAGTGCAAGGCTGGCAGACATTTTCTGTAAAAGGCCGCAGTGAATATTTTAGAGTTTGCACGTCTAGAGGCAAAATTGAGGACATTATGTTGGTACCTATCTAATGAGAGAGAAAACAAATTTCGACAACATTTTTGATGAAATGCAAAATGCAGCAATAATCGAGCCCAATATTTTTGTAGTACAGGTCTACGAGAGAGGGGAACGGAATTTCGGGGGTAGGACATATTATTTCACGCAAGTGGAGTTCAAAGATAGGGTTTACTACCACCAAATCAACTGCAAAACGAGTCTTCAGAATCCATTGTTAGCTCTGAGATCACACGAAACAGGCGGGGGGGGGGGGCCCCTGGCCCACGTGCCCATGTTGGGGGGTGTGAAGAGGTTGGTCACTGCAGGCACCATTTGCAATGTCCTGATTTCTACTCAGCATCAGCACCTCTCTACTGGGGCTCCCTAGTCGGTGGGCTCTCCCGTCCCAGTGAATACACTTTGCCTACTTTTCCATTGAATTTCTCAACTTTTCCCTACTGATTTGCAGCGGTTCCTTACTTATATAGTCTATAGACCCTTGCTGGTTTCCATTGTTGCAAAACTCTTCTCCCCACACGTCGTCTGTTGTTAACTTCATCTCTGTATTCCGACTGAACTGGACATCCTTGGACGTAGATCAGTTTCTCATCTCCGGCACGTGCTCTTTGGGGCGTAAGTCCTTTCCAAGCACAAGGTCACCAACATATACCCCGACGTTTCCTTTTATGAGCTTTATATTTTACTGCTCGTGTTGATGTCTTTCATCCATCTGAAGTCCACTTTGGTGTACGCTGTATGGTGGGCACCTCGCTTTATTGTTCTCCACATCGTGAGCTAGTTTTCCCAACACCAGCTACTAAACAAGTCATCTCTTCTCCATTGATTTGTGGTGCCACCTTTACCATATATCAAGTTCCCGTGTTTATATGTGGTCTAGTTCTAAGAGCTGCATTCTGTCCCATTGGCCTATCTGTCTATAGTTCAAGATATACTAGATGGATTAGGGCCCGCCCTGCTCACCACCCTGTTGCCCTCTTCTGTACCGGCTGCCTCAGGGGACACCACTTCAGGCTGCCATCATCCCTATGGATTGTGGACACTACTTGTGGTGATGAGCTGGCCAATCTGACCCCCCCACCCAGGAATCCTAGAATTAGAAAACTAGAATATGAAGATGGTTGACAGCTGAGACCAAAGCATGAAAGACAGTCCAGGGGCAGCCATGATGGAGAGGGGGCGGTATAGCCATCATGGACCAGGTGGGATCGTGAGGGAGCCAGTGGGATGGAGAGAGATGAGTGGGGAAATAACTAGAGTGGGGCAAAGATGGTGAGGTGGGCTGACTAATGGCCATCAAAGACAGCCAGCTCCAGGTTCCTGGAACCTCTGAATGTTACCTTACATGCATATGTGATTCAGTTAAGCATCATGAGATGAGGCGATTATCTTCCGGGCTCTACATGTCACCACAAGGGGCCTTGAAGAGGGAGGTCAGGCTACAGAAGAGAAGGCAACGTGGCCAGGGGGAAAGAGATTGGAGTGGTGCAGCCCCGGGCCGATGAAGGAAAACCGGCAGCCACCAGCAGTTGGAGCGGGCAAGAAATGGGTCCTTCCTGGGCTCCCCCAGAAGGAATCAGCCTTGCTGACACTTTGACTCTGGTCCCATAAGACTGATTGTGGACTCCTGGTCTCCAGGGCCACAGTTTGTAGTGGTTTATCACCACAGCCGTGGAAACTCTGTAAGAAAGGAGGGTGTACTCAAGCTTGCTGCCTCAGTTCCTCTGCCCAGAAGGCCCCACTCTGAGGAGGGTCTGACACCCAATCCCCAATCATTTGGATGCCACCCTCCCAATTTTTGCCATATCTGCCTGCAACTTGGGTTATTATTATTTACTATTTTCTTTCATCTGATTTTTGTCTGACAACTCATTCCAACAGAGTGTATTTAAGAGTTTCACACATAGAGAACCAGTTCACTGACCATAATAGAGAGTGATTGTAAAATGGATAAAATGAGCCTATGTGGTTAGATTTTAGCCTCATCTGATGGCTCCAGCCAGCTCTTCTTAAAGAGAAGAGAAGCCAAAGGGGAGAGAGGCATTAAAGGTGTGAGCACCCAACTGGGCTTTCTCCTGGATGGAACTGACAGAAACAGAAATTTTGACAGAGAACTGAGAAGGGGAATAACCGTTTCACTGTGTGATTCCGTGTCATTTCACGCCCCAGCCATGCACCACTTAAAATCACCTCTCTGGGGATCAGCATGTGGGGGAAGGCTCTGCTCTTGCCCCAGCCCCAGGCCCCTAGCACTGCCCACCCTCCTCTGATCTTTCCAAGGCCTCACGGACAACATTTGCAGCTCAGTGAGTGCTCTGGGGACGGATGATCTACTTCTCATATGCTCACCTCCCCACAAGTCCTCAAGCTTCTTGATGGAATGGTTTCCCACTTCCGGTTTCCATTCGAGAGCCTGTCTCCCCAGAACCACCAAAGCTGGGACGCTAGTTCAAGACCTTGCTAAGTATCTCCTGAGCCATGAGCAGGCAACTGTCCCGTCGTCCCTGCAGACCTCTAGAGGACCAACAGCACCCCAGGACCTCAAGTCCTCATTTGCAAAATGCTCCCTTAAGTCAACTAAACTGCGCTCGGGGAACTAAAGACCCCCACCATCATTATGAAGAAAAATCAGTCACTGGCTCCTTTAAAATAACCCTTGCTATGCCGGATGCTGTTGTGAAGTGCCCTTCAGCTATTTGCACTGATTCAAAAGCGCCTCACTGATGTGGGCCCTCAAAGTGGGGTATCCTCCTGCACCCGCAGCAGGAGCGGGCGGGAGGGGCAGTGAGCTGGAACACAGAGGGAGCCTGATCCCATCTCACTTCCCCCCACGAAAGCAGTGCCTTCTGGGGTGGGGGACCCGGATGGAGCACAGCACGGCCGAAGGAGCCCGTGAGAACAATAAATTCGTTCTGTGCCAGAATGTTTGTTCACTTCAATCAATGTCTGAAAGTATCTGCCCTGAAATCTCTGTTTCCAGGATATTGGTCAAATATTTGAATGGGGCAGCTAGTTAATTGACTCGGGCAGAGCACTTGAGGGAGAGGCAGACAGGCTGCGGGGCACAGCGAGACGGCCAAGCCCAGAGGTAGGTCTGGCGATTCTCAAACCTCGGCGGTCCCAACAGGTGTTCGGGATGGCGCAGGGGAGAGGAAGACCAGGGCAGGAGAGAGGGAGGCCAGGGCTCCTAGAGAAGTGCAGGTTATGGAGCCAGCCTGCTCTTCCTCCCACCAGCCATGTGACCTTGGGCAACCCAGCCTCGGTTTCCTCATCCGTAAAAGGGGATGACAGTGATAGTACCCACCACCTGGGGTTCCTGGCAGGATTAAAAGCGTGGACGCAGGTGAAGCATCTGGATCACTTCCTAAGTGTTCACGAACTGCTAGCTACTATTACTGATCACTACTGCTCCTTAGTCTGGCATTCGGAGCTCTCCAGGGTGAGGCCCAACGCTGCAAGAGGGTGTTGGGGCTGGAGAGGAAATCCCCTGAATGTGTGCCCACACCCTCCCTGCCCTGGCTGGGGACGCTTCCCTTCCTCGTGGTCTCCAAATCATCCCAAGAGAGCTGTCTTCTCAGAGAACAAACCCTTTCCTGACCTCCTGAGGTATTTGTTATATATGCCAGGTTTTAAGCTTTCCTGACCAATCACTTGTGCAGGGGGGTCCTCCCTGGGGCCTGTACTGGACATGTCCTGTGAGCCGGTGGGGGACCTTTCAGTGGCTGACGTTCTGGCGAAAAGAAAGGTCCCTTCCCTTCCCTTTCTTGCTTTAAAACACGGTTCTATCGGAGGGATGGGAGTGGGGAGGGTGGCATGGTGTCCCCGTGTCCCTGTCTGGGCCCTACAGAGAGGACTACAGGCTGGAGCTACAGGAGCTGTTTATAGGCAGGCAGCGCACAGGGGCTCAAGCAGGGGTGCCCACGTCCCAAGCTGCCTCCCTCTCCACCCCACAGGGGCCCCTGCAACACCTGGGGATTTTATAGAGAGCTGGAGTGTTAGGTTTTGCAGGCAGGGGAGAGAGGCACAAGCCGGTGACTTCTGTATTTTTAGAGACTCCCGTCCCACCTACATGCTGAGCCACCCTAGTATCTTTTCTTGTCTGTGCTTGTCATCAAACAGATGATAATTTGGGGGTTAAGCCCTGTGAACATTCCCATTTTACAGATGAGGAGACTGAGGCGCAAACAGGAGAAGCAACCTGCTCAGGGTCACATACTTCTGGAGCCCAGGCTGGCCAGGAGGAGCTCGGGGGTCTAAGGGCCTCTCTGCCCGGGGTGTCCTGCCCATAGCTGGCACGAAGTAAACACTGAAGACATGAATATGCTGATAGGAACGTAGAGGCAGATGTGACATTTCTGTCCCCCCGGGAAGTCATGAATCAGAGCTGGGTGGGGGTAGGAGATGGTGATGGGCTGAGCTCCTGGAACTCCATCTGCTTACTTACTCAGTCGGGGAGCCCCAGGGCGGCCCCCTCCTGTGCCCCCCACCCCGTCCACTCCTCCTCCTTCCACCCCGCCCACCCGCAGAGCTGAGCCCTGAGAGACTGGGAACTGCAGCCTGGGGCTGTGGGGTGACTTCAGGCTTAATATCTTTGTAACCATATTGCAAAAGGGCATGCCTAAGACGGCGCCTTTCGCTTAATCTTTCTCTTTTATTGCTTTTTCTCTTGTATGATTTAACCTTGCACCAGGTATCAAGCTAGATAAATAAAAACTTTTATTTCAGATTAGCCCCGGCTGGGGGCTGCCTTGAAAGTTGAGCAGTCATCCAGGGAGTGAGATGAAAAAGGGAGCTGGGAATCTGAGCTGCTTAGAGGGGCTCATCTCAGGTTCAAAGCCCCCAAAAAATATTTGAGACCTTTTCTGAGGGGAGGGGCAAAGTCTCCTCCAATGCCCACAGCCTGGGCAGGGGGGGGTGGGGAACTGAGGCAAGCATAGCAACCCTCCCCAGCTCTCCCGACCCCTCCCAGAGGGCCCCTCTCCCTTCTCCTCACCCTGTATTTCCTCCCCAGTGCTCCACACAGCCACCAGCCCCTGCCTTGGCAGGCTTCTTTAGTACCCCTCCTTCCCATCGGAACATGGGCTCCACAGGGGCAGCGACGGTGGCTTTCACTTTGCCACGGGTCCCCACGGTCTAGCGTGGAGCCTGGCTGGCGGTAGACACTCAATCAATATTCACGGTTAACTGAATGAGTGAATGAATCCTGGGATTCTAGTCCAGGGCTGACATGAATTACTTCATTTCCCAGGCAGAATGGTAAAGGATGGTTGGAAGAATGTGGGTTTTAGAAGCAGGAAGATCTAGATACGAATCCTGTGTCCACCACTTATGTGTGGCATGCCCCTAAGCATGCTTCAGGAGCCAGGTGAGTCGTCTCCTTGTTTGTAAACGGCTCTGGTCAGCCATTTACGTGCTTACATCACTCACATCCTTGAGTGATGGTGAGGGTCAGAGAGGATGTCTAGCCCAAGGCAACTCTCACACATGTCCAGTGCCATACAGACATACATGCTGTTGTTCATAGCAGCATGGTTTGTGATGCTGCACCCATCGATAGGAACGTGGACTGCCTGTGGTATTTTCACACGATAGACTAGGGTGCAGTAACGAAATGAGCAATGATACCTACACCAAAAAAATATGAATGGATCTCAGATACATAATATTGGGTAGAAAACAGAAGTCCCTGAAGACCATGTGGACCATGATACTTTTTAAGTTAGGTTCAAAGACAACTAAACCCAAACAATATGTGATCCGTATATATGTGACACAGTATTTCTTGAAAGCAAGGGAACGAAAGAAACACAAGGTTCAAAGATAGAGCTATAGGGATGGGGAAGAACAGAGCCAGATGTGAGGTATCGGTGACAGTCTAGCTCATGGGCTGGCTGGTGGGTTTGTGGGTGTCCACAATATCATTAAAAATTAATAAGGAAACTAAAGAGGGCCAACATAGACCCATATGGATCACGATCCAAGCATTATGTCTAAATCAGTTCTATGTGCTTGAGATGTGCCAAGTTAATACAGAAAGAGAATGCAAGATAAATGGTGGCTAATTTCATAATCCCCCCAAGATCTCAAAGCCCTAGAAGTCCAATACAAAGCAGTTACCCTACAGACGAGGAAAAGTGGAAAAGGGGCAACTTCGTTAAAAAGACAAATGCTTGCTGACATAAGGAAAGCAGACCAGAACCTCCCTGCCGAACAGCCTCCAGCCATGAACTAGGATAATCCCCAGCCCCCGTGAGCAACCTCCAGTCCTGACTGGTCTGCCAGATCCCAGAGGAGTAGTTCCTGGAGCTGAGCTAAGGTTCATACCCTGCCCAGCTAGGGAAGTGACCTGATGTGTAGCCGAAGAGGTTCTAGTTGGGCCTCAGAAGGAGTTCTTGGGGGGTGCTCCGCAGTGCATGGGACATATAGGAGGTTCTGTAGTATCCTGAGCACAGGACAGAGACTCCTGCCCGTGAAGAGGATGGAAGAGAGAGAAGAAGCTGGAAGGGAGGGTCACAGACCCAGGGGCAATGACACTTCTCAAAAGTCCGCTGACCAGTGCTATCCATGGGAAGCAAGGGGCAAGCTGCTGCTCGTGACAAAAAGCACACAGGGTCTCCTTAAAGGAGGGAGGAAGAGCAAAGCCTTCTCTGGTTTATCTCAAAGGGGGCGCAGAGGAGAGCACTGAGAGCAAGAACAGGCCGGCTGGTTAGCACACCCCTGAAGAGAGGAAGGAGAAAGATCAAGGGGAGAATGAAATACTAGGCTTTCCTGAGGTTCAGCACTGTCATTTAGGTGTGGTGACAGGGGAGAACTGTAAATAACACGCCAGTGTATTTGCACAATTACATAAAAACCCCACCAGAGGCACTGTCCCTAGATATTTTTGAAAGAAGAGAGCCATGGGCTGCAAAGGGAATAAACCTTGGACACATTCGTTCCAGCTCTAGAGACAATGCCTATCAGCTGCTTCTGGAGGGCTGGGTAGGACTTGGTGGCCTGTCCAGGCTAGTGGGAAAGGGTGCTGGGATCAGTTAGTGATGTCTACCTCAGCACGGGATTGGTAATTTCCGGTACGTGTGCGGATACAGGTCTAGGGTAGCAATCACAGGTGCAAAGAGATCAACGTTCCTTATGAATATGCCCCTTTCTGTCTAGGCCACCACCAGGACCCCAGAAACCTCGACTCAGAGGTTAGAAGTTTCTGTGTCTCCTCCTTTTCTGGTATTATCTATTTTCAGTACATCATCAGAGCCTCCTGCCTTCCTTCCTGCACATCTTCTCAATGACCACCCCCGCCACCCAGTTGGTGTGATAGTCTATTAGCAGATCATCCCTCGTTCCCGTGCTTCCTGTTCCAATCCATGTAGATGAGATGAATCTTCTGACGACCCCCTGTTCGCCTTCCTCACCCCCCAGCCTTGCTCAAGAACCCACTCATTTTGCCTCCTATGCCCTCTACCAGCTGCCTCCCCCCACCCCCATCTCTGATCTGCTCTTCACTTCTCTCTGGCCACCTCGTGGCTCCAGCCAGGTGGGCCATTCCCCCTGTGCCGAGCCAGATGTCCTGAAGTTCCATGCACTTCCAGCCACCCGCTGTGCTACCCCAAGCCAGGGGCTGCGGCGTGCGATTCAGATATCCAAAGCAGGTCTGATTCTCCTGAGTTTTCACTTCTCGGGGATGGGGGAGAAAAAACACCAAGCGTCTTTATCACAAGGGCTTTGATGTATTTCAAAGGATGGTCTCCTGTGATAGCCGCCCCCTGCCGGGCCACGGCCAGGGGCCCAGTCCAGGTATTGGCATACGTGTAAGCTGTATCTGATGATTCTCTCTAAACACACACACACACACACACACACACACACACACATACGTGCACTCATGCACAAGCAGCCTTCATTTCAAAGCACTCACTGCATTTTCAAGGAACTACTTCACTTGTTAATATTGACGTAAAATCCAAAGACTGGCAAGTGAGGGCTTTGTCCTTCACTAACACACCTGGGCAGGTCCCCAACATGACTGGAAGTGAGGCCCCTGCCTTTCAAGCAGTGGCGAGGGGCTTCAGCCCTGACCCTGCTCACTGAGTCTTGGTTCCAGGCCACTGTTTCTCAATCCTCTTTTCATTATCGCCCCTGCTACCAGCCATTTAAGACATTTTTTTTTTCCCTAACTGCTTCCCCCATGAAATTCCAATACCACAGATGTATCTGCACACATGTATTTGTGCTTTATAAATAGAGTAAAAACTTTTCATCCCCGTAACAAATTTTTGCCTCCTGGAGGGTGATACTGCCCCTGTCGACTACACATGCTTTTCCAGACCAGTGCTTCCCCGAGTGTGGTTCCCAGACCAGCGTGTCAGCAGCATCTGGGCCCTCCCCCCCAGAGTTTCCAATTCAGTAGGTTTAGGCTAGGGTGCAAAATTTTGAATTTCTAATAATTCCCATCATTAGAAGTTGATGCTGATGCCGCTCATCTGGAGACCACACTTTGAGAACCACTGTCATCATGAAAAATGGGTGTATTCTGGAGCCCCAGAGACTTGGGTTCAAATTCATGTTCTTCCAGGGCGTCTGGGTGGCTCAGTCAGTTAAGTGTCTGACTTTGGCACAGGTCATGATCTCACAGTTTGTGAGTTCGAGCCTCGCGTCTGTGTTGACAGCTCAAAGCCTGGATCCTGCTTCAGATTCTGTGTCTCCCTCTTTCTCTGCTTCTCCCCTACTTGCGCTCTGTCTGTCTCTCTCTCTCTCTCAAACATATATAAGCATTAAAAAAATTTAAAAAAAAATTCATGTTCTTCCACTTAGGAGCTGTGATCCTTGGCCAGTCTATGTACTCACTGATTCTTGCTTTACTTGTGTGCAGAATGGGTAATAATGTCTCCCTCATAGACTGCTGTGAGAGATAAATGTGTCAAGCCTGGCACATGGCAGGCACCCAATAAATGGCCCTTCCCTCCCCCAGGCAGGCAGGGCTGCAAGGCAGGGACGATGAGAGAGGCGGGGCTTCTGTAGCCTGGAGGGTGTGGCTGGGGCTGAGATAGAGGATGTCCCCAGGACCTGGTAGAAAGCACTATCGGGGGCTTGTTCACCACACCCTCGCACCCCAGGGTGGTAAAGGCCCTTCTGGCCCTGGAAAGGAGTCCGTTCAGCATCAATTACGGGAAGGAGAGAATTAAATGACAGAACTCATCAGTCTAGCATGTCTGGCAAATGACAATGCTTCCAATAAGGATTCAGATGGCGTCAGAGTCACCTGGAGGGCTCATTAAGACAGTTTTTTGGGCCCCCTGCCCCGGGCATCTGATTTGGGAGTTCTAGGGTGGGGCCTGAGAATGCCCACATCCAACAAGAGTCCAGGGGCTGCTCCTGGTTCACCACCCCCACTTTGAGAACCGCTGCTCCATAGCCTCTTGTAGATGGGCCCCCTACATCAGGGGATGGAGATACCACAAAAAGTCTGGGTGCTTGCAGAAAGGTGATGGCAGGACAGAATCCCCAGTGCCCTTGGGGCTGACTGATGGAAGGAAGCCTTCGACCTGGGCTCCTGGCCACTGGTGGAGCCCAGCATGCTAGCATGTGAGAGTGGCCTTGGCTGGGAATGCAGGCTTCGGACAGCATGATACATGCTTGTCTCTGCCACATGCTGGGTGGTAAGGGAGGAGGGAAGTGGTTGGCATCTTTGGAGGGCCTATCATGCAACCGACCTATGGGACACTCAGCAAATGCTGCTCACGTTAGACAGTGGCCTCATTTAGGTCTATTTTCACAACTCCGTGAGAAAGATATGACTGGCCCCATTAAAAGCTGGGGAAACTGGTACTTTGAGAGTTTCAGTCACCCACTCAAGGGCACGTAGGAAGACAGGGTTCCTTTCTGGAACAAACAATGGTCAGATGTTAAATTAAGCAACTTCCCTTCTCCAGGGGGCTCTAAAGGTATCTCGGGCTGTGGGCCGGTCCTATGCCACCTGCCCCACCAGCCATCTCCTGTCACCTCGGCCTCCTCATCCTCTTTGGCTCTGTTGTCTCTGATTCCCAATGTGATAGCCAGTTGGGGGAACAGCACGGCAGCCTCCCCTTGGGCCTGCTTATTCTGCCTGCCCTCCTCCAGCCCACGGGCTCCAGTCTGGAGCTTCACACAACACACCTCAACCATGTCCCTCTCCATCCCCACCCCCCCGCCCCGGCCTGGGTGCACTGGCTCCCTGCTACCCTCAGGAACAAGGCCTGGCATTCTCCTGAGCTCGGCATTCCACACCCTGCATGGCTGGGCCCTGCCTCCCTCTGTGGCCTCCTCTCCCCAAGGTCTCCCTTGCAGGCTGCACTTAGCCATGCTGAATTACTGCAGTTCCACAAACATGCCACACTCTTTCCTGCTCTGGGATCCTGGTAAACATTGTCCCCTCCACCTGCAACGCCCTAACACCGCAGTTCCTGGGTAGTGCCTGCTCATCAGTCGGTGGGTGGCTTAGATGATCTCTTCTCAGTGAGTGTCCTCACCCCAGTGACGGCTGGGGGAGGCGACCCCTCCCATGGATGCTTTCTCCCTTCCTATTAGAGATATTTTCAAACATACACAGAAGTAGAGAGAACAGTCTAATGGACCTTCCAGGGAGCCATCACTCCGTGTCAATAGTGACTGCCACAGCCCATGCTTCTCAGCCTGCTTCCCCACCGACACTGGAGACAGGGCCTCCAGCCCCACACATTCTCAGGACATGAGCACAGCTCTTGGCTCAGAGAAGACCCTCGATCCAACGTGGGTGGATGCCGAAGGTCTGCATTTGTTGAGCACTTACTATAAAATCAGACACTCTTCTACATGTCTTTGCTCTCTGTATGTGGATAGCCTCCCTGTGAGGCTCAGACTCCTCCTACTTCCATTTCACAGACTGAAAAACTGATGCAGATTACACAGCCACTCAGTGGTAGCAAACGAGCAAGGCAGTCTAACTCTGGAATAGAGCTGCCCACAGAAACGGGATGTGAGCCACATGTGGTATTTTAAATTCTCCAGTAGCCATTAAACATTAAAAACATTCAACGTTAAAAAATAGATGAAATTAATTTTAATAATATGTCGTATTTAACTCAGTATATCTAAAATAATATGACTTCGACATGTCATCAATATAAGACATTATTAATGAAGTGTTTTATAATCTATTTTGCATATTAAGTCTTCAAGATCCCCTGGGTTGTGTTACAGGCTAGCCACCTATCAAGAGCTGAGTAGCCACAGGGGCAACCGTACTGGGCAGCACAGCTAGCGGTCAGCACCCTGGACAGCAGCCAGGCACTGCTAATCTGCTTAAAAGGATGAAGGAGGAAATGAGTGACTAGAAGTTCCTAGGACCCGTGGGCCTGATCTTTCCTTGATAATCAATAATGCTTAATACTTTATGGCCCTTTAGAGTCTCTCTGGCACCATTTTATCTGCCATCGGGATTATTAACCCTGTACCATGGATAAAGCTTATGGGGTTACGAGGGCTCAAACGCCTTCTGCAGGTGGCAGAGCTGTGCCTCGAACCCACAACTCTGGCCTGCACGTCTAGTGCTCTGTATGGGGAGGGGCACAGCTGCCCCTTGAAGCAGGACTGTCTCCATCTGGCAAAGGAGGGTGTCTGTAGAGACCCCAGGCTGGGCTGGCCTTTGGGGATGGGAGCCCCATTTTGCTCTGGTCCTGGAGGAAGTGATGCCCTTGGTGAGTGACAGGGCAGGCACAGGCTGAGGAAGTAGATGGGGCCCGTGCCAGGTCCTCTGTGGGAAAGAACCTTGTCATTCTTCAGTCTCAGTTTGGCCACAAGAGGCTGAGAACAAATTGATGGCAATGGAGCCATAACTTACCTCTGAAGGCCTCTTTGTTCTTGGCAAAACAAAGGGGTCATTAGTAATGGTGAAAGCGCTGGTGTGCAGACATAAATCCCCCCAGCAGCAGGGCTGATAAACAGCCCAGAGGGGATGGGGGCCTCAAGGAGCCCAGCAGGTTAACTGCATGCTATGGATCACTCATGGGCTCAGACTTGGGTCCACCCACATGCAGACAGAGCCATCCCCTTCCCAGGCTCTGGAGGTGCCCAGAGACTGGATTACGCACAGTGGCTGTCTGGACTCACACCTGGCTCCAGGAGCCAACAAGACTCTCATCTTTCCTCTCAAATGAAAATGGTTCCCTAGCATTCAGGGCTGGAGCAGGCTCCCACAGGGTACTCAGGGCCAGCTTGGGGCAGTCGTGTGAAGGTGCCCTTGTGGGCATTCTTTCTTCCTGCTTCAAGACAAACAGACAGTGGCTGAGCCTCCCAGGAAAGGGATGAGATTAACATCACTGGAAAGGCAGGTGTGTGAGGCCGGATCCTTGGCAGACAATGGGCTTTGCAGCAGTGTCTACGCTGCTCGAGGGAAGTAGAGTTGAGGCCACATCCTCGCTTTCCGTCTCCTGCTCCCCTGGGGACTCTGCCCTCCTGCCTGTCTACCTGACTTAGGCTCACAGTGAGGCCGGATTGCAGGAAGACCATGCCACCCCAGGGCCAGAGAATGGCGAGCAGGAACAGGCGGGTGGGCACCCAAGTGAGCCAGGTGCTCAGGGTCAGGAGGGAAGGAGAAAGGAAACCTTGTCCTCAAGCTGCCTGAAAAGGATTTGGGTGGGGCTGCGGGGTCTGTGGTGACAAAAGCCCATGAAGGAGTTCCGGGACCACCAAGCCCAGCCTCTAAGCAGGTCCAAGTGCTATCCTAGCAGGGATGGTAACTATTTGCTGCAGGTGCTGCCCCCTCTCTTTCCACACCCATAACAGACTCTACCAATTGAATACCGCACCGAGCCTGTTTGACTTCAGGGGCCTCTTCAGGCAGCCATTACCGATCAATCACAGTTGGCATGTGAGAGGAAACCCATTTGTCATCCTTTCTAAAAAAGCCCCCAAGGCACAACTTTGCTGGCAGTGGGAATCCGATAAAGCTACGCGAAGTGCTTCAGGCCTTCCAGAAGTTTCTGCCTCCTGCCCCTACCTTTACACACATGGCCTACCTGTAGCTTCATATTCCGGGTCTCCCTTCTCATCCTGTCGTTCACACTTGGGGACCTGGCCCAGGAGAGTATGGCCCTGGAAATTTGATTGGATGCTGCTACAGGCCATTGTCCCCAGAATCCAGGCTCCAGAGCCCAGCTCAGACACCCAAGGCTCAGCAGCTCTGCCCTCAAGCCTCCTGCTCCCAGGGGATGGGGTGAGGAGGAAGAGCTGGCTGGGGCCATCTTTGAAGGCTGGAGAGGGCCTGAGGGTCTGAGGCTGTCCTCCCAGTGTCACTGCAGGAATTTCCTGTCTGGCCATGACCGCAGGCTAGCTCCTGGCTCCTTGCTCCCTACCCTCATCCAGGCTGGGGTATGTCTGGAGCCAGCACACAGCCAATGAGATGAGAAGACAACTCCCCACCCAGCCAGGTGTCCCCTTCATGCTGTCACCTTATCCTGTCCCCTCAACTCTATCACCCTTGGGGGTCGCTGCTGTTTCTGCAGGTCTCCAGCACAAGCCCCTTGCCCCTGGGAGGCACTTGCTTTGCTTCGCAAATTGAAAAACTCATAAAGGAGGCCAGCACCAGCATGGGCCTCTCTCCTCTGCTCAGTGGGAGAGGCCTCCCTAATTCTGGGGGAACTCTGCCTTCCTGCAGAATGGCTTCCTTCCTAAGACTAGCTTCCCACACCCTGGCCTCAGGACCACCTGCACCTGGGGCGCTGTGAGAAAGGACCATTCCTGGGCCCCACCCTAGTTCCACCGCATGAGAATCTCCAGGGGTGCCAAGGACTCAGTATTTTTGGTAGGAGCCCCACGTGATTCTTGGGCATTCTGGAATTTGAAAACCCACTACCCTGGAGTCGCATTCCTCCTCTCCTTCCTTCCTTCATTCCATAAGTACATATTGGGGGTTACTCTGCTGAGCCCTGTGTGGGGCACCGGAATGGGGAAGAAGTGGGGTGGGGGAAGAGAGGCCCAAAGCTATGCTGCTGCTGACCACATGGAGGGGGGGGCATCTGCTTTGGGTCCTGGGCTTGAAGACACAATAGTAGTCACGCCAGCAGCTGCAGGTCACAAGGAACCCACAATGCTCCTGGTTTCCTGCGTTCCCAAGGATGGGGGATGTTTCTTCCTTCCAGCTAACTCCTGGCTTCCCAAGATTATTATTGGCTGTTAGCAATAATCACAATGACAGCAACTAACACTTATAAAGGACCTTAGATCCATTAATTAGGTTCTTTCCATACATTAACCAATTGAGGTAGATACACTTATTGCTCCCATTTTATGGATGAGAAACTGAGGTATATAGACCATCCCAAGGCAATACGTTCACGAGACTCCATCCTCTTTGTTCTTCATCCTTACACTTCGGTGTCTTTTGAGCTTTAGGGGACAAATGTCCCCAAAATGTCACTCTCTGTTGTGGGGGTGTGGTCAGGAGAGGTGCCGGGGTAGACAATGGCCCGGTGGCCTGCCATCCTCCCGACCATCAGTCTGGCCTGCCCAGATGCACTAGGCTGACCCTTCACTGGGCAGGGCGAGAGGCCACATGTGTGGTGGGCAGGGCGCACAGGGGCAGAGCCAGAGAGTGTGTGTGAGTGAGCAGCCTCTCATGGGCCTGTCACCGGCTCCCTCTCTCCAAAGCCGCCCAGTCCTGGGATAGCCAAACGGAGCTGCTACATGATCCGTCTTTGGGTGGGGATATGAGATCAGGGACGCCATCACCCAGAACCTTCTCTGTAGCCAGTCACCAGTCCACTCAACCGAGAGAGCGGGTGGGAGAGGAGAGGCTCTGGGCCTCCCCTGGGTCTCCCCTGCGACGAGACATGAACTCCCAATGGTCAGAAATGCGACGGGAGCATGAAATCGGCTGAGGTGCAGCTCTGTTCATTCTAGAATGATGTACCAATGCCACCCTTTCATCACGTCAGAAAAGAAAACAAAGAAAAACCCAGAGCACTGAAGGAGGTTAGACGGGAGTCCCCAGTGACCCGGGCTCAGAGACCCAAAGTACTCAGATGCCTCGGACCCTGGACAGTGGCACAGGCTCCAGTCGCCCAAACCACCCTCGTGGCCCCCAAGATCTTAGCCTCAGTCCCAAGCACCCCTCCTCCTCCCCGGCTCCTCCTTCCTTTGTCCCCTCAGTCCCCTTCCCAAGGCCTTACCTGAGACGATGGTGTAGCCAATCCCCCGGGGACGTCCTTTATCCTGGTCAATGGCAGTGATAACTCGCACCGTTGTGCCCTGGGCAGGAGAGAGGAGGGACCTGAGTCTGGCTGCCCAGTCCCTGGGTGGCCATCTTTCTCTGTAGCTGTCCCGGCACCCGCAGCTTCCCTCCCCAGGTGGACTCCTTGCTGCCGGGCCAGCCTAGGAAGTAGCTGCTGAGTGCTCAGGTCTCGGCTGTGCCCATCAGCCTGGGGACATAACACTGAGGCCTTGGCAAACACCTCCAAGTCTCATGGAGAGGCCCAATCTTGCTGATCTTCTTGTTCCCCCCGCCCCTCCCCATCTCCCCTCATCTGGTGTAACCACCCAGGAGAGAAGAGCGTCCAGCTGGGGGACAAGGGATCTCGTCTCTATCTCAATCACCCATCAAATTGCTGTGTGGCCTCAGGAGGGTTGCTGCACCTTTCTGGTCTCAGTTGTGCCACCTTAATATGAGTAACAGCAAAAACGCTGGGACCTCACTTTGACTAGGACTTGAGTAAAAGAGAAGCTCATGGATCCGTTACTCTACTAATGAAAGCATCATAAATCCTGAAAGTGAGTATCTCCAGGGATGACTCAGGAGGCCACCAAGGTCCTACGAACCACGCCCTATCCAGCACCACCACCAGCCGTTCCTGCCTCAAAGGGCTCTGTCCCACACCCTGTTCATTCTCCCTGCAGCCCTGGGGAAGAAGGGGCCAGGTTCTGGGACTACCAGAATGAGGACTCAAGGGTCCCTGCTCTTACGGGGAGGGGGTCACGGACGGATGCACAGGCACTGCTATACACACAGAAGGCTGCGGAGATGCAGAAACGCACCCCAAAGTGCAGAAGTGCACCCGGAGGAGCTGGCAAAGCGTTATACAGACAGCAATCTTTTGATGGGTCACGAAGAATGCGTAGGAGTTTTCCAGGGAGGGAAAATGATCCGGAAGGCAAACGAGACAGCACAGGCAGGGAGCTGGAGCTAGAAGACGCCCCAGGAAGAGATCCTGACATAAAATGGGCACATTCAAATATCAGTTGATGGATTGGTTGGCTGACTGAATACAGGAACGTACAGAAGAAGATTCTCACTTCACTACCACCACTTGCTGAGTTGCCCCTTGCCCACGGCAACCTTCACCTTACTCTCCCGGCCCTAGCACACCACCATCCGGCCAGCCATGCCGGCCTGAGAGTCTCGCCTGGGCTACAGTTCTCCCTGGGTAATAATGGGCAGGACAGGGGCGCCTGGGTGGCTCAGGCGGTTGAGCATCCCACCTCGGCTCAGGTCATGATCTCACAGTCCGTGGGTTCGAGCCCCGCATGGGGCTCTGTGCTGACAGCTCAGAGCCTGGAGCCTGCTTCAGATTCCGTGTGTGTGTCTCTCTCTGCCCCTCCCCACGCTCGCGCTCTGTCTCTCAAAAATAAATACACGTTAAAAAGAAAAAAAAAATAATGAGCAGGACGGCCCTGTCCCCATCCCCTAGGGAAATGTCAACCCTGGCATTTACATGTCTAATGATGAGCTCTCGTGGCCTTGATATGCTGCCTCTCACCCACTTGCTGTTCATCAGCGAGAGGGTGAGGTCTGCAGACTGTGCTCCTGAGCACCTTCTCTGTGGACAGAGTCATGTTCTCTGACACGGAGGCCCTCTGATGGGGAGGACGGGGCCCCGGGAGCCAGACACCTCCGCTCCCACTTCTCTCGCTCTCACTGCCAGACACAGAAGGGCAACCACCACCTCACCCGCCCGGGGCAGAGCCGCCCCTGCACAGCTCCCTCTCGGTCCTCTCCTGGGCCCAGGCGTGCAGCACTCTGGGCTGAGGGAAGGTGAGACTGTTCCAGGAGAAACTTCGGCAGAAACGTGGCCACTGGTCCGAGGCCGAGGCCAAAGCCAAGGCCGTGCAGGAAGCAGATGTGGCTCCCTCCTTGGGGCCCCTCCCCTCCTGGAGACAGGAGCTCTGACTACATCCCCTGGGGGGAAAGAGACTGTTACGAAGTCAGAGAAAGACACCATTAAATGAGCACCTCCCCACGTGGGTTCCGAGGACCTGCTGGGGCCAGAGCCCAGGGGGCTCCAGCTACAGCAGGTGCTGTTCTTTCTCAAGCACCCACTCTGGGCTGCTGCAAACGCCTACTGCGTGCTAACCCATCTCACCCTCGCACCTACCCCAGAAACGCCATTTTCCGGATGAGGAAACTGAGGAACTCGAGTTAAGTGGCCTTGTCACGGTCCCGTTGCAAGGAATGAACGGTGAAGCCAGGGTTCAATGTCAGATACGTTGGCTCCAAAATGCTCTTGCCCGCTGCCAGGCAACACCTCCTCTCTACCAGCTTCTGTTATAATAATGCTAACTGTCATTGATGAAAGTCCCTGCGATGTGGCAGGCGCTAATCTAAGCACTTCAAAAGCATTAGCTCATGTCACATTCGGGACCACTTACATATTCGATCCTTCCCTTGGGCTTTAGTGTAGTCAAGGCTCCTAGAAGTTAGTGAAGTGGTTTTAAAAAAACAACAACAATCACAACAGCCCTGTTAACCTTCGCCCTCCTGGGCTTTCTGATCTGATGACAGACCCTTCTGTAACATCTGTTACTGGCCCCAGACCCAGGCAACTGTGGGGGAGGGGGAGCGTCATTCGGGAGGCATTCATCAGACTTGCAGGGTCTACGCTAACCGCTCCCCCCAACATCACCCCACAGAGGGTGCTTTTGGGGGTGTCTGCCCTTCCTGGGGCCACTCCTCACATAGGAGGGGCCTGGGTTTGTCCCCAGAGGGAGGTCCCAACGGCGTGAGGCTCAGGTGCCGGGATGGGCTTTCTGGACACGGGAACAACTCCCTCTGTTTTAGAGCGCCATGTGGCCTGGGCCCCAAATGTGTTCCAGTATGACGGTCCCCAGCCAGCCCCTGGCCTGCTGAGGGCACGGACTAGCCTGCCAGGTTAACTGGGCCCAGAGGCTACCAGAGCACCTTTCCAGAAAGTCACTAACCAGTATACTTCAAGGGGCAGCTGCAGGCCCCCAGGCATACAACCTGGGAGTGGCTGGGCTGAGCTGGGCCTAGTGAGTCCCAGGAGGACTGAAAGGGGGCCGCTGGTGGCCGGTGCAAAATATGGGACCTGGTGGCCAAGGAGCCCTCAGGCCTCGGAGCCCTGGGAGCATCTCCCCACGGGCACTCCCACCCTGGGCTGCCTCGAGTCCTCCTGGCCGGTGGGGCTCAGAGGGGCCAGCAGGCAATCCAGGACGAGATGACAAGGAGGCTGGCTCACACCAGGAACGGCCACACCTGAGCTTCTGGGAAGTGAGATCCAACAGGCTCCTGACAAAGTTTGGGGTTTCATCTCTTTTTGGGTAAATAAATCCATTTTTAATAAAACCCTGAGCTTTTAATACAAGTGCAGCCACAAAGACTGGAAATGTTATAAGAAGGAATTAACAGGGAGGAATGGGGGCTCTTGGGATCCCATGGCTCTTGTTTCAGAGTCTCCGTAATTATATTTTCAATATACTGAAACTTATTTCCAAAGACGAGGGGATGCAGAAGAAGCATGGCCCCCGCTGACCCAGAGCCAGGCCCCTAACTGGCTGGCCCTCCAGACAGGGGCGGGGTTGGCTGGGAGAGCAGGTGGGAAGGCCCAGGAAGGCCACCCTGCCATGAGGAGCCCTCCTGGGAAATGAGGCTCCCCTGAGAGGCTAAGGGGGCACAGGCCTCCAGGGTCCCGGCTCCGTGCGGTGGGAAGAGCAGTATGGTGAGGGGCTTAGGGGTTTGACTGTCTGGGCTGCGAATCCTTTGCGTGAGTTACTTGATTGCTTGCTGCCTTGTTCTCCCCATCTATAAAATGGGTATAGTACAGCCTCCACCTCTGAGCAACTGATATTTGCAAAGCGCTTGGAGCCGCACCTAGTACACACAGCAAATGCTATAAAAGTGACTGTCACTGTTCACTGGGACCACTATGAGCATGTGATACAAGCTAAGTTGCCTTTCCCTAGACAATGCCTGCATGTGATGTTCCAAAGAGCTTCGGCACATTCGGCCTCCCTGGCACGCCAGAATCACACTAGGCGTCCTACGGGTAAGGTGTTTTCTGGGTTTCACGCAGAGAGAGCAGCTAACAGCCCAGGGAGAGCTAGCACTGGTTACACACCTACTCTGTGCCAAGCACTAGGCTGGGCGCCCAACATAGGTGCCCTCACGTTTTCCTCACAAGCCCCAATATGGGCGGATGTGCGAGAAAACGGGGGCTCAGAGGTTCCAGAATTGGTTTCAAGTCACAAAGTGTGGTGAGTGGGTGGGGCGCGGATGACTGGGGAATGGAGGGCTGTGTTGAGGTGGGTCTGGGGGACGCCACTGCTCTCTGGCAGAGGTGACAGGCCCACGGTTCTGTGCCCAGGAGGGGTGCCAAAGCCAGGGGTGGGGGAGGGGTGCAAGACAGCCCCTGCCTCCGAGGTCTGGGTACTGGTGGGGAAGTCGGGCAGAGGGGGAGAGTTGAGAGGAGCTCAGACTTCTCTGGAAGGAACTTGGGTCTCCCTTCTGTGGCCTGCCTTTTCCAAAGCAGCCGGCCAGGGCGGAAGTTGGAGCTGTGACCCATCAGGCTCTGCGGGGGCCTGGGGGTCCCGGCCCACCTCTGTCCCCTGGGACTGCCTTCCCATTTCCATGACAGGATTAAGGACTTGAAAGGTGGACACAGTTTGCTTCGGGAGGTGGGAGGCGCCTCTGGGGGCAGCGGGCCGGTGGGGGCTGCAGGGGACTTCCGACAAGAGCTGCCACAGCAGATTCTGAGGCAGAAAATCCTATTTCTCACTCCTTAATTCCAGTCAATTCCAGTCAAAGGGCTGATAGGCATCAGCTGGCAGTAATTTGTGCAGTTTATCCGCTCTTTTCACCTTCTATCGGTCCTTCACTGACGGGCAGGCCGACATGCCGCTGCTCGAGTGAGGAAATTAAAATTTGATGCAATAATCCCAAATAAGAAGGATTTTATTAGGTAATATATACACTTTAGATGAGGCATGCTGGCCCGATACACTGATAGAGAGAGGCATACATGCTGGGAGCCGCAGATAAAGAGGAGGAGTGAGGCAGAGTGGGCCGGGGTCCGAATGAAGGCCCCGGGGCCTCCAGAGGCAAGGCTGGGAGTGGGGCTGCCTGGGTCCTCGGGTCGAGGAGGCTGAGCCGACCACGGTGCTCCTTGGCCCTGGCCGGCCTGGGAAGTACTGAGTTAAGTCGGGATTCCACACTGTAAAGGGACATGCAGGGCTCGGATCAAGGCATGGAAACCGATTAGAAGCCTGGGAAAATCAGGCTTGGAGAATATGGGAATCGGCCTGGGGCAGGAAAAGCCGTGCTAGGGACACAGAAATGACAGTGCTCCTTTTAAGTGCAGGGACGGGGCGGAGAGGCCGAGCTCTGTGCACACGAGAACATTCTGCGGGTGCCCGGGAGAGTTTGAAACGTCCCACTTGCTTCCTCGTCTGGCTCCCCTGAACCCAGTCGTGACCTAAGTAGTGGGGCTCAGACCTGCTCCCTGGGAGCCTCACGGCGCCAAAGCGACAACCGACTCACAACCACCACGATTGAATGCCTTGCTGGGTACTCTACGCAAGCATGCAACCTCCGATCCTTAAAACCCTCAGGGGAGGCACGACCGCAGACATGGCCAGTCTGTTTCCCAGTGAGGAAGCCGTCCAGAGCGTGTGTGACTTGGCCAAGGTGGGTGCAGGGGCCTGCGCCAAGTTTCCCTGGCTGCCTGGTCGCCATCACATCCTCACTCCAACCAACAGGTTGGCTTTGAGCATCTTCTCCGCACTCGGCCCTGGGCACGATGCCCTGGGAGACCCACTGGAAGCCTGAGACCCGCTCCCACAGACTCGCGTACCTTAACTACCAGGAGCTCCAAAGTAGCCGCTCACACATCAGTGAACATTACAGGTGCAACTATAATTCAGTGGTAAATTATGCAACACAGGGAATGCTGAGGGGAAAGAAATGGCTGGCTAGGTCCGCAGGCTGGTGAGGATAAAGCCAGGGGAAAAAAAAACATCAAAGAAAGGTGGCCAGTGTGAGCTGGGAACCAGTGGAAGGGCAGATTTTGTACTGGTGGTAGAGGCGGCCATAAGGGGTGATGAGGATGGCAGGAGGGTGAGAAGGCTGGTCTGGCCGGGACGTTGTGCGTTCGTTTGCTCATTCGTCCGTTCGTTCATTCCACAAACACATCCTTAGCACCCCTGATGTGCTGTGCCCCCAGCAGACCCAATCCCTGCCCAACTACGCTTCCGGTCCAGCGGGAAAGGCAGAGGCTGAACCAGCTGTCCAAGAGCGCTGAGTGCTAAGAAGGGGACGTCCAGGGGCCAGGGACAGTTGGAAGGGCCCATCTCCTCTGAAAGATCAGGGAAGGCCTCCCTGGGCTGAGAAGATGTGGGGATAGCAAAGAGACTTCGGAAGGAGACAGCCTTTAGTCTCAAAGGCTAGAAGTCCTGCTGTCCATGGACCGCTAAGAAAGAGAAGGTGAGGATGGGGGGCATTGAGATCTCCCCCTCCACCTTGCAGCAGGAGACCAAAAAGGGTGCTGCCTGTTAGATCCTCCAGCCCATACTTGGCCCCAAGAAGGACGTGGCTATCCCCACACGCCTGGAAACTGAAACACAGTGCTTCGAGGATGCCATGGTCAGAATGGACCACAGCCTCCAAAGTGGAGGTCAGGCTTCCCTGGCCTGTGGTGGCCTAGAAGTACAGTCTGCACCCTGGTCAAGGGAAGCCTGCCTCTTACGGATACCCAATCCTGTGAGCCTGTGCAGGTGTGCAGGTGGGTGCCCTGCTTTGCTCTCTAAGTAGTGTCTTTCCTTTAAGCACACTGAGTTCCCTCAAAAGGAAGGGCACGCTTTTCTTTCTACAAGAGAGGCTTCCCCAAGCTGCATGTCCAGCATGGCATCTGCCGAGAGGAGCCAGCTTTTCTTAATTTAGCAACCCAGTGTGCGTGTTTTAGTCTAGTTTGCACAAAAGCACGGATGGCTGCCGGGCAAGGGACGGGTGGGCGAACTGCCCACTCCCAGACCCGGTCACGCGGACAGTAGCACGTTTGGGTCTCAAAGATCCCCAGTTGTGACCTACTGAACCAGAGTCAGACAAAAGCGCCCAAGGGCAGCCAATCTATAGGCTGCCTGGAGATCTCTGACCGTGCGACATGGCACAGAATCATGAGCCCAACCAATCAGAGGCCTCTTTGGAAAACTTGGACTTGAGACAACCAAAGACACAGCCGTTAGGAGGGGCGGCCAGGGCTGTGTGCTCTCACAGAAGAGCCAAGCCCGGGAGGGCTGGGGGAGTGGAGGGCAACCCGCCGCCATCTTAGGCAACCACTGGTTGGCTGGGAGAGGCAGCTTGGCCCATGGGGAATGTGGCTGAGACCCAATCTGTTTTGGTAAGCGTGGCCGAGTCCAAATCTGCTCTCCAGACCAGGCTGGTTCCGCACCCCTGTTATCCCACATAAATCTCTGTGAACTGCTCCCATTTGTTTACACTAGTAAGTCTTTGCTTTTTGCCTCTTGGAGCTCCCTGGGGATGCAGCGAGGGGGTGAGGACATGGGGTGCGGCATGAAGAAGGTGTTGGGTTTCCACTGTGCTGAAACACCCATCACTGACACGCACAGAGATTGAGGGGAGTAAGAAATGCCAAGGAAGGGCCTGTCCTACCAAACAGCCCTCCCCCCGACCCCGGCCCTAAAGGAAGCTCAGAGGGAAGCCCCACAAGGGCCGAGGTGCCTCTTACCGGAGGAGAATGCTCATAGATGTTAGTGCTGTAAGGCAGGTTGATGAAGATGGGATCCATGTCCTGCACGTCTGTGATGATGATGGCCAAGTTGGCCAGGGTGGACAGGGGCCTGGTCTTGTCTTGATCCTTAGGGGACAAAGAATACACAGCCTTAGGTTGTGACGTTGTTCACACACACACACACACACACACACACACACACACCTGCACACACGACCATGGGCACAAACATGTGTGCCTACGTATACATGTGCTCCCGCCCTCCTGCGCAGAGATCATTAGTACACACGAGTTCAAGAACTCTAAGCATCCAGGGTGATCTCTGACCTGTGCCGGAAAACGCAAACAGGGCCCCCAAGGCCCAGCAGAAGGTGACTTATCCCATGTCACAGAGCGGGGTTAGGGTAGAGCCAGATCTCCTGCCCCCAGCCCAGCCTAGCCCTGATCACACCGAACATCTCACGAGTGGGATGGCTGGCTTGGGGTGAAGAGATAGCGCTGAACTTAGCAACTTCTCTCGATTTAGGCGGAGGCCCTGGCCATGCCCACTTCCTGCCCCCTCTCATCCCGGGGCAGCAAGGGAATGACCAGGATGGGCGTTCCTCAGAAGAAAGGCCCTCTCACAGGAGAGGGTGCTACTCTGAGACTTCCTCCCCGCCAATGGGCCCCGTCAGCACCCGGGTTTACTGGTCAAGCAACTTTTCTGACAGAACCAGCAGGGGGCGCTCTGGGGCCTGTGACATTTGGGGGACTCCAGGAAGAAATCCTGAGAGGTCATGCAGGCCATGTTTAAATTTTTTTAAATATAGTTCATTTATTTTTGAGACAGAGACAGAGTGGGGGAGGGGCAGGGAGAGGGAGACACAGAATCTGAAACAGACTCCAGGCTCTGAGCTGTCAGCACAGAGCCTGATATGGGGCTCGAACCCACGAACCGTGAGATCATGACCTGAGCCGAAGTCAGATGCTTAACCGATTGAGCTACACAGGCGCCCCAGGCAGGCCGTGTTGAAACCTTCCTAGTCAATTAGAAATTTAGTCTTATGAGAGATCGCCAAGAAAGGAAATCAGACACACATCTTCCATTACCCCCAAATACACAGCCCATCATGATAAACTGATTAAATAGCCCACTGCTACCGAATAACAATAGGCAAGAGGAACAGAAACGACATGCTGAATGCAGATTTCGCACCAGGCACTGTGCTAGTGCCTTGTCTGCTTTTGCAGACACTATGTGCCCATTATTCAGATATGTTCACGGAGACTCAGAGAGGTTGAGCAACTTGCCCAGAGTCACGCAGATGGTACATGGGTAGCCAAGACTCTAACTCAGATCCTTTTGCTATTCGAACCTGCCCTGTTTTGATCTGGGGCCCAGACATCATCCCAGTGCCTGACTTGCTGGGTCACTCTGAATAAGTCCCCTTCCTTCTCGGGGTCTCGATTTCCTTCTCTGTGAGACGAAGGGGCTCAACACGACCTCCGTGGACCCTCGGGCCTGTAAATTCTCTGGTCTGGGATTTGAGAGTGACCGTCCTCTGATTAGGTCTCCCTTGGTCTGGGGTGACCTGAGCGATGCAAAGCATTCCCCCCCATTTCAACAAGCCTAGAGCCTGTGCCCTCCGGGTGCAGAGGTGCCGCAGAGGCTTTGGGAAGGAGGGCAGGTTGTCCTAAGAGTCCTCAGGGACAGCCACAGAGAGGGTGAGGGACTTTGGGGATGAAATGTGGGTGCAGTCCGGTAGGGCAGAGTCTGGACGCAGGAGGAGCTGGGCAGAAAGTCCACCAGGGAGACAGCTTCCTAGGCTCCAAGACAACGGAACCCACAGCCCAGGCTTGGGGGCTGCCCGTGGCAAGAGCTTTCTGCCAGGGACCTGAACAGCCAGGCAGACAGGGCCAGAGTGGGAGGGACAGAAAGTCCCATGACCTTTTGAGCAGGGGAGGCCAGTGATTCTCATTTCATTAGCCATCTTCTGGGGGCAGCTGGCTTTGTCCAGCCTGGCACCTCCCCTCCCCTCCATCCCATAGTCTTGGGGCCCCAGCCTTGCCCCTGCCACAGATGCCCCCATCCAGCCCACCTTGGACTCCAAGGCTGGGGAACAGGGACGGCAGAGGGCACACTGGCAGGGCAGGCACCTTGCTGGGCTCCCGACTGCCGCTCTCGCAGCTGTTTCCAGGGAAGTCCTCACATTTCCCCACCCGTGTCCACCCAGGGGCGGCTGGGACCCCACACTGCTCCCTGCGAGGCCACACTGGAGACTCTCCTTGGGCAACGCCCAGCGGCCAAGGGCACAGCACGGGGAGGGGGACTGTGTTTCCTTCAGGCACCATAGACACTTGAAGGGCCTTTCTTGCTGCCTCAGGGCCTGATCGCAGGGAGATTAACAGCAATTTAACTGTATTCAGCGTCTCAGCTTGAGCCCAGGCCTCTTGACAGGCCCGGCCACCCAGATCTGAGCCTATGCCCAGCTCTGGTCCCTTCCCCACCCGCCCAAGGCCATTTTTATGGAAGATGGAAATTACTCCACAGAGACATGTTCACAGCAAGAAAGAGAGCGAGCATCTGTGCATTTCTGGGCCCCCGTGTGTGCAAATGGTGAGTGGCGGGAGGGCCACCACAGCTGTGTGCGGGGAGGGGGGGCGGGGGGGGGGGACAAGGGAGCATGCAAGGGTGTAGGTCTCTGCACAAAGCGGACTGCGCTCTTGCAAGCCCCGTTGGTCCAAGAAGTCAGGCTTACAAACGGCAGCGCACGCGACCTCCCAGGCAACTAACACTTAACCAGGGGAGAAGGGAAGAATGTGAAGGTCACCTGCACTGGGCTCCCCAGAAAAAGAGTGCATTTCCTGGTTCTGGGGGCCTCTCTCCACCTTGCCCAAGCCTGGGGGAACCCCACCTTTCAGACTGGACCCTTGACCTGGTCCATGTGTCCTACCCCAGGATCTGGGCTCCGTGACCTGTCAAGCGGAGCCCCCAGCCCCCACTGCAGCGACACGGGCCCAGAAGGGTGTACGTCGGGCAAATGGGTCCAGAAGGGTGAAGGGGGGCTGCTATCATTTGTTTCACACTTGGCCTGAGCTTTGTGAACAGCAATGGAAGGGACGACAGGCCAGCTCTCGCCCTGCGGCCTGCTGACAGCTCTGGCCGTGCCTAGAGACACAGGCAGAGCAGGCAAGACTGAAGTGCAGGGTAGGAGCTTACTTCGGGTGTGGCCTGCTTGGCCCTCCGGCCCTCCCGAACAGCAGGCGCAGGCCACAGAGGCCGAGCGGCTGTGATGTTCTGGAAACTCAGAAACTCCTGGCCATGGGGCCCTGGGCTGGTGTCAGATAAGCCAGGTTTGAGTTCCTGCTCCCCGAGACTCATTGGCTTGTGAGGCTGAGCAGTGTCAGCCATACAAGGGGACCCTTATTCTCTCTCTCCTCCCTCTCCTCACTAACTGAGCCTGGAATCCCCAGGCCGCAGCACGGGGCATGGAGCACACAGTGTGCCCTACTCAGGATGCCTGGACCCTCTGGTTTCTGCATGTTGGGCGGTGTCAGGACACAGCTGGGTTGCTGCCTCTGTCTGATGTTCCAGAGAGCAAGGGGACACCCCACACCGTGAATGTCCTGCGGGCACTGGAGTGCAGCTGCTGAGTCCCCATGGTCACCTGAATTGCTCCTGTGCCTCAGTGTCTTCATCTGTAAAATGGGCAACTTGATATTACGTATGAGCTGGGGCTGTTGTGGGGCTTCATGGAGACCATCCACGTGAGTGCTCAGCACAGCACAGCTCTTGTTCCTACTGTGACCATCGTCAGCATCGCCTTGACTGAGCCTTGGCCAGCAGGGAAGGACGCTGATGTTGCGTTGCTCGCCCCCGGGGTGGGAGGAGGCAGACACTCAGTGCGGGACTCACCGTGGCGTTGACGGTGAGCTGGTAGGCCTGCGTGGTCTCATAGTCCAGCTCGCGGATCACCGTGACGATGCCGCGGGCACTGTCGATGGCGAAGAACAGGGAGGGGGGCTGGAAGGAATAGAGGACGCTGCCGCCCGCGCCCAGGTCGGGGTCCGTGGCGTTCACAATGAAGATGGGGGTCCCCACCGGCGTGTTCTGGGGGTGAAGCAAAGCAAACAAAAGGGTGAGTAGTGCTCGGAGCAGCTGCCTTCGTTGGTGACTATTCCCCCAAAGCCCATTAACCGTGTCCCTCCAGCCAACCAGACCTGTGGCTTTGTCATTTTTATTCTAAGAGGGTTCAGAGGAATTTAAAATGCACTATCTATTTTTTTTCCTTTTTTTGATGGCCTCCCGGTGGCTATAACAGCACCCGTTCTAAAGATGATCTGCTCATCCTGGAGTTCTGGATGAGGGCCTTGAGGTCCCCAAACCCCTGTTTCGTGGCGGTGCCAATTCCTCTGTTGAGCGCCCCTTGGTCGCCCAAGCCTCGGGCCGGGCTGCAGGGTGGGGCACCTGGGAGGCTGCGGAGGTTCAAGGGCAGGGAGCTGAGGGCTGTGTACTACAGGCAAGTGGCAGGGGGCCCTGAGGGCTTCGCCTGGCAGCACGGAGGTGACTCGGATTGCCCCGGGGTAGGGCATCCCATGCCATCCCTGGGCCATGGTAGCGTGCCGCGGGAGGCCGACAAGAGCCAGTCCAGTGTGACTACCTGCTGGAAGCCTTCCATGATTCCCTCTGCTATGCACTATGCATACACCCCTGCCCTTTTCTGACTCGGGCTCTCTGGTGAAATGTAGCTTCCTTATGGAACCTTCTAGAACCTGAATGCAGGTCAGCCCCACCCATGCCCCCACCCTCCACCCTGGTTCCCACATCACCCTGGAATTTTTCTCCATCCACATAGCTTCTGTAATTCCCGGGCCTGTCTTCCCCCACAGCACGTGTGCTCCATGAAAGCCACAGGGCTCTGCTGCTTTGCCTAGCACCATGCCTGGCACATGGAGGGTGTTCCATCCACATCCTCTCTGAAGACATGAACGAGTCGCTCAGAGAGCGCTCAGCACATCCTCAGGACCTGTTTGCATGTCTGGCCGACTGTCAGCGCTCATCACCGCCATGCCCGCCACGGTGCCTGGCACGCAGGCCACGCTGGCAAAATGCGGGGCGAAGGAATAGATTCATAATTTAGTGAGCTCTGGGCACATCTGAAGATAGGCAAGCGGAGACAAAAGGGTAAAAACAATCCCTTCTCCCACGGACTGACTGTTATGCGCCAGGTCCTGTGCTGTGGGCTGGGTCTGTTGGCTCTGTAACAAGTAAGTGGCTTTCTAGGTGGCAGCTAGTATCCGGTTTTGGAAAAGGAAGCTAAGGCTCAGAGAGGTGAAGTAACTCACCCAAGTCACACAGCTGGTCAGTGGTAGAAAGTGGCCCGATTCTATGCCAACGAGCTTACAGTCTATGCTCATGACTTCTCTAAAACATTGAAGGCAGTTCTTGTCCTAACTCTTCTGTGTGATGCGGAGGCCAACTGCCAGGATGAGTGATGGCTCCTAGCCAGGAGTGTGGGACTAGCCCGTAAGTTCCCTGAGGGCAAAGACAGTATTCCTGGTCCTGCGTTTTTTCCTCCACTGGGATAATGACTGGGTCCCTTCTGATACCTGCAGGGTCCCTTTCAAGGAAGGCATCCACGTTGCTGCCTCCTGTCTGTGCTGCTGGCCATGACTTGGGCCCTGTGTCACTGCTTTGAGTGGCCTCTTTCACTGGGGCACGCTGGCCACCGGGGACTATCTGCTTGAGGGAAGAGTGTTCTTTCTAAGACCCCGGCTGAGGCTGGAAAGCGCCTCCGGAGAGCAATGCTATGGAGCTGTCGTGTCTTTCTGAGTGTGCTGATTCTCCCCCGTCACTGAGCAAGTGTCAGGCTGAATCCACAGGCTCATAACCTGTCCTTGTCCCACCAGCATGGAGCACAGGAGGCAGATAGCGAGGCCTCTCTCTTCTACGCCATCCATGACTCCCCAGTACCCCTTTGCATAGGACACAGACCCTCATGGTCTGGCCCTGTCTCCTCCATACTTTATTTCCTGGCAGGTACCCCCTTCTTGGCCTTTAGCTAAGATCATGTGTAGCATCTATTCTTATCAGTTTAATATTTCCTGGTAGGTAGAGCCATTTGTACTTTTCAAACCCAGCAGGCTACCTCACACCTTGGAGCTTCTGAACCTCCTTTTCCGTTGCTAAGGCCTTCCCTCCTCAGCTCGGTGGCTTGGAAAACAGACACTCTCTTTCCCTCCAGAAGAGCATCAAGTGTGCAAGGCGGCAGAGCGGACAAATGCTAGGATTTCAGGGATTGACAGACCTCTGTTGGAACCCCAGCCTCGCTGTGTGTCTTAGGGTTACTTAAATCTCTCTGATCTTTAATCCCCTCTCTGTCCACCGAAGTCAATAACGTCCCATAGGGTTAGTGTGAAGAGCACATGAGCTCAGGAGTGCAGATTTCGCAGCATATAATAAGTGCTTAGAAGTTGGCAGTTGTGATTTTGTCATCTGGTGCCTTCCAGAGGACTTGCAGACAAGAACGCCTTCGAGGGGAGGGCAGGCAGGTGTCGAGAAGCACAATGAATATTAATAACACCGTGCTGGGCATCCTCTGGCTGCAGCCCCCGGGGCGCAAGGAGCACCCTGCTCTGTCTCCCCTTCCCCGCCCCCCCAGGGGGACCTCAGGGGACTGCATCCATCCCCAGGCTCCTTTGCAGGCTGGCTTCTGCAAAGAGGAAGGAGGAGGAGTCTGGGGGATTACTTTTCCGCTCCCTCCAGCTCCAGGCCAGCACCCCCCGCCCCCCACCACCGGCTGCAGCCTTCAGTGGGGGACCAGGCAGGCCGCACCATCTCCTCCCCTTCTTCCTGCAGCTCTAAGCGCTGCTATTGGTCCCACGTGCTCAACAGCTCTTAATGCCCCCTCGCCCTGCCCACCCTCTGTAAGCAGTCTCTTCCCTGATTTGCCTGTATTGGAACTGAGATGAACTGTTCCCCGGGGACCGGGTGGATACAGGCACTCTGCACACACATACCGGGGGCCACCACGCGCGGGGCCCCAAAGTCTGAAGGTCCCCTGGCATGGGCTCGCTGGAGCCGGTCCCCGCCCACACGTGCTACCTCGACGCATGGGGCTCGAGGAGATCTTTACAAGCCTCTCAGCTCAACTACAGTTCTCCCTCCAGATCCAACGTGCACAGCACACGTGAGCACCGGAGCCAGCCCCACACTCCAGAACACGCCATCCATCAGGGCCTGTGGGTTCCGCCACGAGAGGGAGGGACATGTTCTGATCACAGAGCAGCCAGCCCTGAGAGGCAGCTAGACAGCACTTCAGAGCACACCCCGCGAGGAGCCAGCAGCGCCCAGAGGGGAGGGATGGCTCCCTCGAGAATGTCAGCTCTCCAGCCCCCTGCCTCGGGGAGGAGGGGACATTTCACCTGGGCATCCCTCCCGGTCCGGGGCAAAGGCTCTCTGGGCAACTGATCAGAGGATTTAAAAGCAAGATCCAAGAAGACAGGGGAAAGGGGGAAAAAGAAGGAATGGCCCGGTGTCTGACCTTCTTAGATTATGTTTCATGCCCTGCAGTGAAAACCCATTTAATTTCTGCATAACTTAGAAAAGGTTTTAAACGGGCCTGGCAAAGAGCCATTCGTATACTTAGAAGGGACAAGCCATTGGAGGGAGAAGAATGCTGACTTCCTACATTTCAGGTCCTGGGCGCCATGCTCCATCAGGGAAATGGTGGGGGGGGGGGGAGGGTGGTTCTCATCAGCACCTACACCGGGGGCTTCTCCAAGCACCCAGCTGCTATTTCATGCAAATGTGCCGATGTACCCCCTTTAAAGGTCTACTCTTTCAATGCAAGCAGATTCCCTCTATGAGGCCAGGGACAGGCACCTGGGCTTCTAAGCAGACTGTAGAACTTGGTGACTCAGAGCAGGGACGCTGAGTCAGACCCCACCCCCCAAGTTTGAGTCCCAGCCTTTCCACTTATTGGCTGGAGACCTCAAACTTATGCTGTTGAACTTACTCTTTTGGCCTCAGTTTCCCTGTATAAGGGAAAATGTAAAAATGGAGCCGTTAACAGTCCCTCCCTCCGGGGTTCTGAGAAAGAATTACGGGAGACAAGATGTGACAAAAAAAGGCAAAAACACCAAAAACTTCTCTCTGAGCCAGGCACATGGCGATATTGAACAATACGCAATAAATGGTCGTTGCAATTATTATTAGGGTAATGAAATACCATCACAAGCAGGGCGAGATGAGCTCTATTTAAAGGGGGAGAGTATTATCATATGTTTTCACTCATATGTGGAACAGGAGAAACTTAACAGAGGACCATGAGGGAGGGAAAGGGGAAAAAACAGTTGGGGAGAGGGAGGGAGGCAAACCATGAGAGACTCTTGAATACTGAGAACAAACTGAGGGCTGATGGGGGAGGGGGAGAAGGGAAGGGGCATGATGGGCATGGAGGAGGGCACTTGTGGGGATGAGCACTGGGTGTTGTATGGAAGCCAACTTGACAATAAACTATGAAAGAAAAAAAAATAATCACATTCTAAAAATAATAATAAATAAAGGGGGGGGGTATTAAAAACAGCCAATCATTAATCTCTTTACCGTCAATTTAGACAAACGGGCATTTGAAAATTCAGAAAGAGGACATCTTTGTTGATTGGTTCGTGGCTGCTGCAGACAGGTTCAGGGTGGGAGAGGCTCTGGAGCCCCTCCCCAGTGGGCTTGGAGGGGCCTGGGAGAGGAGGGCTGGGTCAGAGGAAGGGGTGGGAGGGCGTCTGAACACGAGGCCAGGCCTGACCACGCATCACTCAGGGACGGCTTGCGGGTTGCAGCAGCAAGGAGCCTTGGGGATTATCCAGTCCAGTCTCCCCAGATTACTGATGATAAAAGGGAGGGTCGTGCCTTGCTGTGGGTCTCACAGGTGCTGAGCGGCAGAGCCACGACTGGAAATACGATGCCTCGACTCACATACAGCGCTTTACTTGCCCAGAGATGCCACCCACCGCCTCCCTGCCCACACTTCTTCCAAGAGGCCCTTTGTAACAGTTCCGCTCAAGGGGAGGGACGTAGGCAGCCACGTTTGTACCAAGCGACTTCAGACCGAGGCCACATCGGATTGGTCCAGGGGTAATCACCTGACTCAAATAGGCCAATCAGATGGGGCCTTGCCAGGTACACCAATTTTCTGCACAAGCCTGCCCAGAGGCTCTTGCTGTCTGTTAGGGCTGCGGTGGGAGGCTTCCCAAGGGAGCCCATGTACAGCGATGATAATGGAGCCCAGTGAGACAGAAAAGCAGAGACAAGGGCCTCTGAGAGCCTCCCCTGCCCTGGTCGTCTCAGGTCCTGTCTGGACTTCATTTTCTATCCCTGGCTGTGGGGTAGAGACTCAGTCTGGCCTGTCCTTCCTGTGGCTACCCCCTAGGCTCACACCGTCCTCCACGGGTCTCAGCTCCTCCCTGCCCCGTGGCACCCCCAGGATGTATCCAGCCACGGGCAAGGCCTCCCAGATCCTGCGGCTCCGCCCCAGGCTCAGCCTGACTCTTGCCTGCTGGGATTCTGTCCTTTTAACGCCCGGGCTGGGCCACAGAAAGCAAAGCTCCCTCCTATTGCTCCTAGACTGCTGGGGGCAAGCGAGGTAATAATGCAGAGAGGAATAAAACAGCCTAGATGCATGAATGCTGGCTCCCTCTCCTTTTAAAGTGTTCCCCAGACGCTCCTTTTAACATGCAAATCCATTCAGGTCGTTGCAGTGATCAGTGTGAAAGTGGAGGTGGCACCGGTGGGCAGAGGACAGGGAGATCATGGGCTTGACAGGCTCAGGCAAGACAGGTCTGGAGGAGCAGGGCTCTACAAAGCCAGGCCCTGCCCCCCTGGAGGCAAGGAGGGGGGAGGCGGAGGGGGCAGGTAGGCCTGCGGGGTCCAGGCTTGGGGGTCAGGGGGACCTGAGCTGGGGAGGCAGGGCCAAAAGGCCCATTCCGGCCAAGGTGGGCCGCCTCATTCTAGGGCAACTTCTCCCGGCAAGTTTACTGCAGGCCTGGTTCTGAGTCCACCTTCGAGACGGAAAGGAGCAGCTGGTCGTTGGAAGAAAGTTTCCACGGGGCGTGATTATTCCTGCTCCTGAGATAGGCTTTGTGGTCTGCTTCTCTGCCCCAATTCTGCTCCTCGCACCCCTTCCCCCATGACCTGCCCCCTCATAGCTCCTGGGCCATTTGAAGGGGAATCTCCCCCAAAGGCACCGCCCATGCCTCCTTGGGAGGCAGGGAGCAGTGTTTCAGCATTGGCCTCTGCAAAGCCCTGGCCCTGCTGCCCGGTCCCTCTCAGCAGCGGCCCACGCCACGCAGGACGCAGACAGGGCAGCCCCCCCCCCCGCCTCTTCCTGGTCCCGGTGTATCTCCACACCACCTCTGATGGACCTGCTGTAAATGGGCCACCCTGTGCAATTCAGAGACAAATAAATCTTTTTGCTACTCCTGGGGTGACAAGGGAATAGACTCTGGGAAAGTTCTGCTGTGCAAGGGATCTCGTTCGTTAATAATAATGATAAATAGCTCACTTCTCAAATGCAGTGTGAGTTACATTACACTCCAGGCTTCTACAGAGGTGGCTGGGGGTGCTCACTGGAACGGCAGGGGTGCGTGCAGAAGGGAGGAAGGGGCGGGGTGGGGCGGAGAGGCAGAGAGGGAGGGCGCGGGAAACAGAAGGAGAGAGGGTACAGAAGGGGACGGGGGAGGGAGCAGAAGGTGACAGGGGACAAAGGAAACTGGGGGGGGGGACGGTGAAAGAGCAGAACAGGGGAGCAAAGGGCGATAGGGGTGAGGTGGGAGAGCACGCCTAAGAAAGAGGGAAGGAAAGAGGGAGGAAGAAACTGAAAGGAAGAAAAAGACACGCTGTAGAGGGAAAGTTGTGAACAAAAGAAGTACAAAAGTTCAAAGCCCCGAGAGAAAGGGAGGTAGGAAAAAGAAGAGCACACCACACCCTCTCATCTACACGGTGCACCCTCCTCGATTCGATTTATTCTGTACCTTCCACCCAACCTCCGCAAGAAGCCCTGCCGTTTCCACTGTAGGTGCCATCTCTAAAGGCGTTATTAATATTTATGGAATGCTTGCTGGATGCCGCCACAGTCTTTAATATCTTATTATAAAGCCTGTTATAAAATGCATTAGTAATAAATTCCTGACAGATGGAGTTCTGACAAGGTGCAGGCACCTTGGTGAATCGGAGCTGGGAACAGACGCTCCTGGAACGTGCGTGTGCTGCTCAGAGGCTGGGCTGCTTCCCCACCCCCCCAACCCCACCCCTCACCCCCGCCCAGGCAGGGGGTGAGGGGTGGGGAGGGGACTCACTCCTCCATCCTCAGGGCTGGTGGTCATCAAATCTTATCACATCAACTCCTTTTCCCCAACCGGGGGGAATGAAAGCTCAGAGAAATGAAGCAACCCGTCCCAAGTCACACAGCTTGTAAGAAAGTGATGGAATTAGGACTCAAGTTCAGGTCACCTCTGTGTCTCCAGACGTCAGGGACCCCATAGATGAGGGTGGAGCGTGGGCTCAAGGCCTCTGCTCAAACAAGGCTGATTCATTCACTTTCCTCCATGGAAGGGCTGGGAATGGACACGGGAGGCAAAGACAGGGGGGCTCTAGATTGTTTGCATTGGAGAAAGGAGGCCGATGGGGAGCTTGAGCCCCGCAAAATGCTCAGAAGGAAGAGAGTATCCCAAAATGTGCATGCTTCCACCAGGAATCAGGAAATGGGCTCCCACCGGGCCAAGAAGAAGTCAAGTCAGAAGCAGAGGACTTTCTGACAAGGGGGCTCCTGGGGCAAAAGGGAGGCACTGCTGTTATAGTTTCCATCGAATGCCACCATGTGCCACTTTGCTGATGACTATGGAGGCAAGGGCCCACTAGGGTCTTGGGGAGGGTGTCATTCCAAACGTGAAGCTTTAGAGGTTTTGTAGCATTCCAGCTTAGGAAAGGGGAGACATGGAATCTGTGGGAGATGTGGACTGTATTTCTTTCTCAAAGAGGGAAGAAAGAGTGTGTGAGCTTTAGATAAAAGCGGGTCCAAAGGGAGAAACAGTGCTCTGAGGCAGACCTGGGGAGGCCAGTGCCCATTGGGCCCCAATGGAGGTCTCAGCTGGTCCCCGTCCTGGTCAGAGAGAGGGCACACTAGCTTGTGCGCAAGCCCGCACGCAACAACAGGTACTCCAGCACGTCTCTCTGCAGAAGAGTCAGGAAGAGATCATTTCACAACGTCTCTTCTCTCTATCAGTGTCTGCTCTCTCTCACGTGATGTGCACCGGACCCCAAAAGGTGCTGCGTCTGCTCTGAGAGCCAGGCAGACTGCTGGGTGGAGGCACCAGCTCTGTGGGCAGAAGGAGCCCCAAAGGGCTGAGCTCTGAGTGCCACACACCCTGACACATCTCCTTGGAGCCAGCTCCGTGCGGTCCCATCTGAGTCCCTCCCTCCTTCTCGGCCTCCAGTTGTGCACTGCCCATTCTGAATCCCAGAGAGACACCCGTCCATGTGTAGACTGGAGGGCCCTCCTGACTTCCCCGTGTCTGTGAGGGTCTTGGCCTGCCAGAGTGATCTTGGACTTGCCCCCCATCCTTCATCAGGCACCTGCACCTGACACTTCTTCCTTCAACATTTCTCAAATCCCTCCTTTTCTCTTTGTTATTTGCCTTGGCCACCTCTGCAGTGACACCTAGCATTGTCACTGGCACATAGAAGGCATTCAATAAATGTTTTAACAGAATCGGGACTTCCTGTTCAACATGGCAGATTGAACACATCCATTTATTTCTGTTTTTGTCCCAACCCCTCCCCAAAATGACAGTATGATAATTAAAAATGCATAGAGACACAAGGACAAAAAGAACAGGAGAAGAGGCAACGGCAGACGAGAGATGTTGACAAAATCCTGGAACCTGGAAACAGAGGGGAGTGGAGACTGCCTTAGGAAAGAGGAGCAAGCCAGAGCTCAGGCTGGTAATGCAGAAGCCTGGAAAATCTCAGAAGCTGGAGATACCAGGTGATGCCAAATCCAGGGGGACCAACTGCAAATCTTTCAAGAACAGTCAGACTCCCAAATGCCTTCCCCAACTTGTGCAGAAGACACGGGGTCTACTTTCTCAAGGGGCTCAGTTAGTCAGGCTCTGGACCCAGGCTGGGAGCTGGATGAGGCACTGAAAACAGGGAGGACAAATGAAAATCTGCATCTCTCCTCCACTCCCATCCCCGATCAGGCCTCTTCAGCCAGTCAGCCTCTTGAAGACTGACAGCCTGGCAGGAGATAGGAAAACTGGCCCAAGAGAAAACACAAACCTCGTAGAGTTCTTGCAAAGAAACAGCTAGGTCCTCACCAAATCACCCCACAGTGAAGTCTGCTGGTTGACAAGAGCACGCCACCCTACCCTGCCCTAACACACAGCGGGCTTCCATGTGCCTAAATGTGAACACGCTCTTAAATATAAACAGACAACTGAGGGGTCATGAAACATTTGAGAGGAGCCTCTACTATGAAAGACAGACAGGGGTGGGGTGGGGGAACAGTGGGAAGGAATAGCAAAAGTATCTTTTTAAAAAATATTTATTTAATTGTTTTGAGAGAGAGCAAGAGAGTGCATGTGTATGTGAGTGCGTGCACGAGTCAGGGAGGGGCAGAGAGAGAAGGAGAGACAGAGAATCCCAAACAGGCTCCACGCTTAACACAGAGCCCAACACAGGGCTTGATCTCACGACCGTGAGATCATGAACTGAGCTGCAATCAAGTCAGATGCTTAACTTACTGAGTCACCCAGATACCCCCAAAGTAAGTGTCTTTAACATCCTTAGAGAGACAAGACATAACATCTTTGAATTCAGAACATTCCAAGAGGAAAAGATAATAGAAATGAAAATCTCAAAGGGAGAGTTGGAAGATAAAGCAATTTCTCCAACTGTAGGGCAAAACTCGAAGAGAAGGACAATGGGGGAGAAAAATAAGAAAATTAGAGAAGCAGTTCAGAAGATCCAACACCCAACTAATAGGAGTTCCAGAGAGAGGAAACAGGGTAAGCGACAGGGAGGAAATGATCTGAGAGGGGAGGTAAAAAAATCTCCCCGATCTGAAGGACATTGTTTCCAGATGGAAAAAGGCCACTGTGTTCCGAAGAGAGACCCACACGGAGGCACAAAACTATGAGGTTTCCAATCACTGAGTCTTTAAAAAAAAAAAAAATCTGAGACACTTTCAGAGAGAAAACAAAAGTCTACAGTAAAAGAATCAGGAATCAAAATGGCACCAAAGTTCTTAATAGCAACATTATAGGCAAAGGAGAAATGACTTTATATTACGAGGAAAACAATTGCATTCTAGAATTCTATACCCAGCTAAACTATCGACAAATATGTGTTTAGAATAAACACATTTTTCAAACAGAGTAAAAAAAAAATTCCCATGATTCCCCTTTCAAGAAATTACTGAAGGGTGTTGTCCCACCAAAATGAGGGTGTGAACCAAGAAAGAGGAAAATATGGGACCCATGTAGAGAGAGACAAAGAAATTCTCTGGGTGATTCCCCTCTCATCCCCATGCCCCACACAAGCGTCTTCAGCCACTCAGCCTCTAGAAGAGCAAAGCAAACCAGAGCACAGCAAGTCTGGACTGGAGCTGGAGGATGGACGCTCCAAGGGGAACGCTTCCAAGAGAAATACAAACTAATAAAAAATCAATCTACTTTTAATATACTGAGAGGAAGGACTTCATTATGTCAGAATATTTAGAACAAGTGATAGGTTCACAGAACCCTAAGCAAACAAACAAAAAAGAGAGGCAATCATTAACTCTAGAGAAAACAAAAAAGGATTTTTAAAAAAAATTACAGTACGCTATGTGGCACAGCTTGAATAATATGTGCACAATTGCAATGCTGTAGACACTAAATGCCGTGTGGGCTCTAGTTAAATCAGGAGGATGGGCGGAGCACGTTTGGAGTGGGGTATGTGTGCGTGCGCCCCGAAGATGAGGTAGAGGGTGGCGCAAAAGTGCCATTCTCATACTTCAGAGCTGGAAGTCAATATCTAAAACTGAAAAAATGTGCATGTGTGCGATTCGGAAATAAGGTAACGATCAGAAATTGAAAGAGACTGTCTCGGGGTGGGAATCGGGAATGAGAAAGGGCGAGACAGGGCATTGATGTTTTTATTATAAACCTGGCTTTACCAAATGACTTTTAAACTCATGCAAATACGACTTTGATGAAAATTAATATAAAAGTGGAAAAAATGTATCTCCCTAAGGCTGGTCCACTGCAGCCCTTCCTGTTTTTTTGGCTGTGACCCTGTAAACGATCCCAGAACGTCACTGCCTGAAAGCACCGATCTTCCAGCTGGTTCTCCTCCTCAGACAAGATCACTGCCTCCTTTTATCTCTAAGCAAGGTCTTCTGGACCTTGAATGTCACCACAGTTGGACCAAAGCTTCCCTCTCTAAACTCAGCTTTCATTTTTGCCCCACTGAACCACTCTGCTTTGGTCAGACTGTTCTACGGGGCAGCCCCCAGGGTGTGGGCCCACCTCTAGCCTTTGTTCATGGTGCTGTGACCTCCATCCAAATTCCTTCTGATACCTTCCCTGGAGAGCAGGCGTCACCACCCAGCATATAGAGACGACATTCCTTTCCCAGAGAAAGCTGTTGGCTCCCCAGGTTTCTAGGCACACGTGCCCAGGCTGGGGTTGAGACGTTCTCTCTCCACCCCCCACACACGGTACCTGGTCTTCACACATGTGCTGGGTGTGCAGGGCTGGGAGAAGTCACATCCAACAGACATCTGGGCCCTCCCTCCCTTCTCAGAAGCTTGATTTTCAGAGCTAGGTATGATCCTGAAGCGTGCAATGGCCCCAGCTCCTCCTCATTCAGAGGCTAAGGAAACCCCAGGCCATTTTTCTCACCCTTCACTGCAGCAACCCCACCCCAGCCCCAGCCCCAGCCCCGTGGCCTTCCCGTACAAGGAATGGCAGTAGAGTTCCAAGACACCTCCTCCACCAAGTGCCACCTCCCATTAGCACCACATTCTAGGGCTGTCCACGCACCTGCCATCCCCCAGACGCCTTCTACACCCTCTCACTTGCTGACCTGCGGGAGCACAGGGCATCGTGGACAGGGCACAGCTGGTCGGCCAGCCCTGCAGCTGGCTCAAGGCCATGTGCAGAGAGCAGGGGACAGAAAGGCCATGATGGTGGGGCGGACCCTGTGCCCACACCGGCCCCAGTCCTCACAACATGCTGCTTTCAACACCAGGCAGCGCCGCCCCCTCCCTCAGGGAACCAGCTTCTGCTCCTGTCTCTGCTGTGGGAGGAGTGACAGAGCGGAGGCATAGCCTTATGCTCACAGCCTTCCTCGACTTGAAAGTTAGGCTGATTGGCTCCGGGAGCCACCCCGCCACTCTCCCCCCGCAGGGACTGAGGAACCAGCTTCCCGAGACCATTCATTAGGTGATGATTACTCCCCATGCATGTTAAGAAAAAATCCAGAAACAACAGTCCTGAAATGTTGGGTCACATTCTGGCTTTCCAATAACCATCCACAGGGCTTCCTTCTCTGTGGTCACAGAGCATTAATGCAAACATTGATGCCTCAGTTTTCCCACCTAGGACATGGGTATAACAATTCCTGCACTGCCTTCCACGTAGCGCTGAGGGGAGATAAAAGGAGTTAACAGTGGAGAAAGTACTCTGAAAACTCAAAGGTCAAAATAAAAATCACCACCTTCTGCAGAAGTAGACGATTTTAAGAGAAAAAACTAGGGAAAGGTCTGATGTGACCTACAGAAGAATTCTCTCTAAAAAGCTAACCTGGAGGACAGAACCTGGGTTGTCTAGGTTCCCGGACACTGTCCCTGAGCCCAGGACTACAGGGTGCTGAGTTCTGAACGGAAACAGGGATCGGCTGAGGCATGAGGTAGTCCTGAGATTTGCTAGATTTTGGGAAATGACACTATTCAATAGTTGCATGGAGTCTCCTGGGATTTTTTTTTTTTTAATAAGAAAAAAGACTTCTGTGGGTCTAAGGTAATAACTCACATCTATTGAAGACATCTATACGTCAGCCCTGTTTTAAACACTTTCCATGTATTATCTTGTACTGTCCTTATGAAAGCCTTGAAACAGACACTATTACCATTCCCGTTATCCAGATGTCCAAGGCCAAGTGGTGATAACTAGGAGTCCTGGGATTCGTACCCAGGCAGGCTGCTCCAGGGCCCATGCTCTTAACCACCATGCTATAGTATTCTCAGTGACGAGGGAGCAAAGTGTACCAGGCCTGGGAGGCAGGGGGATGGCCCAGATGACCTTGAGAATTTGGGAATCCTGTCATTCTGGCTAAGTGCCACAGCCTACAAATGACATGTAAGGGGGTTGCCACAGAATGACTTAGGCCATCCAGAGGTTCCGGGTTCAGAAAGTGACAAGTGTCAGACATCACCAGGAAGGTGCTAGAAGTGTAACAGTTAGTTATCAGGAGCTGTCAGGTTCTTTCATCCAGCGATCCCAAGCACATTTATCGAATAACACAGTTCAAGACTATGTTGGCCACTCTCACGCTCTTCATCTCTCCAAAAGAGAAATGGTTACGAGCAATTACAGGTGGTGATTTACAGGGAGGAAGACAGACATGATAAAGGGAGCATGTGTTTGAAAGAGCAAACACATCAGGGAAATTACGGTTTGAGTCCCAGCTTTAGCCCTTATTTGCTGTGTGACTTTAGAGAAGTTAGGCAACCTCTCTGAAGCTCAGTTTCCTTACGTGTGAGAATAAGAAAACCTATCTCACAGGATTAGTATGAGGCTTACAGGAGAGAACGCATGATGAGTGCTTAGTGCGAAATCGGTGCTCAACAAATCTTAGGCTCTATCATAATGTTATTCCTTCTTGGGGTGGCTGTTAGGGTCTATAAACTGTAAAGTGCTTTGCAAACATCACTTCTGGTGGAGAGGTCTGGAAGGGGAGGGGATGCTTCTGAAGGGTGAGGTCCCTGCTCTGCCCTCAGCAGAGACAAAAGGTCTGGATAAAAGGCTGAGGGGGAGCCTCCCTGTGGCAAGCACCCCATCTCTGTCCCAACGGAGCCCACTGGCTGTGTAGTGCCTCCAATGCTGCCCTGAGCTCTCTGTGCACAGCTCCGTGGCTCACAAACGGGGCTCCATCTCCCCGCCCCCAAATTCATTCCCCTACATAGTGATGAATCATGTTAAACAAAATGAATATGCAAAGCTCCTTAGGGCAGGCCTTACATCTATGGGAAGCTGAGGCTAATAAATGGATTCTGAATAAGGAGACAGCTCAAGCAGTACAACTTCTGCTCATCTCTCCTCCCCAGGCCCCTCAGCCTCCGCCCACCCGTGTGCCCCTTTGTCCCCAGCTGGGGTGTACATTCTGAAGGGGCGGATAAAGGAGGCAGCAGAGGCCTGGTGCGTTTTTCCCTGTTAGATCCCCAATCCCGGTGGCTAATGCTGCCAGCCCTTCAGGCGGTGTGACGTGCTAAGTAGAACCTGTCACTTGGAGCCCAGGGGCTTAAGGGCAGACAGACTGGGGGAGGCCACACATGGGGCTACAGGGGAGCGGAGGGCTGGCGAGGCCTGGTGGGAGGGGGCTTGGTGGGCCCAGGACCCAGGCAGAAAGAGGGCAGCTGCGGGAACTCATGGCCCTGGGTGGCGGTGGGGGGCTGGGAAATGGCTGAAGAGTCAAGAGGTAGAGCCTGGAACGATCCCGGCTACAAAGGACTTGAGGAATCACCCAGGCCAGGGCTTTACCCCCCTGGCTGCACATCAGGATAACTGGGGGGCTTGGAAAGAATAGCAGAGCCAGGGCCCACCCCAGCCTCTGTGCTTCTAAATCCCCCGGGAAACTCTCGTGCACAGCCAGGGTGGAGCGCTGCCCTTCCCAGTCGCTACTCTACAGACAAGAACTGGCTGAGACGCAGAGAGCGGAGGGGACCTGATGGAGGTCACACAGATGACACTCTCCTGCTTGGGTAAGGATGGCCCAGGGAGGTCCAGACACCCAAGGAACATACCCGAGGGAGGGAGGATACCCCTCTCTGTTGTCCTTGGGAACGTTTCCATGGTAGGGGACCGTGAGGGCTCTAAGGACCGGGGTGGCAGGGAGCATCTGTTCCCACAGATCTGGGGAGGTGGGCGCCCTCTGAAGGAGGTGCAGGAGGAACACAGCAGGGGCTCCGATTCTTTGGTCTACTGTGACTGGTAAACCAAGGCGCATGGGCTCCATCACTGGCTTTAGGGACAGCCGGAAGCTTGACACACAAAACAATGGGAAGACCACTAGACCGACCCTGAGAAAAGACGGAGACCCAGAATCCCAGAAGCACTCTGCTCTGCCCAGGGTAAGGCAGTCCCATGGCAGCCATGGCCTCATCTGTTAAGACCAGACTTGACCAAGAAACAAACCAACCAAGGGGCACCTGGGTGGCTCAGTCAGTTAAGTGTCCAGCTTCAGCTCAGGTCATGGTCTCTTGAGCTATTGCACAGAGTCCACTTTGGATCCTCTCTCCCCGCCTTTCTCTCTGCCCCTTCTGCCCTCACATGCTTTCTCTTGCTCTCTCAAAAATAGTAAATTTAAAAAAAATTTTTTTTTAAAAAGGAAAGAAAGAAACCAGCCTTCCCTTCCCTAACAGAACCCAGAGAAAGTGATTCCACACACTTTCCTGGTGGTTCAAGTTGATGATGACCAACCTGGTTAGGACCTTCCAAAGGTCTCCCCAAGCCCTTCCTGGAATTATGAAAGTGGAGACCAATTTCTACCGAGAAAGAGTGCTCCCCATCTCTGCTTCTCCTGGCCCCAGGGTGCCCGGTGAAAGGGCGTGCCAGCCCCCAGGGCACACTGGCCTTCCCCGCAGGAAGTAGGAGAGACCACGGGCAGGAATTGCAAATGACTTTCATTAAGCAGGGGTGCTAATACCATGAATTACAAATGAAACCCAGATGAAGAGGACCCTGGCAGCCTCACCTCCATTTGATATTAATTGGGCGACACTTTGTTTTAATGGTGCATTAATTAATGCGGAATTTCGAACGGAAGTCCGCGTGACACTCACATTAATACAAATGAATTCATTACCGTTGGTGTTATTACAAGAAATGACAAATAAATCTGTAACAGTGGGACCCTTCAAATAATAATCACGAATCATTAGGTTTGTGGCTCGTTTGTACTGTAGCTTGCAAATATGTGTATATGTTTTCTGCTGCCAGCGTGCCTTCGCCTTTTGGCTGGGGGAGCCAGCCGGTCGAGGCTGGCTCTGCAGCAGTGGAAGGGAAAAGCCTCTTCCAGACTTCCCTGCACCTGCTTTCCCTCCCTCTCCTCCTCCCACCTCAACCCCCAGAGAACTCCTTCCCTCCCCAGAGCCCTGCCCCAGGCTTAGGGACTCCGTATAAGGGGTGTGATTGGTATTGGTCCCCCATATCCGGCCCCCCCAGTGTGCACTCTCTGTCCCAAGAATGGGGCAGTGGGGAAAGGACTAAGAGCAACAGGGCCCAGGGGTGGAGCCTGGCTTAATGTGGGTTGAATGGGTGCAGCTGCAACGGCCATCTGTTCGTTCTCCAAGGTTCCCCACGTCAGACTGGCCTTCAAGCCTCCGAGGGTCCTGGGGACAGAATCCAGGGGCCCAATGAGCAGCACTGTGCTAGACATTTTATCCACTTTCTCCCCTGCAGTCCTCACCAGGGCCCGGAGGCTTTGTCCCATCGTAAAGGGCGCAAAATACGTTTTGAGAGCTCAAACGTATCCACAGCTCGAGCGAGGAAGGGCCAAGCTTGGGCCTCAGCTCTGCCTGGTTGCCAAGCTCCCAATACACCAGCTCTCTGCAGGGAGGGGCAGTGTCCTGGTGGAGACAAGGGACTGCCTGGATGACCCAACAAGCCCATCGCTACTCTCCGTTCCCCTGCTCAGGGCTTCGGGCTGTAATCTCGTGAGGGCCAGAAAGGGACCCACAAACTGGGTCTGCAACCAGGGTCCCCCTGATTGTTCCTCACACCCTCTCAGTTCCCTGAAGCTGAGGCCGAGACCATTCTTGCTTCTAAAGGGCCATAAGGAAGGCGCCAGGAAACCACACTGGAAGAAGGCACCAGAGGGGCCTGGGTGACTCAGGTGGGTTTTAGTGCTGCAAATCCTTGGCATGCAGGCCGCCCCTCCCCCGTTCTGCACCCAGGAGAGATGACAGCGCTATTCCCGGGACTCAGCCTGGGGTCCCCAGCCCAGGGCTCTATCTACACGGCTTCTATCCGCAAACTGGCGCTGACCTGTGATTTCAGGTCTGTTTGCTGCCCGTGTTTTAGAACATCTCTCTCTGGAGGATTTTGAAACAGGATCTAGTTTCTGACGTGAATGCCCAAAAGCCATTCAGCTCGGTAGCTGAGAGCTTGGTCAAATGACCTCTTGGGGTCCTTCCAACCCAGGGAGTCTGGAACTCCACGAATCAGTTTCTCCTCCCGCCTACAAGAATCAATCGGCCAGTCTTATCTCCTACAACAGCTTTCTGACCTTTGGCTAACAGGTAAAGCACCATGGGAGCCAAATCCAGCTTTTTCACCCATGCGACTCATGTGGCCCAACCCTGTTCGTCGCTGCCCTCTGACCTCCCCTCCGCCCTGGCCCCAGGAGTCTCACTGTATGAGATGCGGGTCGCAGGCCGCCGTTAGGTGTCTGCGGACTCCAGCCCCCTCTCCTGCTCACGTTTTCCCCCATTCACACTGGTACTGAATGAACCAATTAATCACCTAAGATTGTTAACTGTACTAATTACGCTCACTCCCGAAACTTGTGCAACAATTATTTACTGTCTCTGCCTCGTGAGCTATCAATTACGGGGATTGCAGGCAGCCTGTCATCTCTCGCGAGCCAAGGCGGAGGCCGTCTAAGCGCGCACGGAGCTGGTTTCTCAAGGAGAACTCTCCGAGGGCTTTGCCCGAGCAGAGGCTACACCCCACAGAGGCGCCAAAGGCAACGACTTCCCCACGGGAAGACTTTGCCACTGAATAAGGGGCTGCGCAACACTGATCCTAAGTGAAGTTTTTATTGTACAAAAGTTGCTCCTTGGTTCCTTTAAAAGAAACATCAACCACTACGTATTTCCCAGGGAACTGTACTGCTTCCTCTTTCCTTGTGTCCTTGCCCAGGTTTGGCATTGAACCCCAGAGATCTAGAAGGGGGCTGCACGTGCACACTGTATTTTCCTCTGGTTCCCCAGGGGCTCTGCCTTGCCTCTTCCCAGCCCACCTCAATGCCTATCCCAGATTCTGCTTCCCCCGATCCCCAGTTCCCGGCTTGGAGGAGAGTTGGTGCCTCTGGCCAAGATCTTTGCTAAATGTAGGAAGACAAAGAAGGGAGAAGAAGCTGCCAGGCTCTGTCCATTTTATCTGGACCTTGAGATATTCCTGTCCTCGAATGCCACTGGACTCTGGAGCACAAACCCACAGGCCATTACTACCCGCACACAGACACGCTCTCCCGTCTCTGCCCTGAAACCCCCCCCCACCCCACACTCCCCACCAAGGTGACAGTTTGTGATGTGGCTGTCAGGGAAACATGTGTTTATTCAGGCAAGCAGCAGGCCCCAGCAGGCTGTGGCTCCCGTCCCCTGGGCTCCCTCCCCCATCCCAGCCCTCCCGCTGCCCATAGAGCTCATTTCCACACGTCAGGGCAAAAAGCACTTAGAGCCAACTGCTAAGCTCAAATCTATTCTGGTGCGGAGAAATGCACTCCGTCACCATGCCACTGACAGGCCCCGGGCGGGCTGGAGTGCAGTGGCCGGGCTCTGACTGACCCCACGCCACTGAGCCTCCCTTCCGGCTTCTGTTACTGGCAGGGGTCTGACAGGCTGACCCACTCCTTAGCCGTGGCTGCAGCACAGGGGACCCCCGCCTTCCCGGGAGGTCCCTAAGGGCTCTGAACAAGCCACTGCCGCTTCACTTCACAGGAAGGTCACAAAGGTGCTTTTAGACTCAACTCATCCAAGAACACACTCGGAATCTCCCCTGGGAACCGTGTCCCTGGCTCTGTGAACGGTGACACATGCCCTCTGCATCCAGTTGCTAAGCCAGAAACCGGAGTCCTCCATGAATTTCTTCTCCCATACGTTGGTCTGTGCCCCTCAGTGCCTCAGTGCCTACCTGGATGGCAGCTGTGGCCTCCTGCCAGGGCCCTGCGATGGGCCTGGAATGAACTCTTTGAAACATGCATCTGATTGTGTGGCCTGTGCTCCAACGACCGCCCAGTGGCTCCCTGCTGACCTTCAGATCAATGTCAGAGAATCCCTTCCACGACCCTGCACGGCCCGGCCCTGCCCAGGTCTCCAGCCCCTTTCCTTCACCAGCCTTCGCGTCTCGTATGCCTCGGCCACCCGGGGCCCTCTTTCACCTCCTCAAGTGAACGAGGTGCTTCTCAGCCTCTGAGCCACCGGTGCCGTCCATCCACCAGAATTCTTTTCACATCTCTACCCCCAGTCGTGTCTACTCGGCCAAGTCCCATTTCCTCCAGAACTTTCTCTGAGCCCCCCAGTCTAGCTCAGGTTTTGGCTGTATAACCTCACCTTATAATTATGTGACTCGTCTATTCTGTTTCCCCCAGTAAGCCCTTGAAGGGGGCGGGGGAGCCATGTCTGGTTCAGGGCCCAGCACGTGGCTGGTGCTAAACATTGACTGAACGAGAGACATCCCGGGCACCCCTCTCCTGACACTCTCCTCATCCTATCTTGTGAGCTTGTTGGGAAACACCAGCCCCCAAACCTCTCCCTTGCATTCATTCAGCAAATACTAACTGAGCACCTCCAACGTTCTAGACTCTGCTAGGTGCTGCTGGTACGCTGATCCAAGGGCGCCAGTGACAGGCAGATTCTGAATGTGCGTTCTGGCTCCCAGCTCCACCACCATCTGGGTCTGGTACCTGCCGGTCTGTGCTCATGCTGTTTTCCTGACTGGAACATTCCTCCTCATTCGCTGATCCGTCCAACAAATAACTACTGAGCACCGAGTATGTATCGAGCAGTGTCCTAGGTGCAGAGGACACACTGGAAAACTCCTATGCGTATTCAGTCTCAACTTTCTCATCACTTCCTCCAGGAAGTCTTCCCTGATTCCCAAACCTGGGTCGGATGTCTGTCCTATGAGCTGCTGGAGCCCCCTCCCCGGACCGCCCCTTGCCTAGCACAGAGCAGCCATTTGACATCTGTTCCCTGCATGAACAGATTCCCCCCCCCCCATTTCTTCCACTAGTGTGTCCACAAGCTTTAAAGGCAGAGGGGAGACACTCTGGACAGAGGAACAGTCAGATGATGTAAATATGGAGAAGGGGCGCTTGTGAGAAGGTCATGGCCACTGACAAAGAGGGAAGGCACGAGGGAGGATAGAAGTCAGAAGACTGGGACGTTCCTGCCTTGAGTCTGAGAGCCCCGCGGCCATCAGATCAGAGGGAAAATGAGGCTGCCGGGGCCAGAAGCCCTCAGACGGGCCAGCCTGGACACCCCAGCTCTGCAAGACGCCAACCCCCTCCACTTTTTGGCGCTGGTGCACCCCTCGGTGTCCTCTCCTCTCCAGAAGCCCTCCTGTGTGCCCTCGTGCTGCGGGGTGCGGGGTGGCCTCTGCCTGGCGTCGTCACCCCCAGGGGAGTGTGTGCTCCACTCCCTCAAGGTCTCTGCTCGGATGTCCTCGGGGAGGCTTCCCAGGCCACAGATTCCGCTCGAGCCCCCTGCCTGCTCTACTTTTCTTCGTGGCCCGTACACCGACAGACACAGATTGATGTGTGGGATCGGCGGTCCCCTCCACGAGGGGAAAGCTGCCAGCAAGCACAGACCTCCTCAGTTTTGTTGAGCCGGGTCTGCAGCTCTGAGGACAGTGCCCGACACACAGTAGGCCCTCGAGAGCTATTTCTCACTGAGCAAAGGGATCGGGAGGTGACACGTGGCATCCGACCCAGTGGGTGCTGGCTGCCGGGCTGAGAGTGGCAGGTGTGAGCGCCCCAGGTCACTCCGAATGGAACGCAAGGGTGGGTATGACCAGCCTCACGGGTTTCTCTCCAGGCCGCTGACCTCTGTCAGGGGCGCGCAGCGTCCTCTCCTCCCTGACACCCCTCGGGTCCCTGGGACATGAAACACGGCCTGGGGCACTCGTGCCCCCATCCCACCTCTCCTCCCTGTGGCCCCCTTTCTTCCCTCCGGCAGGGCCTGAGGAGATGAGACCATCCACGGCCGGAAAAGGCTGGCGAGGTTTTCTGGCTCTCACGTCTGGGGCTTCTGGCCCCGGGCTGTGCGCAGAGGCCGACAGTCTCTCCTGTGACAGGAATGGACGGGGTGGACAGGGCTCATTGTCGGCCACTGCTACGGCGAGAGTGGGGAGCCCTGACATCGGCCCCGGGCTGACACAGGTCACGCCATGTGCCAGTCACGGGTGGATCCCAGACCCTAGCCACGGGCTACCCGCTAACCGCTCCGGGTTTAGTGCATCTAGCCATGACGTGACTCCCAAACTGTGAAGAAACCAAAGCATCGCTTACTAGACCGGCTGAGAAGTCAACTCAGAATGACAGGACTCCCTTTGAAGGTGGAGAGACAAGGAGGTAAAGCCACACCGTCTTTTTCCTCCAGACAGCTGTGGCCAAGGGTCTTGGCCTCATGGCCTTGTCTGTGGTGCTGGTGACCCCAACTTCATGCTAGAATGTGGGCAGGGTGTTCGGGGTTGGGGCAATACGCCCATGCCCCTGGGCCTCTCCCTCGTCTGGTTGCTATCTGGTTAACCTGTCTGCCAGCACCCCCACCCTGACAGGCAGAACCCAGAGGAGGGGGTGGGGGTGGGGGCCGGGGCCGGGGCGGCTCCGCTCCCAGGGCCCTGATTGCCCGCTGTCCAGCTCCGGTGGCCCCCAGCTCTGAGACTCTGCGTGGCCCTCTCCTTGGCGGAGCTGGGGGTGATTGGCACCCCTCGTGCTAGGGCTGATTAGGCCTGATTTCACCAGCCTGCTCCCACCTCTGGAAGCTTCCCCTGTTATTAAAGTTGTTTTCTGTCCACCCTCTCGGTCTGCTGGGTGAGGTGAGTTTATTCGACTTGATTTCTCCCCCACCCCACCCCCCTTTTTTCCACTACTCTCATCCACCCTGCCTGCGTCTATGGCAGCCACGTAGACCAGAGTCCGGTAAAAATCAGGAACGTTAACTTCTCACCTTCGAGTAAAAATAGCTATAATAAAGCCAGGTGAAAGAGAAAAGCTCCAACTAGTGTAACTCTGATTAAAAGCTGAGACCTGCCTCTTCATCCTCACCCAGAAACTCAAGGACCAGGCTGGCCCCTTAAAGCAGGAGAGGGCCGTTGGGACAGAAAATGCAGCCTGCTCTCGCCTCCAGTTTGCCTTTTCTCACCCTTTCTTCTTCTTCTCAGCTCTCCAAGAAGCCCGAGGATTACATCTAGCCTCCAGTACTCAGTAGCTTTGGGGGAACCGAGTCACTCAGAAGCAGTAGCTCCTGGCAGACCCTCCCCTTTCCTCATCATGGGGTCAGGGTGGCTGAGCGTAGGATGCCGAGGGGTTCAGTTTCGCCCTGGCCCCTAAGCTCCTGGAACACCTGAGGGTGATCGGAGTAGCCCTTTGGGCCTCTATCTTCCCATCTGCCAAATGGAAACAGAGACCTTTTCCCTTGCCAGAGTGGTCAGGAGAAGTATGAGGAGTCATGGGAAAATTCAAGGCACCGAGAGAAAGATGGTGGTCTTCCCCCAGGTTTGCTCACATGGTTATAACCGGAACCAGCTACGACAAATTGGTGTTTTTAACAGGAAACCACCCGGCATAGGCAGCATCGGTGGTGTCTGGACCCTAATAAGCATGCAGGTGGCCAGTGGCCCCTGGGGGCTGGGCCCTGGAAAGGTCATTGGCAACATCTGTCCTACCCTTCTGGGTGCTTTATCAGGGAGGGTGAGAAGAGAGGACAGTTGCCCCGGGCCCCACCCGCAGGCCTACCGGAGCATCGTTTCCTTCCAGGGCTTTTTGGGTGACAGAGCTCTGCAGGGCAGGAGACCCAGAGGGCGACAAGTTCTGGATCAGAACTTGCTAGAAGAGAGGAGAGAGCTCTGTCCCAGGAGTCAGGGGCCTGTGCCCGCACCTGACTCCCTGCACACTGGGGGCCACGTGGCTAGCTCTCTGGACCTCGGTTCCCTCACCTGTGGAATGGGGCCAGTGCGGAAGCATTCTGTGAGTCTGTGCACCAGGCTGTCCTGAGAAGTGGTGGGTGGGCCTAATTCCACAAGGGTAAAGGCTATGCACTCACCAACCCCTTTCCCCAGTGACTCCCTCTTCCCTCCAAACCCAAGGGGCCACTGCTCCCACTAAAACCCCCTGGGCCCATGAAAGCCCCCCCAAGCTGCCCCTGGAAAGGGGCTCCCTGCTCAGAGCCACTGGCATCCTGCACTTTTGCTTGGAGGAGGGGCCGGGGGGGCTGAAGTGTGGCAGCCTGGAGCCCAGCCCGGCATCCAGGCTGGGGGCGGTTAGGTTTCATTCACCATTCCGGTCTTCTCTCACTCAGGGCACCGGGCTGTGCAGGCAGGAGTCTGGTGCTTTTCAATTTCACGCCAGGTGTCAGTGGCCAGGCCCTGGCTGGCCTTATCTCCTCGGCCTCCTGCCCAGCCGGGCGCCCGCTGAGCTCAGCCTCCCTGAAAAGCCCCCAGAAAAGCTGCTCCAGAGACAAGACTCGTAGGCAGAGCGGGAGAGCTGATAGGCGCTAGACAGACAGGGAGGCTGCACCTCGAGTCCTGCGGGAGGAGGTGGGGCCTTCGGACCCAGGCTCTGGAAACACATTTAGACAAAGAAACAAAGGCTGAGAAATCGGTCATAAACGAATCACTGTTCTTAGAGCTGGAAGGTCCTTCGGGACTATTTCATCCTCTATCCCACACTGTTCCCCATTCTCCCTGGGGGGAAACTGAGGCTCTGGAGATCTGGAGATCTGAAATAACCAGTCCAAGGTCACACGGAGCTGATGGAGCTGAGATGCCCAGACCCTCCACTGTGAGTCACTGAGCTTCGAGCACCACCTCTCCATCCACAAGAAAACTCTACGGAAGCTCCTAGGAGGGTGTGCATGTGCCCACGGATGCCCTGGGACGGGGTGCCCTCCTCCTTTCGGTGGCTAACAACCTGGGCTTCCTCATCTGGAACTTGGGGAGAGGAGGAGCGTGGGGAGTCACAGATCCTCGTAGGCCCTTTTCCATCTAAATCGGGGCTTAGCAAGTATGACCCATGGGCTACATCTAAGCCCACTGCCTGGTTTTTATAGCCCACCGGCTAAGAATGGCTTTTACGTTTTTCAGTGTTTAAAAAAAAAAGTCAAACGGATCCTATTTCGTGACATGTGAAAAATTACATAAAATTCAAATTTCACCATCCGTAAAGTCGTATCGAATACACCCGTGCTCGTTTGTCGTCCGTGGCTGCCTCTGGGCCACCACAACGTTGAGTGGCTGTAACCGAGATCGCGTGGTCTGCAGGGCCTGAGACGTTTGCCGTTAGGAACGCGTTTGGCGAGCGCTGAGTGGGGTCTGGGCTCCAAACCCTCGGGAGTTGCCGGGGGTAGAAAGGCTCAGGAAGGAAGCTGGGTGGACCGACGCCTGCTCTATTCACAGGGGCACGGGTGAGTCACAGCAAGTGCCGGGCCACACCACATGCACGCTCCCAGGGGCCCCCTCCACGGCTGGGGTGCAGAGGTTACCACCCAGCAGCCACAGCCCGGGCGACCTGCCTCCCTCCCGCCCTCCAGCCCAGAGCCAGGCGCCAGGCCTGCCTTCCCAAAGTTTCTGCTCCTGCCACCTTCCCGCGGCCCCCTGGGTGTGCGGGCCCCCTGCCCAGGTGGCCTGGCCTTGAGTATGTTGTCAATAAGCGGGTGGCCGTGTGGCTGGCGCAGGGGCCCGGGAGGAGAGGAATCAGAGCGGGTAATTGCTGCGTGAAAATGACAGCATAGCGATTTATCCACCCCAAACTGGGCCTTGGCATACCAAGAGGCTGCCGGCGGCTAGGAATCAATACCACCCCAGAGGAGGGATTATTAGGGAGAAAAGGGGGTTTGAAAGATCCATAAGAGCCTGATGACTGTCTATTTCCAAGGGGACCATCAGCTGCATGCGAATTGTTTAGGAGAGGAACAGAGCTCTGGCGGCCTGGACAACTGTACAAGGGAAAGCCGTGTGGGGTGGCAGAGCTGGGCCCTACCCTTGTCCTCCTCCTGACCACCCCGGATATGGGTTGGGTGGGGCCTCCTTGCCAGGAATCTGAGGCCTCAGGAGGCAGGCCTTGGGGTGGATTGGGTAGGGCCCACGAGGGAGACCATCCAATCCCAACCAGGGACAGCATGGAGCCCACCTTGTCCCGGGCCCGGCAGCCACATCTGCTGTGTTATCCTGGGCAAGCCCCATTCCCAGCCCCAGAGAGGCCCAAGGAGGTCCCTGGGGAACTCAGATTAGCACAGAGCTGGGAGGCCGGGGATTCCCGGGCCAGGGTCAGGTCTGTACACCCAGGCAAAGTAGAAGAGACACTCCTTCCTGAAAGGGTCTTCTCTGGCCCATCTCAAAGCCTTCCTCTCCTCTCTTCAAAGGGGGCAGGGAGGGGGTAAACTGGGGTGGTCCTGCCCCCAACCTCCGGGGGCAGTGGAGGCTCGGTCGAGTCATCACCAAGAGCAGGTGCATGGTCTGTGCAGGGTGATCAGAGCAGACTCCACCTCTCTGTCGAGCTCCGAGGGCCCGAGCTCTGAGCCCGGGAGGCTGGGATGGGCAGGGCACTCAACGGCCACGGTCAAGTAACTGAGCCATGAGAGCCCTGCCCGCAGGATCCCAGGCTGCTCAGCACCACGCACTGAATCACCCAGTCGGGCAGAACTTGCCAAGTGACGTGTGGGGGAAGAGGAGGAGGAGGAGCCATTTTTGGCTCCAGGGTCTGGGCTGATCAAGGTGGAGTAGGCTCCCAGTGCAAGCCTGGGAGGGTCGTGGACTCTCGTCTGTGAGGGACCTCAGCCCCCTCTGGCCAAATCCCACCACCCGGGGCTGTGGGGGTGGGGACACAGGAGAAAAGTCATGCCACCTGATCACTGAACCCCTGAGATGGTGGGTGGGTGCTCCACACCCCCAAGGAGCAGAATGTCCTCTCCCCTGAATCCCAGGGGGGTCCTGTTAGAAGATAGCTCCCCAGCCAGGATCCAGATGGCAAGGTCATGAAGCCGACCGGCTCCCTGCCACCCATGCCACCAGCCACGCGGCCACCCGTGCCTCGACAAGCACCGGGACTGCTCTTCCACCAGTTAACGGGTTAATGGGAAGAAGGCAAACACGTGCAGCTTGTCCCCAAGGAGAGAAACGGGCAGATGAGGGGTGGGGGGTGAGCGGGAGAGGACCAGAGATACCGAACGAGTCAGAGAAGTGGATAAATGGGGTTAGGAGGGGAGGGAAGAGGAGGGGAGGGAGAGAGCCGGCTGAGAATGCGGGGACAGGGACGGGGACACGCAGAGTTCCTCAGGTTGGGGAGAGGCTGGGCTTGTAGTGCTGCCCTCGGGAGGCAGCCGGGACAAATTGGGTTTTGAAATGAGAGATAAAAGGAGCTGTTCTATCTCCAGCTTTGCATCATTTAGTTCATCAGGCTTGACATGTGTCTAACAAACAAAGCCACAAGCAGGCAAAGAAAGACATCGGGGAGAGAGAGAGGCTAAGGAATGGCGGGAGGGCAGGGAGCGTGGCCCTCCTCTGGCTCTGAGCAGAGCCGACACTCCCAACTTTTGTTCCGAGTTGATTCCCTGCTTGAAGGAGCCAGGAGCCGTGGCATGCTAGGCCAAGGGTAGGACAGGCAGGAGAGGAGTCCGTCCCGGCCTGGGGAGCACCATAAACCCAGGTGCTCACTCTGAGTTCCTGGCTGGGGTGCCTGGGACGGGAGACCAAGGGGCATGAGGAGGGTGAGTGCAGGCCTCTGGCCTCAGGCGGGCGCTGTCACCCTGCCTCGCCTGCCAGCTGGGAGAACAGAACTAGGGAGTGGGGAGTGGGAAAGGGACACAGGGTGGGGGCTCATGCCTGGACTTGAGGTGGAGGGGGACACTGGAAACTCTCTAGGTTCTGGAAGACAGCCAGGAACCTTCCTGGGGGCGGGGGGCCAGCAGTCACAGAGCCCAGGGCTCTTGCTCTCTGACTCACCCGCTGTCTCCTCCTGACTTGCAATCCTTTCCCTTTCCCTTGTGAACTCAGCCTCAGTTTCCTCATCTGCACTGTAAAGATAAGAACTCATGTCCCGCCAGCCTCACGAGGTGTGGGGGAGGATTTCAGAGAATGATGCACACAATACACTTTCAGAACCCAAGTGTGCTCATTTAAAGAACAGAAAATACGGACAGTTACGATTGATAGCGAACTCCCGGGACTTCACAGGATGCTGTATCCACTACCAAGGCCGTCCTGGCAGCTGCCTGTCTTCTGCCAGGATATAGCTGCCCCAGCATCAGAGGGGTCGGATGCCCTTGCTTTCTATTCTGTTTTTGCTAAAATCAGATTAATCTGAACAACAGGAAAAAAAAAATATGTTGGATATGACCGCGGAACCAGAGAAATGGTTCTGGGGACACCAAGGGCTCTGCCAATCATGTGCCCACGCACCGTTCACTTCTCTTTCCTGGGCCTCAGTTTCCCCAATGTCAAGTGAGGAGCGGGCCAGAGAGGCCAGTCGAGGCCCCGGAGTCCTGGGACGGTGGTGGCCTCATGCCACAAACCAGGCAAAGAGCTGAGCCCCAGACTGACATAGTCCCTCCTTGTCCCGGCTCCTTGGGGACCTGGTGGCAAGTTATTCGCACATGTTGGAGGGTGTGAGCAGCTCACGGTTTTGGGGTAACCCTTAGTGTCTTTGAACATGAACTCACTTATCACTTTCCCAGGTTGCTCCTCCCTGAGCAACAGAACCTAAGGAGACTCGTGGGGGTGGGTGCTGGCCGCAAGAACACAGGCCTGTTTATCTCTTCCTCTGCCTGCTGCGGAACGTTGGCGCCGACTCTGGGCCTCAGTCACTCCTATCTGTGAAAAGGCCCATGCTGGCTGCCGGGTCACACTCAGGAGAGCTGTGGGAGGACTTAACCAACACACTTATCGGGCACCTACTATGCAGGGAAGGAGGCAGGAGAACTGCGGGTTTGAAGCCCAGCTCTGCTCTACACCAGCCAAGTGAATTCCGGCAGTTGACTCTTTAAGTTTTGCTCGGCCTCGGTCTCCTTTGCCAAGGAAGATCCTAACACCGTCATCTCCGAAGGGTCAGGAGCGGGGAAACGAGCGGATGTTTGGAGTCAGTCCCCACCGCGCTGGCCCGCACTATGGGCTCCGTGGGTGGTGGCTGACGCTGCCGGTTTGGGGCCCTGGAAAGACACCGCACCAGTGACGGAGAGGGCTGGCAGCTAGCTCTTTTTGGGGGGTGGGCTGGGGAGACGGAGAGCCAGACTGACGGGCCCGGGAGCAGAGACAAGCCAGAGGCCGGGACAGGCACACACAGAGTTCATTCATGACTGGGCCCCTCGGGGCCATGAGAAGTGGGAAGGGAGGGAACGTGGAAACTGCCTTGATAACACTCAGCTTTTAAGGAGACAAAGAGCCACTTGGAAGAGGCGAAACTATCACTGGCTGTATTGTCCTTGGCATCACGACACCAGGGAAAAATCCTTCGGATTAATGTGTTTTTGTGAATCTTGACTTCTGAGGGGGGAGAGAGGAGGGTGTCGGTGACATTCTGCTAGCTAACGAAAATGCAAATGGAATGACATCCCCCTCCCCACTGTGTCTCTGTCAGGCCCCTGACGGATCCTCTCTGCTGTGTTTATTACTACTAATGACTTTCTTGTTATGATTTGGCTTTGAAACATAACCGATGGTTCCGGAGAAATCCCATTATTTCCACACACTATTCAACCGAGCTGCCCTTCTGTCTGGGGAGGAGGGGCTGTGGCCCCAAAGGGTCACCACTGGTGTCTTCTCCTACCCCTTGGCCCTCAGCTGTGGACCCAATGGGAGCTGGGAAGATGGGGACGGAGGGTGGGGAGCAGTTGAGTGGTCAACACTGGCTGGGGCTGTGGTTCCGTCAAATCTACGGTGTCAAAGGAACATGGAACCTTCCAGAACAGTCTTGCGAACAAATATCCAAACAGTCTGAATTCTTGTTCCAATTTTATAGGCCAGACTAGAACCACCTTCTAGGGCCACGAAGCCTCCTGTGGCATGAGGGACACGGCTGAGACGCTCACCCTTCAATGACTGATGCTCTGATGAGTCCTTTCACCACCTGACACATGGGCTCTCAGCCTCTTTGCCTTGTTGTGACACTGGCTCATGAAGACCTTCCCCCTGTCACATCACAGGCCCCGCTGACGCCCTTTCAGGTCGGGAAGGAAAAGAAGGACCATGGCTGGATGGATGATCAGTGGTGGATGTCCATGACCCCTGGTCTTCAACTCTGCCTCATCCCCCAGCAGGTCTGCAGCCTCACTCCAGAGGGAGGCTGCAGTCCAAACCCCAGCGGCCTTGCCTGGTCACCTGGTTTCACGGCAGTCCTCTACCCAATCCACTCACATGTGGCAATGCCATCACCCCAAAGCCTTTAGAGGCTCACTATCTCCACTGCATGGAAAGCAAATGCTTTCCGTACCATTCAAAGCCCTCCACCGGGCAGTTCCTTCCATTGGTTCCAGTCCCCCGTCCCCCGGTCCCACGTCCCCTGAATGCCACCCCAATTCGGTCACACCAGAGCCTCCTCACTAGCCCAACCACACCGTGTGGTCCCCACCTCTGCTCCTCGGCCCACTTCTGTCATCACCTTAGCATCTGTCCAGACCTTACCCCGGGCTCAAGGGGGCCTCCAGTCCTCCGTCCACAGAGGCCCTTCTGCCCCCACAGGCCCTCAAAGATCTCCCCAGCAGCACCCACAGTCTGCACCCCACAGAGTAATTTCCCCCCTGTCTCCCTGTTCCCACGAAGTTCTTCTATTTCAGGTTCTCTTTCCTGTGACGGAATGTAGGCTACCTGAGGGCAGGGGCCATGCCAAGGCTGACGGGACCTGCCCTTCTGCTTGCCCCCTCATATCCGGCCAGTGTGGAGCCCAGGGGGGCCAGGCCCTCAACAAGTGGATGAGAACTTCAGCCGATGGCTTGTGTCCTTTCCTCAGCGATTTCCTGGACTGTTTTGGTGTCTGTTTCGGTTATGGGCCCTTTCCTTGGTGTCCAAACTCAATGCTACACGCAGACAGCTGCCTGGTCAGCACTTCCGGGTGACAGAGTGGAGATGTGACGCCACTTGCCTCACAAAAGCCACCATGTCCCAGGGCACACGGGGGAGGGGGGACCCCAGCTATGCCCTGGCCTGATTAACCAAGTCTGAAAACACCACCCTGGGGGAGGTGATATGAGCGGTCGGTCTCCTCCAGCCAGCCAGGTCCAGGGCAAGTGCCGACGGGCACGGAGAACACTCAGACCCTTCTACGGGCGGAACACGGGTCAAATCCTACCCCACAAAGCTCCGCACGGTACAAGCCCGTTATGACGCGTGTCTGCCCCTCAACCGAGCTTCCTTCCTGTTTCTTTCGACCTGTTGAATGGTCTCAACATGAGGCAGTTTTCCTGGGCTCCCAGGATGTGGAGCAAAGCCTTCTAGGATGCCATGAGTCCCACTATATTTGTGAATCAGTAGCAACTTGAAAAACGAGCAGGCTCTTGGTGCCTGTGGCTTTGAAAACTCCTGAGCACCTAGACCAAGACCCAGGAGGGCAGGAGGGTCCTGGGCTGTGCGTGAGGGGATCAGAGCTCACCCCCCTCCTGGCAGAAAGTGACGGTCTGATCAGGAATGCAAAATGGGGATGAAGGAAGACACAGGCCATAATTTACACAATGTCTTTGGGCTTAACCGGAGGTTATAAGCACCATCCACCCCGCCCCCAACCAGTCTGCCCTTCCTTCAGTTCTACCGCTGTCTTTCTCCTGCTCCATAAACCAGCAGCTCCGAGCCATAAAAAGTGCAATGAGCAGTCTGGATGGAAGAGATTGGGCATGGAGCAGGCAGTCAGCCATATTTCCCTGAGGAGCCCCAGAGGATGGAGGCCAAGTGAACTCAGCCCCCAGGGGCCCTCTCCTGGCCGCTGGTGCAGGGAGGGGGAGATGGGGGCTCTTCAGGCATCAGGCCAGGGACTACTGGCTTTCTTGCCTGAAAGGACCTTTCCTTCTGCCTGTCCAAGCTGGGGAAGGGGGTGCTCTGGGAACCTTGAGTTCAGATCCCCGAGTGAAGTAGCCCGTGGCAGTGTCTGTATCTACCCTGCCTTTGGCATCTAGCATACATGGGGATTACCACCCTCAGAACAGAGCTAATGGGGGCGGAAGTCCGGGCAGGGGAAAGGCACTGAAAACATCACTGGGGTCTAACATTTCAGGTGACCCGGTCTGACCACCCCAGGAGTTGAACTATTGGTTCTGAGAGGTGGCTGGTGGTGGCCTCAGCATTCTGGGGGGAATGGAGACGGGTGTTCTGTCGAAGCTGGCAAGATTCTTCTCAATGGTGGAAACGAGAGGCAACTCAAGAGAGCGCCCCGCTCAGAGCGGTTTAAATACACTGATTTCATTTTTCTCTCAGCAGCAAAAGCCTGAATGGGGGGTCAGGCAGCAGCCAAGCCAGGGTGGGGGGATTCCACGGTGTGGCAAAGTGTGGCTCAGCAGAGTGGTGGTGCATTAGTGGTTGCCAGGGGGAAGCTGGGCCTTCCGGACCCAGAAGTGGCAGGAAAAATGTGAAAATCAGGACAGACGTCCCTTGCTTGAGTTGAAGGGGCCTGTTCTGTGGGTTAGTTTCTGAGCCAGAGTGACCCAGATTCAGCCTGAGATGATGGACACTCGCCCCCAAATTTTCTGGATCTGGGGTGGGCTGGAGAAGTGCCGGCCACTCGGAAGGCACCAGTGGTATCTGGGGACAATCACGTATCCGGGTGGGGATGCGATTGGGCATCTCGGAGTGAAGGGACGCATCAGCGCCTTGAGGGACAGCCTGACACACTTAGGAAAGGCGTCGGAAAACATGGGCTGTTTATCATAAAATCGGTAAAGAAAATAGAATGGTTAAAATTCAGAGCCTGGCCAGGAATGAGGAGGGAATAGTGGGAGCCTCAAAGGAGATGTTTTCTGAAACCTCAGGAAAAAAAATAATGCAGGAAAATGGGAAGTGGGACAGTGCCTTTTCTAAAACAGGGGACTTATAGATTTAGACAGCTTGTGACGATGTGGCAGGGGGCGGGGGAGGAGAGAATATCCACACGTCCAGCTGTGCCACCCACATCCGTCCTTTCTACAGCTCTCAGAGACCCTGCCCCAAAGCTCAGCTCTGCATCCATCCCTGACACAAAAGCCCTCCACCCCTTTCTGCTGCCTGAGAGGAGAAAGTCCGAACCACGGACTGGGATATTTGGGGACTGGCTTATTTGTGTTTCACTTATGTCCCCTGGGCCTGTCCCAGAACCTTCTCCTTACTCTTTCCCGAGCATACCTGGCCCTTTCTAGCCTTCCAGGCCTTTCCTCGTGTGGACCACCCCCTCCAACCTGGGCTACCCTTCCCCCTCCATCTCAGCCCATTTAGCAGGGAGCAAAGGCTGCCTCCCCCCCCAAGTGGCTTTCAGCCTCTGCAGCCCCAGTGGGGATTTGCATGTGACCTGGAACCTGGGCTCACGGTTGTGTGGGTTTCTACGCGTCTCCCTCATTACACAGAGGCTCCTGGACTGCAAGGCTGTATGGCATGTGTGTGTCTTCTATATCCTGGGAGCCAGGATTTGTTGAATGCGCTGCCCATAAAATCGAAGGCCAAATACAGCATGGTGGGGCCTAACCCTGTGAGGTGGGCAAGGAGGTGGTATGAGCCTCACAGTGCAAAGTCCAATAGTGAATGGCCCTCAGAGTCACCTGATGGGTGGCAAAGATGGGACTCGAGTCAGAGGGGTCTTATGAGTCGGCAGCAAAGCAGGGCGCTCCCCCACCCTCTTGTTCAATGACACACTAGTGGAGCGTCGTCTAGCATTCAGGCCGTATCAGGGATCCATACTCTACCAAGAGCTGGAGGCCCCTCGGTAGACGCAGAACACCGCAGAGGGTCGCGCCCCAGGCAGTGCTGGGCCCATACGCACACTTAAAAATCAAACGTAATACTCCTAACCTGAAAGCTCCAGTGCTTCATGTCAAAGGAGAGCTCAGGGTTACAGATGCGCAAGGCCAGGCTTATCGAGTCTCGGTCCAGCCCCAACGTGTCCCTAGGGCTGCACTATCGGGGTGTGCCTGGCTGTGGCCCCAGCCTCCAGATTTGGATGGCTAAGGGTTAACCACCTCACGATTCCCCCTCCAGCAAGCACCCCTGTCCTGACACTCAGTTCCCCAGTTCCCTTCCAGAAGGACCTGCCATTACCCTGATTGGACTCTCCAAGATAATCACGGGGCCTCAGATCCCAGCTGCTCGCTTCCTTAGACCAGCCGGGAGGCTGGCAAGAGAGCAGCCTCAGTGAGAGGCAGATGGGGCTGTAATGAACTGAAGACGTGTGACAGCTACAGAGGAACAAGTTCATCAATTAGAGCCTTCTTGCCTGAGGACTTCTGGGAAGGGCTGCGGTGGGGGACGAGGGGATTGACTGGCTTCCCTCCAGAAGGTCCCGATGACTAAGCTACACAGCTCCCCAAGTCTCAGGACCCCGGAGGGGGTCTCCGACCCGGCTCCCAAGCAGCTCCTTCTGCCTTTTGCTGCCCCTTCCCGGGAGGGGCTGGCTAGCAATTTCCCTGAGGACTAAGAGTCTTCCGAATAAGAGTGAGAAATATCTGGTCCAGAGCCAAACTCTTCAACGCCTTAGAAACCGAACTTGTGAACACAATGCAAAACTTACCACTGCTGCTCCCCTCTTTGGCTCTGACTTGCACACTCGGGGGTCAGGGGATGAGGAAAATCTTGGTCCAATGGGACTGGTGCTGGGGCACCACACTATTGATGAAGCGGGCCAGGAGGAAGTCTAAAATGTTGGCACTTCCTGCCTACACAGGAACTTGTTCCTCTGTGGCTGCCACATGCCTTCCGGTCATTACAGCCCCATCTGCCTCTATCTAAGGCTGCTCTCCTGCCAAATGTGGGTGTCGTCGATGGCTAAGAGGATCAGGGCAGTGATGGCCTTTAGAGGCTCCCTGATCCTCAGCCCCTGCCTCAGCTCCCACCCCCACTCAGCCTGGCTTTGCTGGGGCTAGGAGCGGCGAGCCAGGCCCCAGCAGCCCTGGGCCATTTCCTGGGGCAGCAGCGAGCTAGGGAGCAACAGAGCAGCCACACTCTGGTGAGGCAAAGGCTCACCTTTTTTTTGTGCAGGCAGAGGCTCTAGGTGGCTAAGTCAGATGAATCCCAATTTCACGTATTTTAGAAGGAAGGGCAAATGGGCCTCTTAGAAGGGAGGAAATGCAATATTTTTAGAGGTGTGTTAGTCCCCATGGCATCTGGAGACCCCCGACTGAGGGGGCTTAGAATCCTGAACAGGGGACACTGGGCTTATGACCTCCAGGGGGATGGGAGTACTCACTATCTGCCCTGTCAAAGAGCTAGAGGAGATGAGGCCCAGGGGTCCACGACTGGGGGAGTCCTGGAGAAGAAGAGATTACCCCGAGGCCCCTTTGCTCCTCTCTAGCATGTCACAAGCTGGCCACGGGCTCACACACTGGTGCTAATGGGCCCGAGGAGGTGGGTTCAAGCCATGTCAGCCTCCCATGGCGGCGCTTCCATACATGGAGCCTAATCCTACTCAGCAGACCTGGATAAATGGGGTGCAAGGGGCAGGCAAGCTTATTCTGGCTCAACATAGGAATAATTTTCCTATTTTGAGATGGCTGGACTTGTCCCGCATGGCCCCCGGAAGCTGAGAGCTCCATGTCACAGGCGAGTGTCCACACAGAGGCACTGCATTTGTCATGCATATTGTAGGGTCTGCCAGCCAGCTGTGTGACCCTGGCCAGCCGCTTAACGTCTCTGGGCCTCCGCTTCTTCATCTGCCGAATGAGAAGAGTGAACATACCTTACCCCAAGGTGGTCTAAGCATGAAATGGAGCGCAGCTCCTGGCACATGGAATGTGTTCGATCAGCATTAATTGTCCAAAAAAGCATTCACGGTGCACATTACTCTATTCACCGGTAGGAGAGGTGGAAAAAATGACTGTTTGGGCTCCTCCCTCTTCCGATGGTCAGAGGGGCTGTGAATGCCAACCCAAGGCAGCTGGGTGTGACAGGAGAGGCTGTGGCAGGGGCTTGGGAAAGATGATGCCCGGCCCAACTGCGAGGCATCATCCCGCAGGGCGGCAGGGCGGAGCCTCGAAGGGGCGGGCCTCTCTCCCTCTGCTGGGCTTGGCACAAGGGCCCAGAAGCCCCCAAGGAGGGCTCGTTAGATGCCAATGGAGTCCTGTGCGGGGAAAGCCTGGCTGGGAGAGATAAGCTGTGGCGTCCCACCAAAGGCCCCAGCTCCTTGAAGCTGCTAGAACACATATTGATGGGATCCATTCAGCTCAGCCTGCGTGGCAATTAATAATGGGCCACGCGGAGGGAGCGAGTGTGGGACGTGTGTATGGACAGGCTGGGGGGAGGGCACGGGCTGGGTTGGGGGGAGCCAGCGCATCCTTCCTCAAGGACACCCCCTCCCCCCCACGGCAGACTCGGTCCCCACCCCAGGTTGGGACAGAGGGGCCTGTCCTAGCCTTACCCCTCCAGCTGAGCTCTCTGGGCACGGAGGCGGCAGGAGGCTGGAGACGATCTGTTCCTTAGGCATCTGGGGCTCAGGGAGGCCTGAGCCCCCATTCCCCACCCAGAAGGGGCCGGGGTGACTGCAGGGAGACGCGGGGGCTTAAAGTATGAGCGTAATGCACTCCAGTCTCCCTTTTCCTTCGACTTCCATATTCTGCCGGGAGAAGCCGTGGGATGGGGCAGTGTGATGGAAGATGAGGGAGGGCAGAAGCAGGCAGGCAGCGACAGCTCGAAGTCCGGGGGCAAGGCCTGCACGGGGCCTTTGCACAAAATTAGAAAAAGGTGCCCCTTCAGAGTGGACCCTGCCCTGCGAATACATAGCTTGATGAGCGAACCGCCCCTCTGTGCCAAGGAAAACGTGCTCCGTTTTCCAGGTAATGCCACGCAGCTCCAGGGCACCCAGCTTCAAGAGCAATGCTTGGGCTGGTTTGCACCAGCACTCCCCTCCTTGCTCAGTGCTCTTCCTGCACAACCACAGAGGGCAGCCCTCTTCAGGAACTGGTGTCTCCTCACAGCTGGGCCCTGCACGGAGAATCTGGAGGCTGACTGCTTCCTAGAACCTTACTCCTCAAAGCAAGATGGGAGGACCAGCAACGTCGGCATCACATGGGAGCATGGCAGAAATGGTTTCAGGCCCCACCACAGACCTACTAAACCAGGATCTGCATTAAAACAATTTTTCAATGTTTATATTTATTTTTGAGAGAGAGAGAGACAGAGCATGAGCAGGGGAGGGGCAGAGAGAGAGACACACAGAATCGGAAGCAGGCTCCAGGCTCTGAGCTGTCTGCACAGAGCCCAAGGCGGGCCTCAAACCCACAAACCATGAGATCATGACCTGTGCCGAAGTAGGACGCTTAACCGCCTGAGCCACCCGGGCGCCCCAGGATCTGCATTTTAATCAGATCCTCAGATGATTCCTATGCGAGCTAAAACATTTTAGGGGCGCCTGGGTGGCTCCGTCACTTAAGTGTCTGACTCTTGTGGCTAGGTTACAATCTCACAGTTTGTGAGATCAAGCCCTGCATCTGCTTGGGATTCTCCCCATGCCCCTCTCTCAAAATAAATATAGAAACTTAAAAAAAAAAAAACCAACAGTTTAGGAACCACTTGGAGTTGTCCAAACAGTGGCAGAGGTCGGGTAGGACGTGGGGGGCTGGAGATGCAGCA